>CM055120.1:94350616-95550616 GCA_029206835.1 Rana muscosa | reverse complement strand
TCTCAGACGTGTGTATAGAAGATCAGCTTCCTCTTTGAATTTGATGTCATCAGTGCAGTTCCGTCTTAGACGTAAATACTGCCCGAATGGTATACTTTGAATCAAAGAGCGGGGATGCGAACTGGTCGCATGTAGGATAGTATTTCCCGCCGTGGGCTTACGATACAAGGTGGTTTTAATTACACCACTTTCTGTGACATAAATCGATATGTCCAAATATGCAATTTTTTCTTGACTATAGGCCATAGTGAATTTAAGATTGTATCTGTTGGTACTCAACGTTTGCATAAACTCATTTAAGGTGGTTAGCGATCCTGCCCATAACATCAACACGTCATCAATGAAACGAAACCACCCCAGGACAAAGCAGAAAAGGTGTCCGAATTCATCATTGGAAAAGAGTTCACGTTCCCACCCCCCCAGGTACAGGTTCGCATATGATGGCGCACAACATGTGCCCATAGCGACTCCCTGTACCTGGAGGAGGTGGGACCCATCGAACGAAAAAACATTTTTGGTTAAGATATGCTCCAAGAGTTTGAGTACGAAGCAGTTTAGGCCAGTGGACTTGGGACCTCGTTCCTTTAGGAACCGAGAAATAACTTGGAGTCCTAGTTTGTGTGGAATAGATGAATAGAGGGCTTCTACATCTATGGATACTAAAAAGCATCCCGGGGGCACATTAAGGCCATCAAGAGTTCTAAGAAGATCAGGGGTACCCTGGATATAGGAGGGAAGAGTAGTCACATGAGGTCGCAGATATTCGTCGACAAATTTACTAGCTCGTTCCGTCTTGGCGCCTACGCCGGATACTATTGGACGACCCGGGGGTCTAGACATGTTTTTATGTGTCTTAGGAAGAGAATAGAAACATGGAGTTCTAGGATAGGGCACCTGGATGCCCTCAAAGATCTCTTTGGTGATCAAACCCTCGGAGAGGGCAGACTGAATGGTGTCATTGTATTGCTGGTTATATTTTTCTATGACATCCTGAGAGATTGGTCTGTACCAATCCCTTTGTTTCGCGGCGTTCCCAGGTCTTTCCCTGCCTCTTTCCCTCTTGTAAGATGGCGTACATGCTACTTCTGCTTTCGTTGCGGTGCATTGCCGAGATGACGCGCGTGACGCAGATGAATGACGTCACCGCGCCACACGTTTATGCAGGCTTTTGGCGCGATCTGGCACTATAAATATGACAGCCGTTTGAGTCATCCCTTGTGTTCAGCACGAGGCTGACTCCCAGGGGTGAGTACTACGACGTTCATTAGCCAGGTAATAAGCTTCCCTACACCATTATGTTCCTCTTTGGACATGACCTGCGTGTCTATTCAATACTTTAAACATCAAATTCTTGTTTTAGATCTTACACAGTGGTAGAATCCCTACTACAATGGCTGGTTTATCTGTACTTCTATTGTGAATGCCTATGGTTGGATTTGCTGGCTTAACAAACCTTCCATACTATAACGTCCTTTACCCCCGTTTTGGCAATTCCGCTTGGATACAGCTGGTAATTCATTATTTCTGATCCTATAGATATAAATTCTGGGCTTTAATATATACCTGATTACATTTATTGGTCTTTTTAGATTTGCCAAGCTATTTATAGCTGCAAGTATCAAGTTTCTCCATCTATGGAGTATTTCTCTGCGGATTATTTCTCTGCGAGAGATTCTTTTGCCTTTTGACCAGCAGGTATGAACCTTTAATTTCATTTAATTTAATTTTATTCTATATATAACATCATACTGCCCTGGTCAGGATATATATATATATCTATATACATTTTTATTTATTTCTACTAGATCATATATATATATACTTATTTCTACACACATGAATTGGTAGTCTATTGAACAACGTCTTACTATCTGGATTGTCTTCGAAGGTACTTTTCTATATTTTAGGGTCAAGTGGCATTTGGATTTCTTGATGTGCAGGGAGGAGGGGATATGTGGCCTTCTAGCACCAAAGATATTTCTATACTATTTTAATGTGTTTTTTAATTGTATATACTATATATTAATTTGTATGTATCTCATTTCAGATAGTGAGATTTGTCCCAAGTGTGTATGTAACCATCCCCCCCCCCCACTTTGTCTGTCCTGACGAAGTCTCACGGCGAAACGCGTCGACGTTCAAGGGACTCTTCACTGCCACATACCCTATATACACTGTATGGTCTTTTAATCCTTGTTTAACATTTTTTGTGATAAATAAAATTATTTTGTATTCCATGTTTTGTGTGTTGCCTGCAAAGTCCTATATTTTACTCTTTTTGAGTACCAAACATATTTCCTCCTGATCATATTACACCTGAAGTTAACCCGCATTGCTGTGTTTTCCTGGTGTGTTACACCAACAGGCATTTGCAGCACTTACAGCGGGCGGAGTGTGCCTCCTGCACATTATACACCTGAAGTTAGCCCGTATTGCTGTGTTTTCCTGGTGTGTTACACCAACAGGCATTTGCAGCACTTACAGCGGGCGGAGTGTGCCTCCTGCACATTATACACCTGAAGTTAGCCCGTATTGCTGTGTTTTCCTGGTGTGTTACACCAACAGGCATTTGCAGCACTTACAGCGGGCGGAGTGTGCCTCCTGCACATTATACACCTGAAGTTAGCCCGTATTGCTGTGTTTTCCTGGTGTTTTACACCAACAGGCATTTGCAGCACTTACAGCAGGCGGAGTGTGCCTCCTGATCATATTACACCTGAAGTTAGCCCGTATTGCTGTGTTTTCCTGGTGTGTTACACCAACAGGCATTTGCAGCACTTACAGCGGGCGGAGTGTGCCTCCTGCACATTATACACCTGAAGTTAGCCCGTATTGCTGTGTTTTCCTGGTGTGTTACACCAACAGGCATTTGCAGCACTTACAGCGGGCAGAGTGTGCCTCCTGCACATTATACACCTGAAGTTAGCCAGTATTGCTGTGTTTTCCTGGTGTGTTACACCAACAGGCATTTGCAGCACTTACAGCGGGCGGAGTGTGCCACCTGCACATTATACACCTGTAGTTAGCCAGTATTGCTGTGTTTTCCTGGTGTGTTACACCAACAGGCATTTGCAGCACTTACAGCGGGCGGAGTGTGCCTCCTGATCATATTACACCTGAAGTTAGCCCTTATTGCTGTGTTTTCCTGGTGTGTTACACCAACAGGCATTTGCAGCACTTACAGCGGGCGGAGTGTGCCTCCTGCACATTATACACCTGAAGTTAGCCCGTATTGCTGTGTTTTCCTGGTGTGTTACACCAACAGGCATTTGCAGCACTTACAGCGGGCGGAGTGTGCCTCCTGATCATATTACACCTGAAGTTAGCCCGTATTGCTGTGTTTTCCTGGTGTGTTACACCAACAGGCATTTGCAGCACTTACGTCGGACGGAGTGTGCCTCCTGCACATTATACACCTGAAGTTAGCCCGTATTGCTGTGTTTTCCTGATGTGTTACACCAACAGGCATTTGCAGTACTTACAGCGGGCGGAGTGTGCCTCCTGCACATTATACACCTGAAGTTAGCCCGTATTGCTGTGTTTTCCTGGTGTGTTACACCAACAGGCATTTGCAGCACTTACAGCGGGCGGAGTGTGCCTCCTGATCATATTACACCTGAAGTTAGCCCGTATTGCTGTGTTTTCCTGGTGTGTTACACCAACAGGCATTTGCAGCACTTATAGCGGGCGGAGTGTGCCTCCTGCACATTATACATCTGGAGTTAGCCCGTATTGCTGTGTTTTCCTGGTGTGTTACACCAACAGGCATTTGCAGCACTTACAGCGGGCGGAGTGTGCCTCCTGATCATATTACACCTGAAGTTAGCCCGTATTGCTGTGTTTTCCTGGTGTGTTACACCAACAGGCATTTGCAGCACTTACAGCGGGCGGAGTGTGCCTCCTGCACATTATACACCTGAAGTTAGCCCGTATTGCTGTGTTTTCCTGGTGTGTTACACCAACAGGCATTTGCAGCACTTACAGCGGGCGGAGTGTGCCTCCTGCACATTATACACCTGGAGTTAGCCCGTATTGCTGTGTTTTCCTGGTGTGTTACACCAACAGGCATTTGCAGCACTTACAGCGGGCGGAGTGTGCCTCCTGATCATATTACACCTGAAGTTAGCCCGTATTGCTGTGTTTTCCTGGTGTGTTACACCAACAGGCATTTGCAGCACTTACAGCGGGCGGAGTGTGCCTCCTGCACATTATACTCCTGAAGTTAGCCCATATTGCTGTGTTTTCCCGGTGTGTTACACCAACAGGCATTTGCAGCACTTACAGCGGGCGGAGTGTGCCTCCTGCACATTATACACCTGAAGTTAGCCCGTATTGCTGTGTTTTCCTGGTGTGTTACACCAACAGGAATTTGCAGCACTTACAGCGGGCGGAGGGTGCCTCCTGCACATTATTCACCTGAAGTTAGCCCGTATTGCTCTGTTTTCCTGGTGTGTTACACCAACAGGCATTTGCAGCACTTACAGCAGGCGTAGTGTGATTCCTGCAAAATATACTCCTGAAGCTAGGCCTTATTGCTGGTTTTCCCATCTCCCTGCAGGCCATTAGAATGTCTGGAAGGCAAACAAGGAGAGGCAGACAGTCAGGAGCCAATAAAAGAGGGCAAGCAGGCTCTGTGTCTAGAGACAACAGTGCTGGTCGCGGACGCGGTGCATTGCCATCAGCACGTGGCCATGGGACACGCTTGTCCTTCTTTTCGGCAGCTGGACGTGTTGAGCCGCATCATGCCGAATACTTGGTAGAGTGGATGACCAAGCCCTCCTCATCCTCCTCATCCTCTCTCACCCAGGCTCAGGGTACTGGCAAAGCAGCTGCCAAAGCATCCTCTTCCCTGGTATCAATGTCATCATCAGTCACTCCTTCCCTAGACCAACCATGTCCTCCTGAGGAGTCCCCCGAACTGTTTGAGCACAGTGTTGGGTACATGCTCCAGGAGGATGCCCAGCGTTTCGAAGGGTCTGATGATGATACCCAGCTAGAGGAAGGCAGTAGCGTGAGAGCAGAGAGAGGGGATGCTCAAGAAGGACACCAATCTGGCAGTCATGTTCCAGCAGCTGCAGCATACTGCCAGATTGGCTCCAGTGATGAGGAGGGAGGGGATGATGAGGTCACTGACTCCACATGGGTGCCTAATAGGAGAGAGGAGGAGGAGGAGGAGGATGAGGAGGAGGTACATCTCCAATGAGGCAGGATGCCCTCGGGGGGCCAGCGTAAGGGCAGCACACCGACGGAATCACACCGCAGAGCTCCGCCTGTGCAGGGCGCTGCCTCTGCCCGTTATTCAAAAAGTTCTTTGGTGTGGGCCTTTTTTGAGTTGAGTGCATCAGATCGCACAGCTGCTGTTTGCAACATATGTCTCAAGCGTATATCGCGTGGCCAAAACATCACCCGCTTGGGCACCACATGCTTGACCAGACATATGTTGACCTGCCATGCAGCTCGTTGGCAAGCCTACCTTAAAGACCCACACCAAAGAACAAAGTGGACCTCTCCTTGCACCGCATCAGCTGGGATCTCCAACCCCACTATACCTTCAGTCCTCTCTGAAACCTGCACTGAGAGGAATGAAGGTGTAGAATTAGGTGTGTCACAGCCAAGTACTTGCGGGCACTCTGCTAGCAGTACACCGACGTCCGATTCTAGCAGGCAAATTTCCCTGCCCCAGCTGCTGGACCGTCAAAAGAAGTTCACTCCCAGCCATCCACATGCCCAGCGGTTGAATGCTAGCTTGGCTAAATTGCTAGCGCTTCAACTGCTGCCTTTTCAGTTGGTAGACTCGGCCCCCTTCCATGAGTTTGTGCAATGTGCGGTTCCTCAGTGGCAGGTTCCCAAACGCCACTTTTCCTCACAGAAGGCGATACCGGCTCTCTACCGGCATGTGGAAGGCAATGTCTTGGCCTCGCTGGACAGGGCAGTCAGCATTAAGGTGCATATTACCGCTGACTCATGGTCCAGCAGGCATGGACAGGAACGTTACCTTTCTTTCACGGCCCATTGGGTCACTCTTTTGGCAGCTGGGAAGGATGCAGGACAAGGTGCAGTAGTGTTGGAGGTTGTTCCGCCGCCACGCCTCCAAAATGCTACTACTGGTTGTGACACACCTCTCTCCTCCACCCCCTCCTCTTCTTCCTCCATGGCCTCTTCCTGTGCTTTGTCCTCGGAACCAGCGCTGCTCCGTAGGCGTTCAAGGGGCTACGCAAGTACGCAGGCAAAAAGATACCATGCCGTGCTTGCGCTGGTGTGTTTGGGGGACAGGAGCCACACTGGGGCAGAGGTTCTGTCTGCTCTGCAGGGGCAGGCCGAGAGGTGGTTGACGCCATGCCAGCTTAAGCCAGGAATGGTGGTTTGCGACAATGGCACCAACCTCCTCTCCGCCCTCCAACAGGGACAACTGACCCATGTGCCCTGTGTGGCTCACGTCCTTAACCTGGTGGTGCAGCGGTTCTTGGGCAGGTACCTGGGCTTACAGGATGTCCTGAGGCAGGCCAGGAAAGTCTGTGTGCATTTCCGCAGATCTTATAATGCCAGTGCTCGCCTGGCTGAGCTGCAAAAGGAGTTGAACCTGCCCAAGAACCGCCTTATATGTGACATGCCCACCAGGTGGAACTCAACGTTGGCCATGCTGCAGCGGCTGCACACGCAGCAGAGGGCCATCAATGAGTACCTGTGCGACTACGGCACCAGGACAGGGTCAGGGAAGCTCGGGTTTTTTTCACCACGCCAGTGGGGCATGATCAGGGATGCATGCACTGTCCTGGCACCATTTGAGGAGGCCACAAGGATGGTGAGCAGTGACAGTGCATGCATCAGTGACACTGCACCTAGTGTCCACCTGTTGGAACATACGCTACGTGGAATAATGGTTAGGGCACTTGAGGCAGAACAGAGGCAGGAAGAGGAGGACTTCCTTGCCTCTCAAGGCCCCCTTTACCCAGATAGTGTTCCTTCTGTCCCACCCATCGCACAGGAAGAGGAGGAGGAGGAGGATTGTGTCAGCATGGAGGTGGAGCCTGGCACTCAGCATCATCAGCAGCAGTCTTTTAGGGATGATTTACAGTCCCAAGAAACCAGTGGACTTGTACGTGGCTGGGAGGAGGTGGCTGCGGATCATGTCGTCCTTAGTGACCCAGAGGACTCCGGACCGAATGCCTCAGCTAACCTACGCTGCATGGCCTCCCTGATCCTGCAAAGTCTGCGGAAGGATCCTCGTATTCTTCGGATCAAGGAGAGGGACCATTACTGGCTGGCCACTCTCCTTGATCCACGATACAAGGGTAAGGTTGCAGACCTTATCTTACTGTCGCAGAGGGAGCAGAGGATGAGACAACTCCGGGAGGCCTTGCAGAAAGGTCTGTGCAACGCGTTCCCAGAGACTGGGAGGTTACAAACTCCTGGTCCTGGACAACGAGTTGCTGAGGCTTCGGTCAGTCAAAGAAGGAGCGGTGAGGAAGGTGGCCATCTGACCGATGCGTTTAGACAATTCTTTAGTCCGCAGCCCCAAGGTATGATCGGTTCCAGCAACCATCGCCAGCGTCTGATATACATGGTGCAGGAATACCTAGGGGCAAGGTCAGACTTGGACACCTTCCCCACCGAAAATCCTCTGGCTTACTGGGTCTTGAGGCTGGATCACTGGCCAGAGCTTGCACAGTATGCAATTGAGCTACTGGCCTGTCCTGCATCCAGCGTTCTTTCAGAACGCACATTCAGTGCTGCTGGAGGATTTGTCACGGATCACAGGGTGCGCCTGTCCACCGACTCGGTTGATCGACTGACCTTCATAAAGATGAACCAGTCTTGGATCACCAGCAGCTACCAAACACCTGAAGTTGATATAACAGACTAATTTATTTTCAAATGTCACATCCCTTCAAGACTGATGCTGATGCTGAGAGACTGTCCTGTTATGTTGACTGACTATCCTCCTCCTCCTCAATGATCCGATTGATGATGATAGCTTGGAAGAACATTTTTGTTTCTGGGTGCCGCCACCAGTGGCCAAGGCCCAATTTTTCAGCCCCTGTTTAACAGGGGCATGTAATTACAATTTTTTATGCAATGCTTTGCAGCAGGGCTCATTCCTGCACTCCAACTAGAGTATCTGGGAGAGGTTGCAGTGTCGTGGCACCAGCACCAGTGGCTAAGGCCCAATTTTTCAGCCCCTGTTTAACAGGGGCATGTAATTACAATTTTTGATGCAATACTTTGCAACAGGGCTCATTGCTGTGCTCCAAGTACAGTATCTGTGAGGGGTTGCAGTGTTGTGTCACCAGTGCCTAAGGCCCAATTTTTATGCCCCTGTTTAACAGGGGCATGTAATTACAATTCTTGATCTAATAATTCACAGCAGGGCCCATTCCTGCGCCCACCAAGAGTAACTGTGAGGCCTTACAGTGTTGTGTCAACACCACCACCACCACCACCACCAAAGGCCCAATTTTTCAGCCCCTGTTCAACAGGGGCATGCAATTACAATTCTTGATCTAATAATTCACCACAGCAGGGCCCATTCATGCGCCCACCAAGAGTAACTGTGAGGGCTCACAGTGTTGTGGCAACACCAACATGTAAGGGGCAAATTTCAGCTGAGTATATACGGCAGGCCCCTACTTTCAAACATCCAACTTACAAATGACTCCTCCTTGCAAACGGAAGGATACAACAGGAAGTGAGAAGAAATCTACCCCTAGGAAGGCAAATTCTCTCCTGTAAGAGTTAATATGGGAAAAAAAGTGTCTCCTCTCCACTGATGATTTATCACCAATTCTTGTTTCAATAAAAACCCCAAATTTTCAAAAAACATTTGTCATTAGGACGGAAAGTGAGGTGAACTGTTCTGAACAGGTGCACACTGCACAGACAGCAAAACAAATGTTACAGGGGTGATAACCCTTCCCTATGTTTTCCAAAAAGCTTAAAAATAGATTTTTTGGCTGGAGCTACACTTAAACAATGTACCTGTTCAAAATTACAAACAGATTCTACATAAGAACAAACGTACAGTCCCTGTCTTGTATGCACCGCCTGTATACGGCTGTTCAGAGTATATAGGGCCTTTTTTATTTTGTGTGCGGGGTTCCCCTTAATATCCATACAAGACCCAAAGGGGCTGGTAATGGGCTGGGGTAGGGGGGGGGGGTGTTATGGGGTAGCTATGCCATTTTTCTTAAAGATTTTCATCCATATTACCGGGACCAGACATTACATTAAAGCCGCAAGCAGTTTTAAATGGCTTTTTTTCCTTTAGAAATTTAATTTTGTGCAGGGACAGTTCTAAACATGGGAAACACATGGCACTTCACAGGCATACTTTAGACACCCCCCAGGTACGATATTTAAAGGAATATTTGCCTTTTTTTTTTCACTTTATGCATCATTAAAATGACTGCTCCCAAAAACGGCCGTTTTTAAAACTTCTTTTTGCATTGATACATGTCCCCTGGTGCAGAACCCGGGTTCCCAAACCCTTTTTAGGACAATAACATGCATAATAGTCGTTATAATTAGCACTTTAGATTTCGAACGTTCGCATCCATTGTATTTAATAGGGTTCTAAAGTTCGTGCAAACTTTCGGTCCGTTCGCGGGTTCTGGTGCGAACCGAACCCGGGGGTGTTCGGCTCATCACTACCCACCAGTGGTGCCTGTCAGTGCCTCATCAGTGCCACCTAGAAGTGCTGCCTACCAATGTCATCTACCAGTGCTGATCAGTGCCCATCATTGCCACCCATCAGTGCCCATCACTGCCACCTATCAGTGACCATCACTGCCATGTATCAGTGCCATCTATCAATGCCACCTATTAGTGCCAATTCTCAGTGCCCACCAGTGCCACCTATCAATGCCCTTCAGTGCCACCCATCAGTGCCACCTCTCAGTGCCCACCAGTGCCGCCTATCAGTGCCCACCAGTGCCCACCAGTGCAGCTTATCGGTGCCCATCATTGCCGCCTTTATCGGTGCCCATCAGTGCCGCCTATCAGTGCCCATCAGTGCAGCCTCATCAGCGTACATCAATGAAGGAGAAAAATTACCCGTTTGCAAAATTTCCTAACAAAATATAAAACGGTTTTGCATTTTTTTTTAATTCAGTCTTTTTTTTTTTTCTAACAAAAAATAAAAACTGCAGAGGTGATCAAATGCCACAAAAAGAAAGCTCTATTTGTGGAAAAAAAAATATAAAAATTTCATTTGGGTACAGTGTTGTATGACCGCGCAATTGTCATTCAAAGATTGAGAGCGCTGAAAGTTGAAAATTGGTCTGGGCAGGAGGGGGGTTTAAGTGCCCAGTAAGCAAGTGGTTAAAATATTTTTTTTTCTGCTTAAAAATTACTTAGAACCCCCAAACATTATATATATATATTTCAAACACCCTAGAGAATAAAATGGCGGTCTTTGCAATACTTTCTGTCACACCGTATTTGTGCAGTGGTCTTACAATCGCACTTTTTTGGGAAAAAATACACTTTTTTGCATTCAAAAATAAGACAGCAGTAAAGTTAGCCCATTTTTTTTATATTGTGAAAGATAATGTTACGTAATTATGTAAATTGATAGCCAACATGTCACGCTTTAAAATTGCGCCCGCTCTTGGAATGGCGACAAACTTTTCCCCTTAAAAATCTTTATAGGGGCGTGGCCTGGACGGAGACCGAGATGGATGCCTAAACTGAGAGCTCCTGTGTGACCGGGGTGTTTTTTCTACTTAAACGGGAGCCTACCGTTTTTTTTTTCTGCTATGCACAGGAACACTAGAAGCTCTTCTACATCCCGCACCCCCAAGGATCTCCAGTCTCACTTGGGGAGGAACATACCGGACTTATTCCGGTCACAAAAACTTCAGGCCTCCGCGCCATCACAGGCACACGTGCCATTACAGGCCCAAGCCGCGGCCTCGCCTGACGGGCGGCCGTCCACCATCATGCCAGAAGCAACAACGCCGAGCCCCAGTGGGGCGCTCCCTCCCAGCCTATTCGACTTGGAGAAGGTGGCCTCGGATATAAAAAACGCAGTGACGGCAGCCATAGCAGATTTGAAGACCGAGCTGCTCGCGGTCGTCCACCGGATCGACGACGTGGAGCAGACGACCCTGACACACGCGGCGGCCATTCGCCAGGTACAGTCCACATATGACTCCCAATTGGCCCAAGTCTTTGAGCTCCATAGGCACGTGGAAGATTTGGATAACAGGGGACGGAGGCACAACATTAGGGTACGAGGGATCCCCGAAACGGTAGACCCTAACGCTGTGCAACAAACCATTACCGCGATCTTCAATGACCTGATGGAGCGCCCGGCGGATTCCCCCATTGACATGGAAAGAGCCCACCGCGCTCTCCGTCCCCTACCCCGAGACAACGAGCCCCCCCGAGACATCATTTGCTGTATTGTCAATTTTCCCCTTAAGGAAGAGATTCTGCGTAAGGCGAGGGAAAGGGGACGCATTCTCTTTAATGGCACGGAGGTTAAACTGTTCCAAGATCTCTCACAGATCACTCTCCGGAATAGGAGAGCACTACGACCATTGCTGGAGGCGTTACGAGCGAGAAACATTCAATATCGCTGGAAGTTCCCGTTTGCTCTGTCCGCATCCGCAAGGGGGCGCTCGGCCCTACTCCGCACCCCGGAAGACCTTCTGACGTTCTGTGAACAACTCGACTTGCCCAACGTAGAATTACCTGAATGGTACGCGCTCTACTTTCCGACGGAACCTTGGCTCCCTGTCTCCCTCAACCCCTCACTGAAAGCCTCGCGCCAGAGACCGCGCCATCATAGACCCGGACCGATGTCTCCGAATGCCCGCTCCTCACGCCGGGAACTACGCCAACGTAGCCCTTCACTGCCGCGTGTGTAGGGAGAGGTACTGACTGTTTGTCTGGATGGCTTGAGATGGATGGAGACCGGCAACCTGTGAGTGTTCCTCCCCACCGCTTTACTACAGACACCCGGTACCCTTGTACCTCACGGATGATGCTCCCCCGCCCCGGCTCCCCCTCCAGTGACCTACGGGAGCCACCCGAGTTCTCAGAGACCAGCCCATAGCAGCGCCCGTGGACTCTACCTCAGCCCCTCCTGCACCGCTGTACACAGCTGGACTTTCCTCGATTTGACCATGTCTTGTCCCGCCCTGGGGACGGAACCGAGATGTGACTCTCCCCAGAGAACCACTTTATTGTCTTCCCCTCTCACAGCCCCGGAACCCCATCACATGTTCGGATCTTTCATAGCTTGCCCTGAGGCAAAGAGCCGGCTGGCGAAATGTCCCGACACCCGGAAGACCCCCCCCTTTTTTTTTTCTCTCTCCCATAGGCCAACTACGTCTGGCGGGAGGCCCTGCTTGAGTGATGGTGGCCGGACCTGGGACTCGTGTGTGGCCTCACGTTCATGCAGCACCGTAGACTCTATCCTGAAAGGCTGACAGACCGCTGTACAGGTGAGGTTTGATTTGAACTGTCACTCATCTCCTGCAACGGGTAGGCGGAACTTTTCATGGCCCTTTACTTCGGCCTTCATTCCGGGCGCAACATCTTCTCCAGGGGCGCTTACTTGAACGGGGACAGTATTCACGTCACCGCAGGCAACGTATATATGCTACCTATTTTTTTTTATTTTTTTATTTCTTTGCCTTTATGTTAATTTATTCAGCATTTTTATCACCCATTGCCAGTGTCTCCCTGTAGTCCCTGTCCACACTTGCTCCCCCCCAGCCCTCTCCCTCGTCAAATTTGAGCCGGGGGAGTGGGCTGACGGAGCTCCCATAGATGGCTGCTGCTCAGGTCGGGGCCCGAGGGTCCCCCCCATCTCTGACGCACGGATAAGGCGCGGGGCATCATCCCCCAACCCATTTTGGGTGTCCTCCCACCCATTAGCACCCTCCCCTCTCCCTCCTTACCCCCCCGGGTTCTACTCCCCTCACCCCCCCTCCTTCCATCTCCTCCCCACCCCCTCTCCTTCCCCCCTCACCTCCCCTCCTTAGCCCCTCACCCCCCCTAGGTCCCCCCCCTTCCTTCTCCCCCCCTTCCTTCCCCCCCGTCTTTCATCCCACTTTACCTTCTACCTCCCTCTTCCCCCCCACCCCCTCCCCTCTCCCCCCCCCATCCCTCTTCCCCCTCACCCCCTCCCCTCTTCCCCCCACACCCTCTCCCCTCCTCCCCCCCTCCACCTCCTCCTCTCATCCCATCCCTTCACATATCCCAGTGCTTACTCCTTTCCTCTCTCCCTCCCCCCCGGTCCCCGCCTTCCACCCACCATATTCCCCCGCCCTCGCCCCCCCATCCCCTACCTTAGACCGCCATGCCAAGATTAGCTTGGAAAGGTTGTCATCCACCCTGATTACCCCACAGGTTGTCGTCGGCTCTTGAGTCCTCCCCAGAGTCCTACTTGACAATAGCACGGCTGGCCTTTGCTGGCCCTAAATTTGAGTATTGGAAAATGCTATGTTATGTTTTGTTAGGTTGATTAAGGTATTGTTACTATGCACTTAACCCCCGTTTCATCTGTTGCTTCTCCTTTACGGTAGGCTCCCCACTACACTTTTTGGGACCCCGCGGTAGGCGGGTTCTCCCACGTGCTTCTTTTAGACCCCCGGTCCACTGTTAGGCTGTGGTTGTCGTTCACCCTTCTACCCCCACACAGCGGTCTCGTAGAGACGCAGCTGACATCCCAGATCTTACCCCTGACCCATACAGGTGGATAGCCTAGCGACTCCCACCTCTGGTACTTCTCTTTCCTTTTATCTATACTTCCCCCTCCTTTTAGACTTGTATATCTTTATTTTTCCTATTCCTATCTTTCCCTGACCTCCCCCTCCACTTATCTCCCCCCCCATTAATCCATCCTTCTCCCTGTGTGTTACCTCCCCTCCCCCCCCCCGGGGGAGTGACCCTCGCACCCACTCTTTGAGTAAGTTCCTATCATATTCGATAGCCAGATTCTCTCTCCAGCATCTTCCTAACGCCCCACAATGCAGACCCCTCCTAGAACAATTGTCCCTCTGACCCTGAAATGTGTCTCGTTGAACACGAAAGGCCTTAACGTGCCAGAAAAAAGGTCGCAGGTCCTATCTTCGCTTACCAAACATAAGGCTCACTTTATTTTTTTACAGGAGACTCATTTTCGATCTGACGCCGTCCCTAAACTTTCTAACCACATATACCGCTCTGCCCTTCATGCTACCAACCCGGTGTCCAAATCCAAGGGGGTATCGATTCTTATATCGAGACACGCCAATTTTCTTCTGACTGACTCCCTGGTGGATCCAGAAGGAAGATTTATCTTTATTAGGGGAACATACGCATCGAAGCCAATTACTCTGGCTAACATCTATTGCCCTAACGAACATCAGGTCTCCTTCCTCCGCAAGATCTGTGCCCTCCTGGCCACATTCAAGAGCGGTCTAGTCCTCTTGGGTGGCGACTTCAATGTACCTTTAAACCCCATCCTAGATACCTCTACAGGTTCGTCAATACTTACATATAAGGCATTACGTCACATCAAAGCCCAATTACAATCCCTGAACCTTCATGACGCATGGCGCACCCTTTACCCCTCAACCAAAGACTACACATTTTTCTCGGCCCTGCACCAGAAATACTCAAGAATCGACCTGTTCTTCCTTTCCCAGTCTAACCTCCCCGCCCTTTATCACTCTTCCATCGAGCCGATGTTCCTCTCAGACCACCACCCCATTACTGTCACACTATCGTTTCCAGAAACCTACCCCAAGACCAAAGTCTGGCGGTTTAACCCTTCCTGCTTGAAAGACCCAATTATCCTGGAACGCATCCGCACACGTATTAAGCTATACTTCCAGGAAAATGCCAGTCCTGACATCTCTCCACTGTCCCTATGGGAAGCCCACAAGTGTGTGATTAGGGGGGAACTGCTGACCCTTAATTCTCAGGCCAAAAAACTTCATCAGGAAAGAATACACTCCCTCCTCACAAGGCTTAGATCATTGGAATTATCCCATAAACAATCACAAGCCCAGATCACCCTACAGGATCTAATTCAGACCCGCTTGCTTCTCGCTGAGGAACTGGGTAAACGCACAAAGAGACGATACATCTTAGGCCAGAGGGTGTTTTATGAACAGGGCAACAAGAGTGGCCGACTTTTAGCTCGATCAGTTCAGACGGCCAAACCCTCGTCCACCATACACGCCTTACGCGATCCCAGGGGTACTCTCCTGGCCAAGAGCGAGGACATCGCAAAAGAATTTGAATCTTTTTACAGTAAGCTCTACAACCTTCACCCCAGGCAGCCACTCCGAATCTCGGGTGATACACGCCAAGCACTCATTACGGATTTTCTCTCTCAGTATGGCCCCACATCTCTGTCTTCCCAGCAGGCACAATCCCTAGAGGGGCAATTCTCGCTAGGGGAGCTAGAGACAGTCCTGAAACAAATGAAGCTAGGCAAAAGTCCGGGCCCCGATGGGTACACTCTCCAGTATTACAAATCTTTTGTTGACGTCCTGTCTCCCAACCTCCTACAGATGTTTAATGCCCTGGCCAACCCGCGAGACCGACCAACCAGACTGCTAGAGGCACACATCACCGTAATCCCCAAGGAAGGGAAGGATCCCCTTCAGGTAGCCAATTATAGGCCAATCTCACTCCTTAATGTGGACATAAAAATCTATTCCAAAATACTTGCCAACAGGTTGACGCCTCTGATCCCTGGTCTTATATCCAGGGACCAAGTGGGCTTTGTTCCGGGTCGAGAGGCCCGTGCCAACACCATACGAACCCTTAACCTACATCATTGGCTCACCTCAACTAAAACCCCGGGATTCCTACTTTCGCTGGATGCAGAGAAGGCGTTTGACAGGGTGGCTTGGGACTATATGCGAGAAGTCCTAAAAGGCATAGGCCTGGAAGACCGCATGCTCACCTCCATAATGGCATTATACGCTGGTCCCACAGCGGCGGTGAGAGTTAACGGCCACCTGTCGAACGCCTTCCCCATCAACAATGGCACTCGCCAAGGCTGCCCCCTCTCCCCCCTGATCTACATCCTCTCCCTAGAACCCCTTTTAAACAAACTTAGAGAAAACGCGGATGTTAAGGGACTGATGGTTAAGGGCAGGGAATTTAAAGTAGCCGCCTTCGCGGACGACATCCTGCTCTCTCTCGCTTCGCCGCGTACCTCCCTCCCATCGCTCTTGGAAGATTTGGAAGCCTTTGGGGTAATCTCAAACCTGAAAATTAACTACACAAAGTCCCAGGCCCTGAATGTCACCCTTCCATTACAGGAGGTCGCCCACTGTCAGGAGTCCTTCCCATTTCATTGGGAAAAGACCGCAATTTCCTACCTTGGAATCCGAATCCCGCCCTGTCTTAAGGATCTTTATGCCCTTAACTTCCTCCCGGCTCTGAGCAAGGCCCAAGAACACCTTAGGGAATGGTCGACACTTAATGTCTTGTGGTTTGGCCGGGCCGCCCTGATTAAAATGATCATACTCCCACGTCTGCTGTATCTGTTCCAAACCATCCCATTGTCTATCCCCGCAGGATTTTTCTCTTCTTATCGAAATGCATGCTCCACATTTTTGTGGAAAGCCTCCCACCCTAGAATCAAATACGCTAGACTCACCTGGCCCAAGTCTAAAGGGGGCATTGCTCTCCCAGATCTGTACAAATATTTTGTGGCCTGCCATCTCACGAGAATCGCGGATTGGTGTATTCACTCCTATGAAAAGATTTGGACCACGCTGGAAGACTCCTTTTCGCCCATTCCAATACGACTCCTCCCTTGGCTATCCCCGAAACAATGGCCACAGTCCGTAGTTTCACACCCTTTCATTCACACCTCCTTGGCGCTCCTCAAGTCATCCCCCACCACCAGATCCCTTGCACCCACCCCGGGCCCGTTAACTACGCTGAGAGGAAATTCTGAATTCCTCCCGGGTGAGTCACCTAATTTCCTCAACAGGAATGGCCATTTCAGGACTTTATTGCTTTGCAACTGTACATCGACGGCAAGCTTGCCTCGATCGAAGACCTCAAGCGCATTTCCAACACTTCGTCCTTCCCTTTCTGGACTTACAGACAAATACATCACTTTCTCTCCACTCATGCAGCTCACGACAGCTGGACAAGACCACTCACGCCATTCGAAACCCTTTGTCATCGTAAAACCCCCCAAAGACACCTCATCTCCCTCCTATACCTCCTACTTATAGAACCTAAAGACTTGGCCTCCTCACCGTCGCAAATCTCGTGGAATAGGGAACTTCCTACCCCCCTGACACCAGTTGAGTGGATGAGAGTCCATGAATACGCACATAGGGGGTCGCTGAATGTCGCTATTCAGGAGAATGGGTATAAAGTTCTCACTAGGTGGTATAGAACCCCATCCCTCATTCACAAATTTGCCCCTTCAATCTCCAACACATGCTGGAGGTGTAATGCGGAAGTGGGAACCATGTTACATATCTGGTGGGATTGCGCATGCATCCAGCCTTTCTGGAGGGAAGTTCACAGGCTCATCACATCGGTCACCACATACTCCCTAGACTTCACACCGGCACAATTCCTCCTGCACCACACCTCCCTATCTAGAAAAGTCTACTTAAAATCCCTAGCCATGCACATGATTAACGCGGCTAGACTGTGCATCCCCAAACACTGGCGCTCCGGTCATATACCGTCACTTAAGGAATGGTTTACGACTATTTCAAGAATTTGTGACATGGAAGAGCTGATCCACATTTCCCAGGAAAGAATGGAGAAGTTCTCGACTACCTGGTCCTGCTGGTCACACTTCACAACAACAGCAGAATACAAACAGCATATCCCCCCGAATTAGAGAATGATCCTTTAGGGCGACACCGCCTCGTTCAGGCTCATAGGCAACTAAACGAGTGGTCACTCCCCTCACCCTCACCCCTACCCCCATCTTGCCCCCTCCCCGTCACTTTATCAGCTCCCCTACGCCTTCCGGCCCCCTAGGCTATATCTTCTCCTATCCCCTTCATCGTTATCTCAAATATACCCCTACCCCCATCTGTGTGTGAGACATGAACCCCGCCTTGGTAGTTGCCCCTCAGCCCCCCAGTCCCTGAGCCCCCCTCCCCATTCCCATTTCCCCCCCCCCTTTTCTCTCGTCTCCACTCTGTAGGTCGGATCCCTCTCGCTCTTTCTCTTTTTCTCTTCTTCTTTTCCCTCACCTCATCTCCTTCCTGCTATCCCATAGACACCACCCTCCTTTTTCTTTTTTCTCTCTCTCTTTCGATGCCAGAAGCAATACGACAAGTAGCAAACTTAGTAGACAGTCGGAATACGAGTTAAAGCATTAAGGGCTTCGGTCCGACTACACGTTCCTTACCTCTTTCACAAGAGTTCTGTATGTCCCCATACATGCTTGTATTGTTACTATCTGATGTTCCTAAAGCTGGTTCTTTGACTGCACTTGTTCTGTCTTGTACCTTGTAATACGATGTTTGTGATTTTTGCTCAATAAAAACTTTATGGAAAAAATAAAAATAAAAATCTTTATAGGGGACATTTAAACAATTCTACAGGTTCCATATTTTGAGTTACAGAGAAGGTCTAGGGCTAGAATTATTGCTCTTGCTCTAACGATCGTGGTGATAGCTCACATGTGTGGTTTGAACACTGTTTTCATATGCGGGCGCTACTCACGTATGTGTTCGCTTCTGCACACAAGCTCGGCAGGACGGGGCGCAGTAAAAAAAAAATATTTTATTTTCTTATTTATTTTACTTTTTATTTTTTATTTTTACAATGTTCTTTAAAAAAAAATGGTGTCACTTTTATTCCTATTACAAGGAATGTAAACATCCCTTGTAATAGAAAAAAACATGACAGGACCACTTAAATATGAGATCTGGGGTCAAAAAGACCTCAGATCTCATATTTACACTAAAATGCAATTGTTTTGAAAAATGTTGTAGTTTGGAAAAAATAAATTAAAAAAAGTCCCTTTAAGAGCTATGGGCAGAAGTGTTGTTTTGACGTCGCTTCCCGCCTGCAATGGTGCGGAGACGGGTGGGGGCCATTCCCTCACTTATCTCCATACCTAACAGGGAGAAGGATCCGATCACCTCCGCCGCTGCTGGCAGCTCCATTAAGAGGCAGAGAGCACCGGTGAGCAGCGGGAGGGGGGCCCTCTCCCGCCATCGATAAAAGTGATCTCGTGGCCAATCCGCTGCAGAGACCACTTTTATCTGAAACCGGACCGCTCACTGAAGAAGAGGATACCGGGTTATGGCAGCTAACTGCTGTCATAACAACGATATCCCTCTTCAAAGTGCCGGCGTATATCGCCGTAAGCCAGACCGGAATTTAAGGATGCTGGACATTTTGTAATTGATTAACATCAGATTCATATGATCTCTGATTGTAAAGAAATGGAGGGCTTCTTTCAGGCCTTGGCTATCGTCTGTTTGGCAGCCAAGAAAATATACATTGCCAATTTTTTGTTATGGGAATAAAACCTTGGTTTTGGGCAGGGAAGAAGAGCTAATTTAGCATCCTTAGGGACTATTAAGTAGAACAAGGTTTAAAGAAGTCTAAAAATTCTGGACCAGAATAAAAATAGTTTCAAACAAGACCACCAAATCATCGCTTCGTTGACCACAACCCTGATAGCATCTGTCTTTATAGTTTGGGTTTGCCAGGACAATCTGGCCCAGAACCCATTAACACAGGAAAAAAACTTTGTAGGTGGATTCCAATATGGTTATGTTCAAAGAGCACTTTGCCACCTTTTACCAGATCATATTCCAATTCTCTAGGTCAATAGAAAATGCTGGGTCCCATACCCAATTAATCACATAGGAAATAGGGTTGCCAACTGTCAATAAATTCACAGACGGTTTGTAAAATCCACAATTTTTGTCCCTGAATGTCCATTACGGACATACAGTCTGCATGTCCATAATGGACATTCACGGGTAGATGTAAAAATCATGAATTTCAAAAAATGTCAGTGAATTTACTGACAGTTGGCAACCCTGATAGGACAGCATTGGATGAATTTTTGATCCATTTATGCATCTCTACTAACAATAAATGTGGTAATTTTTTATATTATTATTTTTTTAAATATTATTTATTCTATTTTTTTAGTTATTTTTTTTCCTATGATATGCGAACTGTTTCAAACAAATTCAATTTTCAGCTTTCATATTCTCTGTTAACATAACTAATCAACACTTTTAGTGTTTAATTCATCCCAATGTTGGTTGATGATGTGACAGTGTCAGACTGCGTGGTTCTGTAGAAGTAATGAGATCATTTTTATACATCAGTTACACTATTATCCTGTAAGCTTCCTTATCAAATGTGTCATATCAGGCAACGCCTGCAATTTCCAGGTCAAAAATTGATCTTAACAGGAAGATTCAGCATGAAATAGTATCCTTAATAAAGCAACAATATGTTCTAGAAATATGACACTATCGTTCAAGAACCTGAAGTTAAGTGATGCTTTTTGTTACAATGCAAATATACTACAAATCTCAAATTTACAAACTGCTGTATATTGCTTAATCAGCTCTGGTATTAAAAATGTGCTTTCAGATTGCTATGCTTTAAGGTTGTCAATCAGAATTTTCTTTTTCAGGTTTCCTCTAATTTACCAACATAGTTCAAAAAGACGTGAGACCTACAGTGAAACTTCAGTTTTGCTTAGGAAATAAAATCCTTTTCATGTCAAATATATACAATTATTTCAGCAAACTTTTTTGCAGACCCATTCACTTTACACTGCAGTGCTAAGTGTTAGGGATCAGTCACACATCTGTGTTTTCATAAAGTTTAAAGGAGTTCCAGGTATAAAAGACACAAATAAAAATACACAATTCTTAAAATAATAAATACTAAATGTTTTACTGTCGTTAAATGTTTTGTATTAAAATGCAAGTACCTGAATTTTTATTGCTATCCATTAATGCCCTGTACAGCAGCACCTGGAAAGGAAGGGGCAGGACTGGGAGCTAATTAAAGCTGAACTCTAGTCACCTTAAAAAATGACACCATATCAGGTGT
Source organism: Rana muscosa (assembly GCA_029206835.1). Lineage (NCBI taxonomy): Eukaryota > Metazoa > Chordata > Amphibia > Anura > Ranidae > Rana > Rana muscosa. The sequence continues at coordinate 95,529,583 of CM055120.1, read as the reverse complement.
GGACTGGCCATAGAGCACACCGGACCGCCTGTCCTAACAAGAGCTGGCTAATGCAGGGGTCCCCAACTCCCGGGCCATGGACCTGTACTGGTTTGTGGCCAGTTGATGACTGGGAAGAACAGCGGTAGGTAAGCGCGACCGCTGTCCAGACAAAGCTTACACAGACCGCTGTTGCTGCTCACCTCATGCTATGCGGCCATGTCTGTGTCTCCTCTCCTGGCTCTCTAATTATGTCATTCTGTCAGCAGGGGCAGGAGGCGGGAGGAGCTAGAGATCTGCACAGAGAGCGGGAGGCTTTTTATAGTAACAAGCGGGTAATTACTACGGGTAATCAATATGATCCAGATCTGCAGTTCCTCCCACCCCCTGCCCTGCTGATTTGATGACATTGTTGTCAGGGAGACCCTGGTGAGGACACACAGGCTGAATACAGTCTCTGCCCTGCTGAAGGAAGAACTGTGCAAGGGAGGTAGAGAGTAAAAGGGGCACTGTGATTAAAGAGAAAAGAGGGGGGCATGACTGTAAGGGGCACGGTAATTGCTAAGGACACTGTAATGTAAGAGGGCACTGTTATATAAAGGTGACTGCACTGTAAAAAGTCACTGTAATCATTACAGTGCCCCTTTACAGTCTTTATATCACAGTGCCCCTTTACAGTGTCCAGGGGGATGTAATAGAAATAGATACTTACCTTATTTCTTGGTCCTGCAGCAGCCAGTGTCTTGATTGCTTCTCCCCTAAAATGTGAGTGTACTGTACATACATTATCATGATACATACATCAAGAGCATGATGCACAGTAAGGAGAGAGGTGATACAACTGTGGAAAAGGAGCGTGGGATTGGTAAACACTATCTGAACCAATGGGGAGAAAGTCTACAGAACCATGAAACAAAGGTGATTTTATTGAAGATCTTAAGCCCTGTACACACGATCAGATATCCTATGGATTTTCGTCTGATGGATTTGTCCATCAGAAATCTGATGAAACTGTTTTCCATCAGTCTTGCCCACACACCATCAGTCAAAAAACCGACCGTTCCAAACGTGGTGACGTAAAACACTCCGATGAGCTGAGAAAAATGAAATTCAATGCTACTGAGCATGTGTCGACTTGATTCTGAGCATGCTTGGTTTTTTTATCTGATGGATTTCCCCACAGACGATCGGAAATTGCCATCAGTTTTTTATCCATCAGATAATTTTAAAACATGTTCTATTTTTTAAAACTGATGGAAAAAAGACTGATGGGTCCCATACACGATCGGTTTGTCTGATGAAAACAATCCATCAGACGGTTTTCATCAGTCAAACTGATCGTGTGTACAGGGCTTAACTGTGTTTGAATTTCTATATATAGCCCTACAGAACAGACAGTGCAGAGTCCACATGGGCTTTGCTGCTTAACTGCAAGCAGGAAACAGGAAACTTTATTTTGCAAAGAAAAGACATAGAGCATACCATAGATGCAGCTACACATTTATAAACCCTGCCATCTACTGGTTAAAAAAATATATCTCTACTAAATACGGATGTACAAAAGTTGTTGCACAAAATACAATTCTGTTTTCCAACACTGTTTGCCTGCTTAAATATATTGAAAAAGTAAATTTCCATGGGACGTACTTATTTTTTACATGACTGTATATTGTACTTTGTATGAAGAAAGAGCTAGGGTTAGAGATAAAAGTAAGGTTTTTCATTTGGCAAATACTGCAAATTTCTAATGAATGCCTTTGAATACCTGTTCATCCTCTCAAGCACCTGGTGACTCCTAAAACATGGAGGTGCTCTGATACGCAAAGACTGACTTGTTGAAAGCCAGTCAAAGGTTGACACTACCCCTCCTGGCTCATTGCTAATTACTGAACTGACATTATCACATCTGAGCATCCATAATATACCAATGGAGACAGACATGGGAGTAAGTCACACATGTGCAAGTCACAAGCAAGTCTCAAGTCTTAACCTTCAAGTCTCAAGCAAGTCCCAAGTTACTGTGACGAAAAGCAAGCAAGTCAAGTCGAGTCCCTGCTAAAAGTCAAGCAAGTCAAGTCAAGTCATTTATTTTGGTCAAGTCACAAATCAAGTCAAAATACTGATCTACCCCATACTGTATAAAAATAATAGGAGGGATAACAATAAATAATATTGGTTATGTGCCCATGCCTCACTGTGCCTCACTGTGCCCATGCCTCACTGTGCCCATGCTTCACTGTGCCCATGATTCACTGTGCCCATGCCTCACTGTGCCCGTGCCTCACTGTGCCCGTGCCTCACTGTGCCCATGCCTCACTGTGCCCATGCCTCACTGTGCCCATGCCTCACTGTGCCCGTGTCTCACTGTGCCTGTGTCTCACTGTGCCCAATGCCTCACTGTGCCCAATGCCTCACTGTGCCATGTCTCACTGTGCCCAATGCCTTACTGTGCCCATGTCTTACTGTGCCCGTGTCTTACTGTGCCCGTGTCTCACTGTGCCCATGCTTCACTGTGCCCAATGCCGTGTACCTGACCGGCGGCCATTCCAGTATTCAAAAGCCACGCCTCCTCCTCGTCTGTGATAGGCGGAACACTCAATTTCCCAGCATTCAGTGTTCCGCCTATCACGGACATCTGCTCATCCTCATAACACAGACGAGGATAAGAGGATGTCCGTGATAGGCTGAACACTGCCTGCTGTGAAATTGTGTGTTCCGTCTATCACAGACGAGGAGGCGTGGCTTTTGAACACTGCAATGGCCGCCGTCTGTCTGCATGACATGCTGATCAGGTAGGCAGACGGCGGCTTGCGGTTAGTGTTAGTGGTGCGAAGTCATTGCAAGTCATATAGCCCAAGTCAAAGTCAAGTCGCAAGTCATTAGTGACAAGTCAAAGTCAAGTCGAGTCATTTATTGAATTCAGTCAAGCAAGTCGCAAGTCCTCAAACAGGTGACTCAAGTCTGACTTGAGTCAAGTCATGTGACTCAAGTCCCCCACCTCTGAATGGAGATGATAGGAAAGAAGTCTACCTATAGCTTTTCTTTATCAAGTCAGTCATTTCATAACAATACGTCCCATGTTTTGGAGTCTCCAGGGTTTTGAGAAGAAATTTGAATGTTTACTGGAAAAACATTGATCCTTCTCTACATCCTTCTCTACATTTGCAGTATTTGCTGCATACAAATGTGGTTTAATTTACAATAAAGGGGAAAAAATTGCAGCCTAAAATGAATTCTATCTCTAAACGAACGTGTTTTGTCCAGTTTGTTTCACTCGTGACTATTTTTAATGGAATCATCTCAGGGTTAAAACTTTGAGATAAAGGTGCTGAAAATGAAAAATAATACTATGTTATACTAAAGGAGGGACTTTGAAAATGAGCAAACAATCCTGTTTCACACAGCCAAATGCGTGCTGGGAGAATAAAAAAATAAAAAAGAACAAAATGCAATTTAAACTCATTCTCCTGTTAAAATTGAAAAAGAAGCCTTGAAATACAAACAGGGAACAAAGCCTACCGCTCAGTGCTTACATCCAGCTGTAGTACAATACCACACTGCTTAAAATGACACTGTTGTCGGTTTTCTGGCGTTTGTGGAACATCTGATCCTAAGACTGTGAATGTTTAAGTCAGGCATCTTTAGGCTCAGCATCTGAGGCAAGTGTCTAAGGTGGAATTTGGGACTATAAACTTTCTGACTTTCATTATTACCCAGGTTTTTTTCAGCAGAAATTTGGGGGAACACAGTTCCAGCACTGCACATATGTAATGACAAGGGATGTTGGGGTGTGCTGGAGGTTCTATTGATGCTGGCTGCTGCAGGTTCTATTTTCCCTGGGGGGGGGGTCTACTTTGGAGGGAGGGGTCTATGGTTGTTGGCTACCGGAGAGTCTATTGATACTGGCTGTTGGGAGATCCTTTGTTGCTGTTAGGAGTCTAACATTGTTGGGGGGGGGGGTATTTTGTTTCGGGGGGTCTATTATTGATGGTGGTGTCCATTGTTGCTGGAGAGATGTGCTGTTGCTAGGGGGGTCTCTACACCTATTCCCTGTAAAAAAAAAAGCCATGAGTATACTTCCTTCCCTCCGGTACCTTTGGATACCTCCTTTAACATTGCTTATGGAAGGTCAAATTACATAGTGGCATTATGTAACCCAGCTGCTTCTCATCACTGATGTCAAAAACATTTGAGCAATATAGAAAAGATCCAGCCATCTCCTACTTCTGCCATCTGGTCCACCTTCACCACTTTAAAGAAAGTGCCCTACACTTGTCTACATTTGGCACAAACACACCTGTTCCAAATGCACAACACCAAAAGGAAGCTCCATTGAACAAGTCAGCATAATAAATCAAATAGTGACTCTGTGACAGCTGGAGGGGCTTACATGGTGTGTTTAACTGGATGTAAAGTGAAGGCTTGAGGGTCCAACTACCAAACTCACATGACTATAATAAATATGGCAAAATAGAAGGTGTCCTGGGTGCCTCAATTTGGTTAATAGCCCTGCAACACCCCTGACTCTGCCGATGTAGGCTCCTTTACTGTCATTTAAACAGACAGATATGGAAGTTGCCTGGCATGGGATCATGTGCAAAGAGGCTGCGGTTCCTCATAGATGCCTGACTGCAGATCACAGAGGAACTCTAGTCAAATCTTTTTTTAGAGTGATGAAGTTTTAGAGTTGCTGTCAAGTTTTTAACATATTTGACATCTTTACTGAAAAAAATAATAATTTTTTTTTTGTTTGCCTGTTGCCCATTCTGGGTAGCACCAGTTATCAGGACCCCTATGGGGAAACTGATAAAAATAAAAACCTGACAGCAGTTCTAACAATTTACAAAGCTTTAAAAATGAGTTGACTTCCACCTTAAGATATATTGATTACACTTTATGACTTTCTGGCCACAATTCTAGTATTCCTTTTTTCACATTAACAGTTCACACAGGGCCGGCCCTACCATGGGACCCGATGGTACCATTGTACCAGGCGGCACTTTCAGGGGGGCGGCAAATTGCCGCCCGCTGCCATCTCGTCCTGCCAGCTCCGCTTCCCGCCCCTTATCCCGCTCCACTGTGAGGCTAATTGCCGCCAGCCAGCCCGTTCTGCTCCCTCCAGCTTTCAGCTGCTACAGGAAGCCACAAGCCCATTCTCCCCCCAGGTGCCACACATAACATTGCGGGGGTGTCATCGGCTTCCTGAGTATGGCGAGTGCCCAGGCTGCTCCTTTGGCAGTTTTTTTTCAGCCGGAAACAACCCCGGCGCTGCGCTTGTCATGTCTGTGTTTATTTTCCTCCTCCTCACAACACCACGATCTCCCTAGCTGCCGCCTGTGGGGGGGGTGTGATGACAGTCTGCTGCCCGAGGTGAGCTCTTGTGTTAAGGGGGAGGGGGAGTGGTTGGCCCGGGACACCCCCGGCTTCGCGCGCAATTGTCAGCTCTGTTTTCCTCCTCACACCACCGCAGCCGAACCTACTACTACACTCCGCCCGCCGCTGCACACTGTGTCCTTCAGATCTCCCCAGCTGCTGCCCGGGGGGGGGGGGGGAGGAGGGCAGTGTTCCACGGCCGGAGGTGAGCTCTTGTGTGGGGTGGAAGCTGGCTATACTATATCATTTTATACTGTCAGGATAAGTTGACTTCTAAGGGGATGTAAAGTCAATGGTCTCAAACCCATATAAGAGCTTAACATTTAGGCTCTGACTTGCCCAACAGAGAACTTTTTTTTAGGATTCTGTAGGTTACTAGAGAGCAAAAGCAGCAAAGAAGCAGGTAATCAATGTGTGGCAGGTGACATGGCAAGTGACAATCCGCAAAGTGTGGCAAGTGATGTCGTGGCAAGTGACAATCCGCAATGTCTGGCAGGTGACGTGGCAAGTGACAATCCGCTACGTGTGGCAGGTGACGTGGCAAGTGACAATCCGCTATGTGTGGCAGGTGACGTGGCAAGTGACAATCCGCTACGTGTGGCAGGTGACGTGGCAAGTGACAATCCGCTACATGTGGCAACTGACAATCCGCTACGTGTGGCAGGTGACGTGGCAAGTGACAATCCGCTACGTGTGGCAGGTGACGTGGCAAGTGACAATCCGCTACGTGTGGCAGGTGACGTGGCAAGTGACAATCCGCTACGTGTGGCAGGTGACGTGGCAAGTGACAATCTGCAATGTGTGGCAGGTGACGTGGCAAGTGACAATATGCAACGTGTGGCAGGTGACGTCATGGCAAGTGACAATCCGCAATGTGTGGCGTCGTGGCAAGTGACAATCCGCAATGTGTGGCAGGTGACAATCCACATCTGGTGACAGGTGGAGTGGCAAGTGACACGCTCGGGGCTCCCACTGATTCTGCACTATGGTGAGTTGAACTTTTTTATTTTATATAACAATGTAATAATAGAAATAATGCACTTCAAGCATTTTTATTATTTATTTTTTTTACTAGTAATGGCAGTGATCTGTGATTTTTTGTGAGACTGCGACATTGCGGTGGACAGGTCGGACACTTTTGACACATTTTTTGGGACCATTGACATCTATACAGCGATCTGTGCTATAAAAATGCACTAATTACTGTGTAAATGCCACTGTCAGGGAAGGGGTTAAATGTGTTCCCTGGGAGGTGTTTCTAACTGGGGGGATGGGACTGACTGGAGGAGAGAGATCTCTGTTCCTAATCACTAGGAACAGCAGTTCTGTCTCTCTCCTCCCCTTTCAGAATGGGGATCTGTCTGTTTACAGACGTTCTGCCTCTCTGTGGAGCGATCGCGGTGGCCGGCTGACATTGCGGACGCCGGCCACGCACAGGTCCTTTTATACATTTATAGAGCCATGACAGGTCCTCTTTATACTCCTACAAACATGTATAGAGCCATGACAGGTCCTCTTTATACTCCTACATACATGTATAGAGCCATGACAGGTCCTCTTTATACTCCTACATACATGTATAGAGCCATGACAGGTCCTCTTTATACTCCTACATACATGTATAGAGACATGACAGGTCCTCTTTATACTCCTACATACATGTATAGAGACATGACAGGTCCTCTTTATACTCCTACATACATGTATAGAGCCATGACAGGTCCTCTTTATACTCCTACATACATGTATAGAGACATGACAGGTCCTCTTTATACTCCTACATACATGTATAGAGACATGACAGGTCCTCTTTATACTCCTACATACATGTATAGAGACATGACAGGTCCTCTTTATACTCCTACAAACATGCATAGAGCCATGACAGGTCCTCTTTATACTCCTATATACATGCATAGAGCCATGACAGGTCCTCTTTATACTCCTACATACATGTATAGAGCCATGACAGGTCCACTTTAGTTATTATGATATAAAATAATGGATGTGGGAGCATTTTGGTGGGCGTGATTTTTTTTTGGGGGGGCAGCATTTCTTTCTTGGTACCAGGCAGCACAATGTCTTGGGCCGGCACTGAGTTCACAGATTCATTTAACCACTTCCCAACCGCCCCATAGCAGATTTACTGCTACAGGGCAGTTGTTCTGTGCCGAATAACGTATATACACACTTTCACCTAGGGGGCCCACCTTCTTTTGCAAAGAAGAGTGAGCAAATATTGCCAAGTCATGATGTGCCATGCTGATAGACTCATACCCCAAAAAATGGAGTGCTGTAATAAAATCAAAAGGTGCTTCAACAAAGTATTATGCCGCATACACACGACCGCTTTTCTCGACGAGAAAAATTGAATTTTTTTTTTTCGCCGAGAAAAACGATCGTCTGTGGGCTTTATGTCGTTTTTCTCGTTGAGAAAAACGGCAGAAAAAACGACGAGAAAAATTAGAACATGTTCTAAATTTTCTCATCGTTTTTTCCATCATTTTTTTCCGCTGCAGTTTTCCCATAGGGAGACACTGCCGCGGAGCCCACAGACGGTCGTTTTTCTCGACAAAGAAAAAAATGACGGGAAAACCGGTCGTGTGTGGGGGAAAATGCCGTTCCCTCGTTTTTCATTTTATTTCATGTCGTGATTCACGGCGGTGTTTTCACCGCCGTGAATCACGATCGTGTGTACGCGGCATAAGTGTAAGGGTGTGCACACTTATGCAACCATATAATTTTAGTTTTTTTTTTTTTATTTCTCCTCCATCTACAAGATTTCAGTTTGTTGTTAAACGGAGTTGTACAGTTTATAGGTCACATTAAAGGTGGAAAAAATTATGAAATGATTTATGTTTGTCTCATTTTTTTACATCACAGAAACCCTAACATTTTAACAGGGGGTTTAAACTTTTTATATCCACTGCATCTCCCTAACAGGGGCACAGAGAGTAATAAAAACTGTCACTTTATGCAAAAATAAAACACATATTGTTCCTTTAGTTTTAGAGTCCTAGCAGCTTATTAACCACTTGACCTCCAAGAGATGTACCCCCCACCCCCTTCATAACTAGGCCATTTTTTGCGGTATGGCACTGAGCTACTTTAAATGACAACGCTGTACCCAAATATTATTATTTTATTTTTTTATTTTGGTGGTATTTGATCACCACTGCGTTTTTCTATTTTCTGGTTATAAACAAAAAATATACAGACAATTGTGAAATAAACCAATACCGTATATACTCGAGTATAAGCCGACCCGAATATAAGCCGAGGCACCTAATTTTACCACAAAAAACTGGGAAAAATTATTGACTCGAGTATAAGCCTAGGGTGTCCATCTGCATGCCTCACTGTGCCTCACTTTGCTTCACTGTGTCCATGTGCATGCCTCACTGTGCCCATGCCTCACTGTGTCCATGCCTCACTGTGCCCATGCCTCACTGTGTCCATGACTAGACTGACGTTTAGCATGGGAGTCTATGGAAGGAGTGCCCGGCTTTGAAAAATTGGTGCTCCCCGGCCGTAGGTCCCTCAGACAACAAACTTTTCACATTGTAGAGGAGAAATGGGGCTACATGTGTGCCAAGTTCCGGGTCCAGGGGACCTACGACCGGCCGGTACCGGGTCCACAAACTTACAGGAGAAATGACCATTTAACATGGGAGTCTATGGAAGGGGTGCCTGGCTTTGAAAGATCTGTGCTCCCTGGCCGTAAGTCCCTTGGACAAAAACCTTTGCACACTTGTAGAGGAAGAGTGGGGCTACATGTGTGCCAAGTTTGGCGTCCAGAGAACCTACGGCCGGCCAGTACCGGGTCCCCAGAATCCAGGAGATCAGGCACAAAAAGGTGACTCGAGTATAAGCCGAGGGGGCATTTTCAGCACCAAAAAAAATGCTGAAAACGTCGGCTTATACTCGAGTATATACGGTAATGAAAAAAAAAATCTTCATATATTTAGGTCAATATGTATTCTCCTACATATTTTTGGTAAAAAAAATCCCAATAAGCGTATATTGATTGGTTTGCACAAACGTTATAACGTCTACAGACTATAGGGATATATACTGGAATTTTTGTTTATTTATTTTCAATACTAGCAATGGTGGCGATCAGCGACTTATAGCGGGACTGCGATATTGCCGCAGACAATCGAACTCTAAGTCACACTTTTAAGCTTTGTGGGAACCAGTGACACTAATACAATAATCAGTACTAAAAACATGCACTGTCACTGTACTAATGACACTGGCTGGGAAGAGGTTAAACATCTAGAGCGATTAAATGTGTGCCTTATCAGTGTACTGCGTGAGATGCTTTTACTAAGGGATGTGATGGATTTTTTTCCCTGCCGTGCAGGGAAATAAAATCCATCACATCCCCTCTGTCAGAATGGAGCTGTGTCTTGTTTACATGGGCAGAGATCTGTCCTGTGTGTTTTCCCTACGATCGGCAGGTGCCAGCAGCAGGGATGAGCTTCGTGTTCGATCGTTCGACGAAGATCGAACGATTTGGGCCGTTCGCGCCAAATTCGAGTGACGCGAACGGCCCACAATGCACTACGCCATCGCAGTGTCATCCAGGCGCTGTGATTGGCCAAGCATGCACCGTGACCCCGCATGCTTGGCCAATCACAGCGCCGGCAGCGAGGAGAGCAATGATTGGCCACAGGCAGGATGCCTGTGGCCAATTATTGCTGAGGGGGTTTAGTACACGCCCCACACTATAAAAGGCCGCCAGCGCGGCGGCCTTGTGTAGTGTGTTCCGGAGCAGGGAAAGAGAAGCATAGGCAGGGACAGTGTCATTTTTTTCCTTTACTAATCCTGGATTCCTTGTGTTTAGGGACAGAGAAGGATAGGTAGGGAGAGTGTCAGTGTGTTATTCTGTGCTAAACCTTGTTTGTAGGGACAGAGAAGGACACTCGTGGAAACTATCAGTGTGCTATTCTGTGCTAAATCTTGTTTATAGGGACAGAGAAGGACAGTGAGGGAAACTATCAGTGTGATATTCTGTGCTAAACCTTGTTTGTAGGGACAGAGAAGGACAGTGAGGGAAACTGTCAGTGTGCTATTCTGTTCTAAACCAATCTTGCTGAACCATATTTGAAATCCTTGAGTTTAGGGACAGAGAAGGACAGTGAGGGAAACTGTCAGTGTGCTATTCTGTGCTAAACCAATCTTGCTGAACCGTATTTGAAATCCTTGAGTTTAGGGACAGAGAAGGACACTCGGGGAAACTGTCAGTGTGCTATTCTGTGCTAAACCTTGTTTGTAGGGACAGAGAAGGAGAGTGAGGGAAACTGTCAGTGTGCTATTCTGTGCTAAACCAATCTTGCTGAAGCATATTGCAAATCCTTGTGTTTAGGGACAGAGAAGGATAGGCAGGGGACAGTGTCAGTGTCATTGTTGCTAAGCCTCCTGCACAGTATACACCTGAAGGTAGCCCTTATTGCTGTTTTTCCCATCTCCCTGCAGGCCATCCATTAAAATGTCTGGAAGGCAAACAAGGAGAGGCAGACAGTCAGGAGGCAAAAAAAGAGGGCAAGCAGGCTCTGTGTCTGGGGGCAACAGTGCTGGTCGTGGACGCGGTGCATTGTCATCAGCACACGCTTGTCCTTGTTTTCGGCAGCTGGACATGTTGAGCCACATCATGCCGAAGACTTGGTAGAGTGGATGACCAAGCCCACCTCATCCTCCTCACCCAGGCTCAGGGTACTGGCAAAGCAGCTGCCAAAGCGTCCTCTTCTCTGGTATCAATGTCATCATTAGTCAATCCTTCCCTAGACCCACCATGTCCTCCTCCTGAGGAGTCCCCCGAACTGTTTGAGCACAGTGTTGGGTACATGCTCCAGGAGGATGCCCAGCGTTTCGAAGGATCTGATGATGATACCCAGATAGAGGAAGGCAGTAGCGTGAGAGCAGAGAGAGGGGATGCTCAAGAAGGACACCAATCTGGCAGTCATGCTCCAGCAGCTGCAGCATACTGCCAGATTGGCTCCAGTGATGAGGAGGGAGGGGATGATGAGGTCACTGACTCCACGTGGGTGCCTAATAGGAGAGAGGAGGAGGAGGAGGAGGATGAGGAGGAGGCACATCTCCAACGAGGCAGGATGCCCTTGGGTGGCCAGCGTATGGGCAGCACACCGACGGAATCACACCGCAGAGCTCCGCCTGTGCAGGGCGCTGCCTCTGCCCGTCATTCAAAAAGTTCTTTGGTGTGGGCCTTTTTTGAGGCGAGTGCATCAGATCGCACAGCTGCTGTTTGCAACATATGTCTCAAGCGTATATCGCGTGGCCAAAACATCAGCCGCTTGGGCACCACATGCTTGATCAGACATATGTTGACCTGCCATGCAACTCGTTGGCAAGCCTACCTTAAAGACCCACACCAAAGAACAAAGCGGACCTCTCCTTGCACCGCATCAGCTGGGATCTCCAACCCCACTATACCTTCAGTCCTCTCTGAAACCTGCACTGAGAGGAATGAAGGTGTAGAATTAGGTGTGTCACAGCCAAGTACTTGCGGCCACTCTGCTAGCAGTACACCGACGTCCGATTCTAGCAGGCAAATTTCCCTGCCCCAGCTGCTGGACCGTCGAAAGAAGTTCACTCCCAGCCATCCACATGCCCAGCGGTTGAATGCTAGCTTGGCTAAATTGCTAGCGCTTCAACTGCTGCCTTTTCAGTTGGTAGACTCGGCCCCCTTCCGTGAGTTTGTGCAATGTGCGGTTCCTCAGTGGCAGGTTCCCAAACGCCACTTTTTCTCACGGAAGGCGATTCCGGCTCTCTACAGGCATGTGGAAGGCAATGTCTTGGCCTCGCTGGACAGGGCGGTCAGCGGTAGGGATGAGCTTCGTGTTCGAGTCGAACATACGTTCGACTCGAACATCGGCTGTTCGATCGTTCGACGAAGATCGAACGATTTGGGCCGTTCGCGCCAAATTCGAGTGACGCGAAAGGCCCACAATGCACTACGCCATCGCAGTGTCATCCAGGCGCTGTGATTGGCCAAGCATGCACTGTGACCCCGCATGCTTGGCCAATCACAGCGCCGGCAGCGAGGAGAGCAATGATTGGCCACAGGCAGGATGCCTGTGGCCAATTATTGCTGAGGGTGTTTAGTACACGCCCCACACTATAAAAGGCCGCCAGCACGGCGGCCTAGTGTAGTGTGTTCCGGAGCAGGGAAAGAGAAACATAGGCAGGGACAGTGACATTTATTTTTTTCTTGCTTAACCTGGATTCCTTTAGTTTAGGGAAAGAGAAGGATAGGTAGGGAGAGTGTCAGTGTGTTTTACTGTGCGAATCCTTGTTTCTAGGGACAGGGAAGGACAGTGAGGGAATTCTCCTTGTGCTATAGTGTGCTTTAAAAAAACATTTTTTCTAGGGACAGAAAACTATAGGAAGGAAGAATGTCAGTTTCTTTCACTGTGATAAACCTTGTTTCTAGGGACAAAGAAGGAAAGTGAGTGAAATTCTCCTTGTGCTATAGTGTGCTTTAAAAAAACATTTTTTCTAGGGACAGAAAACTATAGGTAGGGAGAGTGTCAGTGTCTTTTACTGTGCGAATCCTTGTTTCTAGGGACAGGGAAGGACAGTGAGTGAAATTCTCCTTGTGCTATAGTGTGCTTTAAAAAAACATTTTTTTCTAGGGACAGAAAACTATAGGAAGGAAGAGTGTCAGTTTCTTTCACTGTGATAATCCTTGTTTCTAGGGACAAAGAAGGAAAGTGAGTGAAATTCTCCTTGTGCTATAGTGTGCTTTAAAAAAACATTTTTTCCAGGGACAGAAAACTATAGGTAGGGAGAGTGTCAGTGTCTTTTACTGTGCGAATCCTTGTTTCTAGGGACAGGGAAGGACAGTGAGGGAATTCTCCTTGTGCTATAGTGTGCTTTAAAAAAACATTTTTTCTAGGGACAGAAAACTATAGGTAGGGAGAGTGTCAGTGTCTTTTACTGTGCGAATCCTTGTTTCTAGGGACAGGGAAGGACAGTGAGGGAATTCTCCTTGTGCTATAGTGTGCTTTAAAAAAACATTTTTTCTAGGGACAGAAAACTATAGGTTGGGAGAGTGTCAGTGTCTTTTACTTCGCGAATCCTTGTTTCTAGGGACAGGGAAGGACAGTGAGGGAATTCTCCTTGTGCTATAGTGTGCTTTAAAAAAACATTTTTTTCTAGGGACAGAAAACTATAGGAAGGAAGAGTGTCAGTTTCTTTCACTGAGATAAACCTTGTTTCTAGGGACAAAGAAGGAAAGTGAGTGAAATTCTCCTTGTGCTATAGTGTGCTTTAAAAAAACATTTTTTCTAGGGACAGAAAACTATAGGTAGGGAGAGTGTCAGTGTCTTTTACTGTGCGAATCCTTGTTTCTAGGGACAGGGAAGGACAGTGAGGGAATTCTCCTTGTGCTATAGTGTGCTTTAAAAAAATATTTTTTCTAGGGACAGAAAACTATAGGTAGGGAGAGTGTCAGTGTCTTTTACTGTGCGAATCCTTGTTTCTAGGGACAGGGAAGGACAGTGAGGGAATTCTCCTTGTGCTATAGTGTGCTTTAAAAAAACATTTTTTTCTAGGGACAGAAAACTATAGGAAGGAAGAGTGTCAGTTTCTTTCACTGTGATAAACCTTGTTTCTAGGGACAAAGAAGGAAAGTGAGTGAAATTCTCCTTGTGCTATAGTGTGCTTTAAAAAAACATTTTTTCTAGGGACAGAAAACTATAGGTAGGGAGAGTGTCAGTGTCTTTTACTGTGCGAATCCTTGTTTCTAGGGACAGGGAAGGACAGTGAGGGAATTCTCCTTGTGCTATAGTGTGCTTTAAAAAAACATTTTTTCTAGGGACAGAAAACTATAGGTAGGGAGAGTGTCAGTGTCTTTTACTGTGCGAATCCTTGTTTCTAGGGACAGGGAAGGACAGTGAGTGAAATTCTCCTTGTGCTATAGTGTGCTTTAAAAAAACATTTTTTTCTAGGGACAGAAAACTATAGGAAGGAAGAGTGTCAGTTTCTTTCACTGTGATAATCCTTGTTTCTAGGGACAAAGAAGGAAAGTGAGTGAAATTCTCCTTGTGCTATAGTGTGCTTTAAAAAAACATTTTTTCCAGGGACAGAAAACTATAGGTAGGGAGAGTGTCAGTGTCTTTTACTGTGCGAATCCTTGTTTCTAGGGACAGGGAAGGACAGTGAGGGAATTCTCCTTGTGCTATAGTGTGCTTTAAAAAAACATTTTTTCTAGGGACAGAAAACTATAGGTAGGGAGAGTGTCAGTGTCTTTTACTGTGCGAATCCTTGTTTCTAGGGACAGGGAAGGACAGTGAGGGAATTCTCCTTGTGCTATAGTGTGCTTTAAAAAAACATTTTTTCTAGGGACAGAAAACTATAGGTAGGGAGAGTGTCAGTGTCTTTTACTGTGCGAATCCTTGTTTCTAGGGACAGGGAAGGACAGTGAGGGAATTCTCCTTGTGCTATAGTGTGCTTTAAAAAAACATTTTTTCTAGGGACAGAAAACTATAGGTAGGGAGTAGTGATGAGCCGAACACCCCCGGGTTCGGTTCGCACCAGAACCCGCGAACGGACCGAAAGTTCGTACGAACATTAGAACCCTATTAAATACAATGGATGCGAACGTTCGAATTCTAAAGTGCTAATTATAACAACTATTATGCATGTTATTGTCCTAAAAAGGGTTTGGGAACCCGGGTTCTGCACCAGGGGACATGTATCAATGCAAAAAGAAGTTTTAAAAACGGTCGTTTTTCGGGAGCAGTCATTTTAATGATGCATAAAGTGAAAAAAAAAAGTCAAATATTCCTTTAAATATCGTACCTGGGGGGTGTCTAAAGTATGCCTGTGAAGTGCCACGTGTTTCCCGTGTTTAGAACTGTCCCTGCACAAAATGACACTTCTAAAGGAAAAAAAAGCCATTTAAAACTGCTTGCGGCTTTAATGTAATGTCTGGTCCCGGTAATATGGATGAAAATCTTTAAGAAAAATGGCATAGCTACCCCATGACCCCCCCCCCTACCCCAGCCCATTACCAGCCCCTTTGGGTCTTGTATGGATATTAAGGGGAACCCCGCACATAAAATAAAAAAGGCCCTATATACTCTGAACAGCCGTATACAGGCGGTGCATACAAGACAGGGACTGTATGTTTGTTCTTATGTCGAATGTGTTTGTAATTTTGAACAGGTACATTGTTTAAGTGTAGCTCCAGCCCAAAAATCTATTTTTAAACTTTTTGGAAAACATAGGTAAGGGTTAACACCCCTGTAACATTTGTTTTGCTGTCTGTGCCCCTGTTCAGAACATTTCACCTCACTTTCCGTCCCAATGACAACTGTTTTTGAAATGTGGTGTTTTTCTTGAAACAAGGATTGCTGATAAAGCATCAGTACAGAGGAGACACCTTTCTCCCATATTAATTCTTACAGGAGAGAATTTTCCTTCCTAGGGGTAGATTTCCTCTCACTTCCTGTTGTCTTCTTGCGTTTGCAAGTAGGAGTCGTTTGTAAGTTGGATGTTTGAAAGTAGGGACCTGCCGTATATAATCTGCAGAAATAGGCCCCTTAGTTGGTGTTGGCACAACACTGTAAGCACTCACAGTTACTCTTGGTTGGTGCTGGAACGCCCTGCTGTCAACTATTATATCAGGAATTGTAATTACATATAATTGTTGAACAGTGGTAGTAAAAATTGGGCCTTTGATGGTGGTGCTGGTGCCACAACACTGTAAGCCCTGACAGTTACTCTTGGTGGGTGCAGCAATGGGCCCTGCTGTGAATTATTAGATCAAGAATTGTAATTGCATGCCCCTGTTGAACAGGGGCTGAAAAATTGGGCCTTTCGTGGTGGTGGTGGTGGTGGTGGTGTTGCCACAACACTGTAAGCCCTCAGAGTTACTCTTGCTTGGTGGGTGCAGGAATGGGCCCTGCTGTGAATTATTAGATCAATAATTGTAATTACATGCCCCTGTTGAACAGGGGCTGAAAAATTGGGCCTTAGGCACTGGTGGCACAACACTGCAACCCCTCACAGATACTGTACTTGGAGCACAGCAATGAGCCCTGTTGCAAAGTATTGCTTCAAAAATTGTAATTACACGCCCCTGTTAAACAGGGGCTGAAAAATTGGGCCTTAGCCACTGGTGGCGGCACCCATAAACAAAAATGATCTTCCAAGCTATCATCATCAATCGTATCATTGAGGACTCGGAGGAGGAGGATAGCCAGTCAACATAACAGCACAGGCACTCAGCATCAGCATCAGTCTTGAAGGGATGTGACATGTTAAAATCAATTAGTCTGTTATATCAGCATCAGGTGTGTGGTAGCTGGTGGTGATCCAAGACTGGTTCATCTTGATGAAAGTCAGTCGATCAACCGAGTCGGTGGACAGGCGCACCCTGTGATCCGTGACAAATCCTCCAGCAGCACTGAATGTGCGTTCCGAAAGAACGCTGGATGCAGGACAGGCCAGTAGCTCAATTGCATACTGTGCAAGCTCTGGCCAGTGATCCATCCTCAAGACCCAGTAAGCCAGAGGATTTTCGGTGGGGAAGGTGTCCAAGTCTGACCTTGCCCCTAGATATTCCTGCACCATGTTTATCAGACGCTGGCGATGGTTGCTGGAACCGATCATACTTTGGGGCTGCGGACTAAAGAATTGTCTGAACGCATCGGTCAGACGGCCACCTTCCCCACCGCTCCTTCTTTGACTGGCCGAAGCCTCAGCAACTCGTTGTCCAGGACCAGGAGTTTGTAACCTCCCAGTCTCTGGGAACGCGTTGCACAGACCTTTCTGCAAGGCCTCCCGGAGTTGTCTCATCCTCTGCTCCCTCTGCGACGGTAACATAAGGTCCGCAACCTTACCCTTGTACCGTGGATCAAGGAGAGTGGCCAGCCAGTAATGGTCCCTCTCCTTGATCCGAAGAATACGAGGATCCTTCCGCAGACTTTGCAGGATCAGGGAGGCCATGCAGCGTAGGTTTGCTGAGGCATTCGCTCCGGAGTCCTCTGGGTCACTAAGGACGACATGATCCGCAGTCACCTCCTCCCAGCCACGTACAAGTCCACTGGTTTCTAGGGACTGTAAATCATCCCTAAAAGACTGCTGCTGATGATGCTGAGTGCCAGCCTCCACCTCCATGCTGACACAATCCTCCTCCTCCTCCTCCTCCTCTTCCTGTGCGATGGGTGGGACAGAAGGAACACTGTCTGGGTAAAGGGGGCCTTGAGAGGCAAGGAAGTCCTCCTCTTCCTGCCTCTGTTCTGCCTCAAGTGCCCTGTCCATTATTCCACGCAGCGTGTGCTCCAACAGGTGGACAAGAGGTACAGTGTCACTGATGCATGCACTGTCACTGCTCACCATCCTCGTGGCCTCCTCAAAATGGTGCCAGGACAGTGCATGCATCCCTGATCATGCCCCACTGGCGTGGAGAAAAAAAAACAAGCTCCCCTGACCCTGTCCTGGTGCCGTAGTCGCACAGGTACTCATTGATGGCCCTCTGCTGCGTGTGCAGCCGCTGCAGCATGGCCAACGTTGAGTTCCACCTGGTGGGCATGTCACATATAAGGCGGTTCTTGGGCAGGTTCAACTCCTTTTGCAGCTCAGCCAGGCGAGCACTGGCATTATAAGATCTGCGGAAATGCACACAGACTTTCCTGGCCTGCCTCAGGACATCCTGTAAGCCCGGGTACCTGCCCAAGAAACGCTGCACCACCAGGTTAAGGACGTGAGCCACACAGGGCACATGGGTCAGTTGTCCCTGTCGAAGGGCGGAGAGGAGGTTGGTGCCATTGTCGCAAACCACCATTCCTGGCTTAAGCTGGCGTGGCGTCAACCACCTCTCGGCCTGGCCCTGCAGAGCAGACAGGACCTCTGCCCCAGTGTGGCTTCTGTCCCCCAAACACACCAGCGCAAGCACGGCATGGCATCTTTTTGCCTGCGTACTTGCGTAGCCCCGTGAACGGCTACGGAGCACCGCTGGTTCATAGGACAAACCACAGGAAGAGGCCATGGAGGAAGAAGAAGAGGAGGGGGTGGAGGAGAGAGGTGTGTCACAACCAGTAGTAGCATTTTGGAGGCGTGGCGGTGGGACAACCTCCAACACTACTGCACCTTGTCCTGCATCCTTCCCAGCTGCCAAAAGAGTGACCCAATGGGCCGTGAAAGAAAGGTAACGTCCCTGTCCATGCCTGCTGGACCATGAGTCAGCGGTAATATGCACCTTACCGCTGACCGCCCTGTCCAGCGAGGCCAAGACATTGCCTTCCACATGCAGTGGCGTCTCCAGCTTTCATATTTAGGGGGGGCACATGGGGGGACAGGGACAAAAGTAGGGGGACCAACTATAAAATGCAATCATTTATATATATATATATATATATATATATATCCTGGGCCCTTTTCTACGATCCCACAACGGGCCCTTTCACATGTTCTGCAGTGAGCTCCCTTCCTACTATACTGGGGCCACCCAAGAAAATATAAGGGTCCAAAGCAGTGGGAGAACTATCAGGCCTCATGCCCACGGACGTTTTTACAGCTGCGTTTTTGAGCGTTTTTTTACAGCTTAAAAACGCCTGTCCATGCAGAGGCGGCTCTAGGCTTTGTGAGGCCTTAGGCAAACCTTAGACATGAGGCCCTACTAACTCCCATAATGGAAAAAATAATTCAAGCAA
This sequence comes from Rana muscosa, assembly GCA_029206835.1. Taxonomy (NCBI): domain Eukaryota; kingdom Metazoa; phylum Chordata; class Amphibia; order Anura; family Ranidae; genus Rana; species Rana muscosa. The sequence goes on along the minus strand of CM055120.1, from coordinate 95,510,546 downwards.
TAAAAATTAACGGTATAAATTGCATATATAAAGAGTCTTAAATCCTATGAACTATGAATTTACAGTTTCTAGAACTTTCTCTAACCAATTCTTCTTTAATTAAATATATGCAGTATACTACATATATAAATATTACACACACACAAATATAGATAACATTTGTGCAGCTGCTACTAGCAATATTTTTAAGGTATAACAAGAGTCAAAACCATATTTCTCCATTTACATGAAGGTCAGGTTAACCGCTTCCCGTCCGCCATATGCAGAATGACGGCCAGGAAGTGGTTCTGTTATCCTGACTGGGTGTCATATGACGTCCAGCTGGATAACATGCCGGCGCACGCCCATGGGGGCGCGCAGCGCGGCGTGTCAGTTTGACACCCCGCATCTTCGATCATGATAAGAAGCCTCTGACAGAGGCTTCTTACCACGTGATCAGCTGTGACCAATCACAGCTGATCATCACCTGAACCAGGAAGTGCCGGTGAACGGCATTCCTCAGTTCACGCAGACAGGGAGAGCCGATCAGCGGCTCTCCCTGACAGAAGGGGGGGTCTGTGCTGATAATCAGCACATTGATTATAAACACAGCCCCCTCAGATGTGCCAATCACCTCCCAACTAGTGCCCAGCAATGTCCCAACATTAAATTATGCCAGCCCCCACCACAGTGCCAATCACTGCCTGCCACAGTGCCAATCACTACCCACCACAGTGCCAATCGCTGCCCAGCAGTAACACCTGTCAGTACTTATCAGTACCTCATCATCAGTGCTGCCCACCAGTGCCACCTGTCAGTGCCAATCAGTGCCGCCTGTCAGTGCCCATCACAGCCGCCTGTCAGTGCCCATCACAGCCGCATGTCAGTGCCACCTATTGGTGCCCACCAGTGCTGCATATCAGTGCCGCCTATCAGTGCCCATCAATTCTACATATCAGTGCCTCCTTGTCAGTGCCTGTCAGTGAAGGGGAAAACAAAATTTTATGACAGAAACAAAGAAAAACTATTTTTTTTTCAAAAATGTTGGTCTTTTTTAGTTTGTTTAGCAAAAAATAAAAACCGCAGAGGTGATCAAATTCCACCAAAAGAAAGCTCTATTTGTGGGAATAAAATGATAAAAAATTCTGTCTGGGTACAGTGTACCACGACCGTGCAATTGTCATTTAAAATGCGACAGCGCTGAAAGCTGAAAATTGTCATGGGCAGGAAGGGGCGTAAGTGCCTGCTAATGAAGTGGTTAATATAACCCAGCACAGAGTTCCCCCTTACAGTGCAGGGGGAACTCTGATGTAAGGGGGAACTCTGATGTAAGGGGGAACTCTGATGTAAGGGGGAACTCTGATGTAAGGGGGAACTCTGATGTAAGGGGGAACTCTGATGTAAGGGGGAACTCTGGTGACGAGATCACCTTATATCAGAGTTCCCCTTTATGTCATTGTCCACAGAGTTCCAACTTGCATTTAAAATGGAAACTTTAATGTGGGGAGGACTCTGGTCACCATAGAGCACCTTTCGCAAAGTGAATGCACTAATGTAAGGGGGGGTTACTGATATAAGGGGGAACCTTTATATCAGTGCCTCCTTACCTTACTGTATTCACTGCCCCCTACATCAGTGATCCCCCCTCAGACTGGCCTTGCTACGCTGTTACTGACCACCACTCAGGTGCACCGTGCAGGGCTCAGTCAGATGATCCTCTCTGGGCTCCAGCTTGAGGGCTCTCGTTTCATCCTATATTACACTACGAGACTGTGAGGACTTGATAAAAGAGATGGTCAGACCCTGCAGAAATACTACAGGAGATAGTCACAGAGTGTGTGGACATGATACAGGAGAGGGTCAGAGACTGCATACATGATACAAGAGATGGTCATAGACTGCATACATGGTACAAGAGATGATCAGAGAGTGTGCATAGATGATACAAGAGATGGTCATAGACTGCATACCTGATACAGGAGATGGTCAGACACTGCAGACATACTACAGGAGACGGTCAGAGACTGCAGACATACTACAGGAGATGGTCATAGACTGCATACCTGATACAGGAGACGGTCAGAGACTGCAGGCATACTACAGGAGACGGTAAGAGACTGCAGACATACTACAGGAGACGGTAAGAGACTGCAGGCATACTACAGGAGACGGTAAGAGACTGCAGACATACTACAGGAGACGGTAAGAGACTGCAGACATACTACAGGAGACGGTAAGAGACTGCAGACATACTACAGGAGACGGTAAGAGACTGCAGACATACTACAGGAGACGGTAAGAGACTGCAGACATACTACAGGAGACGGTAAGAGACTGCAGACATACTACAGGAGACGGTCAGAGACTGCAGACATACTACAGGAGACGGTCAGAGACTGCAGACATACTACAGGAGACGATCAGAGACTGCAGACATGCAGACATACTACAGGAGATGGTCATAGACTGCATACCTGATACAGGAGACGGTCAGAGACTGCAGGCATACTACAGGAGACGGTAAGAGACTGCAGACATACTACAGGAGATGGTAAGAGACTGCAGGCATACTACAGGAGACGGTAAGAGACTGCAGACATACTACAGGAGACGGTAAGAGACTGCAGACATACTACAGGAGACGGTAAGAGACTGCAGACATACTACAGGAGACGGTAAGAGACTGCAGACATACTACAGGAGACGGTAAGAGACTGCAGACATACTACAGGAGACGGTAAGAGACTGCAGACATACTACAGGAGACGGTAAGAGACTGCAGACATACTACAGGAGACGGTAAGAGACTGCAGACATACTACAGGAGACGGTAAGAGACTGCAGACATACTACAGGAGACGGTAAGAGACTGCAGACATACTACAGGAGACGGTAAGAGACTGCAGACATACTACAGGAGACGGTCAGAGACTGCAGACATACTACAGGAGACGGTCAGAGACTGCAGACATACTACAGGAGACGATCAGAGACTGCAGATATACTACAGGAGACAATCAGAGACTGCAGATATACTACAGGAGACGGTCAGAGACTGCAGATATACTACAGGAGACGGTCAGAGACTGCAGACATACTACAGGAGACGGTCAGAGACTGCAGACATACTACAGGAGACGGTCAGAGACTGCAGACATACTACAGGAGACGGTCAGAGACTGCAGACATACTACAGGAGACGGTCAGAGACTGCAGATATACTACAGGAGATGGTCAGAGACTGCATACATGATACAAGAGATGGTCAGAGACTGCATACATGATACAAGAGATGGTCAGAGACTGCATACATGATACAAGAGATGGTCAGAGACTGCATACATGATACAAGAGATGGTCAGAGACTGCATACATGATACAAGAGATGGTCAGAGACTGCATACATGATACAAGAGATGGTCAGAGACTGCAGACATACTACAGAAGATGATCAGAGACTGCAATACATGATACAGGAGATGATCAGAGACTGCAATACATGATACAGGAGATGATCAGAGACTGCAATACATGATACAGGAGATGATCAGAGACTGCAATACATGATACAGGAGATGATCAGAGACTGCAATACAAGATACAGGAGATGGTCAGAGACTGCATACATGATACAGGAGATGGTCAGAGACTGCATACATGATACAGGAGATGGTCAGAGACTGCATACATGATACAGGAGATGGTCAGAGACTGCATACATGATACAGGAGATGGTCAGAGACTGCATACATGATACAGGAGATGGTCAGAGACTGCAGACATGATATAAGAGATGGTCAGAGACTGCATACATGAAACAGGAGATGGTCAGAGTCTGCAGACATACTACAGGAGATGGTCAGAGACTGCAGACATACTACAGGAGATGGTCATAGACTGCAGACATGATATAAGAGATGGTCATAGACTGCATACATGATACAAGAGATGGTCAGAGACTGCAGACATACTACAGGAGATAGTCAGAGACTGCAGACATACCACAGGAGATGGTCATAGACTGCAGACATGATATAAAGATGGTCATAGACTGCAGACATGATACAAGAGATGGTCAGAGACTGCAGACATGATACAAGAGATGGTCAGAGACTGCAGACATGATACAAGAGATGGTCAGAGAGTGTGCAGACATAATTGGGCTGAAATTGTACCCGGGTCACACGTGCATTGCACAGATCACACAGCATGTTCCTGTGTTTTTCACTTTGCTGCAGTAACTTACCTGCAGGGGGGGGGGGGGCACTAGTTTGGGCACCTGGAGCAATTTTGCACATCACTTGTGGGGTGCCAAGGGCCACCCCCTCTGTGGCAGACAGCATCTATTTAATTTGGGGGGGAGGATATGTGCTAATGGGGTGGATTTAATATCCAAGCCCCCTTGTAGCACAAGTCCTAAAATGCCCCCTAGAACATATCCTCTCCCCCAAAATCACTCAAAGTGAACTGTAGGCTTGTTCCCCCCTCCTCTCCCCCTCTCCTCTGGAAGACTTACTTTGCATTAGTTCAGGCAGTAAATGTCAGACGAGCAGAGTTGTCTCGGCAGCATGCTGAGTCTCCCCCTCCCCCTCTGTGTACACACAGGAAACATCACACAGAGCAGGAGAAGGAGGGGGCGGGTCCAGTTCTCCACGCCTCTCTGCAGTCTGCAATGATTGTGTGCGTCAGCAGGGCCAGGCAGCTGGGGACTGCGGGGAGAGATGTCGGCTGACTCGGCTCTCTCTGCAGTGAAAAGTGGAGCTTGCGGGCGGTGTGGCTCTCTCTGCAGTGAAAAGTGGAGCTTGCGGGCGGTGTGCGGGAACGAAAATAGCCCGTACAAGCTGCAGGCATTCCAGATGACTAGTGATAGTGACTAATTAGGCGGCCGCGCGGGGCCCCTGGAATTTGCGACTCTTGCGAGGCCTGAGGCCCTCGCCTAATCTGCCTAATTAGAGAGCCGCCTCTGTGTCCATGGTATTGTATACATTTTTCGACCGTATTTTTTTTGAAAAAAAAAAACAAAACGCCGGAGCTTAAAAACCCAATTGCGGCGTTTTTGCGCGTTTAACGATTCGCTTTTTTTATGCCTAACGCCAACGCTGCGGAACGCACTGGTCCTGGGTTTTTTTTGAAGCTTAAAAACGTCTATGCTATTTGCAGCTCAAAAACGCCTAGGTGGGCATGAAGCTATAGACTAACATGGACAGGTGGTTTTAAGCTGTAAAAAACGCTCAAAAACGTGGCTGTAAAAACGTCCGTGGGCATGAGGCCTCAGGGTTGTAAAGGTTGTCTTGCCACCGGGCCCTGGTGTTCTGCCACTGTGGGGTTCCCCAGCTGTCCTGTCCCTGTTATTGACCGCACTGGTCTGGCATCTGTCTCCTTGGCAGCGGCGGCAGTCTATTAGGACCTAGTGCTGGTGACATTATGGGTGCATGCAGGGGAAGGCTGGCACTATTGGTTATAGTGAGCTGAGCCCCCAGCTGGTCAACTAGCAGCAGTAATGCTGTATAACCTTCTCTGTTGACATGCTGATCAGGATGTGATCCTGTTGATGCTCCCAGTCAGATCTAATAAACACAGTATTTATTAGCATCAAGAGTACAACCACATATATATAATCAACCGTATGCTCAGCAGCCATGTGGGCTCTATGCCTGTAAAGTGTGGACTTTGATCAATAAAATCACTGATATTTAACACTAGGATTTGACTAGGAGCATCACCTGGATTGCATCCCGATCAGCATGTCAGAGAAAGCTCCGCTGCTGCTAAGCAACCTGCAGGGAGCTCAACTGTCTACAACCAATAGAGATGGGCTCGGGTGTGTTTGAAATCCCACATGCCCGATCTCCCGCCAGGAAGCCGACACTCCACAGTGCTAATCACAGCCAGTGAGACATTTCATGATCTGTGCAGCTGCGGGCCGGGAAATGTCTCACTGCCTGTGATTAGCGCTGTGCAGTGTGGGCTTCCTGGCAGGCTCTGGCATGTGGAATTTTGAACATGCCCAGCCCATCTCTAACAACAAATTGTGCTGGCCCTCCTGTATAATATCCGCAGTCTCTCTCCTGTATAATATGCGCAGTCTCTCTCCTGTATAATATCTGCAGTCTCTCTCCTGTATAATATGCACAGTCTCTCTCCTGTATAATATGCACAGTCTCTCTCCTGTATAATATCCGCAGTCTCTCTCCTGTATAATATCCGCAGTCTGATAGTTTCCTGTATAATATCCGCAGTCTCTCTCCTGTATAATATCCGCAGTCTCTCGCCTGTATAATATCTGCAGTCTCTCTCCTGTATGATATCCGCAGTCTCTCGCCTGTATAATATCCGCAGTCTCTCTCCTGTATAATATCCGCAGTCTCTCTCCTGTATAATATCCGCAGTCTCTCTCCTGTATAATATCCGCAGTCTCTCTCCTGTATAATATCCGCAGTCTCTCTCCTGTACAATATCCGCAGTCTCTCTCCTGTATAATATCCGCAGTCTGATCGTCTCCTGTATAATATCCGCAGTCTCTCTCCTGTATAATATCCGCAGTCTGATCGTCTCCTGTATAATATCCGCAGTCTCTCGCCTGTATAATATCCGCAGTCACTCGCCTGTATAATATCCGCAGTCTCTCTCCTGTATAATATCCGCAGTCTCTCTCCTGTATAATATCCGCAGTCTCTCTCCTGTATAATATCCGCAGTCTCTGACCGTCTCCTGTATTATAGTCGCAGTCTCTCTCCTGTATAATATCCGCAGTCTCTGACCGTCTCCTGTATTATATCCACAGTCTCTCTCCTGTATAATATCCGCAGTCTCTCTCCTGTATAATATCCGCAGTCTCTCTCCTGTATAATATCCGCAGTCTCTGACCGTCTCCTGTATTATAGTCGCAGTCTCTCTCCTGTATAATATCCGCAGTCTCTGACCGTCTCCTGTATTATTTCCGCAGTCTCTCTCCTGTATAATATCCGCAGTCTCTCTCCTGTATAATATCTGCAGTCTCTGACCGTCTCCTGTATTATATCCGCAGTCTCTGACCATTTCCTGTATAATATCCGCAGTCTCTGAACATCTCCTGTAGTATGTCTGCAGTCTCTGACCATCACTCTTTCCAAAACGCACTCCTGAACCTTGCACTCTCTACATAGCATCCTCTTGAGCCCTGCATCCAGCACCCACCTGCACCCTGCATGTAGCACCAGCATAAAGGGGGCACACTGACCACCAAAATGCATGGCCAGTGGTTACCAGTATACAGAGGACATAACAAATCAGGTAAATCAATTACCATGCAACTAAAAATATCTCAAAAGCAATAAGAGAATCTTTTTAGCTGGTTTCCTCATCTAACGCGAATCAATAAAAAGCAAAAAATGCAGCGCTGCCCTATACTTCATCTATAAAATTGTACAAATGGACTTATAAGTGCAATAGTAAAACCTATAAATGAATATCCAGTGAAAATCAACCAATGTATTGCAATATAGTAGTGATGGTGTCACCCCCTCTGCAAAAATATTTTGAGAAATTGCAGAGCTTCAATGTGCAAATAGCGGTAACACCCCTTACATACAATAATAATAATAACAAAGACACAAATCAACCCCCATGTATTAGAACATAGTAGTGATGTTGTCACCCTCTCTGCAAGAAGTAATACATTTTTCAAAGCTGCAATGTGCAAATAGTGGTGAAACCACCTATATATAATCATAATAATAAAATGTAAAATATATACATCAAGTGTACATTTTATTATTATCATTATTATGATTATATATAGGTGGCTTTACCACTATTTGCACATTGCAGCTCTGCAATATTTCTTACCTTTTGCAGAGAGGGTGACACCATCACTACTATATTCTAATACATGGGTTGATTTGCGTCTCTGTTATTATTTTTGTATGTAGGGGGTTTCACCATTATTTGCTCTGCAAATTCTCAAAATATTTTTGCAGAGGAGGTGACATCATCACTACTATATTGCAATACATTGGTTGATTTGCATTGGATATTCATTTATAGGTTTTACCATTTCACTTATAAGTCCATTTGTAGAAATGTATAAATGAAGTGTAGGGTTGTGCTGCATTTTTTGGCTTTTTATTGGTATACAGAGGCCAGGACCTACTGATCATCATTGGACGCCATGATGAAACCGTCACTTGCTGGCCACTCCCACAGGTGTGTGGTAGCGCACCGCATTAGCACCCTCAGTTTTACTTCAAGCACCACCATAGCACCCCAAAAAAACATTGTCTGGAGCCACCCCTGCCTGTATTGGATTAAAATTTTGGGACCCCATCCCTCCCAAGTTTTTCTCTATCTTCTTTTCATAACATTTGGTAGTCATATCCCAAAAAATTCTAAGAAGTATTTTTTTTTTTTTCATCTCATGGACGAAATGTGGGAAAGAACGTATATATCATACAATCATTCGATAAACACCACATACACTGCATATATCACTTGAGGAAAATATGCTTACAAAATAGTTTACCATTAGCCAATAAAAAAATAAAAATAAAATATGTCCCCGGATTTCATTTTAAAAATCTGGTCACCTTACTGTACATCAGCCCCATAAAGTAACCAGCACTGGGTTCCAATGTGCTGCCGCCGCTACCATGGAGACAGAGACCAGCACTGTGAATAGCTGGGACAGGACAGCAACTCTGGTTGTTCCAGCACTGGTCCACGCTGGGAACATTCCCCCATCCACCTATAATGTGTAGATGGGGGAATTGGATCATTTCTTTTTTTTTTCATTCAACCTAATAATTGAATGAAAAAAGTGATCAATGTATGGGCTGCCTAAGGCTGGGTTCACACTGGTATGACACGACAGTCATACAACTTTCATCCTACTTTGCTCTGCGACATCAGTCCTACATTGGTCCGACATCCATCCGACTTTCATGAACAGGATACTACTTTGATCCGACTTTGTGCTAGTCTGACTTGTCCTTTGACCAATCAAAACAATCCCAGTGTGAGATAAATTCCTTTTACTGCTGCTGTAATCACCATGTCGGATGTCAAAAGTCGGATGGTTAGGACAAGTATCCTACTTTGATCCGACTTCAATGATATTCAATGGGCTGAAGTAGGATCAATGGTGAACCAAAGTAGTGCAGGGAGCATTTTCAAAGTCAGACCGACTTGTGTCGGACCAGTTAAGGCGGCTCTCATAGGGAAACATTGATTTTCACGTCATGCGACATGAGCTCAAGTCGGAGCGTTTGTCGGACCAGTGTGAACCCGGCCTAAGAGCTAAGACCAGACATAGACAGTTTAAATCTCAGCTGGTTCAGCAGGAACTGGCTGAGATTTGAACCATTAATGACCAGATTCTCTTATGATTATCACCAGTGGTTGCTATAGCCACTAATGATAATCACTGTTTGTCGGGAGAATACAATTGCTGGGCAGGAGGGATATTCCCCTGTCACCACTGTCTGTGTTGATGGGGGAATTATGGAAGTTTCTTTCCTGCAATCTGTGGATGCAGGAAAGAAATTTGCACCGTATATTACCTGCCTAACTGAAATGAAAGTAAATTGTGAAGGTCTTAAAAGAACAGAAGAGGGGGAGGGAGACAGATGGGGGGAGAGAAGGGATGGAGATAATGCAGTTCAGTGATTACAGTGTACTGCAGTGCACACACTTACCCACGGTCCAGTCTAGAATCTCAGGCATCAGTCACACACAGCCAGGAATGCTGCTGATTTTCATATTTCCCGCCCACACATCCCCTCTCTTCAGATACAGCATGCCGGGATAGTGTGGGTGGGACTGGAAGGAGGAGCTGTATTCCTCCCTGCTCGTATGTGAGGAGAGTGAGGGAGGGGGGGTGGCTGGACTTGATGGGCTGTGAAAGAGTGTCATAGACTGACACTCGGCCCAGCTTGCAGTCACCACTCTCGGAATTTACAGGCTGGTTCTCCTGTCCTAAGGACGGGAGAAATCAGTCTGTTTTTTCAGTAACTGAGATGAAGGCTTGTGCCCCCCCCCCCCCACAGTGCTCGTGGAGTCCTTTCTGCAACTCGCTCTTCTCCGTGCCAATGAGGATGCAGGGGAAAGAGCAGATCGGGTGGCTGTGGTTGTGTGAGCGCTCTCATTATGCAGTGTCAGCGAGCAGAGGGAGGGGGGAGGAATCCCCCACAGGAGCTGACTGGGGACGCTCTCCCTCTCAGGAGAGACTGTTACCCCAGGAGCAGCCCGAGCAAAATACAAAAATGCAAAAAAAGAAAAAAAATTTTTTTTTTTTTGGGGGGGCACATGGTGGGGCACAGCATAATGTTGGGGGGGCCAGGGCCCCCTCTGGCCCCCCCCTAGGGACGCCATTGTCCACATGCCGCTAGAGAGCCGGAATAGCCTTCCGTGAGAAAAAGTGGCGTTTGGGAACCTGCCACTGAGGAACCGCACATTGCACAAACTCACGGAAGGGGGCCGAGTCTACCAACTGAAAAGGCAGCAGTTGAAGCGCTAGCAATTTAGCCAAGCTAGCATTCAACCGCTGGGCATGTGGATGGCTGGGAGTGAACTTCTTTCGACGGTCCAGCAGCTGGGGCAGGGAAATTTGCCTGCTAGAATCGGACGTCGGTGTACTGCTAGCAGAGTGGCCGCAAGTACTTGGCTGTGACACACCTAATTCTACACCTTCATTCCTCTCAGTGCATGTTTCAGAGAGGACTGAAGTTATAGTGGGGTTGGAGATCCCAGCTGATGCGGTGCAAGGAGAGGTCCGCTTTGTTCTTTGGTGTGGGTCTTTGAGGTAGGCTTGCCAACGAGCTGCATGGCAGGTCAACATATGTCTGGTCAGGCATGTGGTACCCAAGCGGCTGATGTTTTGGCCACGCGATATACGCTTGAGACATATGTTGCAAACAGCAGCTGTGCGATCTGATGCACTAGCCTCAAAAAAGGCCCACACCAAGGAACTTTTTGAATGACGGGCAGAGGCAGCGCCCTGCACAGGCGGAGCTCTGCGGTGTGATTCCGTCGGTGTACTGCCCTTACGCTGGCCACCAAAGGGCATCCTGCCTCGTTGGAGATGTGCCTCCTCCTCATCCTCCTCCTCCTCCTCTCTCCTATTAGGCACCCATGTGGAGTCAGTGACCTCATCATCCCCTCCCTCCTCATCACTGGAGCCAATCTGGCAGTATGCTGCAGCTGCTGGAACATGACTGCCAGATTGGTGTCCTTCTTGAGCATCCCCTCTGTCTGCTCTCACCCTACTGCCTTCCTGTAGCTGGGTTTCATCATCAGACCCTTCGAAACGCTGGGCATCCTCCTGGAGCATGTACCCAACACTGTGCTCAAACAGTTCGGGGGACTCCTCAGGAGGAGGACATGGTGGGTCTAGGGAAGGAGTGACTGATGATGAGTCTGACATTGATACCAGGGAAGAGGATGCTTTGGCAGCTGCTTTGCCAGTACCCTGAGCCTGGGTGAGAGAGGATGAGGAGGAGGAGGAGGGCTTGGTCATCCACTCTACCAAGTCTTCGGCATGATGTGGCTCAACATGTCCAGCTGCCGAAAAGAAGGACAAGCGTGTCCCATGGCCATGTGCTGATGACAATGCACCGCGTCCACGACCAGCACTGTTGCCCCCAGACACAGAGCCTGCTTGCCCTCTTTTATTGCCTCCTGACTGTCTGCCTCTCCTTGTTTGCCTTCCAGACATTCTAATAGATGGCCTGCAGGGAGATGGGAAAAAAGCAATAAGAGCTACCTTCAGGTGTCCTTCTCTGTCCCTTTACTTAAGGATTTCTAAATATGGTTCAGGATGATTGCTTTTGCACAGAATAGCACAACGACAATTTCCCTGACTGTCCAAAAAACAAGGATTTCAAAGATGGTTGATGAGGAATGCTTTAGCACACTATAGCACAAGGAGAATTCACTCACTGTCCTTCCCAGTCCCTAGAAACAAGGACTTGCACAGTGAAAGAAACTGACACTCTCCCTACCTACAGTTTTCTGTCCCTAGAAAAAATGTTTTTTTTAAGCACACTATAGCACAAGGAGAATTCACTCACTGTCCTTCCCAGTCCCTAGAAACAAGGACTTGCACAGTGAAAGAAACTGACACTCTCCCTACCTACAGTTTTCTGTCCCTAGAAAAAATGTTTTTTTTAAGCACACTATAGCACAAGGAGAATTCACTCACTGTCCTTCCCAGTCCCTAGAAACAAGGACTTGCACAGTGAAAGAAACTGACACTCTCCCTACCTACAGTTTTCTGTCCCTAGAAAAAATGTTTTTTTAAGCACATTATAGCACAAGGAGAATTCACTCACTGTCCTTCCCAGTCCCTAGAAACAAGGACTTGCACAGTGAAAGAAACTGACACTCTCCCTACCTACAGTTTTCTGTCCCTAGAAAAAATGTTTTTTTTAAGCACACTATAGCACAAGGAGAATTCACTCACTGTCCTTCCCAGTCCCTAGAAACAAGGACTTGCACAGTGAAAGAAACTGACACTCTCCCTACCTACAGTTTTCTGTCCCTAGAAAAAAATGTTTTTTTTAAGCACACTATAGCACAAGGAGAATTCACTCACTGTCCTTCCCAGTCCCTAGAAACAAGGACTTGCACAGTGAAAGAAACTGACACTCTCCCTACCTACAGTTTTCTGTCCCTAGAAAAAATGTTTTTTTTAAGCACACTATAGCACAAGGAGAATTCACTCACTGTCCTTCCCAGTCCCTAGAAACAAGGACTTGCACAGTGAAAGAAACTGACACTCTCCCTACCTACAGTTTTCTGTCCCTAGAAAAAATGTTTTTTTTAAGCACACTATAGCACAAGGAGAATTCACTCACTGTCCTTCCCAGTCCCTAGAAACAAGGACTTGCACAGTGAAAGAAACTGACACTCTCCCTACCTACAGTTTTCTGTCCCTAGAAAAAATGTTTTTTTTAAGCACACTATAGCACAAGGAGAATTCACTCACTGTCCTTCCCAGTCCCTAGAAACAAGGACTTGCACAGTGAAAGAAACTGACACTCTCCCTACCTACAGTTTTCTGTCCCTAGAAAAAATGTTTTTTTAAGCACACTATAGCACAAGGAGAATTCACTCACTGTCCTTCCCAGTCCCTAGAAACAAGGACTTGCACAGTGAAAGAAACTGACACTCTCCCTACCTACAGTTTTCTGTCCCTAGAAAAAATGTTTTTTTTAAGCACACTATAGCACAAGGAGAATTCACTCACTGTCCTTCCCAGTCCCCTAGGGACGCCATTGTCCACATGCCGCTAGAGAGCCGGAATAGCCTTCCGTGAGAAAAAGTGGCGTTTGGGAACCTGCCACTGAGGAACCGCACATTGCACAAACTCACGGAAGGGGGCCGAGTCTACCAACTGAAAAGGCAGCAGTTGAAGCGCTAGCAATTTAGCCAAGCTAGCATTCAACCGCTGGGCATGTGGATGGCTGGGAGTGAACTTCTTTCGACGGTCCAGCAGCTGGGGCAGGGAAATTTGCCTGCTAGAATCGGACGTCGGTGTACTGCTAGCAGAGTGGCCGCAAGTACTTGGCTGTGACACACCTAATTCTACACCTTCATTCCTCTCAGTGCATGTTTCAGAGAGGACTGAAGTTATAGTGGGGTTGGAGATCCCAGCTGATGCGGTGCAAGGAGAGGTCCGCTTTGTTCTTTGGTGTGGGTCTTTGAGGTAGGCTTGCCAACGAGCTGCATGGCAGGTCAACATATGTCTGGTCAGGCATGTGGTACCCAAGCGGCTGATGTTTTGGCCACGCGATATACGCTTGAGACATATGTTGCAAACAGCAGCTGTGCGATCTGATGCACTAGCCTCAAAAAAGGCCCACACCAAGGAACTTTTTGAATGACGGGCAGAGGCAGCGCCCTGCACAGGCGGAGCTCTGCGGTGTGATTCCGTCGGTGTACTGCCCTTACGCTGGCCACCAAAGGGCATCCTGCCTCGTTGGAGATGTGCCTCCTCCTCATCCTCCTCCTCCTCCTCTCTCCTATTAGGCACCCATGTGGAGTCAGTGACCTCATCATCCCCTCCCTCCTCATCACTGGAGCCAATCTGGCAGTATGCTGCAGCTGCTGGAACATGACTGCCAGATTGGTGTCCTTCTTGAGCATCCCCTCTGTCTGCTCTCACCCTACTGCCTTCCTGTAGCTGGGTTTCATCATCAGACCCTTCGAAACGCTGGGCATCCTCCTGGAGCATGTACCCAACACTGTGCTCAAACAGTTCGGGGGACTCCTCAGGAGGAGGACATGGTGGGTCTAGGGAAGGAGTGACTGATGATGAGTCTGACATTGATACCAGGGAAGAGGATGCTTTGGCAGCTGCTTTGCCAGTACCCTGAGCCTGGGTGAGAGAGGATGAGGAGGAGGAGGAGGGCTTGGTCATCCACTCTACCAAGTCTTCGGCATGATGTGGCTCAACATGTCCAGCTGCCGAAAAGAAGGACAAGCGTGTCCCATGGCCATGTGCTGATGACAATGCACCGCGTCCACGACCAGCACTGTTGCCCCCAGACACAGAGCCTGCTTGCCCTCTTTTATTGCCTCCTGACTGTCTGCCTCTCCTTGTTTGCCTTCCAGACATTCTAATAGATGGCCTGCAGGGAGATGGGAAAAAAGCAATAAGAGCTACCTTCAGGTGTCCTTCTCTGTCCCTTTACTTAAGGATTTCTAAATATGGTTCAGGATGATTGCTTTTGCACAGAATAGCACAACGACAATTTCCCTGACTGTCCAAAAAACAAGGATTTCAAAGATGGTTGATGAGGAATGCTTTAGCACACTATAGCACAAGGAGAATTCACTCACTGTCCTTCCCAGTCCCTAGAAACAAGGACTTGCACAGTGAAAGAAACTGACACTCTCCCTACCTACAGTTTTCTGTCCCTAGAAAAAATGTTTTTTTTAAGCACACTATAGCACAAGGAGAATTCACTCACTGTCCTTCCCAGTCCCTAGAAACAAGGACTTGCACAGTGAAAGAAACTGACACTCTCCCTACCTACAGTTTTCTGTCCCTAGAAAAAATGTTTTTTTTAAGCACACTATAGCACAAGGAGAATTCACTCACTGTCCTTCCCAGTCCCTAGAAACAAGGACTTGCACAGTGAAAGAAACTGACACTCTCCCTACCTACAGTTTTCTGTCCCTAGAAAAAATGTTTTTTTAAGCACATTATAGCACAAGGAGAATTCACTCACTGTCCTTCCCAGTCCCTAGAAACAAGGACTTGCACAGTGAAAGAAACTGACACTCTCCCTACCTACAGTTTTCTGTCCCTAGAAAAAATGTTTTTTTTAAGCACACTATAGCACAAGGAGAATTCACTCACTGTCCTTCCCAGTCCCTAGAAACAAGGACTTGCACAGTGAAAGAAACTGACACTCTCCCTACCTACAGTTTTCTGTCCCTAGAAAAAAATGTTTTTTTTAAGCACACTATAGCACAAGGAGAATTCACTCACTGTCCTTCCCAGTCCCTAGAAACAAGGACTTGCACAGTGAAAGAAACTGACACTCTCCCTACCTACAGTTTTCTGTCCCTAGAAAAAATGTTTTTTTTAAGCACACTATAGCACAAGGAGAATTCACTCACTGTCCTTCCCAGTCCCTAGAAACAAGGACTTGCACAGTGAAAGAAACTGACACTCTCCCTACCTACAGTTTTCTGTCCCTAGAAAAAATGTTTTTTTTAAGCACACTATAGCACAAGGAGAATTCACTCACTGTCCTTCCCAGTCCCTAGAAACAAGGACTTGCACAGTGAAAGAAACTGACACTCTCCCTACCTACAGTTTTCTGTCCCTAGAAAAAATGTTTTTTTTAAGCACACTATAGCACAAGGAGAATTCACTCACTGTCCTTCCCAGTCCCTAGAAACAAGGACTTGCACAGTGAAAGAAACTGACACTCTCCCTACCTACAGTTTTCTGTCCCTAGAAAAAATGTTTTTTTAAGCACACTATAGCACAAGGAGAATTCACTCACTGTCCTTCCCAGTCCCTAGAAACAAGGACTTGCACAGTGAAAGAAACTGACACTCTCCCTACCTACAGTTTTCTGTCCCTAGAAAAAATGTTTTTTTTAAGCACACTATAGCACAAGGAGAATTCACTCACTGTCCTTCCCAGTCCCTAGAAACAAGGACTTGCACAGTGAAAGAAACTGACACTCTCCCTACCTACAGTTTTCTGTCCCTAGAAAAAATGTTTTTTTTAAGCACACTATAGCACAAGGAGAATTCACTCACTGTCCTTCCCAGTCCCTAGAAACAAGGACTTGCACAGTGAAAGAAACTGACACTCTCCCTACCTACAGTTTTCTGTCCCTAGAAAAAATGTTTTTTTTAAGCACACTATAGCACAAGGAGAATTCACTCACTGTCCTTCCCAGTCCCTAGAAACAAGGACTTGCACAGTGAAAGAAACTGACACTCTCCCTACCTACAGTTTTCTGTCCCTAGAAAAAATGTTTTTTTTAAGCACACTATAGCACAAGGAGAATTCACTCACTGTCCTTCCCAGTCCCTAGAAACAAGGACTTGCACAGTGAAAGAAACTGACACTCTCCCTACCTACAGTTTTCTGTCCCTAGAAAAAATGTTTTTTTTAAGCACACTATAGCACAAGGAGAATTCACTCACTGTCCTTCCCAGTCCCTAGAAACAAGGACTTGCACAGTGAAAGAAACTGACACTCTCCCTACCTACAGTTTTCTGTCCCTAGAAAAAATGTTTTTTTTAAGCACACTATAGCACAAGGAGAATTCACTCACTGTCCTTCCCAGTCCCTAGAAACAAGGACTTGCACAGTGAAAGAAACTGACACTCTCCCTACCTACAGTTTTCTGTCCCTAGAAAAAATGTTTTTTTTAAGCACACTATAGCACAAGGAGAATTCACTCACTGTCCTTCCCAGTCCCTAGAAACAAGGACTTGCACAGTGAAAGAAACTGACACTCTCCCTACCTACAGTTTTCTGTCCCTAGAAAAAATGTTTTTTTTTAAGCACACTATAGCACAAGGAGAATTCACTCACTGTCCTTCCCAGTCCCTAGAAACAAGGACTTGCACAGTGAAAGAAACTGACACTCTCCCTACCTACAGTTTTCTGTCCCTAGAAAAAATGTTTTTTTTTTTTTTTTGTTTACAAACGTTTTTTATTTGGGTTAAAAGGTGGTACAAAACCGACATGACAAAAGTAAAAATGTTTTTTTTAAGCACACTATAGCACAAGGAGAATTCACTCACTGTCCTTCCCAGTCCCTAGAAACAAGGACTTGCACAGTGAAAGAAACTGACACTCTCCCTACCTACAGTTTTCTGTCCCTAGAAAAAATGTTTTTTTTAAGCACACTATAGCACAAGGAGAATTCACTCACTGTCCTTCCCAGTCCCTAGAAACAAGGACTTGCACAGTGAAAGAAACTGACACTCTCCCTATTTCTGTCCCTAGAAAAAATGTTTTTTTTATAAGCACACTATAGCACAAGGAGAATTCACTCACTGTCCTTCCCAGTCCCTAGAAACAAGGACTTGCACAGTGAAAGAAACTGACACTCTCCCTACCTACAGTTTTCTGTCCCTAGAAAAAATGTTTTTTTTTAAGCACACTATAGCACAAGGAGAATTCACTCACTGTCCTTCCCAGTCCCTAGAAACAAGGACTTGCACAGTGAAAGAAACTGACACTCTCCCTACCTACAGTTTTCTGTCCCTAGAAAAAATGTTTTTTTTAAGCACACTATAGCACAAGGAGAATTCACTCACTGTCCTTCCAGTCCCTAGAAACAAGGACTTGCACAGTGAAAGAAACTGACACTCTCCCTACCTACAGTTTTCTGTCCCTAGAAAAAATGTTTTTTTTAAGCACACTATAGCACAAGGAGAATTCACTCACTGTCCTTCCCAGTCCCTAGAAACAAGGACTTGCACAGTGAAAGAAACTGACACTCTCCCTACCTACAGTTTTCTGTCCCTAGAAAAAATGTTTTTTTTAAGCACACTATAGCACAAGGAGAATTCACTCACTGTCCTTCCCAGTCCTAGAAACAAGGACTTGCACAGTGAAAGAACTGACACTCTCCCTACCTACAGTTTTCTGTCCCTAGAAAAAATGTTTTTTTTTAAGCACACTATAGCACAAGGAGAATTCACTCACTGTCCTTCCCAGTCCCTAGAAACAAGGACTTGCACAGTGAAAGAAACTGACACTCTCCCTACCTACAGTTTTCTGTCCCTAGAAAAAATGTTTTTTTTAAGCACACTATAGCACAAGGAGAATTCACTCACTGTCCTTCCCAGTCCCTAGAAACAAGGACTTGCACAGTGAAAGAAACTGACACTCTCCCTACCTACAGTTTTCTGTCCCTAGAAAAAATGTTTTTTTTAAGCACACTATAGCACAAGGAGAATTCACTCACTGTCCTTCCCAGTCCCTAGAAACAAGGACTTGCACAGTGAAAGAAACTGACACTCTCCCTACCTACAGTTTTCTGTCCCTAGAAAAAATGTTTTTTTTAAGCACACTATAGCACAAGGAGAATTCACTCACTGTCCTTCCCAGTCCCTAGAAACAAGGACTTGCACAGTGAAAGAAACTGACACTCTCCCCTACCCTACAGTTTTCTGTCCCTAGAAAAAATGTTTTTTTTAAGCACACTATAGCACAAGGAGAATTCACTCACTGTCCTTCCCAGTCCCTAGAAACAAGGACTTGCACAGTGAAAGAAACTGACACTCTCCCTACCTACAGTTTTCTGTCCCTAGAAAAAATGTTTTTTTTTAAGCACACTATAGCACAAGGAGAATTCACTCACTGTCCCTTCCCAGTCCCTAGAAACAAGGACTTGCACAGTGAAAGAAACTGACACTCTCCCTACCTACAGTTTTCTGTCCCTAGAAAAAATGTTTTTTTTAAGCACACTATAGCACAAGGAGAATTCACTCACTGTCCTTCCCAGTCCCTAGAAACAAGGACTTGCACAGTGAAAGAAACTGACACTCTCCCTACCTACAGTTTTCTGTCCCTAGAAAAAATGTTTTTTTTAAGCACACTATAGCACAAGGAGAATTCACTCACTGTCCTTCCAGTCCCTAGAAACAAGGACTTGCACAGTGAAAGAAACTGGACACTCTCCCTACCTACAGTTTTCTGTCCCTAGAAAAAATGTTTTTTTTAAGCCACACTATAGCACAAGGAGAATTCACTCACTGTCCTTCCCAGTCCCTAGAAACAAGGACTTGCACAGTGAAAGAAACTGACACTCTCCCTACCTACAGTTTTCTGTCCCTAGAAAAAATGTTTTTTTTAAGCACACTATAGCACAAGGAGAATTCACTCACTGTCCTTCCCAGTCCCTAGAAACAAGGACTTGCACAGTGAAAGAAACTGACACTCTCCCTACCTACAGTTTTCTGTCCCTAGAAAAAATGTTTTTTTTAAGCACACTATAGCACAAGGAGAATTCACTCACTGTCCTTCCCAGTCCCTAGAAACAAGGACTTGCACAGTGAAAGAAACTGACACTCTCCCTACCTACAGTTTTCTGTCCCTAGAAAAAATGTTTTTTTTTTAAGCACACTATAGCACAAGGAGAATTCAACTCACTGTCCTTCCCAGTCCCTAGAAACAAGGACTTGCACAGTGAAAGAAACTGACACTCTCCCTACCTACAGTTTTCTGTCCCTAGAAAAAATGTTTTTTTTAAGCACACTATAGCACAAGGAGAATTCACTCACTGTCCTTCCCAGTCCCTAGAAACAAGGACTTGCACAGTGAAAGAAACTGACACTCTCCCTACCTACAGTTTTCTGTCCCTAGAAAAAATGTTTTTTTTAAGCACACTATAGCACAAGGAGAATTCACTCACTGTCCTTCCCAGTCCCTAGAAACAAGGACTTGCACAGTGAAAGAAACTGACACTCTCCCTACCTACAGTTTTCTGTCCCTAGAAAAAATGTTTTTTTTTAAGCACACTATAGCACAAGGAGAATTCACTCACTGTCCTTCCCAGTCCCTAGAAACAAGGACTTGCACAGTGAAAGAAACTGACACTCTCCCTACCTACAGTTTTCTGTCCCTAGAAAAAATGTTTTTTTTAAGCACACTATAGCACAAGGAGAATTCACTCACTGTCCTTCCCCAGTCCCTAGAAACAAGACTTGCACAGTGAAAGAAACTGACACTCTCCCTACCTACAGTTTTCTGTCCCTAGAAAAAATGTTTTTTTTAAGCACACTATAGCACAAGGAGAATTCACTCACTGTCCTTCCCAGTCCCTAGAAACAAGGACTTGCACAGTGAAAGAAACTGACACTCTCCCTACCTACAGTTTTCTGTCCCTAGAAAAAATGTTTTTTTTAAGCACACTATAGCACAAGGAGAATTCACTCACTGTCCTTCCAGTCCCTAGAAACAAGGACTTGCACAGTGAAAGAAACTGACACTCTCCCTACCTACAGTTTTCTGTCCCTAGAAAAAATGTTTTTTTTAAGCACACTATAGCACAAGGAGAATTCACTCACTGTCCTTCCCAGTCCCTAGAAACAAGGACTTGCACAGTGAAAGAAACTGACACTCTCCCTACCTACAGTTTTCTGTCCCTAGAAAAAATGTTTTTTTTTAAGCACACTATAGCACAAGGAGAATTCACTCACTGTCCTTCCCAGTCCCTAGAAACAAGGACTTGCACAGTGAAAGAAACTGACACTCTCCCTACCTACAGTTTTCTGTCCCTAGTAAAAATGTTTTTTTAAGCACACTATAGCACAAGGAGAATTCACTCACTGTCCTTCCCAGTCCCTAGAAACAAGGACTTGCACAGTGAAAGAAACTGACACTCTCCCTACCTAGAGTTTTCTGTCCCTAGAAAAAATGTTTTTTTTAAGCACACTATAGCACAAGGAGAATTCACTCACTGTCCTTCCCAGTCCCTAGAAACAAGGACTTGCACAGTGAAAGAAACTGACACTCTCCCTACCTACAGTTTTCTGTCCCTAGAAAAAATGTTTTTTTTAAGCACACATAGCACAAGGAGAATTCACTCACTGTCCTTCCCAGTCCCTAGAAACAAGGACTTGCACAGTGAAAGAAACTGACACTCTCCCTACCTACAGTTTTCTGTCCCTAGAAAAAATGTTTTTTTTAAGCACACTATAGCACAAGGAGAATTCACTCACTGTCCTTCCCAGTCCCTAGAAACAAGGACTTGCACAGTGAAAGAAACTGACACTCTCCCTACCTACAGTTTTCTGTCCCTAGAAAAAATGTTTTTTTTAAGCACACTATAGCACAAGGAGAATTCACTCACTGTCCTTCCCAGTCCCTAGAAACAAGGACTTGCACAGTGAAAGAAACTGACACTCTCCCTACCTACAGTTTTCTGTCCCTAGAAAAAATGTTTTTTTTAAGCACACTATAGCACAAGGAGAATTCACTCACTGTCCTTCCCAGTCCCTAGAAACAAGGACTTGCACAGTGAAAGAAACTGACACTCTCCCTACCTACAGTTTTCTGTCCCTAGAAAAAATGTTTTTTTTAAGCACACTATAGCACAAGGAGAATTCACTCACTGTCCTTCCCAGTCCCTAGAAACAAGGACTTGCACAGTGAAAGAAACTGACACTCTCCCTACCTACAGTTTTCTGTCCCTAGAAAAAATGTTTTTTTTAAGCACACTATAGCACAAGGAGAATTCACTCACTGTCCTTCCCAGTCCCTAGAAACAAGGACTTGCACAGTGAAAGAAACTGACACTCTCCCTACCTACAGTTTTCTGTCCCTAGAAAAAATGTTTTTTTTAAGCACACTATAGCACAAGGAGAATTCACTCACTGTCCTTCCCAGTCCCTAGAAACAAGGACTTGCACAGTGAAAGAAACTGACACTCTCCCTACCTACAGTTTTCTGTCCCTAGAAAAAATGTTTTTTTTAAGCACACTATAGCACAAGGAGAATTCACTCACTGTCCTTCCCAGTCCCTAGAAACAAGGACTTGCACAGTGAAAGAAACTGACACTCTCCCTACCTACAGTTTTCTGTCCCTAGAAAAAATGTTTTTTTTAAGCACACTATAGCACAAGGAGAATTCACTCACTGTCCTTCCCAGTCCCTAGAAACAAGGACTTGCACAGTGAAAGAAACTGACACTCTCCCTACCTACAGTTTTCTGTCCCTAGAAAAAATGTTTTTTTTAAGCACACTATAGCACAAGGAGAATTCACTCACTGTCCTTCCCAGTCCCTAGAAACAAGGACTTGCACAGTGAAAGAAACTGACACTCTCCCTACCTACAGTTTTCTGTCCCTAGAAAAAATGTTTTTTTTAAGCACACTATAGCACAAGGAGAATTCACTCACTGTCCTTCCCAGTCCCTAGAAACAAGGACTTGCACAGTGAAAGAAACTGACACTCTCCCTACCTACAGTTTTCTGTCCCTAGAAAAAATGTTTTTTTTAAGCACACTATAGCACAAGGAGAATTCACTCACTGTCCTTCCCAGTCCCTAGAAACAAGGACTTGCACAGTGAAAGAAACTGACACTCTCCCTACCTACAGTTTTCTGTCCCTAGAAAAAATGTTTTTTTTAAGCACACTATAGCACAAGGAGAATTCACTCACTGTCCTTCCCAGTCCCTAGAAACAAGGACTTGCACAGTGAAAGAAACTGACACTCTCCCTACCTACAGTTTTCTGTCCCTAGAAAAAATGTTTTTTTTTAAGCACACTATAGCACAAGGAGAATTCACTCACTGTCCTTCCCAGTCCCTAGAAACAAGGACTTGCACAGTGAAAGAAACTGACACTCTCCCTACCTACAGTTTTCTGTCCCTAGAAAAAATGTTTTTTTTAAGCACACTATAGCACAAGGAGAATTCACTCACTGTCCTTCCCAGTCCCTAGAAACAAGGACTTGCACAGTGAAAGAAACTGACACTCTCCCTACCTACAGTTTTCTGTCCCTAGAAAAAATGTTTTTTTTAAGCACACTATAGCACAAGGAGAATTCACTCACTGTCCTTCCCAGTCCCTAGAAACAAGGACTTGCACAGTGAAAGAAACTGACACTCTCCCTACCTACAGTTTTCTGTCCCTAGAAAAAATGTTTTTTTTAAGCACACTATAGCACAAGGAGAATTCACTCACTGTCCTTCCCAGTCCCTAGAAACAAGGACTTGCACAGTGAAAGAAACTGACACTCTCCCTACCTACAGTTTTCTGTCCCTAGAAAAAATGTTTTTTTTAAGCACACTATAGCACAAGGAGAATTCACTCACTGTCCTTCCCAGTCCCTAGAAACAAGGACTTGCACAGTGAAAGAAACTGACACTCTCCCTACCTACAGTTTTCTGTCCCTAGAAAAAATGTTTTTTTTAAGCACACTATAGCACAAGGAGAATTCACTCACTGTCCTTCCCAGTCCCTAGAAACAAGGACTTGCACAGTGAAAGAAACTGACACTCTCCCTACCTACAGTTTTCTGTCCCTAGAAAAAATGTTTTTTTTAAGCACACTATAGCACAAGGAGAATTCACTCACTGTCCTTCCCAGTCCCTAGAAACAAGGACTTGCACAGTGAAAGAAACTGACACTCTCCCTACCTACAGTTTTCTGTCCCTAGAAAAAATGTTTTTTTTAAGCACACTATAGCACAAGGAGAATTCACTCACTGTCCTTCCCAGTCCCTAGAAACAAGGACTTGCACAGTGAAAGAAACTGACACTCTCCCTACCTACAGTTTTCTGTCCCTAGAAAAAATGTTTTTTTTAAGCACACTATAGCACAAGGAGAATTCACTCACTGTCCTTCCCAGTCCCTAGAAACAAGGACTTGCACAGTGAAAGAAACTGACACTCTCCCTACCTACAGTTTTCTGTCCCTAGAAAAAATGTTTTTTTTAAGCACACTATAGCACAAGGAGAATTCACTCACTGTCCTTCCCAGTCCCTAGAAACAAGGACTTGCACAGTGAAAGAAACTGACACTCTCCCTACCTACAGTTTTCTGTCCCTAGAAAAAATGTTTTTTTTAAGCACACTATAGCACAAGGAGAATTCACTCACTGTCCTTCCCAGTCCCTAGAAACAAGGACTTGCACAGTGAAAGAAGCTGACACTCTCCCTACCTACAGTTTTCTGTCCCTAGAAAAAATGTTTTTTTTAAGCACACTATAGCACAAGGAGAATTCACTCACTGTCCTTCCCAGTCCCTAGAAACAAGGACTTGCACAGTGAAAGAAACTGACACTCTCCCTACCTACAGTTTTCTGTCCCTAGAAAAAATGTTTTTTTTAAGCACACTATAGCACAAGGAGAATTCACTCACTGTCCTTCCCAGTCCCTAGAAACAAGGACTTGCACAGTGAAAGAAACTGACACTCTCCCTACCTACAGTTTTCTGTCCCTAGAAAAAATGTTTTTTTTAAGCACACTATAGCACAAGGAGAATTCACTCACTGTCCTTCCCAGTCCCTAGAAACAAGGACTTGCACAGTGAAAGAAGCTGACACTCTCCCTACCTACAGTTTTCTGTCCCTAGAAAAAATGTTTTTTTTAAGCACACTATAGCACAAGGAGAATTCACTCACTGTCCTTCCCAGTCCCTAGAAACAAGGACTTGCACAGTGAAAGAAACTGACACTCTCCCTACCTACAGTTTTCTGTCCCTAGAAAAAATGTTTTTTTTAAGCACACTATAGCACAAGGAGAATTCACTCACTGTCCTTCCCAGTCCCTAGAAACAAGGACTTGCACAGTGAAAGAAACTGACACTCTCCCTACCTACAGTTTTCTGTCCCTAGAAAAAATGTTTTTTTTAAGCACACTATAGCACAAGGAGAATTCACTCACTGTCCTTCCCAGTCCCTAGAAACAAGGACTTGCACAGTGAAAGAAACTGACACTCTCCCTACCTACAGTTTTCTGTCCCTAGAAAAAATGTTTTTTTTAAGCACACTATAGCACAAGGAGAATTCACTCACTGTCCTTCCCAGTCCCTAGAAACAAGGACTTGCACAGTGAAAGAAACTGACACTCTCCCTACCTACAGTTTTCTGTCCCTAGAAAAAATGTTTCTTTTAAGCACACTATAGCACAAGGAGAATTCACTCACTGTCCTTCCCAGTCCCTAGAAACAAGGACTTGCACAGTGAAAGAAACTGACACTCTCCCTACCTACAGTTTTCTGTCCCTAGAAAAAATGTTTCTTTTAAGCACACTATAGCACAAGGAGAATTCACTCACTGTCCTTCCCAGTCCCTAGAAACAAGGACTTGCACAGTGAAAGAAACTGACACTCTCCCTACCTACAGTTTTCTGTCCCTAGAAAAAATGTTTTTTTTAAGCACACTATAGCACAAGGAGAATTCACTCACTGTCCTTCCCAGTCCCTAGAAACAAGGACTTGCACAGTGAAAGAAACTGACACTCTCCCTACCTACAGTTTTCTGTCCCTAGAAAAAATGTTTTTTTTAAGCACACTATAGCACAAGGAGAATTCACTCACTGTCCTTCCCAGTCCCTAGAAACAAGGACTTGCACAGTGAAAGAAACTGACACTCTCCCTACCTACAGTTTTCTGTCCCTAGAAAAAATGTTTTTTTTAAGCACACTATAGCACAAGGAGAATTCACTCACTGTCCTTCCCAGTCCCTAGAAACAAGGACTTGCACAGTGAAAGAAACTGACACTCTCCCTACCTACAGTTTTCTGTCCCTAGAAAAAATGTTTTTTTTAAGCACACTATAGCACAAGGAGAATTCACTCACTGTCCTTCCCAGTCCCTAGAAACAAGGACTTGCACAGTGAAAGAAACTGACACTCTCCCTACCTACAGTTTTCTGTCCCTAGAAAAAATGTTTTTTTAAGCACACTATAGAACAAGGAGAATTCACTCACTGTCCTTCCCAGTCCCTAGAAACAAGGACTTGCATAGTGAAAGAAACTGACACTCTCCCTACCTACAGTTTTCTGTCCCTAGAAAAAATGTTTTTTTAAGCACACTATAGCACAAGGAGAATTCACTCACTGTCCTTCCCAGTCCCTAGAAACAAGGACTTGCACAGTGAAAGAAACTGACACTCTCCCTACCTACAGTTTTCTGTCCCTAGAAAAAATGTTTTTTTTAAGCACACTATAGCACAAGGAGAATTCACTCACTGTCCTTCCCAGTCCCTAGAAACAAGGACTTGCACAGTGAAAGAAACTGACACTCTCCCTACCTACAGTTTTCTGTCCCTAGAAAAAATGTTTTTTTTAAGCACACTATAGCACAAGGAGAATTCACTCACTGTCCTTCCCAGTCCCTAGAAACAAGGACTTGCACAGTGAAAGAAACTGACACTCTCCCTACCTACAGTTTTCTGTCCCTAGAAAAAATGTTTTTTTTAAGCACACTATAGCACAAGGAGAATTCACTCACTGTCCTTCCCAGTCCCTAGAAACAAGGACTTGCACAGTGAAAGAAACTGACACTCTCCCTACCTACAGTTTTCTGTCCCTAGAAAAAATGTTTTTTTTAAGCACACTATAGCACAAGCACAAAACACACTGACACTCTCCCTACCTATCCTTCTCTTTCCCTAAACTAAAGGAATCCAGGTTAAGCAAGAAAGAAATAAAAGTCACTGTCCCTGCCTATGCTGCTCTTTCCCTGCTCCGGAACACACTACACTAGGCCGCCGTGCTGGCGGCCTTTTATAGTGTGGGGCGTGTACTAAACACCCTCAGCAATAATTGGCCACAGGCATCCTGCCTGTGGCCAATCATTGCTCTCCTCGCTGCCGGCGCTGTGATTGGCCAAGCATGCGGGGTCACAGTGCATGCTTGGCCAATCACAGCGCCTGGATGACACTGCGATGGCGTAGTGCATTGTGGGCCGTTCGCGTCACTCGAATTTGGCGCGAACGGCCCAAATCGTTCGATCTTCGTCGAACGATCGAACAGCCGATGTTCGAGTCGAACGTATGTTCGACTCGAACACGAAGCTCATCCCTAGTAGGGAGAGTGTCAGTGTCTTTTACTGTGCGAATCCTTGTTTCTAGGGACAGGGAAGGACAGTGAGGGAATTCTCCTTGTGCTATAGTGTGCTTTAAAAAAACATTTTTTCTAGGGACAGAAAACTATAGGTAGGGAGAGTGTCAGTGTCTTTTACTGTGTGAATCCTTGTTTCTAGGGACAGGGAAGGACAGTGAGGGAATTCTCCTTGTGCTATAGTGTGCTTTAAAAAAACATTTTTTTCTAGGGACAGAAAACTATAGGAAGGAAGAGTGTCAGTTTCTTTCACTGTGATAAACCTTGTTTCTAGGGACAAAGAAGGAAAGTGAGTGAAATTCTCCTTGTGCTATAGTGTGCTTTAAAAAAACATTTTTTCTAGGGACAGAAAACTATAGGTAGGGAGAGTGTCAGTGTCTTTTACTGTGCGAATCCTTGTTTCTAGGGACAGGGAAGGACAGTGAGGGAA
This sequence comes from Rana muscosa, assembly GCA_029206835.1. Lineage (NCBI taxonomy): Eukaryota > Metazoa > Chordata > Amphibia > Anura > Ranidae > Rana > Rana muscosa. The sequence goes on along the minus strand of CM055120.1, from coordinate 95,483,101 downwards.
TTCTCCTTGTGCTATAGTGTGCTTTAAAAAAACATTTTTTCTAGGGACAGAAAACTATAGGTAGGGAGAGTGTCAGTGTGTTTTACTGTGCAAATCCTTGTTTCTAGGGACAGGGAAGGACAGTGAGGGAATTCTCCTTGTGCTATAGTGTGCTAAAGCATTCCTCATCAACCATCTTTGAAATCCTTGTTTTTTTGGACAGTCAGGGAAATTGTCGTTGTGCTATTCTGTGCAAAAGCAATCATCCTCAACCATATTTAGAAATCCTTAAGTAAAGGGACAGAGAAGGACACCTGAAGGTAGCCCTTATTGCTTTTTTCCCATCTCCCTGCAGGCCATCTATTAGAATGTCTGGAAGGCAAACAAGGAGAGGCAGACAGTCAGGAGGCAATAAAAGAGGGCAAGCAGGCTCTGTGTCTGGGGGCAACAGTGCTGGTCGTGGACGCGGTGCATTGTCATCAGCACATGGCCATGGGACACGCTTGTCCTTTTCGGCAGCTGGACATGTTGAGCCACATCATGCCGAAGACTTGGTAGAGTGGATGACCAAGCCCTCCTCCTCCTCCTCATCCTCTCTCACCCAGGCTCAGGGTACTGGAAAAGCAGCTGCCAAAGCGTCCTCTTCCCTGGTATCAATGTCAGACTCATCATCAGTCACTCCTTCCCTAGACCCACCATGTCCTCCTCCTGAGGAGTCCCCCGAACTGTTTGAGCACAGTGTTGGGTACATGCTCCAGGAGGATGCCCAGCGTTTCGAAGGGTCTGATGATGAAACCCAGCTAGAGGAAGGCAGTAGCGTGAGAGCAGACAGAGGGGATGCTCAAGAAGGACACCAATCTGGCAGTCATGTTCCAGCAGCTGCAGCATACTGCCAGATTGGCTCCAGTGATGAGGAGGGAGGTGATGATGAGGTCACTGACTCCACGTGGGTGCCTAATAGGAGAGAGGAGGAGGAGGAGGATGAGGAGGAGGCACATCTCCAACGAGGCAGGATGCCCTTTGGTGGCCAGCGTAAGGGCAGTACACCGACGGAATCACACCGCAGAGCTCCGCCTGTGCAGGGCGCTGCCTCTGCCCGTCATTCAAAAAGTTATTTGGTGTGGGCCTTTTTTGAGGCTAGTGCATCAGATCGCACAGCTGCTGTTTGCAACATATGTCTCAAGCGTATATCGCGTGGCCAAAACATCAGCCGCTTGGGTACCACATGCCTGACCAGACATATGTTGACCTGCCATGCAGCTCGTTGGCAAGCCTACCTCAAAGACCCACACCAAAGAACAAAGCGGACCTCTCCTTGCACCGCATCAGCTGGGATCTCCAACCCCACTATAACTTCAGTCCTCTCTGAAACATGCACTGAGAGGAATGAAGGTGTAGAATTAGGTGTGTCACAGCCAAGTACTTGCGGCCACTCTGCTAGCAGTACACCGACGTCCGATTCTAGCAGGCAAATTTCCCTGCCCCAGCTGCTGGACCGTCGAAAGAAGTTCACTCCCAGCCATCCACATGCCCAGCGGTTGAATGCTAGCTTGGCTAAATTGCTAGCGCTTCAACTGCTGCCTTTTCAGTTGGTAGACTCGGCCCCCTTCCGTGAGTTTGTGCAATGTGCGGTTCCTCAGTGGCAGGTTCCCAAACGCCACTTTTTCTCACGGAAGGCTATTCCGGCTCTCTACCGGCATGTGGAAGGCAATGTCTTGGCCTCGCTGGACAGGGCGGTCAGCGGTAAGGTGCATATTACCGCTGACTCATGGTCCAGCAGGCATGGACAGGGACGTTACCTTTCTTTCACGGCCCATTGGGTCACTCTTTTGGCAGCTGGGAAGGATGCAGGACAAGGTGCAGTAGTGTTGGAGGTTGTTCCACCGCCACGCCTCCAAAATGCTACTACTGGTTGTGACACACCTCTCTCCTCCACCCCCTCCTCTTCTTCTTCCTCCATGGCCTCTTCCTGTGGTTTGTCCTCGGAACCAGCGGTGCTCCGTAGGCGTTCAAGGGGCTACGCAAGTACGCAGGCAAAAAGATGCCATGCCGTGCTTGCGCTGGTGTGTTTGGGGGACAGAAGCCACACTGGGGCAGAGGTCCTGTCTGCTCTGCAGGGCCAGGCCGAGAGGTGGTTGACGCCACGCCAGCTTAAGCCAGGAATGGTGGTTTGCGACAATGGCACCAACCTCCTCTCCGCCCTCCGACAGGGACAACTGACCCATGTGCCCTGTGTGGCTCACGTCCTTAACCTGGTGGTGCAGCGGTTCTTGGGCAGGTACCCGGGCTTACAGGATGTCCTGAGGCAGGCCAGGAAAGTCTGTGTGCATTTCCGCAGATCTTATAATGCCAGTGCTCGCCTGGCTGAGCTGCAAAAGGAGTTGAACCTGCCCAAGAACCGCCTTATATGTGACATGCCCACCAGGTGGAACTCAACGTTGGCCATGCTGCAGCGGCTGCACACGCAGCAGAGGGCCATCAATGAGTACCTGTGCGACTACGGCACCAGGACAGGGTCAGGGGAGCTTGGTTTTTTTTGTCCACGCCAGTGGGGCATGATCAGGGATGCATGCACTGTCCTGGCACCATTTGAGGAGGCCACGAGGATGGTGAGCAGTGACAGTGCATGCATCAGTGACACTGTACCTCTTGTCCACCTGTTGGAGCACACGCTGCGTGGAATAATGGACAGGGCACTTGAGGCAGAACAGAGGCAGGAAGAGGAGGACTTCCTTGCCTCTCAAGGCCCCCTTTACCCAGACAGTGTTCCTTCTGTCCCACCCATCGCACAGGAAGAGGACGAGGAGGAGGAGGAGGATTGTGTCAGCATGGAGGTGGAGGCTGGCACTCAGCATCATCAGCAGCAGTCTTTTAGGGATGATTTACAGTCCCAAGAAACCAGTGGACTTGTACGTGGCTGGGAGGAGGTGGCTGCGGATCATGTCGTCCTTAGTGACCCAGAGGACTCCGGACCGAATGCCTCAGCTAACCTACGCTGCATGGCCTCCCTGATCCTGCAAAGTCTGCGGAAGGATCCTCGTATTCTTCGGATCAAGGAGAGGGACCATTACTGGCTGGCCACTCTCCTTGATCCACGGTACAAGGGTAAGGTTGCGGACCTTATGTTACCGTCGCAGAGGGAGCAGAGGATGAGACAACTCCGGGAGGCCTTGCAGAAAGGTCTGTGCAATGCGTTCCCAGAGACTGGGAGGTTACAAACTCCTGGTCCTGGACAACGAGTTGCTGAGGCTTCGGCCAGTCAAAGAAGGAGCGGTGGGGAAGGTGGCCGTCTGACCGATGCGTTCAAACAATTCTTTAGTCCGCAGCCCCAAAGTATGATCGGTTCCAGCAACCATCGCCAGCGTCTGATAAACATGGTGCAGGAATATCTAGGGGCAAGGTCAGACTTGGACACCTTCCCCACCGAAAATCCTCTGGCTTACTGGGTCTTGAGGATGGATCACTGGCCAGAGCTTGCACAGTATGCAATTGAGCTACTGGCCTGTCCTGCATCCAGCGTTCTTTCGGAACGCACATTCAGTGCTGCTGGAGGATTTGTCACGGATCACAGGGTGCGCCTGTCCACCGACTCGGTTGATCGACTGACTTTCATCAAGATGAACCAGTCTTGGATCACCACCAGCTACCACACACCTGATGCTGATATAACAGACTAATTGATTTTAACATGTCACATCCCTTCAAGACTGATGCTGATGCTGAGTGCCTGTGCTGTTATGTTGACTGGCTATCCTCCTCCTCCGAGTCCTCAATGATACGATTGATGATGATAGCTTGGAAGATCATTTTTGTTTATGGGTGCCGCCACCAGTGGCTAAGGCCCAATTTTTCAGCCCCTGTTTTACAGGGGCGTGTAATTACAATTTTTTTAGCAATAATTTGCCATAGGGCTCATTGCTGTGCTCCAAGTACAGTATCTGTTAGGGGTTGGAGTGTTGTGGCACCAGTGCCTAAGGCCCAATTTTTCAGCCCCTGTTTAACAGGGGCGTGTCATTACAATTTTTGAAGCAATACTTTGCAACAGGGCTCATTGCTGTGCTCCAAGTACAGTATCTGTGAGGGGTTGTAGTGTTGTGCCACCAGTGCCTAAGGCCCAATTTTTCAGCCCCTGTTCAACAGGGGCATGCAATTACAATTCTTGATCTAATAATTCACAGCAGGGCCCATTGCTGCACCCACCAAGAGTAACTCTGAGGGCTTACAGTGTTGTGGCAACGCCACCACCACCACCACCACGAAAGGCCCAATTTTTCAGCCCCTGTTCAAAAGGGGCATGTAATTACAATTCTTGATCTAATAATTCACAGCAGGGCCCATTGCTGCACCCACCAAGAGTAACTCTGAGGGCTTACAGTGTTGTGGCAACACCACCACCACCACCACCACCACGAAAGGCCCAATTTTTCAGCCCCTGTTCAACAGGGGCATGCAATTACAATTCTTGATCTAATAATTCACAGCAGGGCCCATTGCTGCACCCACCAAGAGTAACTCTGAGGGCTTACAGTGTTGTGGCAACACCACCACCACCACCACCACCACGAAAGGCCCAATTTTTCAGCCCCTGTTCAACAGGGGCATGCAATTACAATTCTTGATCTAATAATTCACAGCAGGGCCCATTGCTGCACCCACCAAGAGTAACTCTGAGGGCTTACAGTGTTGTGGCAACACCACCACCACCACCTACACCACGAAAGGCCCAATTTTTCAGCCCCTGTTCAACAGGGGCATGCAATTACAATTCTTGATCTAATAATTCACAGCAGGGCCCATTGCTGCACCCACCAAGAGTAACTCTGAGGGCTTACAGTGTTGTGGCAACGCCACCACCACCACCACCACGAAAGGCCCAATTTTTCAGCCCCTGTTCAACAGGGGCATGCAATTACAATTCTTGATCTAATAATTCACAGCAGGGCCCATTGCTGCACCCACCAAGAGTAACTCTGAGGGCTTACAGTGTTGTGGCAACGCCACCACCACCACCACCACGAAAGGCCCAATTTTTCAGCCCCTGTTCAAAAGGGGCATGTAATTACAATTCTTGATCTAATAATTCACAGCAGGGCCCATTGCTGCACCCACCAAGAGTAACTCTGAGGGCTTACAGTGTTGTGGCAACACCACCACCACCACCACCACCACGAAAGGCCCAATTTTTCAGCCCCTGTTCAACAGGGGCATGCAATTACAATTCTTGATCTAATAATTCACAGCAGGGCCCATTGCTGCACCCACCAAGAGTAACTCTGAGGGCTTACAGTGTTGTGGCAACACCACCACCACCACGAAAGGCCCAATTTTTCAGCCCCTGTTCAACAGGGGCATGCAATTACAATTCTTGATCTAATAATTCACAGCAGGGCCCATTGCTGCACCCACCAAGAGTAACTCTGAGGGCTTACAGTGTTGTGGCAACACCACCACCACCACCTACACCACGAAAGGCCCAATTTTTCAGCCCCTGTTCAACAGGGGCATGCAATTACAATTCTTGATCTAATAATTCACAGCAGGGCCCATTGCTGCACCCACCAAGAGTAACTCTGAGGGCTTACAGTGTTGTGGCAACGCCACCACCACCACCACCACGAAAGGCCCAATTTTTCAGCCCCTGTTCAAAAGGGGCATGTAATTACAATTCTTGATCTAATAATTCACAGCAGGGCCCATTGCTGCACCCACCAAGAGTAACTCTGAGGGCTTACAGTGTTGTGGCAACACCACCACCACCACCACCACCACGAAAGGCCCAATTTTTCAGCCCCTGTTCAACAGGGGCATGCAATTACAATTCTTGATCTAATAATTCACAGCAGGGCCCATTGCTGCACCCACCAAGAGTAACTCTGAGGGCTTACAGTGTTGTGGCAACACCACCACCACCACCACCACCACGAAAGGCCCAATTTTTCAGCCCCTGTTCAACAGGGGCATGCAATTACAATTCTTGATCTAATAATTCACAGCAGGGACCATTGCTGCACCCACCAAGAGTAACTCTGAGGGCTTACAGTGTTGTGGCAACGCCACCACCACCACCACCACGAAAGGCCCAATTTTTCAGCCCCTGTTCAAAAGGGGCATGTAATTACAATTCTTGATCTAATAATTCACAGCAGGGCCCATTGCTGCACCCACCAAGAGTAACTCTGAGGGCTTACAGTGTTGTGGCAACACCACCACCACCACCACCACCACGAAAGGCCCAATTTTTCAGCCCCTGTTCAACAGGGGCATGCAATTACAATTCTTGATCTAATAATTCACAGCAGGGCCCATTGCTGCACCCACCAAGAGTAACTCTGAGGGCTTACAGTGTTGTGGCAACGCCACCACCACAACCACCACGAAAGGCCCAATTTTTTAGCCCCTGTTCAAAAGGGGCATGTAATTACAATTCTTGATCTAATAATTCACAGCAGGGCCCATTCCTGCACCCACCAAGAGTAACTCTGAGGGCTTACAGTGTTGTGGCAACACCACCACCACCACCACCACCACGAAAGGCCCAATTTTTCAGCCCCTGTTCAACAGGGGCATGCAATTACAATTCTTGATCTAATAATTCACAGCAGGGCCCATTGCTGCACCCACCAAGAGTAACTGTCAGGGCTTACAGTGTTGTGGCACCAGCACCACCATCAAAGGCCCAATTTTTACTACCACTGTTCAACAATTATATGTAATTAAAATTCCTGATATAATAGTTGACAGCAGGGCGTTCCAGCACCAACCAAGAGTAACTGTGAGTGCTTACAGTGTTGTGCCAACACCAACAACTAAGGGGCCTATTTCTGCAGAGTATATACGGCAGGTCCCTACTTTCAAACATCCAACTTACAAACGACTCCTACTTGCAAACGCAAGAAGACAACAGGAAGTGAGAGGAAATCTACCACTAGGAAGGAAAATTCTCTCCTGTAAGAATAAATATGGGAGAAAGGTGTCTCCTCTGTACTGATGCTTTATCAGCAATCCTTGTTTCAAGAAAAACACCACATTTCAAAAACAGTTGTCATTGGGACGGAAAGTGAGGTGAAATGTTCTGAACAGGGGCACAGACAGCAAAACAAATGTTACAGGGGTGATAACCCTTACCTATGTTTTCCAAAAAGTTTAAAAATAGATTTTTGGGCTGGAGCTACACTTCAACAATGTACCTGTTCAAAATTACAAACAGATTCTACATAAGAACAAACCTACAGTCCCTGTCTTGTATGCACCGCCTGTATACGGCTGTTCAGAGTATATAGGGCCTTTTTTATTTTATGTGCGGGGTTCCCCTTAATATCCATACAAGACCCAAAGGGGCTGGTAATGGGCTGGGGTAGGGGGGGGGGGGTGATGGGGTAGCTATGCCATTTTTCTTAAAGATTTTCATCCATATTACCGGGACCAGACATTACATTAAAGCCGCAAGCAGTTTTAAATGGCTTTTTTTCCTTTAGAAATGTAATTTTGTGCAGGGACAGTTCTAAACACGGGAAACACGTGGCACTTCACAGGCATACTTTAGACACCCCCCAGGTACGATATTTAAAGGAATATTTGACTTTTTTTTTTTCACTTTATGCATCATTAAAATGACTGCTCCCGAAAAACGACCGTTTTTAAAACTTCTTTTTGCATTGATACATGTCCCCTGGTGCACAACCCGGGTTCCCAAACCCTTTTTAGGACAATAACATGCATAATAGTTGTTATAATTAGCACTTTAGAATTCGAACGTTCGCATCCATTGTATTTAATAGGGTTCTAATGTTCGTACGAACTTTCGGTCCGTTCGCGGGTTCTGGTGTGAACCGAACCCGGGGGTGTTCGGCTCATCACTAGTCAGCGGTAAGGTGCATATTACCGCTGACTCATGGTCCAGCAGGCATGGACAGGGACGTTACCTTTCTTTCACGGCCCATTGGGTCACTCTTTTGGCAGCTGGGAAGGATGCAGGACAAGGTGCAGTAGTGTTGGAGGTTGTTCCACCGCCACGCCTCCAAAATGCTACTACTGGTTGTGACACACCTCTCTCCTCCACCCCCTCCTCTTCTTCTTCCTCCATGGCCTCTTCCTGTGCTTTGTCCTCGGAACCAGCGGTGCTCCGTAGGCGTTCAAGGGGCTACGCAAGTACGCAGGCAAAAAGATGCCATGCCGTGCTTGCGCTGGTGTGTTTGGGGGACAGGAGCCACACTGGGGCAGAGGTCCTGTCTGCTCTGCAGGGGCAGGCCGAGAGGTGGTTGACGCCACGCCAGCTTAAGCCAGGAATGGTGGTTTGCGACAATGGCACCAACCTCCTCTTCGCCCTCCAACAGGGACAACTGACCCATGTGCCCTGTGTGGCTCACATCCTTAACCTGGTGGTGCAGCGGTTCTTGGGCAGGTACCCGGGCTTACAGGATGTCCTGAGGCAGGCCAGGAAAGTCTGTGTGCATTTCCGCAGATCTTATAATGCCAGTGCTCGCCTGGCTGAGCTGCAAAAGGAGTTGAACCTGCCCAAGAACCGCCTTATATGTGACATGCCCACCAGGTGGAACTCAACGTTGGCCATGCTGCAGCGGCTGCACACGCAGCAGAGGGCCATCAATGAGTACCTGTGCGACTACGGCACCAGGACAGGGTCAGGGGAGCTCGGGTTTTTTTCACCACGCCAGTGGGGCATGATCAGGGATGCATGCACTGTCCTGGCACCATTTGAGGAGGCCACGAGGATGGTGAGCAGTGACAGTGCATGCATCAGTGACACTGTACCTCTTGTCCACCTGTTGGAGCACACGCTGCGTGGAATAATGGACAGGGCACTTGAGGCAGAACAGAGGCAGGAAGAGGAGGACTTCCTTGCCTCTCAAGGCCCCCTTTACCCAGACAGTGTTCCTTCTGTCCCACCCATCGCACAGGAAGAGGAGGAAGAGGAGGAGGAGGAGGAGAAGGAGGATTGTGTCAGCATGGTGGTGGAGGCTGGCACTCAGCATCATCAGCAGCAGTCTTTTAGGGATGATTTACAGTCCCAAGAAACCAGTGGACTTGTACGTGGCTGGGAGGAGGTGGCTGCGGATCATGTCGTCCTTAGTGACCCAGAGGACTCCGGACTGAATGCCTCAGCTAACCTACGCTGCATGGCCTCCCTGATCCTGCAAAGTCTGCGGAAGGATCCTCGTATTCTTCGGATCAAGGAGAGGGACCATTACTGGCTGGCCACTCTCCTTGATCCACGGTACAAGGGTAAGGTTGCGGACCTTATCTTACCGTCGCAGAGGGAGCAGAGGATGAGACAACTCCGGGAGGCCTTGCAGAAAGGTCTGTGCAACGCGTTCCCAGAGACTGGGAGGTTACAAACTCCTGGTCCTGGACAACGAGTTGCTGAGGCTTCGGGCAGTCAAAGAAGGAGCGGTGGGGAAGGTGGCCGTCTGACCGATGCGTTCAGACAATTCTTCAGTCCGCAGCCCCAAAGTATGATCGGTTCCAGCAACCATCGCCAGCGTCTGATATACATGGTGCAGGAATACCTAGGGGCAAGGTCAGACTTGGACACCTTCCCCACCGAAAATCCTCTGGCTTACTGGGTCTTGAGGATGGATCACTGGCCAGAGCTTGCACAGTATGCAATTGAGCTACTGGCCTGTCCTGCATCCAGCATTCTTTCAGAACGCACATTCAGTGCTGCTGGAGGATTTGTCACGGATCACAGGGTGCGCCTGTCCACCGACTCGGTTGATCGACTGACTTTCATCAAGATGAACCAGTCTTGGATCAGCACCAGCTACCACACACCTGATGCTGATATAACAGACTAATTGATTTTAAAATGTCACATCCCTTCAAGACTGATGCTGATGCTGAGTGCCTGTGCTGTTATGTTGACTGTCTATCCTCCTCCTCCTCCTCAATGATCCGATTAATGATGATAGCTTGGAAGATCATTTTGGTTTATGGGTGCCGCCACCAGTGGCTAAGGCACAATTTTTCAGCCCCTGTTTAACAGGGGCGTGTAATTACAATTTTTGATGCAATACTTTGCAACAGGGCTCATTGCTGTGCTCCAAGTACAGTATCTGTGAGGGGTTGCAGTGTTGTGCCACCAGTGCCTAAGGCCCAATTTTTCAGCCCCTGTTCAACAGGGGCATGCAATTATAATTATTGATCTAATAATTCACAGCAGGGCCCATTGCTGCGCCCACCAAGAGTAACTGTCAGGCCTTACTGTGTTGTGTCAACACCACCACCACCACCACCACCACCAAAGGCCCAATTTTTCAGCCCCTGTTCAACAGGGGCATGCAATTATAATTATTGATCTAATAATTCACAGCAGGGCCCATTGCTGCGCCCACCAAGAGTAACTGTCAGGCCTTACAGTGTTGTGGCACCAGCACCACCATCAAAGGCCCAATTTTTACTACCACTGTTCAACAATTATATGTTATTACAATTCCTGATATAATAGTTGACAGCAGGGCGTTCCAGCACCCACCAAGAGTAACTGTGAGTGCTTCAGTAAAAAACAAAAATTGCCGCTCAAGGCAGATGGGATAAGGGAGGTACTTCTCTCGGAGACCTTGGGTGCCGGCAATGCACGTAGCAATTGAGGAAAAAATAAGATAAAAGAGGACAGCCGCACTCCAATCCAACGTGTGTTTAATGAACAGGCACTACAAAAACCAGCTAGAACAGGATAGCTGACGCATTTCGCACAAAATCAGTGCTTACTCATAGCTAACTTAAACCAAAAACTGTGAGTGCTTCAGTGTTGTGCCAACACCAACACCTAAGGGGCCAATTTCTGCTGAGTATATACGGCAGGTCCCTACTTTCAAACATCCAACTTACAAACGACGCCTACTTGCAAACGGAAGAAGACAACAGGAAGTGAGAGGAAATCTACCCCATGGAAGGAAAATTCTCTCCTGTAAGAATTAATATGGGAGAAAGGTGTCTCCTCTCTACTGATGCTTTATCACCAATCCTTGTTTCAATAAAAACACCACATTTCAAAAACAGTTGTCATTGGGACGCAAAGTGAGGTGAAATGTTCTGAACAGGGGCACAGACAGTAAAACAAATGTTACAGGGGTGATAACCCTTCCCTATGTTTTCCAAAAAGCTTAAAAATAGATTTTTTGGCTGGAGCTACACTTAAACAATGTACGTGTTCAAAATTACAAACAGATTCTACTTAAGAACAAACCTACAGTCCCTGTCTTGTTTACACCGGTCTTGTTTACACCGCCTGTATACTGCTGTTCAGAGTATATAGGGCCTTTTTTATTTTGTGTTGCGGGGTTCCCCTTAATATCCAAACAAGACCCAAAGGGGCTGGTAATGGGCCGGGGTAGGGGGGGGGGGGGTGATGGGGTAGCTATGCCATTTTTCTTAAAGATTTTCATCCATATTACCGGGACCAGACATTACATTAAAGCCGCAAGCAGTTTTAAATGGCTTTTTTTTCCTTTAGAAATGTAATTTTGTGCAGGGACAGTTCTAAACACGGGAAACACGTGGCACTTCACAGGCATACTTTAGACACCCCCCAGGTACAATATTTAAAGGAATATTTGACTTTTTTTTTTCACTTTATGCATCATTAAAATGACTGCTCCCAAAAAACGGCAGTTTTTAAAACTTCTTTTTGCATTGATACATGTCCCCTGGTGCAGAACCCGGGTTCCCAAACTCTGTTTAGGACAATAACATGGATAATAGTCGTTATAATTAGCACTTTAGAATTCGAACGTTCGCATCCATTGTATTTAATAGGGTTCTAATGTTCGTGCGAACTTTCGGTCCGTTTGCGGGTTCTGGTGCGAACCGAACCCGGGGGTGTTCGGCTCATCCCTAGCCAGCAGACAACCATTTGCCAACACCTGCTGTTTACCATTATTATTGAAAGTGAAAGTAAAAGAAAATCCCAGATTTTGGGTTGTCCCCTGAAAAGTTATAGAGGGGAAATCTTCCAATAGGGACACTAGTTCTAGTGAGCTGGGGGTCCCAAATGAATTCCCTTAATTTGCAGGGATTTCTTCTCACTTCCTGTTTGGCTATGGGATAGGAAGTGCAGGTAAATCTCCGTAATGGGGTACAGATTGCGAAAAAAATACCTGACAGGGGTTATAATCCTCCAGCTTTATTCAAAATGAAAAAAATGTTTTGCCTATAACTCTACTTTAACAATATATAATACAGACAAAGCATCAATTTTATTTTCAAGTTTGCTCTTGATTATCCTTTTACATTTTATAAATACATGTGTAGCGGGGGTCCTAAATTTAGGGATTACTATACCAAATTTAGGGGTGATTCGAATGGTTGTTGGCTCAAATCTTTCAATTTACTGAACTCTGCCTTGCTGCTGTTTCACCTGGCGTGCAGTTCCCCTTGGAAGTGTGGGTGGCGCTGTCACTTTTACTCGGGGATGAACCACAGGTGATGGAGTGGCGATTTGGTGTCCTCTCTCAGCAGCCGTGCAGTGTGTGTGGTCTGCCCGCTGTGCATGCCAGAAGAGGGTACAAAAGGGGCAGACGCCATTGGAGAGGGAGCAATTCCCGGGGCCCATGCCGGAGGGAGAACCTACGGTCCAAGTTCAAGTGCATGGCCCTATAGGCTATGGGGCCACGTGCACTTCAGTCTCAGGCACCTTTAGTCCTGGGACTGCAACTTTAGCCCTGGGCCCAGCACCTTTAGCTGGAGAAAACTTCGGGAGGAGGAATCCCAGGGTGCCCCCTTGCGAGGGGACCCGTTTCTGGAAGAGAAGGCTGGGGGAGGACCGTTCCGAAGGACTGGTGAGAGATCACAGTGAAGGAAGGGGCCCAGTAACTCTTCGGAGGGATGTCATCCATCCGAAAAAGGGATCGAAACAACAGGACCATTAGGAGGTTCGGGACACTATAGATTCTGTGGCAGAGGATCTCCTGAACGCATCCATTAGGGAATCTGATAGACTGTTCGAGCTACATGCCGGCTGCTAGTGCCCTTGGGTGACTATCCGGGTGAGCTATACCCACTTGGGATCGAGTGGCGAAGAAGCCAGGAGTGCCTGAATTAATCTGTCTTCCTAACACCTTTCTCTCTTCTCAACTTTGTGGATGTTAATGCATAAGGAAAAATAAACTCTACGTTGGAGTTGACACTGGTGTGGACCTTGGAGTTACTTGGGGTATAGAGACTCTGTCCTTACATTCTAGGGACAGAAACCAGCTTTGAGGAGAACCTTGCTGCAAGACCCGTAAGTTAAAACAAGTGTGCTTAACCTCTGCAAACCAGGGGGTACGGGCATGGTGGTCATGGTGCGCCTTTTTCTCCTGTGAGCGAGCCAAGGATAGAAGAGGAGAAAGAGGGGGCCGTGGTGCTACACATAGCAAATATGTATTTTTTTTAATTTTATTTATAGGAAATATTTGTTAAATATTAACACAACTGTATTATTTATTTTGAAATCAAAGGTGAAAAGAAAGCACTTTCAATCTGGTAAAACAGTTCACAATAAATTGGAATCTACAGGTTACACACTTAAACTCTACAACCAATATCATCAGTTACTGATGACTTACATATAACAAATTTGGCATAGTGTTGACTCTCCCAGGCATGTTACAAGGACACACTAATGAGCAAAGGACATACTGGTCCTACTATAAGTGGGCCTCTAATTAGCGTTACTCTGCAAGCCTTGTTCTAATAAACTGCTAATGTAATGAACACTACCAGCCGTTCATTCCAAACCTCATGTTGTGAGGTCACATTATGGAATGCCATATGAAATGTGTGCTTGCCTCTTATAACTATTTATGATCTGAACAGTCGCAAAATGAATATTACCTAAGAAAAAGAACAAAACAAAATGTCACCAAAGCCCCATAGGTATATTGTAGAATGGAGGATTTGTGCTATTCTTAGTTTAACCTATATAAAGCTTGTAGGTAAATAATGAATATTGCTACTTAGCTGGAACGTATCCCATAAAAATATAGTTAACAAGCAAAGACTTGTCATAGGAAGTTTATTATTTCAGTTTAAGCATACTCTCTGGAAACACCTGGCAGATGTAGCTTGTGTTAGCGGGAAGGCGCCTTCTAAGTGAGATGTTTCTCTCTGTCACATTATTCATATGAAGGATTATTCTGCTCATCTAAACTGAAGACTAAATCAGCAATAGGCTCCAGTTCTTGCTGATCTAATCTTAAAGTGGAGTCCCACCCAAAAAATAAAATATGCCATTAACCACTTAACGACAGCTCACTGTATATATACGTCGGCACAATGGCACCGACAGGCACAATTACGTACAGTGTACGTGATTGCCTTTGTACAGTTGGGGGTCCAATCGGACCCCCCTTCTGTACAGTGAGCGGTCGGAATTCGTTGGGGAGCGATCCGACATGAGGGGACGGACGTTCGATTCCGGCCACCCCCCCGCGATCGCTCCCGGCGAATGGAAATGCCCCCTCTGTCTGTGGAATGTTTACACAGGCAGAGGAAGCAGGAGGAAGTGATGTCATCTCTTGTGTGGCGCTCACATATACCGAGCGCCGTACAAGAGAAGACATCAAGGTTAGTGATGAGCCGAACACCCCCGGGTTCGGTTCGCACCAGAACCCGCGAACGGACCGAAAGTTCGTACGAACATTAGAACCCTATTAAATACAATGGATGCGAACGTTCGAATTCTAAAGTGCTAATTATAACAACTATTATGCATGTTATTGTCCTAAAAAGGGTTTGGGAACCCGGGTTCTGCACCAGGGGACATGTATCAATGCAAAAAGAAGTTTTAAAAACGGTCGTTTTTCGGGAGCAGTCATTTTAATGATGCATAAAGTGAAAAAAAAAAGTCAAATATTCCTTTAAATATCGTACCTGGGGGGTGTCTAAAGTATGCCTGTGAAGTGCCACGTGTTTCCCGTGTTTAGAACTGTCCCTGCACAAAATGACACTTCTAAAGGAAAAAAAAGCCATTTAAAACTTCTTGCGGCTTTAATGTAATGTCTGGTCCCGGTAATATGGATGAAAATCTTTAAGAAAAATGGCATAGCTACCCCATGACCCCCCCCCTACCCCAGCCCATTACCAGCCCCTTTGGGTCTTGTATGGATATTAAGGGGAACCCCGCACATAAAATAAAAAAGGCCCTATATACTCTGAACAGCCGTATACAGGCGGTGCATACAAGACAGGGACTGTAGGTTTGTTCTTATGTAGAATGTGTTTGTAATTTTGAACAGGTACATTGTTGAAGTGTAGCTCCAGCCCAAAAATCTATTTTTAAACTTTTTGGGAAACATAGGTAAGGGTTATCACCCCTGTAACATTTGTTTTGCTGTCTGTGCCCCTGTTCAGAACATTTCACCTCACTTTCCGTCCCAATGACAACTGTTTTTGAAATGTGGTGTTTTTCTTGAAACAAGGATTGCTGATAAAGCATCAGTACAGAGGAGACACCTTTCTCCCATATTTATTCTTACAGGAGAGAATTTTCCTTCCTAGGGGTAGATTTCCTCTCACTTCCTGTTGTCTTCTTTCGTTTGCAAGTAGGAGTCGTTTGTAAGTTGGATGTTTGAAAGTAGGGACCTGCCGTATATACTCTGCAGAAATAGGCCCCTTAGTTGTTGGTGTTGGCACAACACTGTAAGCACTCACAGTTACTCTTGGTTGGTGCTGGAACGCCCTGCTGTCAACTATTATATCAGGAATTTTAATTACATATAATTGTTGAACAGTGGTAGTAAAAATTGGGGCTTTGATGGTGGTGCTGGTGCCACAACACTGTAAGCCCTGACAGTTACTCTTGGTGGGTGCAGCAATGGGCCCTGCTGTGAATTATTAGATCAAGAATTGTAATTGCATGCCCCTGTTGAACAGGGGCTGAAAAATTGGGCTTTTCGTGGTGGTGGTGGTGGTGGTGGTGTTGCCACAACACTGTAAGCCCTCAGAGTTACTCTTGGTGGGTGCAGGAATGGGCCCTGCTGTGAATTATTAGATCAAGAATTGTAATTACATGCCCCTTTTGAACAGGGGCTGAAAAATTGGGCCTTTCGTGGTGGTGGTGGTGGTGGCGTTGCCACAACACTGTAAGCCCTCAGACTTACTCTTGGTGGGTGCAGGAATGGGCCCTGCTGTGAATTATTACATCAAGAATTGTAATTGCATGCCCCTGTTGAACAGGGGCTGAAAAATTGGGCCTTAGGCACTGGTGGCACAACACTACAACCCCTCACAGATACTGTACTTGGAGCACAGCAATGAGCCCTATGGCAAATTATTGCTAAAAAAATTGTAAGTACACGCCCCTGTAAAACAGGGGCTGAAAAATTGGGCCTTAGCCACTGGTGGCGGCACCCATAAACAAAAATGATCTTCCAAGCTATCATCATCAATCGTATCATTGAGGACTCGGAGGAGGAGGATAGCCAGTCAACATAACAGCACAGGCACTCAGCATCAGCATCAGTCTTGAAGGGACGTGACATGTTAAAATCAATTAGTCTGTTATATCAGCATCAGGTGTGTGGTAGCTGGTGGTGATCCAAGACTGGTTCATCTTGATGAAAGTCAGTCGATCAACCGAGTCGGTGGACAGGCGCACCCTGTGATCCGTGACAAATCCTCCAGCAGCACTGAATGTGCGTTCCGAAAGAACGCTGGATGCAGGACAGGCCAGTAGCTCAATTGCATACTGTGCAAGCTCTGGCCAGTGATCCATCCTCAAGACCCAGTAAGCCAGAGGATTTTCGGTGGGGAAGGTGTCCAAGTCTGACCTTGCCCCTAGATATTCCTGCACCATGTTTATCAGACGCTGGCGATGGTTGCTGGAACCAATCATACTTTGGGGCTGCGGACTAAAGAATTGTCTGAACGCATCGGTCAGACGGCCACCTTCCCCACCGCTCCTTCTTTGACTGGCCGAAGCCTCAGCAACTCGTTGTCCTGGACCAGGAGTTTGTAACCTCCCAGTCTCTGGGAACGCGTTGCACAGACCTTTCTGCAAGGCCTCCCGGAGTTGTCTCATCCTCTGCTCCCTCTGCGACGGTAAGATAAGGTCCGCAACCTTACCCTTGTACCGTGGATCAAGGAGAGTGGCCAGCCAGTAATGGTCCCTCTCCTTGATCCGAAGAATACGAGGATCCTTCCGCAGACTTTGCAGGATCAGGGAGGCCATGCAGCGTAGGTTTGCTGAGGCATTCGCTCCGGAGTCCTCTGGGTCACTAAGGACGACATGATCCGCAGTCACCTCCTCCCAGCCACGTACAAGTCCACTGGTTTCTTGGGACTGTAAATCATCCCTAAAAGACTGCTGCTGATGATGCTGAGTGCCAGCCTCCACCTCCATGCTGACACAATCCTCCTCCTCCTCCTCCTCCTCCTCCTCTTCCTCTTCCTGTGCGATGGGTGGGACAGAAGGAACACTGTCTGGGTAAAGGGGGCCTTGAGAGGCAAGGAAGTCCTCCTCTTCCTGCCTCTGTTCTGCCTCAAGTGCCCTGTCCATTATTCCACGCAGCGTGTGCTCCAACAGGTGGACAAGAGGTACAGTGTCACTGATGCATGCACTGTCACTGCTCACCATCCTCGTGGCCTCCTCAAATGGTGCCAGGACAGTGCATGCATCCCTGATCATGCCCCACTGGCGTGGAGAAAAAAAACCAAGCTCCCCTGACCCTGTCCTGGTGCCGTAGTCGCACAGGTACTCATTGATGGCCCTCTGCTGCGTGTGCAGCCGCTGCAGCATGGCCAACGTTGAGTTCCACCTGGTGGGCATGTCACATATAAGGCGGTTCTTGGGCAGGTTCAACTCCTTTTGCAGCTCAGCCAGGCGAGCACTGGCATTATAAGATCTGCGGAAATGCACACAGACTTTCCTGGCCTGCCTCAGGACATCCTGTAAGCCCGGGTACCTGCCCAAGAACCGCTGCACCACCAGGTTAAGGACGTGAGCCACACAGGGCACATGGGTCAGTTGTCCCTGTCGGAGGGCGGAGAGGAGGTTGGTGCCATTGTCGCAAACCACCATTCCTGGCTTAAGCTGGCGTGGCGTCAACCACCTCTCGGCCTGGCCCTGCAGAGCAGACAGGACCTCTGCCCCAGTGTGGCTTCTGTCCCCCAAACACACCAGCGCAAGCACGGCATGGCATCTTTTTGCCTGCGTACTTGCGTAGCCCCGTGAACGGCTACGGAGCACCGCTGGTTCATAGGACAAACCACAGGAAGAGGCCATGGAGGAAGAAGAAGAGGAGGGGGTGGAGGAGAGAGGTGTGTCACAACCAGTAGTAGCATTTTGGAGGCGTGGCGGTGGGACAACCTCCAACACTACTGCACCTTGTCCTGCATCCTTCCCAGCTGCCAAAAGAGTGACCCAATGGGCCGTGAAAGAAAGGTAACGTCCCTGTCCATGCCTGCTGGACCATGAGTCAGCGGTAATATGCACCTTACCGCTGACCGCCCTGTCCAGCGAGGCCAAGACATTGCCTTCCACATGCCGGTAGAGAGCCGGAATAGCCTTCCGTGAGAAAAAGTGGCGTTTGGGAACCTGCCACTGAGGAACCGCACATTGCACAAACTCACGGAAGGGGGCCGAGTCTACCAACTGAAAAGGCAGCAGTTGAAGCGCTAGCAATTTAGCCAAGCTAGCATTCAACCGCTGGGCATGTGGATGGCTGGGAGTGAACTTCTTTCGACGGTCCAGCAGCTGGGGCAGGGAAATTTGCCTGCTAGAATCGGACGTCGGTGTACTGCTAGCAGAGTGGCCGCAAGTACTTGGCTGTGACACACCTAATTCTACACCTTCATTCCTCTCAGTGCATGTTTCTGAGAGGACTGAAGTTATAGTGGGGTTGGAGATCCCAGCTGATGCGGTGCAAGGAGAGGTCCGCTTTGTTCTTTGGTGTGGGTCTTTGAGGTAGGCTTGCCAACGAGCTGCATGGCAGGTCAACATATGTCTGGTCAGGCATGTGGTACCCAAGCGGCTGATGTTTTGGCCACGCGATATACGCTTGAGACATATGTTGCAAACAGCAGCTGTGCGATCTGATGCACTAGCCTCAAAAAAGGCCCACACCAAGGAACTTTTTGAATGACGGGCAGAGGCAGCGCCCTGCACAGGCGGAGCTCTGCGGTGTGATTCCGTCGGTGTACTGCCCTTACGCTGGCCACCAAAGGGCATCCTGTCTCGTTGGAGATGTGCCTCCTCCTCATCCTCCTCCTCCTCTCTCCTATTAGGCACCCACGTGGAGTCAGTGACCTCATCATCCCCTCCCTCCTCATCACTGGAGCCAATCTGGCAGTATGCTGCAGCTGCTGGAACATGACTGCCAGATTGGTGTCCTTCTTGAGCATCCCCTCTGTCTGCTCTCACCCTACTGCCTTCCTGTAGCTGGGTTTCATCATCAGACCCTTCGAAACGCTGGGCATCCTCCTGGAGCATGTACCCAACACTGTGCTCAAACAGTTCGGGGGACTCCTCAGGAGGAGGACATGGTGGGTCTAGGGAAGGAGTGACTGATGATGAGTCTGACATTGATACCAGGGAAGAGGACGCTTTGGCAGCTGCTTTGCCAGTACCCTGAGCCTGGGTGAGAGAGGATGAGGAGGAGGAGGAGGGCTTGGTCATCCACTCTACCAAGTCTTCGGCATGATGTGGCTCAACATGTCCAGCTGCCGAAAAGAAGGACAAGCGTGTCCCATGGCCATGTGCTGATGACAATGCACCGCGTCCACGACCAGCACTGTTGCCCCCAGACACAGAGCCTGCTTGCCCTCTTTTATTGCCTCCTGACTGTCTGCCTCTCCTTGTTTGCCTTCCAGACATTCTAATAGATGGCCTGCAGGGAGATGGGAAAAAAGCAATAAGGGCTACCTTCAGGTGTCCTTCTCTGTCCCTTGAAACAAGGACTTGCACAGTGAAAGAAACTGACACTCTCCCTACCTACAGTTTTCTGTCCCTAGAAAAAATGTTTTTTTTAAGCACAATATAGCACAAGGAGAATTCACTCACTGTCCTTCCAGGTCCCTAGAAACAAGGACTTGCACAGTGAAAGAAACTGACACTCTCCCTACCTACAGTTTTCTGTCCCTAGAAAAAATGTTTTTTTTAAGCACAATATAGCACAAGGAGAATTCACTCACTGTCCTTCCAGGTCCCTAGAAACAAGGACTTGCACAGTGAAAGAAACTGACACTCTCCCTACCTACAGTTTTCTGTCCCTAGAAAAAATGTTTTTTTTAAGCACAATATAGCACAAGGAGAATTCACTCACTGTCCTTCCAGGTCCCTGGAAACAAGGACTTGCACAGTGAAAGAAACTGACACTCTCCCTACCTACAGTTTTCTGCCCCTAGAAAAAATGTTTTTTTTAAGCACAATATAGCACAAGGAGAATTCACTCACTGTCCTTCCAGGTCCCTAGAAACAAGGACTTGCACAGTGAAAGAAACTGACACTCTCCCTACCTACAGTTTTCTGTCCCTAGAAAAAATGTTTTTTTTAAGCACAATATAGCACAAGGAGAATTCACTCACTGTCCTTCCAGGTCCCTAGAAACAAGGACTTGCACAGTGAAAGAAACTGACACTCTCCCTACCTACAGTTTTCTGTCCCTAGAAAAAATGTTTTTTTTAAGCACAATATAGCACAAGGAGAATTCACTCACTGTCCTTCCAGGTCCCTGGAAACAAGGACTTGCACAGTGAAAGAAACTGACACTCTCCCTACCTACAGTTTTCTGTCCCTAGAAAAAATGTTTTTTTTAAGCACAATATAGCACAAGGAGAATTCACTCACTGTCCTTCCAGGTCCCTAGAAACAAGGACTTGCACAGTGAAAGAAACTGACACTCTCCCTACCTACAGTTTTCTGTCCCTAGAAAAAATTTTTTTTTTAAGCACACTATAGCACAAGGAGAATTCACTCACTGTCCTTCCAGGTCCCTGGAAACAAGGACTTGCACAGTGAAAGAAACTGACACTCTCCCTACCTACAGTTTTCTGTCCCTAGAAAAAATGTTTTTTTTAAGCACAATATAGCACAAGGAGAATTCACTCACTGTCCTTCCAGGTCCCTAGAAACAAGGACTTGCACAGTGAAAGAAACTGACACTCTCCCTACCTACAGTTTTCTGTCCCTAGAAAAAATGTTTTTTTTAAGCACAATATAGCACAAGGAGAATTCACTCACTGTCCTTCCAGGTCCCTGGAAACAAGGACTTGCACAGTGAAAGAAACTGACACTCTCCCTACCTACAGTTTTCTGTCCCTAGAAAAAATGTTTTTTTTAAGCACAATATAGCACAAGGAGAATTCACTCACTGTCCTTCCAGGTCCCTAGAAACAAGGACTTGCACAGTGAAAGAAACTGACACTCTCCCTACCTACAGTTTTCTGTCCCTAGAAAAAATGTTTTTTTTAAGCACACTATAGCACAAGGAGAATTCACTCACTGTCCTTCCAGGTCCCTGGAAACAAGGACTTGCACAGTGAAAGAAACTGACACTCTCCCTACCTACAGTTTTCTGTCCCTAGAAAAAATGTTTTTTTTAAGCACAATATAGCACAAGGAGAATTCACTCACTGTCCTTCCAGGTCCCTAGAAACAAGGACTTGCACAGTGAAAGAAACTGACACTCTCCCTACCTACAGTTTTCTGTCCCTAGAAAAAATGTTTTTTTTAAGCACAATATAGCACAAGGAGAATTCACTCACTGTCCTTCCAGGTCCCTGGAAACAAGGACTTGCACAGTGAAAGAAACTGACACTCTCCCTACCTACAGTTTTCTGTCCCTAGAAAAAATGTTTTTTTTAAGCACAATATAGCACAAGGAGAATTCACTCACTGTCCTTCCAGGTCCCTAGAAACAAGGACTTGCACAGTGAAAGAAACTGACACTCTCCCTACCTACAGTTTTCTGTCCCTAGAAAAAATGTTTTTTTTAAGCACAATATAGCACAAGGAGAATTCACTCACTGTCCTTCC
Organism: Rana muscosa; assembly: GCA_029206835.1. Lineage (NCBI taxonomy): Eukaryota > Metazoa > Chordata > Amphibia > Anura > Ranidae > Rana > Rana muscosa. Next base: position 95,461,152 of record CM055120.1, on the reverse strand, counting down.
AGGTCCCTGGAAACAAGGACTTGCACAGTGAAAGAAACTGACACTCTCCCTACCTACAGTTTTCTGTCCCTAGAAAAAATGTTTTTTTTAAGCACAATATAGCACAAGGAGAATTCACTCACTGTCCTTCCAGGTCCCTGGAAACAAGGACTTGCACAGTGAAAGAAACTGACACTCTCCCTACCTACAGTTTTCTGTCCCTAGAAAAAATGTTTTTTTTAAGCACAATATAGCACAAGGAGAATTCACTCACTGTCCTTCCAGGTCCCTAGAAACAAGGACTTGCACAGTGAAAGAAACTGACACTCTCCCTACCTACAGTTTTCTGTCCCTAGAAAAAATGTTTTTTTTAAGCACACTATAGCACAAGGAGAATTCACTCACTGTCCTTCCAGGTCCCTGGAAACAAGGACTTGCACAGTGAAAGAAACTGACACTCTCCCTACCTACAGTTTTCTGTCCCTAGAAAAAATGTTTTTTTTAAGCACAATATAGCACAAGGAGAATTCACTCACTGTCCTTCCAGGTCCCTAGAAACAAGGACTTGCACAGTGAAAGAAACTGACACTCTCCCTACCTACAGTTTTCTGTCCCTAGAAAAAATGTTTTTTTTAAGCACAATATAGCAAAAGGAGAATTCACTCACTGTCCTTCCAGGTCCCTAGAAACAAGGACTTGCACAGTGAAATAAACTGACACTCTCCCTACCTACAGTTTTCTGTCCCTAGAAAAAATGTTTTTTTTAAGCACAATATAGCACAAGGAGAATTCACTCACTGTCCTTCCAGGTCCCTGGAAACAAGGACTTGCACAGTGAAAGAAACTGACACTCTCCCTACCTACAGTTTTCTGTCCCTAGAAAAAATGTTTTTTTTAAGCACAATATAGCACAAGGAGAATTCACTCACTGTCCTTCCAGGTCCCTAGAAACAAGGACTTGCACAGTGAAAGAAACTGACACTCTCCCTACCTACAGTTTTCTGTCCCTAGAAAAAATGTTTTTTTTAAGCACAATATAGCACAAGGAGAATTCACTCACTGTCCTTCCAGGTCCCTAGAAACAAGGACTTGCACAGTGAAAGAAACTGACACTCTCCCTACCTACAGTTTTCTGTCCCTAGAAAAAATGTTTTTTTTAAGCACAATATAGCACAAGGAGAATTCACTCACTGTCCTTCCAGGTCCCTGGAAACAAGGACTTGCACAGTGAAAGAAACTGACACTCTCCCTACCTACAGTTTTCTGTCCCTAGAAAAAATGTTTTTTTTAAGCACAATATAGCACAAGGAGAATTCACTCACTGTCCTTCCAGGTCCCTGGAAACAAGGACTTGCACAGTGAAAGAAACTGACACTCTCCCTACCTACAGTTTTCTGTCCCTAGAAAAAATGTTTTTTTTAAGCACAATATAGCACAAGGAGAATTCACTCACTGTCCTTCCAGGTCCCTAGAAACAAGGACTTGCACAGTGAAAGAAACTGACACTCTCCCTACCTACAGTTTTCTGTCCCTAGAAAAAATGTTTTTTTTAAGCACAATATAGCACAAGGAGAATTCACTCACTGTCCTTCCAGGTCCCTAGAAACAAGGACTTGCACAGTGAAATAAACTGACACTCTCCCTACCTACAGTTTTCTGTCCCTAGAAAAAATGTTTTTTTTAAGCACAATATAGCACAAGGAGAATTCACTCACTGTCCTTCCAGGTCCCTGGAAACAAGGACTTGCACAGTGAAAGAAACTGACACTCTCCCTACCTACAGTTTTCTGTCCCTAGAAAATTTTTTTTTTTTAAGCACAATATAGCACAAGGAGAATTCACTCACTGTCCTTCCAGGTCCCTAGAAACAAGGACTTGCACAGTGAAAGAAACTGACACTCTCCCTACCTACAGTTTTCTGTCCCTAGAAAAAATGTTTTTTTTAAGCACAATATAGCACAAGGAGAATTCACTCACTGTCCTTCCAGGTCCCTAGAAACAAGGACTTGCACAGTGAAAGAAACTGACACTCTCCCTACCTACAGTTTTCTGTCCCTAGAAAAAATGTTTTTTTTAAGCACAATATAGCACAAGGAGAATTCACTCACTGTCCTTCCAGGTCCCTGGAAACAAGGACTTGCACAGTGAAAGAAACTGACACTCTCCCTACCTACAGTTTTCTGTCCCTAGAAAAAATGTTTTTTTTAAGCACAATATAGCACAAGGAGAATTCACTCACTGTCCTTCCAGGTCCCTGGAAACAAGGACTTGCACAGTGAAAGAAACTGACACTCTCCCTACCTACAGTTTTCTGTCCCTAGAAAAAATGTTTTTTTTAAGCACAATATAGCACAAGGAGAATTCACTCACTGTCCTTCCAGGTCCCTAGAAACAAGGACTTGCACAGTGAAAGAAACTGACACTCTCCCTACCTACAGTTTTCTGTCCCTAGAAAAAATGTTTTTTTTAAGCACAATATAGCACAAGGAGAATTCACTCACTGTCCTTCCAGGTCCCTGGAAACAAGTACTTGCACAGTGAAAGAAACTGACACTCTCCCTACCTACAGTTTTCTGTCCCTAGAAAAAATGTTTTTTTTAAGCACAATATAGCACAAGGAGAATTCACTCACTGTCCTTCCAGGTCCCTGGAAACAAGGACTTGCACAGTGAAAGAAACTGACACTCTCCCTACCTACAGTTTTCTGTCCCTAGAAAAAATGTTTTTTTTAAGCACAATATAGCACAAGGAGAATTCACTCACTGTCCTTCCAGGTCCCTAGAAACAAGGACTTGCACAGTGAAAGAAACTGACACTCTCCCTACCTACAGTTTTCTGTCCCTAGAAAAAAATTTTTTTTAAGCACAATATAGCACAAGGAGAATTCACTCACTGTCCTTCCAGGTCCCTGGAAACAAGGACTTGCACAGTGAAAGAAACTGACACTCTCCCTACCTACAGTTTTCTGTCCCTAGAAAAAATGTTTTTTTTAAGCACAATATAGCACAAGGAGAATTCACTCACTGTCCTTCCAGGTCCCTAGAAACAAGGACTTGCACAGTGAAAGAAACTGACACTCTCCCTACCTACAGTTTTCTGTCCCTAGAAAAAATGTTTTTTTTTAAGCACACTATAGCACAAGCACAAAACACACTGACACTCTCCCTACCTATCCTTCTCTTTCCCTAAACTAAAGGAATCCAGGTTAAGCAAGAAAGAAATAAAAGTCACTGTCCCTGCCTATGCTGCTCTATCCCTGCTCCGGAACACACTACACTAGGCCGCCGTGCTGGCGGCCTTTTATAGTGTGGGGCGTGTACTAAACACCCTCAGCAATAATTGGCCACAGGCATCCTGCCTGTGGCCAATCATTGCTCTCCTCGCTGCCGGCGCTGTGATTGGCCAAGCATGCGGGGTCACAGTGCATGCTTGGCCAATCACAGCGCCTGGATGACACTGCGATGGCGTAGTGCATTGTGGGCCGTTCGCGTCACTCGAATTTGGCGTGAACGGCCCAAATCGTTCGATCTTCGTCGAACGATCGAACAGCCGATGTTCGAGTCGAACGTATGTTCGACTCGAACACGAAGCTCATCCCTAATCAAGGTTAGTACACAAACACTACACTAACACCAGCACACATAGGCACATAAATCGCCCCCCCAGGCCCCACCAGATCACCCCCCAGCCCCCAGTCACAGTGTCACTGATTGCAGTGACCATTTATTTACTGATCACTGCAATCAGTGACATTTGTGACTGTAAAAGTGTCACTACATTTAGTTTTAGGTCCAGTGTAGCCCCCTAACCCCCCCCTAATAAAGGTTTAACCCCTTGATCAACCCCCAGATAACCCTTTCACCCCCTAGCACCGCCGTCGCTAAGCGATCATTTTTCTGATTGCTGTCTTAGCGTCGGTGATGCAGATCGGTAGCCAGTAATTTGTTTTAGGTTCGCCGCAGGTTTTTATAGCGTCAGGTACCCCCATAAATTATCTAATAAAGGTTTAACCCCCTTGATCGCCCCCCAGGTAACCCTTTCACCCCCTATCACCACTGTCACTAAGCGATCATTTTTCTGATCGATGTCTTAGCGTCGGTGATGCAGATCGGTAGCCAGTATTTTTTTTTTAGGTTCGCCGCAGGTTTTTATAGCGTCAGGTACCCCCATAAATGATCTAATAAAGGTTTAACCCCCTTGATCACCCCCCAGGTAACCCTTTCACCCCTATCACCACTGTCGCTAAGCGATCATTTTTCTGATCGCTGTCTTAGCGTCGGTGATGCAGATCGGTAGCCAGTAATTTTTTTTAGGTTCACCGCAGGTTTTTATAGCGTCAGGTACCCCCATAAATTATCTAATAAAGGTTTAACCCCCTTGATCGCCCCCCAGGTAACCCTTTCACCCCCTATCACCACTGTCGCTAAGCGATAATTTTTCTGATCGCTGTCTTAGCGTCGGTGATGCAGATCAGTAGCCAGTATTTTTTTTTTAGGTTCGCCGCAGGTTTTTATAGCGTCAGGTACCCCTATAAATTATCTAATAAAGGTTTAACCCCCTTGATCGCCCCCCAGGTAACCCTTTCACCCCCTATCACCACTGTCGCTAAGCGATCATTTTTCTGATCGCTGTCTTAGCGTCGGTGATGCAGATCGGTAGCCAGTAATTTTTTTTAGGTTCGCCGCAGGTTTTTATAGCGTCAGGTACCCCCATAAATTATCTAATAAAGGTTTAACCCCCTTGATCGCCCCCCAGGTAACCCTTTCACCCCCTATCACCACTGTCGCTAAGCGATCATTTTTCTGATCGCTGTCTTAGCGTCGGTGATGCAGATCGGTAGCCAGTAATTTTTTTTAGGTTCGCCGCAGGTTTTTATAGCGTCAGGTACCCCCATATATTATCTAATAAAGGTTTTAACCCCCTAATTGCCCCTAGTTAACCCTTTCACCAGTGATCATCATATAAGTGTTACGGGTGACGCTGGTTAGTTAGTTTGCTTTTTATAGTGTCAGGGCACCCGCCGTATATAACCCAATAAAGGTTTAACCCCCTGATCGCCCGGCGGGTGATATCAATTAGGTTTTAGCGTCAGTGAGGGTCTGCGTCACACCCCAGGCAGCGTCAGTTTAGTGCCAGTAACGCTAACACCCACGCGTGAAGCATACACCTCCCTTAGTGGTATAGTATCTGAACAGATCAATATCTGATCTGATCAGATCTATACTAGCGTCCCCAGCAGTTTAGGGTTCCCAAAAACGCAGTGTTAGCGGGATCAGCCCAGATACCTGCTAGCACCTGCGTTTTGCCCCTCCGTCCAGCCCAGGCCACCCAAGTGCAGTATCGATCGATCACTGTCACTTACAAAACACAACACACATAACTGCAGCGTTCGCAGAGACAGGCCTGATCCCTGCGACTCTAGTGCTGTAGGAGGTGATTTCACCACCACAGTTAAAAAAAAAAAGCAAATATGCCGAAGCATTGGGGCAGCAGGGGCGGAGGAGTGATTTTGCTCCTAATGCCGCGTACATACGGTCGAAATTCCGACGGAGGCTTGCCCGTGGAAAAGTCTGACCATGTGTGTGCGGCATAACTTTTTTGCGGGAGGATGCCCCCATGCTTCGGCATATATAAATGGTGCATGTATGCCCATCATTAGAAGTGGGTGGATGAAGGGCGGTATTCTAATGGTGGGCATACCCACCGATCAATCTTTTTTTTTCGTTCAGCCAACAGGCTGCATGAAAAAAAAAGATTACAATACATGTCCAACAAGGACCAGCAACGTACTGGTATGTTGCTGGACTTTGAATGGTTATACCAGATTGATGCCTGCGGGTTTAGGTATCATCTTGGTATCATTCTTTTCAGCCAGCGGCCGGCTTTCATGTAAAAGCAATCCTAGTGGCTAATTAGCCTCTGGACTGCTTTTACAAGCAGTGGGAGGGAATGCCCCCCCCGGATATAAAAAGCGCCATTGGGAAATTGGGAAAGCATTTTATCACACCGATCTTGGTGTGGTCAGATGCTTTGAGGGCAGGGTCTAGACCCCAGTTTTTTCAAAAAAAGAGTACCTGTCACTACCTATTGCTATCATAGGGGATATTTACATTCCCTGAGATAACAATAAAAATGATAAAAAAAATAAATATGGAAGGAACAATTTAAAAATAAAATAAAAAAGCAAAATTAATAATAAAAAAAAAAAGCACCCCTGTCCTGCCCTGCTCTTGCCCAATGGCGAACGCAAGCGTCGGTCTGGCGTCATATGTAAACAGCAATTGCACCATGCATGTGAGGTATCACCGCGAAGGTCAGATCGAGGGCAGTAATTTTAGCAGTAGACCTCCTCTGTAAATCTAATGGGGTAACCTGTAAAGGCTTTTAAAGGCTTTTAAAAATGTATGTAGTTTGTCGCCAATGCGCGTTTGTGCGAAATTTTAAAGCATGTCGTGTTTGGTATCTATGTACTCGTCCTAAGATCATCTTTTTTATTTCATCAAACATTTGGGCAATATAGTGTGTTTTAGTGCATTAAAATAAATAAAAGTGTATTTTTTCCCCAAAAAATGCGTTTGAAAAATCGCTGCGCAAACACTGTGTAGAAAAAATAAATAAAAAAAACCCACCATTTTATTCTGTAGGGCATTTGCTTTAAAAATATATATAATGTTTGGGGGTTCAACATAATTTTCTTGCAAAAAAATATGTTTTCATGTAAACAAAAAGTGTCAAAAAGGGCTTTGTCTTCAAGTGGTTAGAAGAGTGGATGTAAGCTTCCTAATGTTGTGTATAAAATGCCAGAACAGTTCAAACCCCCCCCCCCCCAAATGACCCCATTTTGGAAAGTAGACACCCCAAGCTATATACTGAGAGGCATGTCGAGTCCATGGAATATTTTATATGTTGACACAAGTTGCAGAAAAAATCCATTTTTTTTTTTTTTTTTGCACAAAGTTGTCACTAAATGATATATTGCTCAAACATGCCATGGGCATATGTGGAATTACACTCCAAAATACATTCTGTTGCTTCTCCTGAGTACGGGGATACCACATGTGTGAGACTTTTTGGGAGCCTAGCCGCGTACGGGAACCCCAAAATCCAATCACCGCCTTCAGGCTTTCTAAGGGTGCAAAATTTTTGATTTCACTTCTCACTGCCTATCACAGTTTCGGAGGCCATGGAATGCCCAGATGGCACAAAACCCCCCCCAAATGACCCCATTTTGGAAAGTAGACACCCCAAGCTATTTGCTGAGAGGTATTGTGAGTATTTTGCAGATCTCGCTTTTTGTCACAAAGTTTTGAAAATTGAAAAAAAAAAAGAAAAAAAAAAAATATTTCCTTTCTTCATTTTCAAAAACAAATGAGAGCTGTAAAATACTCACCATGCCTCTCAGCAAACAGCTTGGGGTGTCTACTTTCCAAAATGGGGTCATTTGGGGGGGTTTTGTGCTATTTTGGCATTTTATGGCCTTCGAAACTGTGATAGGTAGTGAGGAGTCAAATCAAAAATTTGTGCCTAGAAATCCTGAAGGCGGTGATTGGTTTCGGGGTCCCGTACGCGGCTAGGCTCCTAAAAAGTCCCACACATGTGGTATCCCCATACTCAGGAGAAACAGCAAAATGTATTTTGGGGTGCAATTCCACATATAACCATGGCATGTGTGAGCAATATATCATTTAGTGACAACTTTTTGTAATTTTTAATTTTTTTTGTCATTATTCAATCACTTGGGACAAAAAAAAAAATATTTGATGGGCTCAACAGGCCTCTCAGCAATTTCCTTGGGGTGTCTACTTTCTAAAATGGGGTCATTTGGGGGGGTTTTGTGCTATTTTGGCATTTTATGGCCTTCAAAACTGTGATAGGTATTGAGGAGTGAAATCAAAAATTTGCGCCCTTAGAAATCCTGAAGGCGGTGCTTGGTTTCCGGGGTCCCGTACGTGGCTAGGCTCCTAAAAAGTCCCACACATGTGGTATCCCCGTACTCAGGAGAAGCAGCAGAATGTATTTTGGGGTGAAATTCCACATATAACCATGGCATGTGTGAGCAATATATCATTTAGTGACAACTTTTTGTAATTTTTTTTTTTTTTTTTTGTCATTATTCAATCACTTGGGACAAAAAAAAAAAAATATTCAATGGGCTCAACATGCCTCTCAGCAATTTCCTTGGGGTGTCTACTTTCCAAAATGGGGTAATTTGTGGGGGTTTTGTACTGCCCTGCCATTTTAGCACCTCAAGAAATGAGATAGGCAGTCATAAATTTAAAGCTGTGTAAATTCTAGAAAATGTACCCTAGTTTGTAGATGCTATAACTTTTGCGCAAACCAATAAATATACACTTATTGACATTTTTTTTTACTAAAGACATGTGGCTGAATACATTTTGGCCTAAATGTATGACTAAAATTGAGTTTATTCGATTTTTCTTATAACAAAAAGTAGAAAATATCATTTTTTTTCAAAATTTTCTGTCTTTTTCCGTTTATATCGCAAAAAATAAAAATCGCAGAGGCAATCAAATACCATTAAAAGAAAGCTCTATTTGTGGGAAGAAAAGGACGCAAATTTCGTTTGGGTACAACATTGCATGTCCGCACAATTTACAGTTAAAGCAGCGCAGTGCAAAATTCTGAATTCACCTCTGGTCCTTTAGCTACCAAATGGTCCGGGACTTAAGTGGTTAATGTGCATGAAACAAACAAAAAAAAAATTTGGATATTTTTTTTTGTTACTCACCATTAAATGGCTGTTGCTATGCGGTCCCTTGAAATCTTCCTCCTTCATCTCCTCGGTTCCTTTCATCACTTCCCTCGGCTCCTCCGATCGCTACTGCTCCTAGGAGATGTGTGTCATCATTATGGCAACCTGTATACTTTACAGCGCTGCTACGTCGCATTACTGCGCATGCGTGAGAACGGGGGAAAAAAGTATCCCGGAAATAAATGCTTGTGGGCTTCACATGCCCACAAGCAAAATGACAACAGCCAGAGCACAGTCATAAAAGTTTTTTTAAAAGATGAAACCGGACATCGGGGGACAATGAGTGTTATAATAACATTGTAAACGCTTGTGAAAGGTTCTAAAAAAAAAAAATTGAGATTGTAGTTGGAACTCAAATGTGCAATGTCAGGCAGGCACTCCCTTCTTGAGCTGAAGTCACCCCAGAATTTGTAGAAAGGGGGACATTATTTTAGGGAGTAGTGAGGAGCCTCCTATTTTTTGGATGTGCACATGCCTTTAAAGTGTCACTAAAACCATATCATAAAAAAACTCAATCAAATGCTGTATTACATGCTGTTCATACTCACTCAGTCACTATGAGATTCGTTTTCTGTGTTCTGCAAAAAACCGTGTGTACGGGGCTTAAGAAGGCAAAATGTATTGTTTTAAACCACACAGACTAAACATGCATATTCTTAAAGCCTCGTACACACGGTCGGACTTCCATCGGACTTTTCCGTGGTTTTTTGTCCGAACGGAGTTGGTCGGGAACACCCATAGCATACACACGCTCAGACTTTTCTGCAAACTTTCCCAAAACTTTTTGCAACATCATGTGGTTTTTCTGCTCTTTTCTGCTCTTTACCGCCACCCTTTGGTCAACTTCTGCTATTGTTGGTTGATTTTAACATTAGTTGATTTGTCCATCGGACAAAAGTCCGATGGTTTTCTGTACACACCGTCGAACTTTGCTCCATCGGACTTTTGTTGGGCAAAAGTTTGTCCGTTTGCAGACCCAGCTTTTGTCCGATGAAAACAAGAAAAAGCAAAAAAAGTTTGTCCGATGGAGCGTACACACGGTCGGATTGTTGGTCCAACTTGCTCAAAACTAAGTTTGTTGGGCAAAAGTCCGACAGTGTATACGGGGCTTAAGTCTTAGGGCCAGTTCACACCAGACGCAGTTGTGTTCAGTTCCGTGTGCTTTTTTTCTGCACAAAATGCATGCACAGTGTTTTCCATTTATTCCAATGGCTCTAGTTGGCTCTAGTTCACACCATGCAGTCAGTTTCCAGTCAGTTTCTGCACCGGAAACTGACGGTAACTGACTACATGGTGTGAACTAGAGCCAACAAGAGCCATTGGAATACATGGAAAACACTGTGCATGCATTTTTAGTGCAGAAAAAATGCGCACAAAACTGAACGGAACTGCGTCTGGTGTGAACTAGCACTAAAAACTGATCTTTAAAGTAAAATTTCAGATTGATTTTGTACTGAACCATGTATATTGCAATTTTTTATTAATATATATTTTTTTTAAAATAATTAATAATTAAGATTTTTTCTTAACAACTGCGGATTACTGCCAAGATCTTACATCTTTATTTCTCATCTCACAATGCAGCCAAATAGAATATATATTTTTAAACCATTATTAAAAAATATTAAAGAAAGGACCATAAGTAGAAAAGGTGAAAAAGAAAATTGTATATAATTTGGTTACCATTTATAGAAACATTTCCATCTATAGAAACAACATGGCCCAGATGCAAAAAAAAGCAAGGAAAAAGATGGGAAAAGAGAAACTAGAAGTCTCCAAATGCTGCACCCTATGGCTGAAGATAATAAGATACTTTCTTCCTTCGGGCTTGCTAAAAGCAAAAGCATTGCATATGTTATATCATGTAGGATTTACTGCTGACATTTCTAATAACTATAAGGTAGAGAGGATCTGCACTAATTAGTGGCGAAAAGAGTGACATAACATCAAATTTCACATTTCTGTTCTGGGCTTCTGGGATTATTTTCACAACATATATCTTTACAGATTCGTACTGTGTTTGACAAATCGACAATGTCTCCTTCTTGTATCGATCTGAAGAAATTATCAGGAGGGCATTCTAGGGAATTGTATGCTGTCATTGCTGTTAATTGGCCATTCCTTTTTGGGGAAGCTGAGTCAGACTCCCCCATGCAAAGCAATATAATCAGATTGTGCCAGCCTATCTATCATGTAAATATATGTGTTGGAATGTGAAATAAAATAGCAATACATTGCATCATTATTTAAAGCCTACATTTATAAAAAAAGAAAAACAGCACAAGGGACATTACTTACTATCAATGAGATGTGTTTCTTTTGCTGCCAGCTCCTACTTTAGTTGAAATCTCCCTCCTCCGAACTAAATAATGTCCCTTGTGCTTGTTGTGTTTTTTTTTTGTTTTTTTTATTTGTTTTGTTCTTTTTTACTAAATTTAGGCTTTAATAACATTTTTGTTATAAACTTTGCCTTTGATAAAACAAATTCAAAGGGTGGACTCCTGGCAGACATATAAAACACCAACTAATGAATATATAGTAAATATAAAGAAAAAATCAATATGTATATTTCAAAACGCAACTATACATACCTGAATTTGAGCTGCTTTTAGCCTCTTGAAATCCCCTGCACAGCAGCACTGGAAAAGGAAGAACATTACCATTAGCAAATCAGGTGTACTACATGCACATGTGCTGACACGCTGACAGGAGGAAAAAGCTGTGCAGGCAGTGGAGTGAGGCTGAGGGTTGAGGGGTGATCAGGTGATATTACCCAACTGCACAAAAGAAACAGGCAGCACAGTGTGGCAGGTCTGTGCACATCTCAGGAATGGATGGACAGAAACAGGTCCCACATGTGTATTTCAACTATGTATTTGGCTGTTTGCCTGGTCTTTAGCTTTAGGTTTTTAATTAATCATCCTTATCACTTCCATGAGTAATGAAATGGCACATGAAGCAGTAATGCTACATCCGAAAGTAACAAAGAGATTGTCCTTAATGGTGTGTATCACTATTCTAGCAGGCCAGAATTACCAGTCATTTGTCAGGTAAACCAGTGTAGCACCATCTAGTGTGTGCTAGTGTACATAATTGTTAGTGCAGGAAAATATGGCCTAAGAGCTAGGCCTGGGTTGGGGCTGAGTGACTCAGGGAGGCTGGATGACTCAGCAAGCAGCGCCTCTGGTAAACTCTCCCTGCTCTCTGGAACCTTGGAGAAGCTTCCAGAAGTAGAGGGTGGAGTTTGGGAGAAGCTTGCAGAAGTAGAGGGTGGAGTCTGGGAGGAGCTGCTTGGAGTAGTGACGAGGGCCCCAGCCAATCCCCAGCAAAGTGGGTTGGCAGGGGGCAGACACCTCATAAATACTCATGGATCATGCTAGCAGGGGCAGTCAGGTGCAAGATGGAGAAGGATTACTGAGGAGGCTGTCGTGGACCTTGAGGGTGCTCCCTAGTCTGGGGGTGACCTTGGGCCTGGGGCTCGGGTGCTGGAGGGACCCTCTACAACACACGGAAGAAATTCTTTGTGGAGGCATGGGAGCAACGAGAGGACAGTGGGAGAGAGTCAGCATGTCCAATAGTTCTCCAGAATCAGCCAGGTGGGCTGGTGAATAAGCAGTCTAGGAGGACTGTGGTGCCAGTCTGGGAGGACTTAGGTGAAGTATCCAGAAAGGCTAGTGAAAGGGGCAGGTGCAGTCAGGCAGGTTGGCAGTGCTGGGATCACAGGGTTGGAAGTTGGATACTGACTTTTGCTACACATTTAAAAGGGGCCTCGGTTTCCTGCCTATAACAGGCTCTTTCTCTAAGATGTGACTGAGTGCTGTGTCAGGATCGTCCTTTTGTCAAGTGTACCAGTGTAGTTCAAGTGGGCATCCCATAATACCCCTACTCCAGATCCAAGTTCTAATTCCTCAATAGATAACAAAAACAAAGTGCTGAACTATTTTCTGACTCAAGTGTGCCTGTGAAAATTCAGTGTGCCTGGCTGTGCATGATGGGGGATCCCATTTCACTTTACAGCTCCTACGTGTGCTACACCAGTAAGAAAATATGTATGTGAACTGTGCATTTATTGCTGTTTTGCATTAACTTTGGATATTTAGCTATTCAATCAGTAATAGATGGTGGTTGGATATACAGTATGTAGGTGATCACTTATTTTAAACCCTTTTTAACACTTGATGGGCATAATGATTTAGTCTTAGTGTGAGGAAAGCACTGGGTATTCTCTGCAGATGTGGTTAACAGCTGTGTATGACGTACTTACATCAATGGACTAAATGCATTTTTTACATTGTTTGCCCAATAAGGAAATATATCAACATGATTATGTTACTATAGCCATTACATCATATGCAGCTGTCAGACAAATAAATGCAACCTTTCACTGCATGTGAATCAATTAATAAGGGTGCAAATGACCCTTTTGTCAATTAACTGCAGGAGAAAAAGAGGAGAAAAATGATTGGCTCCATAGACCAGGACATTGTTAAGGATATTTGTGTATTCTTAATTCTTGTTCAGTTATTTATCTTGAAAAATGGGGCTAGTCCCTAGGGCAGATGTACAAGGTATTTATGTACCACCTAGATCCTGTCTGGCCCTTGCTGCACTATATGCTGATCAAATGGGAATTACAAGCACAGTTACTACTCAAACACTTGCGCTTAGGATGATTTCCATCACTGTGTTGGATGGTTCATGGGGAACTTTATGCCACCAACTGTATATAGTATAGCTACTTTAACCAAGTGTTAGCCTGATGATGTTTCTCTCTCTCTTGTGTGAGATAATGCCCCTTTTGGCCGGAGGCCATACTACTACACTAGGCTCACACTGGAAGGATAACGTCCTTTCACCTGCCAGTGACACCTGACCTGGAACTAACTACGAAATAATTTTGAGAGCAATAAAGTGAAACACTTTTCCTCCACCAGCGCTTTTACCCATGTTACACTTGTAGAGCTGTCCCCCCCAAAGGGGCCGCTGGTGAATGTGGTTGTCTCCCACCCTGCACAGCCAGACACATAAATTTTACATTCACTTCAGAGACAAGAAGCAGTCCTTGCATCTTTGTTTGTTTTTTTTTTTTTAATTAGGGCAATTGAACTTGGATAGGAAAGGGTAGATATGGGATGACCGGTATAACTCTTTAGGGACTTGAACTATATACACCCAGTATATACACACTTTCCCCTTCTACCTCCAGCACAGACTTGCTTGCAGAACAACATCTCCCAGGACCAGCTAGCACAGTTTCAGATTCAGCACAGTTTCAGCTGAATCTGGACAGATGTCTTTTCCTGGCAGGGACCACAGGCCCCTATGGTGTAGCCAGAAAAATAGAAGACTTTGGTGCTAGCTGTCTTATCTGTGGCTACTGCTCCCAGTACCACCTCTTCAGGCACTGCTAGCCCTCTTGGCTGCAGCTGCCCCTTTCTCCTGCCTGTACCACCACAGTCCTCCTGACTGGCTCTACATCCATCCCAGACTGCTCCATCCCAGTCCTCTCAGGCATGTCTCCCAGTCCTCCTGACTGTGTGTCACTCACCAGCCCTCTTGGATGTTCCTTTTCCTCCTGGAGACTTGCCTGGCAGTGTTTTCCCACTGTCCTCTCCTTGCTCTTGTTCCTCCTGGCCAGGACACCTCTGTGTGTCTTGAAGAGGGTCCTGTCCACATACAAGCCCAGGCCCAATGTCACCCCCCCCAGACTGGGGAGCTCCCTCAAAGGCCACAACAGCCTAACACCCCATCTCTAACTTCCACCCAGACTCTCCACACTGCCCCTGCTTGACTGACTCTGAGTATTTGAGGGGGCCTGTCCCCTGCCAACCCTTCTGTTGGGGAATGGTCAGGGTCCAGCTAGCTCCTCCTGGAATTCTCCTATCTGGTTCTGGAACCTTGTCCAAGTTTCCAGCTAGCAGGGAGGAGTTCACCAGAGAAGCTGCTGATGAGTCATCCAGCCTACCTGAGTAACTCAATCCCTGACCCAGAAAAACACACAAGCTTGGCTGCCAGCCAAACCTGAAATTTTACCTACACTAACAAATAAAAATCCTAGTACTCTACCAACACAGCTAGGGGGTGCTACACACTGTACTCTTACTCTTTAACCTAAAGGTATGGAAGAAAGCCGATGTATACTTCGCAAGGCCCCACACACTCATGGTCCAGGTACAATCTATATGAGAGTTCTGCTTATGCAGCGAGCCCTAACTTAGACTGGTGGATTATACAGCCACCAATCCACCCCCATCACCGGCCACCACCATCTTCACTCCCAAGCTGGCTTCTTCTCGTTCCTTTTACTTGTTACTTTCCAGTACCCATAAGGCTAACAAATATGTTTATACTTTGTTCCCCGTTCTCATACACTGTAGGATTTCACTCTCACTCAGTACTCTCATTAAATCAGATCAAACATTTCACTTAACCAGCAACTCTATTTTCTGAATGAATGGCAGGGTTATACAACTTTTTTCATACTGTGGGTTCTGTAAGGCAGCGTGTTAAACCTCTTCTATCCCTTTGAGCCTAGGCAGGACCAATGGGTGTATGGATGTGCTCTCTGACCGGTCGGGTAATCAAGACACACACACACAGGATTTTGGTGAATCAAGATTACAGTTGGTGTATTCAAAGCTCTGCATACTTATAATCCTACAACGGGGAGTCTCCTCCCACAGTCGCAAATGAACAGAGTACAGTATATTGCAAAAAAAAAACATGAAGTTACAAGACATATCAATAGCTATTATAACATATTCTACCTAGAAACAGAGGTCATGGGTTATACAGTAATATCTGTCTTTTCTGCTTAGATGCAAAGCTGTAAAAATATAGGTACTAAGTTCTAACCATAATCCAGGCGTTGAGCCAGACCTTGGATTTTGGGCCGCTTCTTTGATGAAGTAGCTTAACCACAAGATATATATCCTGTCATTCTTAACAAGTTATACAAAAATATCTGTTTAGAGATAAGTCTTACAACTTAACTTATCTTACTCAAAAATACAGATATATGTCAATATATATATATGTGCTTTTGAAAGCTGAAATATAAAGATAAAAGACCCTCAATTTACCTTGCAGGTTCCAGCAAACATATGGCAGTGCAACATGTTAAACAGAGTTCCTCTTTAACAAGTTGTAAAGTCTTTAGGGATATGCTGTGGTGGCTCATACCTTTAGTTTATAATAGTTCCCAAGCAATGTTGATTCACTCGCTAAACAGTCCAATTCAAGGGTCCCGCCAAGGGGACCAACACCCTTTGTCTTAAATACCCCAGCCTTCGGAACCTCAACAGGCCGTAGACAGACCACAGAAAGTTAACCCTTACATTACCACACAGTAACTTTAAATACAAGACACAGATAATATTGTTTGGTGCCCAATGTGTCACAAATGTTTCAAATGTAATATTTTCATGTTTTACTGGCTCTAGTCTGGCTTAGAACAAAAAAAACATAAGCCGATATCACATAACTGTATTTTAATTGATAAAAACAAATGAAAAAATATTAGCTGATAACTATACTGGGAAAGGAAGGCCTCTGCTTTCCCCTGCCTCCTATAGGCAGATACCTATAATGCTTAAAATGTATGTTTTTTTTTTGTTCTTTTTTAAATCAGCACAAGGGACAGTACTTTTAGGCTGGGTTCACACTAGCTGTGGCCGTGGCTCGCAGCAGGGGGTTCCTGTGTGTCCCTGTTCTCCGTTTCAGGTGCGAATCAGGTCTACGTTTTTGCCTGAATTTGGACTTGAAACTGAGCTAAAGACAAACAGGACCCTTTTCCAGTGTGGACTGCGGTCACCCAGTGCTGTGTGAACTGGCTCAATTAAGAGCCGATCACAGTCTCCTGTCATGCAAATTGGATGCAGGGAAACCCACATCCAATTTGCCATAGTGTGAACTAGGGATGAGCCGAACACCCCCTGGTTCGGTTCGCACCAGAACTTTCAAACCCTGTTAAAGTCTATGGGACTCGAACGTGAGAAATCAAAAGTGCGAATTTTAAAGGCTAATATGCAAGTTATTGTCCTAAAAATGGTTTGGGGACCCGGGTCCTGCCCCAGGGTACATGTATCAATGCAAAAAAAGTTTTAAAAACGGCCATTTTTTCAGGAGCAGTGATTTTAATGATGCTTAAAGTGAAAAAATAAAAGTTAAATATTCCTTTAAATATCGTACCTGGGGGGTGTCTATAGTATGCCTGTAAAGTGGTATGTGTTTCCCGTGTTTAGAACTGTCCCTGCACAAAATGAAAATTCTAAAGGAATAAAAGTCATTTAAAACTGCTTGCGGCTTTAATGTAATGTCTGGTCCCGGCAATATGGATGAAAATCATTGACAAAAACGGCATAGGTTCCCCCCCGAGCCCATTACCAGCTCCTTTGGGTCTTGTATGGATATTAAGGGGAACCCCGCACCAAAATTAATAAAAGGAAAGGCGTGGGGCCCCTAGGCCCTATATACTCTGAACAGCAGTATACAGGCGGTGCAAACAAGACAGGGACTGTAGATTTGTTCTTAAGTAGAATCTGTTTGTAATTTTGAACTGGTACATTTTTAAAGAGTAGCTCCAGCCAAAAAATCTATTTTTAAGCTTTTTGGAAAACATAGGGAAGGGTTATCACCCCTGTAACATTTGTTTTGCTGTCTGTGCACCTGTTCAGAAGATTTCATCTCACTTTCTGTCCCAATGACAATTGGATTTTGAAAATTTGGGGTTTTTAGTGAAACAAGGAACTCTTATGGGAGAGAATTTCCCTTTCTAGGGGTAGATCTCCTCTCACTTCCTGTTGTCTCCTTCCATTTGCAAGTAGGAGTCGTTTGTAAGTTGGATGTTTGAAAGTAGGGGCCTGCCCTATATACTCTGCAGAAATTTGGGCCTTAGGTGTTGGTGTTGCACAACACTGTAAGGCCCCACAGTTATTCTTGGTGGGCGCAGGAACGGGCCCTGCTGTTAAATATTAGATCAAGAATTGTAATTACATGCCCCTGTTGAACAGGGGCTGAAAAATTGGGCCATAGCCACTGGTGGCGGTGCCACAACACTGTAACCCCTCACAGAAACTCTTGTTGGAGCACAGGAATGAGCCCTGCTGCAAAGTATAGCAGCAAAAATTGTAATTACACGCCCCTGTTAAACAGGGGCAGAAAAATTGGGCCTTAGCCACTGGTGGCGGTGCCCAGAACCAAAAATGTTCTTACAAGCTATCAGCATGATCATTGAGGAGGAAGAGGATAGTCACTCAGCATAACAGGATAGTCACTCAGCATCAGCATAAGCAGTCTTGAAGGGATCTGACATTCAAAAAAAATTATTCGGTTACATCAGCATCAGGTGCTTGGTAGCTGGTGGTGATCTAACACTGATTCATTTTTATGAAGGTCAGCCTATCGCCCGAGTCGGTGGACAGGCGCACCCTGTGATCGATTACAAAGCCTCCAGCAGCACTGAATGTGCGTTCCGAAAGAACGCTGGATGCAGGACAGGCTAGTAACTCAATTGCATACTGTGCAAGCTCTGGCCAGTGATCTATCCTCAAGACCCTTTTTCGGTGGGAAAGGTGTCCAAGTCTGATCTTGCCCCTAGGTATTCCTGCACCATGTAAAACAGACGCTGTCGATGGTTGCTGGAACCGATCATACCTTGGGGCTGCGGACTAAAATATTGTCTGAACGCATCGGCCAGACAGCCACCTTCTCCACCGTTCCTTCTGTGACTGACCGAAGCCTCAGCAACACGTTGTCCAGGACCAGGAATTTGTAACCTCCCAGGCTCTGGGAACGCGTTGCACAAACCTTTCTGCAAGGCCTCCCGAAGATGTTTCATCCTCTGCTCCCTTTGTGATGGCAAGATAAGGTCCGTAACCTTACCCTTGTAACATGGATCAATGAGGGTTGCCAGCCAGTAATGATCTCTCTCCTTGATACCACGAATACGAGGATCCTTCCGCAGGCGTTGCAGGATCAGGGAGGCCATGCAGCGTAGGTTAGCTGAGGCATTCGGTCCGGAGTCCTCTGGGACACTAAGGATGACATGATCCGCAGCCACCTCCTCCCAGCCACGTACAAGTCCATGGGTTTCTTGGGACTGTAATTGATCCCTTGAAGACTGCTGCTGATGCTGAGTGCTAGGCTCCACCTCCATGCTGACACAATCCTCCTCCAAAATCCTCTTCCTGTGTGATAGGCAGGCCAACAGGAACACTGTCTGGATAAATGGGGCCTTGAGAGGTCAGGAAGTCCTCCTCTTCCTCCCTCTGTTCTGCCTCAAGTGCCCTGTCCATTATTCCACGCAGCGTGTGCTCAAACAGGTGGACAAGAGGGACAGTGTCACTGATGCATGCACTGTCACTGCTCACCATCCTCGTGGCCTCCTCAAATGGTGACAGGACAGTGAATGCATCCCTGATCATGACCCACTGGCGTGAAAAAAAAAAGAAGCCGCTGCAGCATGGCCAACGTAGAGTTCCACCTGGTGGGCATGTCACAGATTAGGCGGTTCTTGGGCAGGTTAAATTCCTTTTGAAAGTCAGCCTGCCGAGCACTGGCATTATATGACCGGCGGAAATGCACACAGACTTTCCTGGCCTGCCTCAGGACATCCTGTAAGCCCGGGTACCTGCCCAAGAACCGCTGCAGCACCAAGTTAAGGATGTGGGCCAAACAGGGCACATGTGTCAGTTGTCCCTGTCGGAGGGCGGAGAGGAGGTTGGTTCCATTGTCGCAAACCACTATTCCTGGCTTAAGCTGGTGTGGCGTCAACCACCTCTGAGCCTGCCCCTGCAGAGCTTACAAAATCTCTGCCCCAGTGTGGCTCCTGTCCCCCAAGCACACCAGCTCAAGCACCGCATGGCATCTTTTTGCCTGCGTACTTGCGTAGCCCCTTGAACGCCTACGGAGCACTGCTGATACCGAGGACAAATCAGCACAGGAAGAGGCCATGGAGGAAGAAGAAGAGGAGGGGGTGGAGGAGAGAGGTGTGTCAGAATCACCACTAGTAGCATTTTGGAGGAACAACCTCCAACACTACTGCACCCTGTCCTGCATCCTTCCCAGCTGCCAGCAGAGTCACCCAATTCGCTGTGAAAGATAGGTAACGTCCCTGTCCATGCCTGCTGGACCATGAGTCAGTGGTAATATGCACCTTACCACTGACCGCCCTGTCCAGCAAGGCCAAGACATTGCCTTCCACATGCGGGTAGAGAGCCGGAATCGCCTTCCGTGAAAAAAAAAGTGGCGTTTGGGAACCTGCCACTGAGGAACCACACATTCCACAAACTCACGGAAGGGGGCAAAGTCTACCAACTGAAAAGGCAGCAGTTGAAGTTATAGCAATTTAGCCAAGCTAGCATTCAACCGCTGGGCATGTGGATGGTTGGGAGTGAATTTCTTTTGGTGGTGCAGCAGTTGGGGCAGGGAAATATGCCTGGTACAATCTGACGTTGGTGTACCGAAAGCAGATTGCCCGCAAGTACTTGGCAGTGACACACCTAATTCTACACCTTCATTCCTCTCAGTGCAGGTTTCTGAGAGGACTGAAGGTATAGTGGGGTTGGAGATCCCAGCTGATGAGGAGCAAGGAGAAGTCCACTTTGTTCTTTGGTGTGGGTCTTTTATGTACGCTTGTCAACGGTGTCATGGAGATCCTGCCAGTAACAGGCGCCCTGGACTTCCTGGTTCCCGATCGCGAGCGACCGCGCATGCGCGCGCGCACATGCACGCGCGCGCCCTATGGGTGGCGCCAGAAGGGCTATTTAAATCCATCAATTACAGACAGTCCCTGCTGTCTGCTCTACAGCGTTAGTGCATGAGAATCCTGATCTGTGAACCTGTCTGTATCTGACCCGGCTTGTCTTGACCTTCCAGCTATCCGCCTGCACCTGACCTCTGGCCTGTTGTGACCTCCGCTCTGCCTTGCCCTTCTGTACCTTGCTGCCTGCCAGTCAACTGACCTGGCTTGTCTGACTACCCTGCCTTTCCTAGGGTCCAGCCCGGTCTGCTGAGCTGTTCCAGTCCTGCTTCCTGAGTTCCTGAGTTCCTGTTTTCCAGAGTTCCTGGTTCCTGTTCACCTGCTGTGTTCCAGAGTTCCTGGTTCCTGTTCACCTGCTGTGTTCCAGAGTTCCTGGTTCCTGTTCACCTGCTGTGTTCCAGAGTTCCTGGTTTCCTGTTCACCTGCTGTGTTTCAGAGTTCCTGGTTCCTGTTTACCTGCTGTGTTCCTGAGTTCCTGGTTCCTGTCTACCTGCTGTGTTCCTGAGTTCCTGGTTCCTGTCTACCTGCCATACTTCCGTGCACCTGGATCCAGCCCCGACTACCCAGCCACCTGCTCAGTGGTTGATCCTGCCAGGCACTCGTACCCCTTCTACCTCCGCGCCTCCTGTTACACTACCAGGGGCCACTGGTGGAAGCCGTAAGGGAGGCCTCCCTCTGTTAAACCGGGCTCGTCACCGTCAGGTACGTGACAGTAGCAGACAGCCATGTCTGAGCCCGAGCAGGGAGCCTCACCTATGGAGGAACTATGCCAGCACCTGGCGGGATTGACTGAAGCGGTCAAGAACCTTCAACAGGGCTACACCCACCTGGAAGGACAAGTGCGGGCTCTCTCCAATCCTTCTGGAGCCCAAGGAGGCCCTCATGCCTCCACCTCTTCAGCCTGTACAGGGTCCACACCCACAGTGGTCATGCTTCCCCCTGAACCCAGGGTCCCTACACCCAAAAGATTTGCCGGAAATCGGAGCAAGTTCAGGGCCTTCCGCAACTCTTCTGAATTGTACTTTGCCCTACAGCCCCGCACCTTCTCCTTGGAAGCCACCAAGGTGGGCTTTGTGATCTCCCTGCTCTCCGGAGACTCTCAGAGCTGGGCCCACCGTCTGCTGGAAGGAAAGGATGTGGCTTTGGACAGCCTTACCGCCTTTTTTGATGCCATGGCCCAACTGTATGAGGACCCCCAGCTCTCAGTTACCGCAGAAACCGCCTTGCGTACCCTTCAGCAGGGGCGCAGAGCGGCAGAGGACTATGTAGCGGAATTTAGGCGATGGAGCGAGGATACCAATTGGAATGACGCCGCCCTCCGCCATCAGTTTCGCATAGGACTCTCTGACCCCCTGAAAGATGAGCTGGCTAGAGTCGGTATACCAGAGACCCTGAATTTATTGATCGATTTGACTATTCAGATTGACCGATGTTTGAGGGAACCAAGGGCTGAGAGGGCCACGGGCTTCTCCCGTCTGACCTGGATGCTCCCCGGGGCTCCCAGCCATCTGCTCCCAGCTCCTGCTGCACCTCTGTCCCCCACACCCGATGCACCTGAGCCCATGCAGCTTGGAGTCCTTCGTCCTTCCTTCACTCAAGAGGAACGCCAGCGTCGGCGAACACATAACTTGTGCCTGTACTGTGGGGAACCCGGACACTTCGTCAGAAACTGTCCCCTGAAGTTTCATAAGTGTTTCTCAGTATCTCCTGGTTTAACCACCCCTCAGGCCAAGTCTACTTCTCACCTTGCCCTTTCTGTCTCCTTACAGATCCCAGGAAGGACTCTGCAAGTGTCCGCCATTATTGATTCCGGGGCTTGCAGCTGTTTCATGGACTCAACCTTTGCCCGCACACATCTGATCCCCCTTCTTACCAAGACCCATGGACTATGTGTTCACCTGGCTGACGGGTCCATTATCAAGTCTGGACCCGTGGTCCAGGAGACGGCCCCTATACCCGTTACCATCTCCACCACTACTGGGATTCACCGAGAGTACCTCCGTCTGGACATTATTTTTTCTCCCTTGTTCCCTATGATCCTCGGTATGCCCTGGTTGCAAGCCCACAATCCCACCATCAACTAGGCTACGGGGGTAGTTACCTTTCCTTCTCCCTATTGCCAGCAGTCCTGCGGCTCACACGAGCTCGCTGGGCCGGCCACCTTAATGTGTACTGATACTGAGGCTGGAATACGTCAGGCCATCCCTGACGTTTACCTGGACTTCCTTGACGTATTCAGCAAACAAGGGGCAGAGACACTACCACCCCATTGGGCCTATGATTGCCCCATCGATCTACTTCCCGGGGCAGCAATTCCGTTCGGCAGGATCTTCCCGCTAACTGAGGTGGAACAGGGGGCTCTAAAGAACTATATTGATGAGAATCTACAAAAGGGGTTCATTCGCCCCTCTACGTCGCCAGCAGGCGCAGGCATCTTCTTCGTAGTAAAGAAGGACCACACCCTCCGACCCTGTGTGGATTACCGTGAACTGAATAAGATCACAATTAAAAATCGCTACCCCCTTCCCCTGGTACCAGAGCTATTTCAGAGATTGGGAGCTGCTACCATTTTTACCAAGCTTAATCTCCGCGGAGCCTACAACCTTGTCCACATCAAGGAGGGGGATGAATGGAAGACCGCCTTCCGCTACCGATTCGGACACTTTGAGTACTTGGTAATGCCCTTTGGGTTGTGCAATGCCCCTGCCACTTTCCAGTACTTTATTAATGATGTACTTCGGGACTTCCTAGATCTTTTTGTTATTGTCTACCTGGATGATATACTAATCTTTTCTTCCTCCCTTGATTTTCACCGCAGGCATGTCAGAAGTGTGTTGGGTCGGCTTCGCGAGCATAGCCTGTATGCGAAGGCTGAAAAATGCGAGTTTGAGCGGGAAAGTATAGCGTTCTTGGGGTTAATCATCTCCAGCGAAGGCATCAGGATGGATCCACAGAAAATTGCCGCAATCCTGGACTGGCCAGTGCCGGCGGATAAGAAAGGAATCCAACGGTTCGTTGGATTCGGCAATTTTTACCGCAAATTCATCCGAGGGTTCTCGGCCATCATTGCACCCATCACCCAGTTAACAAAACAAGGGACCCGCTTCCAGTGGTCCCCTGAGGCCCAAAAGGCCTTTGAGGTCCTGAAAGGTCTCTTTACCTCCGCTTCTATCATGAAACACCCAGATTCCTAGCTGCCGTTCGTACTTGAGGTAGATGCCTCTGAAGTCGCGGTAGGAGCAATACTGTCTCAAATACAAGGAACCAGGGCCTTGCTTCACCCAGTAGCCTTCTTCTCTCGCAAGCTATCTGCGGCAGAGAGGAACTATGACGTAGGGGACCCGGAACTACTGGCGATCAAGTCTGCGTTGGAAGAATGGCAATACCTACTTGAAGGAGCTGCCCACCCGATTTTGATATTTACTGACCATAAGAATCTGGAGTATCTGAAGACCGCAAAGAGATTAAAACCACGACAAGCCAGATGGGCACTTTTCTTTTCCCGGTTCTCTTTTCACGTCACTTATCGTCCTGGTGCCAAGAACACTAAACCCGATGCCTTGTCTCGAATGTTTCATGAATCTAAGGAAACCTCTTCTCCCGATACCATCCTCGCCCCTGGAAATTTCCTTCTTCTACAAGAAGATTTACTCACCCGGATCAGACAAGCCACCACTGGGCAGAGACCCTCCTCTGAGTTGGAATTGCAGGCTAAAGATAGGCTGTTGTGGCACCAGAACAGGATCTACGTACCGGAAGAACTAAAGACAACCGTGTTGGAGCTCTGCCACGACCATGCCCTTGCCGGGCACTTTGGCATTGCCAAGACCACTGACCTGGTACAGCGCACCTTCTGGTGGCCTCGATTACACGAATATTGCAGGAGGTTCGTGGAGTCCTGTACTATTTGCACCCGAAACAAGGGTTCCAGATCCAAGGCCTGGGGACTACTGAGACCCTTACCTGTTCCAGACAGGCCTTGGAAAATGCTGTCCATTGACTTTATTGTTGAGTTGCCCCCGGCGGAGAACCATACCACTATTTTTGTGATAGTGGACTGCCTGTCCAAGATGGCACATTTCGTCCCCATGAAAGGGACCCCCTCAGCTCCTGAAACTGCACAGGTGTTCATCAGAGAGGTCGTCAGACTCCACGGGGTGCCAGCCAATATTGTCTCGGATCGGGGGGTACAATTTACCTCCCGGTTCTGGAGATCCCTCTGCAAGACTCTGGAGATAGAATTATCGTTTTCTTCTGCTTACCATCCCCAGACCAACGGACAGACGGAGAGGACAAATCAGACCCTCGAGCAATACCTGCGCTGTTTTTCCTCTTTTGCACAGAATGATTGGGTCTCCCTGCTCCCGTTGGCCAAGTTCGCCTATAATAACTCCATCCACTCTGCGACTAACCAGACTCCGTTCTTCGCAAACTACGGTTTTCACCCTACATTTCTGCCCAACTCCCTCCCTGAGTGCTCGGTGCCTGCAGTCCAGGAAATATTGAACTTTTTCTCATCTAATAATCAACTTCTGCGTGAAACCATGGCTAAGACTCAGGAACACAACAAGACGGTCTACGACAGGAGGAGACGGGTGGCGCCAGAAGGGCTATTTAAATCCATCAATTACAGACAGTCCCTGCTGTCTGCTCTACAGCGTTAGTGCCTGAGAAACCTGATCTGTGAACCTGTCTGTATCTGACCCGACTTGTCTTGACCTTCCAGCTATCTGCCTACACCTGACCTCCAGCCTGTTGTGACCTCCGCTCTGCCTTGCCCTTCTGTACCTTGCTGCCTGCCAGTCAACCGACCCGGCTTGTCTGCCTACCCTGCCTTTCCAAGGCCCTGGCCCGGTCTGCTGAGCTGTTCCAGTCCTGCTTCCTGAGTTCCTGTGTTCCAGAGTTCCTGGTTCCTGTTCACCTGCTGTGTTCCAGAGTTCCTGGTTCCTGTTCACCTGCTGTGTTCCAGAGTTCCTGGTTCCTGTTCACCTGCTGTGTTCCAGAGTTCCTGGTTTCCTGTTCACCTGCTGTGTTTCAGAGTTCCTGGTTCCTGTTTACCTGCTGTGTTCCTGAGTTCCTGGTTCCTGTCTACCTGCTGTGTTCCTGAGTTCCTGGTTCCTGTCTACCTGCCATACTTCCGTGCACCTGGATCCAGCCCCGACTACCCAGCCACCTGCTCCGTGGTTGATCCTGCCAGGCACTCGTACCCCTTCTACCTCCGCGCCTCCGGTACACTACCAGGGGCCGCTGGTGGAAGCCGTAAGTGAGGCCTCCCTCTGCTAAACCGGGCTCGTCACCATCAGGTACGTGACAAACGGACTGCATGGCAGGTCGACATATGTCTGGTCAAGCATGTGGTGCCCAAGCGGCTGCTGTTTTGGCCACGTGAGATACGCTTAAGACATATGTTGCAAATAGCAAAGGTGCGATCTGCTGCACACGTCTCAAAAAAGGTCCACACCAAAGAACTTTTGGAATAACGCGCAGAGACAGCAGCGCCCTGCACATGCAGAGCTCTGCGGTGTGATGCAGTCAGTTGGCTGCCCTTAAGCTGGCCCCTGGAGGGCATCCTGCCTCGTTGGAGATGTGCCTCCTCCTCCTCTCTCCTATCAGGCACCCATGTAGATGTCACTGACCTCATCATCCCCTCCCTCCTCGTCACTGGAGCAAACCTGGCAGTATGCTGCAGCTGGGGGAACATGACTTCCAGTTTGCTGTCCTTCTTGGGCACCCCCTCTCTCTGGGCTCATGTTATTGCCTTCCTCAAGCTGGGTACCATCATCAGAGCCTTCAAAACGCTGCACATCCTCCTGCAGCATGTACCCAACACTGTGGTCAAACAGTTTGTGGGACTCCTCAGGAGGACATGGTGGGGCTAGGGAAGGAGTGACTGATGCCATTGAGCCAAGGGAAGAGGCCGCTTTGGCAGACAAAATACCCTGAGGCTGGGTGAGGGAGGATGAGGAGGATGAGAACGGCATCCACTCTACCAACTCTTCAGCATGTTTCGGCTCAACGCGGCCAGCTGCCGAAAAAAAGGACAAGTGTGCCCCACGGCCACGTGCTGATGAGGATGCACAGTGTCCACAGCCAGCACTGTTGCCTCTAGACACAGAGCCTGCTTGCCCTCTTTTATTGGCCTGTGTGTCTGCCTCTCCTTGTTGGCCTTCCAGACATACTTTATTTGATCTGTATTGGGATGAATAGGTACACAAGGAATTGTCTGCAGTCAACCTTAGCTGCACACTGTGGCCAATGTACAGTACACTGACTTAATATACTGCAGGTTAGCTCAATCAACTGCTTGTATTATCAGTAATAGAAAAGCAATAGTCTGCAGTGAGCTTTACGTGCACACTGTGGCCAGACTACACTACACTGACTTAAGAAACTGCAGGTTAGCTCAATCAACTGCTTGTATTATCAGTAATAGAAAAGCAATAGTCTGCGGTGAGCTTTACGTGTACACTGTGGCCAGCATACACTACACTTACTTAAAAAACTGCAGGTTAGCTCAATCAACTGCTTGTATTATCAGTAATAGAAAAGAAATAGTCTGCGGTGAGCTTTACGTGCACACTGTGGCCAGACTACACAACACTGACTTAAGAAACTGCAGGTTAGCTCAATCAACTGCTTGTATTATCAGTAATAGAAAAGCAATAGTCTGCGGTGAGCTTTACGTGCACACTGTGGCCAGACTACACTACACTGACTTAAGAAACTGCAGGTAACTCAATCAACTGCTTGTATTATCAGTAATAGAAAAGCAATAGTCTGTGATGAGATTTACGTGCACACTGTGGCCAGTATACAGTACACTGACTTAATATACTGCAGCGAGAATAACACAGGAACACTCTGAAGTGAAATCTAGCTAAACTGAATACAGTGTGTATATATATATATATATATATATATATTGTGACAGCAGGAAGGTAAAGTCACCTGGTTGCATCCAGGGGGGTAGGTATATTTCTCCCAGATTCAGGCTTTATGCCGACTTATACAACTAGGGAGAGAGTTGATGAAGCCCAGCTGAGGCTAGTGGGCTCATGGATGATTCATACCTCTAGGGAGAGTGCTGGGCGTCGTGCAGGCAGGGAGTTGATGAGACCAGCTGAAGCTTGTCAGCTCGTTTAAGGCCTCTATAAAAACTCCCAGCTTCATTAGGTGTTTGCTCATGCCTGGAACCAGACCTGTGTGGACTGTCTAGGGAGAGTGAACCCCTGTGCGGTGAGACAAAGCCTGTGTGGCTATTTGTTTGGACATTTACTAAACCAGGGACTTAGGGACTAGGACAGCACCAGGCTGATCCCAGTTGTTAGTTAGGAAACCTGCATGTTTAGTCAGAGGTCAAGCTGACCAGGGTTTATTTTGTTTATGTTTCTTTTTGCTTTGCTGTGTTTTTTGTCACTGTAAATAGAGAAATAAACCGCACCTTTTTGATCTTGAAAACCACAACCTCTGTCTGCTGGGCCTGTTTTTTGTGTGGGGAGCCCATCCAGGGGATCACACACACCCGCTGCCGAGCTAACCCCCCCACAGTTGGTGGAGAACCAGTGGCAGTTTTTTTTTAAGCCAGCATGGAGGAGATACTGAAACAGCTGGCTCTAGCAAATGCCAATCAACAGCAGACAAATGCAGGTTTGCAAAAGAGCCTTGCAGCTCAACAACAGAGCTTCGCAGCCCAGCAGCAAGCTCATCAACAGAGCCTTGCAGCCCAGCAGCAATCTGAGGCCCGCTTCATAGACCTGTTACAGAAGCAAGAGCAGAGACTACAACAAATGGAAGCAGTAATGCAGCAACGTCCGCAGACCAGTGAGGAAAGCCGTCCCACTAATACCGCGTCCTTTGGGGTGAGTCGTTTATTGACAAAAATGACTGGAGAGGATGATCCAGAGGTATTTTTGACCACATTTGAAAGGACTGCTGAAAGAGAAAAGTGGCCTGAGGAGCAGTGGGCTGGACTGGTGGCTCCTCTGTTAACTGGTGAATCGCAGAAGGCTTACTATGACCTAGAGCCTGACCAAGCAAAAGACTATGTGATGCTAAAAGCTGAAATATTGGCAAGGCTGGGTGTCACCCTGGCTGTCCGGGCTCAGCGTGTGCATAACTGGACTTTCCAGCTTGGAAAACCCCCCAGGTCTCAAATGTATGATCTCATTCACCTGAGCAGGAAGTGGCTACAGCCAGAGACTTTGTCTGCACCAGAGATTGTGGAACGTGTTGTAATGGATCGGTTTTTGAGAGCTCTTCCTACAGCCATCCAAAAGTGGGTAAGCCAAGGAGACCCAGAGACGGCCGGTGGTCTTGTGGATCGTGTAGAGAAATACTTGGCTACAGAGAACCTGACGGCCTCTTCCAGAGACTCTCGGACTTTCCACCCTAAGACCAGACCATCCCCAGGGGCGGATAAGAGGATTCCAAGGGGTGAGGGTGGAGAGAGTGAGAGGGTGGGAGCTCTACCCAAAGTTTGGCGAGAACAGCCTGGGAAGTCAGGGGCTCAAGAGGCAGCCAAAAGGATTGTTTGCTACCGCTGCCGGCAAGCGGGACATATTGCAGCAAATTGCCCGGTTGTGGAGGAACCCATGCAATGTGACTTTCTGACGGACCGACGTCAGTCGCTGTGTGCGACAGTCGCATGCACTGCCATTCGGGGAACTGAGAAACATTTATGCAAAATGTGTATTAATGGTAGAAATGTTGTGGTATTACTGGATTCAGGTAGCCTTGTGACCCTGATAAAGGCTGAATTAGTTAAAACAGAGGTCTCTGGGAATAGCAAGGTAGCTGTTATTTGTGTGCATGGGGACACCCGAGAGTATCCAGTGACTACAGTGTGTTTCGAGACCCCCAAAGGTACCCTCTCTCATCCAGTGGGGTTAGTATCTCAATTACCGCATGATGCCATTGTGGGAAGGGATTTTCCGAAGTTCTGGGAACTGTGGGATGATCCTGAGCCCCCCACTGGTGCCCCTATGTACCAGGAAGGTGATAGCCAGAACTCCTCTGAGAGTGGTGAGGACTCTCCAGAATTTCCCTTGTCAGTATTGGCAGGCGAGACTCAAGAACCTGGAGAGGAGCCCACCTCCTCAGACGAAAACCTACCGTCTGTGGAGTTTTCTGATCTTGAGGTTCACAGGGAAAATTTTGCCACAGAACAGTTAAAAGACCCCGCCCTAATAAAGGCACGGGAAAACGTAGTGGAAATAGATGGCGAGTTAGTGAACCCAGATAATACCTGCACTTACCCATACTTCAGCGTAGAGAAGGACCTACTGTATCGGGTGGCAAAAAGGGCAGAAGAAACCGTTGAGCAGCTTGTGGTGCCCAAACCTTACAGGAAGTTGGTGTTGGAGTTGGCCCATGGGCACATTCTTGGAGGTCATCTGGGGACAGAGAAAACCCGAGAGAGGGTATTACAGAGATTCTATTGGCCTGGGGTGATGAAGGACATAGAAAATTATTGTTCCTCCTGCCCTGTGTGTCAGAGGTCGGCCCCGATGCCACATTTCCGTAGCCCGCTGGTCCCTCTACCCATCATTGAGGTCCCGTTTGAGAGGGTCGCAATGGATTTGGTAGGTCCTATAATCAAGTCCGCTAGGGGGCACCAGTACATATTAGTTATAATGGACTATGCCACCCGTTATCCAGAAGCGATCCCTCTCCGAAATACCTCGGCCAAAACCATAGCCAAAGAGCTATCTCTTGTTTTTAGCCGGGTGGGTATTTGTAAAGAACTGCTTACGGACCAAGGTACACCCTTTATGTCCCGGGTTATGAAAGAGCTGTGTAAATTGTTCAAAGTGACGCAATTGCGTACGTCTGTGTATCACCCCCAAACCGATGGGCTGGTTGAAAGATTCAACAAAACCCTAAAACAAATGTTGAAGAAAGTGGTGGATAGAGATGGAAAGGATTGGGACTGTTTACTTCCTTATTTGATGTTTGCTATTAGGGAGGTGCCCCAATCCTCTACGGGATTCTCCCCCTTTGAGTTACTGTATGGGAGACACCCAAGAGGACTGTTGGATATTGCCAAGGAAACTTGGGAAAGTGAGAGTTCTCCCCACAGGAGTGTGATTGAGCATGTCGCCCTGATGCAAGATCGAATTGCACAGGTAATGCCCATCGTGAAGGAACATTTGGCCCAAGCGCAGTTGGCACAGCAGAGAGTGTACAACCGTGGAGCCAAGACCCGTACCTTTTCCCCGGGGGATAGGATATTGGTACTTGTCCCTACGGTTGAAAGTAAATTCCTTGCCAAATGGCAAGGCCCCTACGAGATAATGGAAAAAGTGAGCGAAGTGAATTACAAGGTCAGACAACCAGGAAGGCGAAAGCCCGAACAGATCTATCACGTTAATCTGTTGAAAGCCTGGAGGGATAGAGAGTCCCTAGTCGCAGAAACTTGGTCACCAGCTCAAACTGGTTGCGTGATTCCGGAGGTTGGAATAGCAGCCACCTTGTCACAACCCCAACAACAGGAGGTGAAGGAGTTTGTGCTTCGCAACAAGGAGGTGTTCTCTGAGCTGCCGGGACAAACATCTGGGGTAGAGCATGATATTATTACCCCGCCCGGTGAAAGGGTGAAGTTAAAACCCTATCGGATCCCAGAGGCCCGACGGGAGGCAATACGGGAGGAAGTACAGAAAATGCTGAACTTAGGGGTGATAGAGGAGTCCCAAAGTGATTGGTCTAGTCCCATTGTGTTGGTGCCTAAACCGGATGGGAGCTGGCGATTTTGTAACGATTTTCGTCAGTTGAACAAAGTTACAAAATTTGACACCGACCCCATGCCACGTATAGATGAGTTGATCGACCGGCTGGGAACAGCCCGATACATGACGACTCTTGACCTCACAAAAGGGTATTGGCAAATTCCCCTGGCCAAGTCGGCCAAAGAGAAAACGCATTTGTAACCCCAGACGGGGCGTTCCAATATAAGAGAATGCCGTTCGGGTTACAGAATGCGCCGCCCACATTCCAGCGGAAAATGGACCAGATACTGAGGCCCCATCGGAAGTATGCTGTGGCTTACCTGGATGACGTAATTGTCCATAGCACAGATTGGGCCTCACATCTGCCAAAAGTGCAAGCAGTCCTAGACTCTATCCGGGAAGCGGGGTTTACGGCTAACCCCAAGAAGTGTACCATTGGGCAGGAGGAGGCCAAATATCTTGGGTACACCATTGGCAGGGGAGTAATAAAACCCCAACTCAACAAAGTCGAGGCCATCCAGAGTTGGCCACGTCCCAACAGCAAGAAGCAGGTACGAGCCTTTCTGGGAATCGCGGGTTATTATCGGCGCTTCATTCCCCACTTTGCTTCTAAGGCTGTGCCCCTAACCAACCTGACGAAAGGGAAAGGGTCGGTCATGATTAAATGGACCCCCGAGGCTGAGGCAGCATTCCAATTCTTGAAACAAGCCTTATGTAGACAGCCAGTGTTGTACTCACCCGACTTCTCTAAAGACTTTGTCGTACAAAGTGATGCGTCAGATGTGGGGTTAGGAGCAGTATTGTCCCAGGTCTGGAACGGGGAAGAGCACCCAGTCATTTACCTCAGCAGGAAGTTGAAGTCCCATGAGGTAAATTACGCCACGGTTGAAAAGGAGTGTTTAGCGGTAAAGTGGGCTCTAGATTCCCTTCGGTACTATCTGCTAGGTAGGCACTTTGACATGGTTACGGATCACGCTCCGTTAAAGTGGATGGCTCAAAACAAGGAGACAAATAGAAGAGTGAATAGGTGGTTCCTGGCCCTACAGGAATTCAACTTCACAGTAAAGCATCGCCCTGGCGTTCAAATGGGGAATGTGGATGCTTTGTCTCGAGTACATGAATGCCTGATTGCTGGTGTTCCAACCCCAAGGTTAAAACAAGAGGGGGGGGGGGTATGTGACAGCAGGAAGGTAAAGTCACCTGGTTGCATCCAGGGGGGTAGGTATATTTCTCCCAGATTCAGGCTTTATGCCGACTTATACAACTAGGGAGAGAGTTGATGAAGCCCAGCTGAGGCTAGTGGGCTCATGGATGATTCATACCTCTAGGGAGAGTGCTGGGCGTCGTGCAGGCAGGGAGTTGATGAGACCAGCTGAAGCTTGTCAGCTCGTTTAAGGCCTCTATGAATAACTCCCAGCTTCATTAGGTGTTTGCTCATGCCTGGAACCAGACCTGTGTGGACTGTCTAGGGAGAGTGAACCCCTGTGCGGTGAGACAAAGCCTGTGTGGCTATTTGTTTGGACATTTACTAAACCAGTGACTTAGGGACTAGGACAGCACCAGGCTGATCCCAGTTGTTAGTTAGGAAACCTGCATGTTTAGTCAGAGGTCAAGCTGACCAGGGTTTATTTTGTTTATGTTTCTTTTTGCTTTGCTGTGTTTTTTGTCACTGTAAATAGAGAAATAAACCGCACCTTTTTGATCTTGAAAACCACAACCTCCGTCTGCTGGGCCTGTTTTTTGTGTGGGGAGCCCATCCAGGGGATCACACACACCCGCTGCCGAGCTAACCCCCCCACAATATATATATATATATATATATATATATATATATATACACAACTCCTAGGATTCATGTATATATTAAATACACTGACTAAAGCTAACTCAATCGCCTGCCTGCTCTATCTAACTGAAATTAAATGACAATCTGACTCTATATCTATCTCTCTCACAACGCCGCAACACACTACACAATGCCGACACGCAGTGTGGGGCGTTTACCTACTCCCCTGAGCCATGATTGGCCAAAGGCACCCTTCCTTTGGCCAATTACGGCTCTCTGTACTGACAGTGCTGTGATTGGCCAAGCATGCGGGTCATAGTGCATCCTTTGATAGTGTTGAATATAGGGGGCGCTAGTACTATATAATATACCAAAGTGCTAAAAATAAAATATAAACAATATGACAACTCTTATAAGCTCTTAATTGGTATCCCAATGTAAAGCATAAGTGACAGTCCCAATATGAGTCCTTCAATTTACATGGTGTTTAAAGTCCATATCCAACATAAATACACATTTGCTGTTGTGATCAATCTTGAAGAAAAAACTTTTTGAGATGTGATCCTTCTAACATCAGAACTTATTCATGCAATAACTCTGATATGAAAATAGTGGTGATATAGAAAGTGAATCCTCCACCAGTGTTTTACAACTTCACACCCGACGTGTCAGTAGTTTGATTCTGCTTACCAGAATTACATGACCTCTTTCGCCAAAAAGTAGGTCATTAGGGCTTGCGCAGGATTGTGCCTGCTCACATAGATGATACTAGAGACGTACAGTAGCCTTCCTCCTCACAAAGTTGTGGCCGGATAATATGTAAAAATTAGGAAAAAATCCCCATAGTGTAAAACCGTTTAATGGTAAAAAGTATAAAAAACAAAGAGCCAATTGGCTTACTCACATTAAAATGTGCCCATTCCCGGCACTGGGGCTGCTGGTTTTCGAATATGTGTGCTGGCGGGGAACTATTCTCACGCGGCCACCTCCGTTTGCGGCGTGCGTTCCACCTCCTAGCTTCCGGCAAACCACTCAGTCCGGAAATGACGCACGAACGTGACCAGGTACCGCCTCGACGTACGTTTCGTGGTGAACGTCCTCAGGAAGCGTACCTGGTCACTATGGTCACGTCTATTTGTATAATGAGTTACCCGGGAAAATTTGGATGCGCAGCCGCAGTCTCGGTCGGCATCCATCCAGATGCTTCTTATATGAATTCATAGCCATAACACTGTATATAATCATACATGAATATAACTTATATCTATACAAGATCGGTTTTAAAATATAGCATAGAGTTTGTTTATGATTGTATTATTTTGGTCAGGCATACATTTCACCCCTTATTAAGAATGTTGATTTAGTACAATAATGACCTCTAGTGGTCATATAGAGATATGGCTCGCATGCATTAGTATATAATTATTTTAGTAGTCTTGTTTATTTGTTATGTCAGATACAAAAGGGAGGAATAGGGAAATATATTTGAATAGAGATGGATATTAGTTGTTATAAGACATATAAACACATGGATTATCCGATGAGCCACGTGATTAACCATCTTATAGAGTCTTGGTAATAATAATACCAGGATAAAGGGTAATGGGAAATATATCGATTAGGCATTTCAATCATTGGAAAGAAAACAGTTTAAATCTATATCAATATTCATGCCTAACGGTTGCATTGTTTTTAATTTATATAACCACTTGGTCTCATTTTGTGAGACTGCGCGGGTCATGTGTGTACCCCTCCAATGTCTTGATATTTTATCAATACCATAGAAGGTGCACAGTGATGGATCACTATTATGATACCTTTTAAAGTGTCTAGAGACACTATGGTTGGGAAAACCGTTTTTAATGTTTTTAAGATGTTCATTGATCCTTATTTTCAAATTTCTTGTAGTGCGGCCCACGTATTGGAGGGAGCACGGACACTCCAGCACGTAGGTCACATAATCAGAGTTACACGTAATGAATGTTTTTATCTTAAAATTTTCCCCAGTCACCTTAGATTGGAAATTGGAAATTTTTTTGGAAGTTCCTGGTTTTCTGGTTGTTCTGCATGCTTTGCATCTAGTGCAGAAATGAAAACCAACACTATCCAAAAAAGTAGATGCTTTTTTTGGGGGATCCGGTATGTTTTTTGCTATTCTATTTCTGAGACCTGGAGCTCTCCTATATATGAACCTCGGTCTCTCGGGTATATTGGACTTCAGCTCGGGGTCCCGAAGCAATATAGGCCAATGTTTTGTAATAATTGCTTCTACTTGTTTGTACTGTCTATGAAACCCGGAGATAAAAGCCACTTCACCTTTGTATTCAGGTTTGGGTTTCGTAATCAGAAGAGATTTTCTATCCATTGAGGACACTTGGGACAACACCTGGGTAAGTGTCCCCAATGGGTATCCCTTTTCCAAAAATCTCCCCAAGAGTACCTCAGCTTGAATTTGGAAATCTTGATCTTTGGCACAATTCCGTCTGAGCCTCATAAATTGTCCTTTGGGGACCGCCCCAATCCACTGTGGGTGGTGGCAACTGTGAGTTGGCACAAACCCATTCCTGTCCGTTGCCTTAAAGTATGTTTTTGTTTCATAGACCCCTTTGTTCTTAGTAATAGTTAAGTCCAAGTAGTTTATACTGGTGAAACTACACTCAGCCGTAAACTTCAAACCATACTCATTATCATTTATTCCTTGTACAAATGATATAAGTGCATCCATGTTTCCCTCCCAAAACATAACGATGTCATCTATATATCTCTTGTAGAAAATCAATGATTCCTTTTGGTTTTGGAAAATATTTTCCTGTTCCCACTTGTTTAACACTACATTGGCCACACTTGGGGCATAACGTGCCCCCATGGCCACGCCTCCAGTCTGATTGTAGCACTCATCCCTTATCCAAAAGAAATTGTTGCTCATGGCCAACTCAAGGCCTCGAATGAGAAAATTTATTTGTACTTTTTTGAGTTTTGATTCCCTCAGGAGTGCCCATTTAAGGGCTACTAGAGCATCTTTATGTTTTATATTGGTGTACAGGGACTCTATGTCAACTGTAACCATAATAGTAGTGTCAGTGGCTATAATTTGTTCTAGGAATATTAAGAGATCTTTGCTATCTTTTAAATATGATGGACTCTGTGATACCAGGGGTTTAAAAAACCCATCAAGGTATTCTCCCAGTCTCGAAAATAGGGAGTCTATCCCACTTATAATGGGTCGGCCTGGTGGGCTTTCTTTATTTTTATGAATTTTGGGTACTATGTACAGCACAGGAATTTTGGGGGCTTGTATTTGGATATAATTTGCTTCTTTTTGATTTAGTAGTGATTTCTTAAGGCCCTCTTCTACCCATACATTAAGTTCCTCTTTCGCTTTTGTTGTGGGATCCCCTTTAAGTTTTTTGTATGTTACTGTATCGCTAAGGAGTCTGGCTATTTCTTGGTAGTAATACTCTCGGGTCATTACCACCAACCCTCCCCCCTTATCTGCTGGTCTTATTACTATTTGTTTGTTTTCTTCAATGGACTTTAAGCCGGCCCATATAGCCTGATTAGATCCCTGTTTTTTAATTTCCAATTCCCTAACTTCATCCTGTACCATGGTTCTAAATACTTCTATATGGTGATTTTTACCCTTTCCAGGGTTAAATACTGAGTTATTTTTAAGATTGCTATGTGTATATAGCTGATTGGTAACAGTCTCACCACTCACAGGTGCCTGTTTGGCATAATGTTTTTTGATATTTAATTTGCGGACGTATTTTTCGACGTCCACAAATAATTCAAATTTGTCTATATTTTTGTTTGGTGCAAATTTTAATCCCTGATTTAACACTGTTAATTCTTGTTCAGTAAACGAAACCCCTGCCAGATTATAAATCCCTTGATTGCCTATTTCCTTTTTCTTTTTCTTTCTCTCTCCTCCTCGTTTTCCTCTCTTTCGGAAACGTTTCTGGAGACTTGTGGAACACTGGGTGGAATACGATAGGGTTCCTTCCAGTCTCTCCATTCCCCCCCCTGGTATGGACCCTGATAGGGTCCCGGCCTACCTCTAAAGTTGCCTCTAAAGGTTCCCCGTGGTGGTCTTGGCGGATAGTAATTCCTATTCTGTTCATAATAGCCATAGTCCAACCCTCTATTGTCCAAAGGTGCAAACCGATTTTGGGTATGCACTGGATGGACTGGTGGATAGGGGTATGGACTAGGCTGATGATAATAGGAATTTTTTGGATTATTTGGTGTTTTAGTCATTTTTTTGGGAGTGCTCGAGTTTTTTGATGGTCGTAAGCTCTGTTGTACTGTTACTACAGGGGCCTCAGGCTCTTTATCCAGTGATAAATTTGAAAATAAGGATCAATGAACATCTTAAAAACATTAAAAACGGTTTTCCCAACCATAGTGTCTCTAGACACTTTAAAAGGTATCATAATAGTGATCCATCACTGTGCACCTTCTATGGTATTGATAAAATATCAAGACATTGGAGGGGTACACACATGACCCGCGCAGTCTCACAAAATGAGACCAAGTGGTTATATAAATTAAAAACAATGCAACCGTTAGGCATGAATATTGATATAGATTTAAACTGTTTTCTTTCCAATGATTGAAATGCCTAATCGATATATTTCCCATTACCCTTTATCCTGGTATTATTATTACCAAGACTCTATAAGATGGTTAATCACGTGGCTCATCGGATAATCCATGTGTTGATATGTCTTATAACAACTAATATCCATCTCTATTCAAATATATTTCCCTATTCCTCCCTTTTGTATCTGACATAACAAATAAACAAGACTACTAAAATAATTATATACTAATGCATGCGAGCCATATCTCTATATGACCACTAGAGGTCATTATTGTACTAAATCAACATTCTTAATAAGGGGTGAAATGTATGCCTGACCAAAATAATACAATCATAAACAAACTCTATGCTATATTTTAAAACCGATCTTGTATAGATATAAGTTATATTCATGTATGATTATATACAGTGTTATGGCTATGAATTCATATAAGAAGCATCTGGATGGATGCCGACCGAGACTGCGGCTGCGCATCCAAATTTTCCCGGGTAACTCATTATACAAATAGACGTGACCATAGTGACCAGGTACGCTTCCTGAGGACGTTCACCACGAAACGTACGTCGAGGCGGTACCTGGTCACGTTCGTGCATCATTTCCGGACTGAGTGGTTTGCCGGAAGCTAGGAGGTGGAACGCACGCCGCAAACGGAGGTGGCCGCGTGAGAATAGTTCCCCGCCAGCACACATATTCGAAAACCAGCAGCCCCAGTGCCAGGAATGGGCACATTTTAATGTGAGTAAGCCAATTGGCTCTTTGCTTTTTATACTTTTTACCATTAAACGGTTTTACACTATGGGGATTTTTTCCTAATTTTTACATATTATCCGGCCACAACTTTGTGAGGAGGAAGGCTACTGTACGTCTCTAGTATCATCTATGTGAGCAGGCACAATCCTGCGCAAGCCCTAATGACCTACTTTTTGGCGAAAGAGGTCATGTAATTCTGGTAAGCAGAATCAAACTACTGACACGTCGGGTGTGAAGTTGTAAAACACTGGTGGAGGATTCACTTTCTATATCACCACTATTTTCATATCAGAGTTATTGCATGAATAAGTTCTGATGTTAGAAGGATCACATCTCAAAAAGTTTTTTCTTCAAGATTGATCACAACAGCAAATGTGTATTTATGTTGGATATGGACTTTAAACACCATGTAAATTGAAGGACTCATATTGGGACTGTCACTTATGCTTTACATTGGGATACCAATTAAGAGCTTATAAGAGTTGTCATATTGTTTATATTTTATTTTTAGCACTTTGGTATATTATATAGTACTAGCGCCCCCTATATTCAACACTATCACTGGGAGCTTACCACTTCGCAGGGGAGCAGCTTTTTTGTTTTTTGTTATTTTAGTTTATTAGTATATATTGGCGCGAGGTTTTCTTTACAACCATAGTGCATCCTTGGCTAATCATCAGCCAGCAATGCACTGCGATGACGCAGTGAATTTTGGGCCGTGACGCGCTACTCGAATTTGGCGCGAACGGCCCATTTTGTTCGAAATTCGGCGAACATGAGTTTGACTTGAACACGAAGCTCATCCCTAGTGTGAACCCAGCCTTAATGAGAAATGCTCCTTTTGCTGGTGGCTGCTGCCTTAGTTCAAGACGGAAGTCCTCTACCCCCCCCCCCCATACCCCCACAGCATCTTTCTGTGCTGTGGAGGTTAATACAGCCTCTGGGACTGTCATAGGCACTTCTCAAAAGTGATGACTATGCCTGCCGTATGCTTCAACCCCCTTCCTCCGTTCATAGAAGCTGTACTATACTTCCATCAATGAATGGAGGATCTTTCATTCATCCACCTGTATTCCATTTATAGAAAGTATTTCATTCATAAAAGCTATAGTAACAGATTACATGAATGATGGAATGGAGCAGAAAGTGCCGGCATAGACGGCACTCTTGATGAGTGGCTAAGACAGGCCCAGCCAAAGCATTAACCCCCACAGCACTGAAACATTACTGCTGCAGTGGAATTTGGGGGGCAGAGGATTCTGTTGAAGACAACAGCCACCAGCACAATGGATACTTCTCAATAAATTTAAAGTGATTGTAAAGGGAACTTTTTAAAAATAACAAACATATTTTGCTTACCTGTTCTGGTTTTGCACAGAGCAGCTCTGATCCTCCACTTCTAGGGTCCCCCGCCAGCTCTCCTGGCTCCTTCCCTTGCCAAGTGCCCACATAGCTTGTTCCTGAGCCTTGCTGTGTGTGTCCATAGACACACACACAGCACGGCTTGGCCCAGACCCCTGCCCAGACAGTGGAGAGAGCTGCTGCTCCTGTGCACACGCTGGATCGAGATTGGGCTCAGGTAAGTATAGGTACGGGCGCTGCACATAGAAGTTTTTTTTTACCTTAATGCATAGAATGCATTAAGGTAAAAAATAAATAAAAAATCTGCGACCTTTACAACCCCTTTAATTGCCATTCCTTGTGCTGATTAAAAAAACGTCAAAATCTAGGCTTTCAAGTATTACTAAACCCAGGACGCTGCATTCACTATATCTGGTCTCCCACAGTACACAAAATAGAAAAGCAATTATTTTAGTAACTATAAACTGCTAAATGCCTTTTCTCATCAGCAGTAGTGATGAGCCGAACACCCCCGGGTTCGGTTCGCACCAGAACCCGCGAACGGACCGAAAGTTCGCACGAACTTTAGAACCCTATTAAATACAATGGATGCGAACGTTCGAAATCTAAAGTGCTAATTATAACGACTAATATGCATGTTATTGTCCTAAAAAGGGTTTGGGAACCCAGGTTCTGCACCAGGGGACATGTATCAATCCAAAAAAAAGTTTTAAAAACGGCCGTTTTTCGGGAGCAGTCATTTTAATGATGCATAAAGTGAAAAAAAAAGTCAAATATTCCTTTAAATATCGTACCTGGGGGGTGTCTAAAGTATGCCTGTGAAGTGCCACGTGTTTCCCGTGTTTAGAACTGTCCCTGCACAAAATTACATTTCTAAAGGAAAAAAAGCCATT
Organism: Rana muscosa; assembly: GCA_029206835.1. Lineage (NCBI taxonomy): Eukaryota > Metazoa > Chordata > Amphibia > Anura > Ranidae > Rana > Rana muscosa. Next base: position 95,420,520 of record CM055120.1, on the reverse strand, counting down.
TAAAACTGCTTGCGGCTTTAATGTAATTTCTGGTAATGTCTGTAATGTCTGTAATGCCTGTTCAGAACAGTTCACCTCACTTTCCGTCCTAATGACAAATGTTTTTTGAAAATTTGGGGTTTTTATTGAAACAAGAATTGGTGATAAAGCATCAGTGGAGAGGAGACACTTTTTTTCCCATATTAACTCTTACAGGAGAGAATTTGCCTTCCTAGGGGTAGATTTCCTCTCACTTCCTGTTGTATCCTTCCGTTTGCAAGGAGGAGTCGTTTGTAAGTTGGATGTTTGAAAGTAGGGGCCTGCCGTATATACTCAGCTGAAATTTGCCCCTTACATGTTGGTGTTGCCACAACACTGTGAGCCCTCACAGTTACTCTTGGTGGGCGCATGAATGGGCCCTGCTGTGAATTATTAGATCAAGAATTGTAATTGCATGCCCCTGTTGAACAGGGGCTGAAAAATTGGGCCTTTGGTGGTGGTGGTGGTATTGACACAACACTGTAAGGCCTCACAGTTACTCTTGGTGGGTGCAGGAATGGGCCCTGCTGTGAATTATTAGATCAAGAATTGTAATTGCATGCCCCTGTTGAACAGGGGCTGAAAAATTGGGCCTTTGGTGGTGGTGGTGGTGGTGTTGCCACAACACTGTAAGGCCTCACAGTTACTCTTGGTGGGCGCAGGAATGGGCCCTGCTGTGAATTATTAGATCAAGAATTGTAATTACATGCCCTTGTTAAACAGGGGCAGAAAAATTGGGCCTTAGGCACTGGTGCCACAACACTGCAACCCCTCACAGATACTGTACTTGGAGCACAGCAATGAGCCCTGTTGCAAAGTATTGCATCAAAAATTGTAATTACACGCCCCTGTTAAACAGGGGCTGTATATTGGGCCTTTGGTGGTGGTGGTGGTGTTGACACAACACTGTAAGGCCTCACAGTTACTCTTGGTGGGCGCAGGAATGGGCCCTGCTGTGAATTATTAGATCAAGAATTGTAATTGCATGCCCCTGTTGAACAGGGGCTGAAAAATTGGGCCTTTGGTGGTGGTGGTGGTGGTGTTGACACAACACTGTAAGGCCTCACAGTTACTCTTGGTGGGCGCAGGAATGGGCCCTGCTGTGAATTATTAGATCAAGAATTGTAATTACATGCCCCTGTTAAACAGGGGCAGAAAAATTGGGCCTTAGGCACTGGTGCCACAACACTGCAACCTCTCCCAGATACTCTAGTTGGAGTGCAGGAATGAGCCCTGCTGCAAAGCATTGCATAAAAAATTGTAATAACATGCCCCTGTTAAACAGGGGCTGAAAAATTGGGCCTTAGCCACTGGTGGCGGCACCCAGAAACAAAAATGTTCTTCCAAGCTATCATCATCAATCGGATCATTGAGGAGGAGGAGGATAGTCAGTCAACATAACAGGACAGTCTCTCAGCATCAGCATCAGTCTTGAAGGGATGTGACATTTGAAAATAAATTAGTCTGTTATATCAGCTTCAGGTGTTTGGTAGCTGGTGGTGATCCAAGACTGGTTTATCTTTATGAAGGTCAGTCGATCAACAGAGTCGGTGGACAGGCGCACCCTGTGATCCGTGACAAATCCTCCAGCAGCACTGAATGTGCGTTCTGAAAGAACGCTGGATGCAGGACAGGCCAGTAGCTCAATTGCATACTGTGCAAGCTCTGGCCAGTGATCCATCCTCAAGACCCAGTAAGCCAGAGGATTTTAGGTGGGGAAGGTGTCCAAGTCTGACCTTGCCCCTAGGTATTCCTGCACCATGTATATCAGACGCTGGCGATGGTTGCTGGAACCGATCATACCTTGGGGCTGCGGACTAAAGAATTGTCTGAATGCATCGGTCAGACGGCCACCTTCCCCACCGCTCCTTCTTTGACTGACCGAAGCCTCAGCAACTCGTTGTCCAGGACCAGGAGTTTGCAACCTCCCAGTCTCTGGGAACGCGTTGCACAGACCTTTCTGCAAGGCCTCCCGGAGTTGTCTCATCCTCTGCTCCCTCTGCGACGGTAAGATAAGGTCTGCAACCTTACCCTTGTACCGTGGATCAAGGAGAGTGGCCAGCCAGTAATGGTCCCTCTCCTTGATCCGAAGAATACGAGGATCCTTCCGCAGACTTTGCAGGATCAGGGAGGCCATGCAGCGTAGGTTAGCTGAGGAATTCGGTCCGGAGTCCTCTGGGTCACTTAGGACGACATGATCCTAAGCCACCTCCTCCCAGCCACGTACAAGTCCACTGGTTTCTTGGGACTGTAAATCATCCCTAAAAGACTGCTGCTGATGATGCTGAGTGCCAGGCTCCACCTCCATGCTGACACAATCCTCCTCCTCCTCCTCTTCTTCCTGTGCGATGGGTGGGACAGAAGGAACACTGTCTGGGTAAAGGGGGCCTTGAGAGGCAAGGAAGTCCTCCTCTTCCTGCCTCTGTTCTGCCTCAAGTGCCCTGTCCATTATTCCACGCAGCGTATGTTCCAACAGGTGGACAAGAGGTACAGTGTCACTGATGCATGCACTGTCACTGCTCACCATCCTCGTGGCCTCCTCAAATGGTGCCAGGACAGTGCATGCATCCCTGATCATGCCCCACTGGCGTGGTGAAAAAAACCTGAGCTCCCCTGACCCTGTCCTGGTGCCGTAGTCGCACAGGTACTCATTGATGGCCCTCTGCTGCATGTGCAGCCGCTGCAGCATGGCCAACGTTGAGTTCCACCTGGTGGGCATGTCACATATAAGGCGGTTCTTGGGCAAGTTCAACTCCTTTTGCAGCTCAGCCAGGCGAGCACTGGCATTATAAGATCTGCGGAAATGCACACAGACTTTCCTGGCCTGCCTCAGGACATCCTGTAAGCCCGGGTACCTGCCCAAGAACCGCTGCACCACCAGGTTAAGGACGTGAGTCACACAGGGCACATGGGTCAGTTGTCCCTGTCGGAGAGCGGAGAGGAGGTTGGTGCCATTGTCGCAAACTACCATTCCTGGCTTAAGCTGGCGTGGCGTCAACCACCTCTCGGCCTGCCCCTGCAGAGCAGACAGAACCTCTGCCCCAGTGTGGCTCCTGTCCCCCAAACACACCAGCGCAAGCACGGCATGGCATCTTTTTGCCTGTGTACTTGCGTAGCCCCTTGAACGCCTACGGAGCACCGCTGGTTTTGAGGACAAAGCACAGGAAGAGGCCATGGAGGAAGAAGAAGAGGAGGGGGTGGAGGACAGAGGTGTGTCACAACCAGTAGTAGCATTTTGGAGGCGTGGCGGTGGAACAACCTCCAACACTACTGCACCTTGTCCTGCATCCTTCCCAGCTGCCAAAAGAGTGACCCAATGGGCCGTGAAAGAAAGGTAACGTCCCTGTCCATGCCTGCTGGACCATGAGTCAGCGGTAATATGCACCTTACCGCTGACCGCCCTGTCCAGCGAGGCCAAGACATTGCCTTCCACATGCCGGTAGAGAGCCGGAATCGCCTTCCGTGAAAAAAAAAGTGGCGTTTGGGAACCTGCCACTGAGGAACCGCACATTGCACAAACTCACGGAAGGGGGCAGAGTCTACCAACTGAAAAGGCAGCAGTTGAAGCGCTAGCAATTTAGCCAAGCTAGCATTCAACCGCTGGGCATGTGGATGGCTGGGAGTGAACTTCTTTCGACGGTCCAGCAGCTGGGGCAGGGAAATTTGTCTGCTAGAATCGGACGTCGGTATACTGCTAGCAGAGTGCCCGCAAGTACTTGGCTGTGACACACCTAATTCTACACCTTCATTCCTCTCAGTGCAGGTTTCAGAGAGGACTGAAGGTATAGTGGGGTTGGAGATTCGCTGAGATTGGAGTCCGCTTTGTTCTTTGGTGTGGGTCTTTAAGGTAGGCTTGCCAACGAGCTGCATGGCAGGTCAACATATGTCTGGTCAAGCATGTGGTGCCCAAGCGGGTGATGTTTTGGCCACGCGATATACGCTTGAGACATATGTTGCAAACAGCAGCTGTGCGATCTGATGCACTCGACTCAAAAAAGGCCCACACCAAAGAACTTTTTGAATAACGGGCAGAGGCAGCGCCCTGCACAGGCGGAGCTCTGCTGTGTGATTCCGTCGGTGTGCTGCCCTTACGCTGGCCCCCCGAGGGCATCCTGCCTCGTTGGAGATGTGCCTCCTCCTCATCCTCCTCCTCCTCCTCTCTCCTATTAGGCAACCACGTGGAGTCAGTGACCTCATCATCCCCTCCCTCCTCATCACTGGAGCCAATCTGGCAGTATGCTGCAGCTGCTGGAACATGACTGCCAGATTGGTGTCCTTCTTGAGCATCCCCTCTCTCTGCTCTCACGCTACTGCCTTCCTCTAGCTGGGTATCATCATCAGACCCTTCGAAACGCTGGGCATCCTCCTGGAGCATGTACCCAACACTGTGCTCAAACAGTTGGGGGGACTCCTCAGGAGGACATGGTTGGTCTAGGGAAGGAGTGACTGATGATGACATTGATATCAGGGAAGAGGACGCTTTGGCAGCTGCTTTGCCAGTACCCTGAGCCTGGGTGAGAGAGGATGAGGAGGATGAGGAGGGCTTGGTCATCCACTCTACCAAGTCTTCGGCATGATGCGGCTCAACACGTCCAGCTGCCGAAAAGAAGGACAAGCGTGTCCCATGGCCACGTGCTGATGGCGATGCACCGCGTCCACGACCAGCACTGTTGTCTCTAGAAACAGAGCCTGCTTGCCCTCTTTTATTGGCTCCTGACTGTCTGCCTCTCCTTGTTTGCCTTCCAGACATTCTGATGGCCTGCAGGGAAATGGGAAAACCAGCAATAAGGCCTAGCTTCAGGAGTATATTTTGCAGGAATCACAATACGCCTGCTGTAGGTGCTGCAAATGCCTGTTGGTGTAACACACCAGGAAAAAGCAGCAATACAGGCTAACTTCAGGTGTAATATGATCAGGAGGCACACTCCGCCCGCTGTAAGTGCTGAAAATGCCTGTTGGTGTAACACACCAGGAAAAAGCAGCAATACAGGCTAACTTCAGGTGTAATATGATCAGGAGGCACACTCCGACCGCTGTAAGTGCCGCAAATGCCTGTTGGTGTAACACACCAGGAAAAAGCAGCGATACAGGCTAACTTCAGGTGTAATATGATCAGGAGGCACACTCCGCCCGCTGCAAGTGCCGCAAATGCCTGTTGGTGTAACACACCAGGAAAAAGCAGCAATACAGGCTAACTTCAGGTGTAATATGATCAGGAGGCACACTCCGCCCGCTGTAAGTGCCGCAAATGCCTGTTGGTGTAACACACCAGGAAAAAGCAGCAATACAGGCTAACTTCAGGTGTAATATGATCAGGAGGCACACTCCGCCCGCTGTAAGTGCCGCAAATGCCTGTTGGTGTAACACACCAGGAAAAAGCAGCAATACAGGCTAACTTCAGGTGTAATATGATCAGGAGGCACACTCCACCCGCTGTAAGTGCCGCAAATGCCTGTTGGTGTAACACACCAGGAAAAAGCAGCAATACAGGCTAACTTCAGGTGTATAATGTGCAGGAGGCTTAGCAACAATGACACTGACACTGTCCCCTGCCTATCCTTCTCTCTCCCTGCACACAAGGTTTATCAAAGTATATAACACTGACACTCTCCCTGCCTATCCTTCTCTCTCCCTGCACACACGGTTTAGCAAAGAATATGACACTGACACTGTCCCCTGCCTATCCTTCTCTCTCCCTGCACACAATGTTTATCAAAGTATATGACACTGACACTCTCCCTGCCTATCCTTCTCTCTCCCTACACACAAGGTTTAGCAAAGAATATGACACTGACACTCTCCCTGCCTATCCTTCTCTGTCCCTACACACAAGGTTTAGCAAAGAATAGATTTGAAACTGTCCTTGCCTATCCTTCACTTTCCCTGCTCCGGAACACACTACACGAGGCCGCCGCGCTGGTGGCCTTTTATAGTGTGGGGCGTGTACTAAACCCCCATAGCTATAATTGGCCACAGGCATCCTGCCTGTGGCCAATCATTGCTCTCCTCGCTGCCGGCGCTGTGATTGGCCAAGCATGCAGGGTCACAGTGCATGCTTGGCCAATCACAGCGCCGGAATTACACTGCGATGGCGCAGTGTATTGTGGGCCGTTCGCGTCACTCGAATTTGGCGAGAACGGCCCAAATCGTTCGTTGTTCGCCGAACGCTGCGAACAGCCGATGTTCGAGTCGAACTTATGTTCGACTCGAACACCGAGCTCATCCCTAATCAGCAGTATATAGCAGACTTGTGACTCTATCAGTTCCTGGTAAAGCTTGTAGGAGGAGTATTCATACTGCACTGAGCTGTCCTATCAGGATCTAGGACCCCTGACTCTCTGTCGTGACAGTGCTGATTGGACCTGTGATGATCACATGCACCTCCCAAGAAAAAAAAGAAAAAAAATCTCTAGCAATACACAACAAACTGAGCAAGTGCAGCCTGACTCCAAAGGCTCTGGCTTATCCGGACATGCTCTGGAGTCAGTGGAAGAAGAGGAGGATCTGTGGAAACAGAATCAAGCAACCTTTTTTCATGATGCAGAGGATTAACCCGTTCCACAGTGAGTATAACAAACATGCTTTACTGCATATACAGACTGATTTTACTGTTGTGGGTTTAGTAACACTTTAATGAAGACTTAAACCACTACTAACTCAGACGGAGTTAGAAAGAGAACATGTTCTCTTTTTTTCCGACAGAGATTGGAAATTCCGTTTGTCTGTATGGAACTCCAACGGAGAAAAAAACACGCATGCTCAGAATCAAGTCGACGCATGCTCGGAAGCATTAAACTTAATTTTTTTCGGCTCGTCATAGTGTTGTACATCACCGCGCTCTTGGCGGTCGGAATTTGGTGTGACAGTGTGTATGCAAGACAGCTTGAACGGAATTCCGTCTGAAAAATCCGTCAGAGTTTATCCCGACGGAAAATCAGACCGTGTGTACAAGGCATTATACTCATCTGTTTTAATGAGCAAAATGGAGGGAATCTGAATAAACCATAACCCATATATACTTGCCCATGTGTACCTAGTCATATTCAAATTATTTACAATGAAGGTAAGACATTTTTTTTCTTGCCTGATAACTTGTATTTAGGCACCCTTATGCATATATCTATTGTACAGATTAGATATAAATGATCTTCTTCTCCAAAACCTATAAAACAGTTCATCTCTACATCCCCTTATCAGTGTTAATAGATATATGCTCCGATGCAAATCTGCGGAAATACAGCTTGTATATAATTACTAAATGTCTGGATTATAATAATGTATTCATGTGCATTGTAATATATTTCTATACATGCTGATGGAAATAATTGAATGTATCCTAGCTGACGGATGAATAGGCGATATGCTGATTTGTGTTTTTTTGCACTTTCCTTTTGTAAAGCTTCTGTTTTCCATAATAAATATGTGATTTATTTTTTATAATTTACATAGTGTTAGAGCCTCTTTTTATATTGCACTGATGAATAGAGAATATGTGTCTGGAAATTTAATAAACCTCTCTTATCTCACAAGGGTCATCCTAGATACATTTTGTCCATCCATCTCTCAGCCATAATGTGTATTTGTGCACTTCCATAAATTTCACAGCTGTTAAGCAGCATTTATAGAATTACGTGAAGCTGTGCTCATATTAACACGTCGGAAAGGTTTATATGATAACAATACAGCGGCTTTCACATCTGCTACGCCAGCAATAGGGTAGGTGAACTGTTACAAAGAACTTTTAGAATAGTGGGGCACGTTGTCTGTATAAAAGCAACAGAACCCGACTGAGACCAAGACTCAGGATCATTAGCCAATTAGGAAAGCCTGTTTGCTGGAATAGCCGATTAGAAAATGGTGCTCAATTATTAGTATCTGGAAAAAAGAATTATAAGTAATATAAGCAATTTAAGTATTGTTTCATTCATAGGTGACCTAAACCCATATTTCATAATGTTTAATACATCTCATCCCCCTTTTTATATCCAAGAAAGTAAAGAAAGTTTGCAAAAAAAAGAAAACAACTTTCCACCTTTCTCTGCTGTTGATGTCCCCAGAAGACTATAGTGGATCTCTCACTGTTTCTACCATTGCAAAAAGTTAATCTACCCCATTTCTGGAATTTTAAATATAAATTCTTTAAATTGCTTTAAATATACATTTCTCCCAGGAGTTCTTTATCTTTATACTTAAGAAACATATTTTATTATAGTACAAAATGAACAACTTGTGCTTTAGTGTGGAATGACAGGGTATCTAAGGAACAAGGTGGCCGTATAAAAGGATGATTTCTTTGATATTTACACTGTGTGGGCAGTTGTCTTGTTTGTGAAGTCATTTGCAGACCAGCAGGTAACGAAGAACTCCAGGATATTTAGCCAATTAGGGGAGCCTGTTTTCCGGAATAGCGGATTGGAAAATGGTGCTGAATTATTAGTATCTGAAAAAAGAATTATAAGTAATATAAGCAATTTAAGTATTGCTTCATTCATAGGTGACCTAAACCCATATTTAATAATGTGTAATACATCTCATCCACCGTTTTATATTCAAGCAAGTAAAGAAAGTTTGCAAAAAAAACAAAAACAACCGTCCACCTTTTGGAGTCCACATGGCCCTAATAGTCCCCAATGCAGAAAAAGAAGCAATAATAAAATTACTATATGGCTCTCTCTCTCCTCCTCAGCAAATTATTGCAGACATGTATGTGTAGGTGAGGCCTAACTAGTATACCAGGGATATGCAATTAGCGGACCTCCAGCTGTTGCCAAACTACAAGTCCCATGAGGCATAGCGAGACTCTGACAGCATCAAGCATGACACCCAGAGGCAGAGGCATGATGGGACTTGTAGTTTGGCAACATCTGGAGGTCCGCTAATTGCATATCCCTGTAGTATACCAACAAATTGAGATAGATCCTTAAACTTTGTTTATGTTGTAGAAATTGAACAACCACAGCGAAAGGCAGTTTACAGCAATAGCACTAGATAATGTACAGTATGTTTCAGGTCATAAACTTCTTCAGTCTGTCGAGGGCACTGTTTATCCACAAGGTACTTTTCAATAGTACTGTATCAGGCACTTACAGGCCACGGAATGCCAGAGAAGCACTTCCCTAGGAGGGAGCTATGATGCCCCCGCAGATATCTAGCAGTGGGAGACTTTTCCAGGACACACACTGTAAGGGGAAACTTACTCTTTTCCTTCTCAACAGGTACCTCTCCCTAACCAGTGGGGGCTCTGTCCCTAATTATTGCCAAAGTGTGGGCACACTAAATGTCCCTGAATCTTCTAATTATGGAATTCTGAGTCAATATGGCTGCCCAAATCTCAGAGTATCCAATAGAATTGACGTCCGTCCTCCCCAAGATAGCTGCCTAGAGCCCATAGCAAGGGACAATTAGTCCTCAAAAGTCTACTGCCAGCCCATATAAATGGCACAGTGCCACCTTCAGGTTGGTGAATATACTGCAGTCCACACCTGCCAATGTGGTGGCAGCCCAGCTAAGGCAAAATGGCTGAACTTAAGGCAAAACCAAAATGGAAGTTATGACAAGATGAACCTTTCTGACAAACATGCCTTTTAAACTTATAGCAAATTTCTGATATATATATAAAATCAAATTTCCAGACATCTGGTTCTAAAAACGAACTCCCCCGCTAGCTTTGAACACCGGATATATAGGCAAGATGTTCTGAAATCTGAATAGCTGATGCAAGGAAGTGAGAAACCACAAAAGTCACTGACTATAGCAGGTCTTTAAGAAGCTGAATGTGAAAATGTTTTAAAATGTGTTAAGATGTTTTAAGAGTTAATTTTTGTAAAAGGAAATGTATTTTGTGACGTCTTTGATAACATATATATATGCTGCCAATGCCTATAGATGACACACTTGACTTCCTGGCATTAGTCGAGGTTGGGTGTCTCTTGCTGGCGAGAATAGAAAAAAGTTTGTTTTCCTGAAGTCTTTTGTCCGGAGTAATCCCTGGTAACACATTGAGCAGTTTTGATGCTACACCAACACATGCATCATACAAAAACAGTTCAGCCACTAGATAGTACAGAAAAGTACCTGCTCTGCCCACAGCTTTACTATCAACAAGAGGTTTGTCTGGCAAATCTATGTCCAATAGAGGGAGCTTTTGGTGTCAACAGTTTTGACCATTACATTTTCACAGACAACAACCAGATTTGAATGTTCCTTAGATCTGTAAATTTGGTGGTAGACAGAGGAACTTACACTGCATAGACTGCCAAAAATGCTCTCCCAGTGACCATTTTTTCTCAGCCGCCTCTGATTTCTAAACCCATGCCTTATTTTTTTTCAATGATGCCCCACTCTCCCTGTGGATTTCAAGCTGTAAGAGTTATGCTTTATTACATCAGTTTGGAGTCCACAGAGATATCAAATCATTGGTTAACACTGCTGTTTCTGCTTAGGGAACTCCACAGGGAGTGCTGTCATCCTAGGACTAAAACTCTAGAAACTGACAGAATCACCAGGTAAAAAAAACTGAACATCAGGTCTTGCAATATATTACTTTTATTAACAGTATATGCATATTTGTACATTTACTGGAACATGAAATGTACTTTCATGTTTATGCTTTGTATTGTTTCAATACTGAATGAGACAGTTAAAAAAAAAAGCTTGTTTTCGGTGCCAAACGCCTTCTAGCATAGAACTGGCCTTGAAAGCCAACATACCGCTAATTATTTGCACATTTTTCCATGCGAGAGCACTTAGTATAAGGAAAGTCATATTGGTATTTCATTTTGATGTTCGTGTGTACAGGTCTTGACAAGGGCATTGTATATGGTATAGGGTTACCTGAGCCAATCCAAATCCATCCAAACCTCTATCTCTGTAAATAATCAACACCCCACCTGGACTTGATGGCCACAGAACCCTTTTTTAATTGCAGTGATACCCCCATAGGAGCTTCTGGATAGGATGGGTCCTCTGTACTTTGCCTAGATCTTCTCAAGAACCTCAATCCCTCTCACACACCAGGTTGAGTGTACAAACATACAATATCACAAGGAATCATTGAAAGTAATACTTAGTACCCAATAGTTTTTATACAGTATATCATAGAAAATAGGCACCAAACCAGGTAGTAAAGGCAAACTTAATATATTGTCATCCAATATGGTTGGTAAGTTCGCAAGCATAAAATGGATTAACAATGGTAATAACACAAGTTAGCATACAATGTGATTAACAGTAAGGACTAGGCATAAGATGATATTTGATATCCAGATCAGCATGAACAGTAACAAGGCCTCCTCAAGTGCAGCAGTGAACAGAAGTAAAGTTTAATCTCCCAAGTGCTGGAACTATACTGCCAGAGCACATTTAGGGCAGCAATGCCAGTCATAGACTGACTGGGTATTCACTGTCCAAAAGAAAAGTAGAATGGTGGTGGAAGGGCAGGGGAAAAAAGGGGGCTTGCAGAATACTTATTACAGGAGGGGGAGTCCTGAGATTTTCTTCTGCTGACTATCCATGGGGCCCTTTAACCGTGTCACTGCATTTAACAACAGTCCCAGTTACCCTGCATACAGTATAGGTACAGTATAGATACAATATAGTCTTGGCACATGTGCAAGGTAGATATGATTTAGATGCAGTTAAGGTTCAGTATAATGCAGTATAGGGTTGGTATAGGTGCAGTATATGTTTGAAATAGGTGTGGTATAGAGTGCAGTATGGGTGTGGTATGGATTGGGTACACTTGGTATCCTGCTCTCAGTGGCTCAGTCCCTGCTAGCAATATCAGCAATGGACGAATAGCCCTCTCACAAAACCATGGGATGCTGTAGTGACCTCTCACTGTAGAAGAAGGGCCCCTTCAGTCTCTCCTCAAAAGCCTCCAGTGATCAGCGGGAGGAAAACAGAGGGTGAGTGGATGCTTCAGTCTCCCTGCAGCAGCGGTGCAGGTGCTTTGATTTCGGTAGTGTTGTGCTGCCTCCTGATGTCCTCACTCCCAGTCTCAGGCTCAGATATCCATTGGTATGTCTCCAGCTGGCAGGCGAATATCCAGACAGAGGTGCTCTCCCTAACTGTTTTGGCACTAAAAGGAAGAACTTTCCCGGGCAGGTTAATAAAAAGTCTTCTTCTACTGCACAGTGCATATTGGGATCTGTAGTGTAACCATTATAATTGTAGCCATTATATGGCTGCAATCTCAAACTACAACTCCCAGCATTCTCAGAACTCTGCACAGAAGTCCATGGGCTTGCTTGGCTCTAGCTCTCCCCCTTCTGGCTGGAGGAGGATGGTGCAGCATGACATTGAAGTGATTGTAAACTCTCTTGCTTTATTTTTTAAATAACAAATAGGTTTATACTTACCTCTTCTTCTTGGGTTCCCCGCTGACGCTCCTGGCTCCTCCTGTTCTCTGTGTGCTACAGTACCATAAGGAATCTGCTTCCTATTGTGGCACACCTGCTATAGATACAGACAGTGCGTCTCGGCCCCGCTCCCACGCCCTCGTCACAGGATTTAACTGACAGCAGCAGGAACAAATGGTTCCCGATGTTCTCAGTCAAGTCTGTGAGAGCAGGGAGAAGGGAGAGGAGAACTGCTGATGTGCACAGCAGTGGATCGAGGGAAGGCTCAGGTAAGTATAAGGAATGCATTAAGGTAAAAACTGCTTAGGCTTTAGAACCACTGGGAGAGAGATAAATAAAGAGCAATGTCTGCTTCTCCGCATTGCTGTAGCCCAGCGCCTGGTTACAAGCCAAAGTACATCCTTGTAAAATCATAGATGTAATTGTGAGCAATAAATAACCAGAAATAGGGATGAAGGTCTTTGAAGGTCATCTTGCAAACTAAAAACAAACAAACTAGAATCTGTGCACCAAGCCCTCAGCTGCATAACATTAACTCGGGGACCATACCATCAGAACCGAAGATACCAGATTAAATGGCTTTTCAATTTCAGTTGACCATTAACTGCAGATGCTATCCTTTTAAGACTATAATACCCTGCCTGGCTACAGTGATAAAAAGAGAACAGAATAAAACAACATATGGTAGCATGACACTATTGAGAAGAGAACAGTCTAACAGGGCTAGGGAGTGTAAGCGCTGATACAATGCTGCCAACTCTGTCCAAACCTTCTCTTTCATAAGACCCTCTTATAGCTCCTCCTCAGACCCTCTTTTACCAGCCAGGTACTTGCTTAACTTTTATTTCCCTATTCCTAGAAAAATGAACTATTTACTATCCCCTCCCTCTCCAAACCCAGTCACACAGGCCCTACATACAGTATATATCCCTGGCTACTTGTAAGTGGGGTGCAGCACGGCGTGGCAGGGATTATATACTCAGTCCCAGTGTAATGAAGAACTTGTATTGAAATAATGCAAAGACAGTTAAAAAAAAAACTGGTAGGAGGGCAACCCAGCTGGAAACACTCACAGTTACAACAGCGTGCAGAGAACAGGTTACCTCTGAACTGACAGCGCCTTTAGAGAGGGGTAGAATGCGGCCTGCCCATTTTGTGCCCAAGCAGGCAGATGCCCAGAGAGGTTGCGAGCCCTACACTTTCCCTTCTCATCAGGAACCTTTCCCTGCCGCTAGTTCTATCCCTACCAGGTGGGGTACCTGTGCCTAACCTACCAACTCGCAAAATGCGTGCCCAACCTGGGAGCCAGGGCCTTAAATAGGTTCTGCCTGACCAAAGATGGCTGCCAGAGTCACATAGGGCAGCAGCATCCAATGGGATAGCTTCCCCAGTGACCCAGGAAACCATAGAGGAACCCTGTTCCTCTTGACTTCCTCTCCAACAACAGTGCCACATGCAGTTGAGAAAGTAGACTACACCTGCCTACACACTGCTCTACACCTGACTTTACCTTCTAAACTGCAAAACAAATGACAGTAAAATTTTTATTAGGTTGCCATGAACAATGCAGGCATTTTTTTGTTTGTTTTATAATGACATATCAGGCCAGAAAGTAATCATGGTCACTGCCCAAGTGAATGTAACATTCAGCGCAAAATACTCAAGGTAGACGAACCATACATTTCTACAATTTAAGTATTTACCCACAGTAAGCTGATTTTCAGCAATGCAGCATAAATCCCAAAGAAAATGAACCTATCATAGTGAATATGATCACAGTTAAGAACACCACAATCCATTCGGCTATATGCAATTAGGCAGGACACTTCTTCTTAGAGTCAACACATATGCAAATCAAGCTCTTAATTCGACAGAATGCAGATTCATCAGTCTGTCCATCTCCAAATCCATGACAAATTCAGCTGAATGAAACTGCAGAGCAAATTTTAAGAGGATAAGGAAAGTACAGCAGAATGTTCGCTGAATGGCTAATTGGTTGGATGAAATGCATATTGGGCAGGCAATTAGACCTAGATACTTGTAGACCTAGATTCAGTGTGATGCTTTGAAAAAGAAGTTTTGTCAGCCATCATCAGTGAAAAAGGAAAAGACATAAAAAATGTAAGATGCTTTTTGGATGTTCAATAGAAGGTTTACCTTCTAATTTCTGGTTTTATTTTATTTAAAGCCTTGACAGGCAGGGAAATGTACTTTTGCTGCATGATTAGAAATGAGAGTTTAATCTTTGCATTAGGAATCATGTTTAGTCAGCATGAGGGGAAGAAACAGATATTACAACTTATTTAAAGGTCCATTTTTGTCAAACAGGAAAAGATTGCATGGGCATATACAAAAGGACATGTCTGCCCAGAGATTTTTATTTTTAAAGTAGATGTAAACCAAATTATTAAAATCTCATCTAAGCTTTCAAATGTTGATGGAATTAAAAAAGTAATTTTTCATCTTTTTTAATCTGCAATTTTATTTAAAATACCACCTGGTGATCCTGCCTTCTTCAGGCATATTCTGTTATAGATTGTAGGGCGACAACATTCTGTTCCAGTCCACAAATTGCTCTCCTAGGTTGTTACCCTGAGACATAAACTTATAGTTGAAAATATTTCACACTGGGACGGTGGGGGCGTCGGCGGTAAAGCGACGATATTTTTAGCAGCGCTTTACCGTTGTTTTTGCAGCGCTATTCTGCGAAAAAGGGTTAAAAGGATCAACTGTTTTATGCCTGGTCTGAAGTTATTCAAAGGAGTGGTGCATGGAGGTACAAAGAATGGAAGTATTGAAAGGACAGGGCCTGTAAGCAAATACGGGGTAAAGGGAAAGCAACGGAAGGCCATCACGAAGGATTAACTGTTGGCTGAGCAGGTTGCGGGAAGAGTGTAGGTGCTACAGGTAACCATGGACTGGTGGGAATGTGATAACAGCCAGACAGTGAAGAGTGGCACCAGCCATGGTTGACTGGTTTTCCGTAGCGAGGGGATCGGTGTTCTTGCTCCCTCCCTAGCGGTTGGTGCCCCAAAAAAACAACTGGGACCAAGTCCACAGTAAGGTAGACCCCATGAACCTAGCCGCATGGTAAGGGATAGTGAAAGGGGTTCATTAAGTGCATGAAGTCTGCAATTAGTGCACGGCAGGATCCCATTCTGTCACTGGGGGTGAGGTGGCAAAGGAAAGCTGGACTGGTGGAGTGGGTCACAGGCTCAGCTGTGTTCCCCCTCTAAATGCAACATTCTGGAAGGTAAAGTGTGCAGCAATCAGGGAGAGAGTGTTTCACAGTAGGACTCCGTTGTTGTTGTTGTTACACCATTGTGCAAGGTATACGGCACACTTCTTATTAGGGGGTCTGCCTTAATGTTGAACTTCACATGACCGTGGACCTACCGATCCCAAGCATTAGTGAGTGCATATATGAGAGGAGGCAACTCCCGCTGGAAGTGCAAGAAAGCCCTGCCCACATGCTGGTGACATGCATTTGTCACTGGAAAGAGTACATGTATGCATGTACTTAGGAAGTGGCTGTAACAAGGCTGCTGAAGATCAGTACCACCTGAAAAGGTGGCAACAGTATTTTCTGCAAAATAATTACAATCACTTTAGAAAAGTTAATTTCATCCAGTTAAGGTTTACATCTATGTTAAACTCAACTTGCCATAGGAGAAGTACAGGGCCTGACCTTGTGCTGAAGTCCCTAGCTATCATGCTCATCCAATCAATTTCTGAGTTACTGACCAATATAACACATTCAGATTGAGAGTTTTGAAGTTACTTGCTGTGTGCTTATTCTTTGATTCAGAAAGTTTTGAGGACAGACAGCGGTGACCGGGCAACTAGTGTTTTTAGAAGAAGCGAAGTTCACCCTTCACTTATTCCTCAGTACATAGTTCATTCAACTCTGACAATTATAGTCCCCCCTGGAGTGAAATTATGAAGACCCTTGAGCATTTAGAAGGAAAGCAATGAGTTCCCTGTCTTCATTTCATAACACTTTACAGAAACTTTTACCTGCAGTTCTATGAGAGAAAGATTGGATAGAATGACTAACATTGACTTCAGAAAGCGTAATGAGCCAGTGGAAAAATTGTGTACATTTTGAATACAATTAAATTAGAATAAAATTAGTGTCATTTAATGTGGTTAGGTAAAATAGAAAAGTTGTAGAGTTCTTGGAATTGGCTTTGAAAGTACATTTTCAGCAATTTCTAAAGTTACCAATAAACTAGGAGAGATATTTAAAACTAAAATTAGGGTTGATCTAAAGTTTAGCCTTGCAGGGGAGCCACACCTCACACTGCAAAGGATACATGCTATTTTTTTCTAGGGAGAATGAACTAAGCAGTAATTCTTACCTTATTCCCCCACCCTCCAAAGCAACTGATATTTTCCTCTGCTCTTCAACTATCAGGGATGTGGGCAGACCCATGTACAATGCCCATGTACAATGCATGAATGTCCTGAACTGCAAATTTTGGTGGCATCAGCGACTGCAACTTGTCCAGAGTGGCTTCAGAGAACCAGTCTTAAGGAAAGGAGGAAATCCATGGGAATGAGGAACAAGGTATGTCACCTATATCCTAACCCTCTATACAAACCAAGAGTTTATAGCTGAAGTTTAGCTTATTTTCACAGCTTTAGTCATATCACTTACCCAAAATGAACTATATCCCACATTGTGTAGGCAGCTAGATCCTGGGGAACGCTTTACTGCAGGGATACCTGGCCTCTTCCTGTATCTGAACTTGGATGTGGGCCAGTCCTTGGTGTCCTTAAGTGCAATGTATGACCGTAGGTTCTTCATTGCATGTGATGTTAAAGACTGCAACCGGTCAATCGTTGAAAAAGAGCAGCTTCAGGGTCTGGTCTTATGGAAAGGAGAAAATCTGAGCGAGTGAGGAACAAGGTATGTCACCTAATCTTAACCCTCTAGACAAAACAAGAGTTTAAAGCTGATGTTAAGCTTTAAAAAATCCCTACAGCTTTAGTCACATCACTTACCTGTAATTAAATATGTCCCACGTTGTGTAGGCAGCTAGATCCTGGAGAAAGCTTTACTGCAGGGATGCCTGTCCTCTTCCTGTATCTGAACTTGGATGTGGGCCAGTCCTTGGTGTCCTTAAGTGCAATGCATGACCGTAGGTTCTTCATTGCATGTGATGTTGATGAAGACTGCAACTGGTCAATCATTGAAAGGGAGCAGCTTCAAAGTCCAGTTTTATGGAAAGGAGGACACTTGAGGGAGTGAGGCAGGGCCGCCAACAGGGGGGTACAGGCAGTACACCTGTAAGGGCCTGGATGGCCCCCCTTTTTTTTACAATTTTTTTTTGTAAGGGGCCCAGAGGTCCCCAGGGCCCCAGATGGAAACCTCCCTTTTTTATCATTTTTATTTTTATAATTTTTTTTTATTTTTGTAAGGGGCCCAGAGGTCCCCAGGGCCCTGGATGGCAACTCTCCCTTTTTTTTTTTGTTCTTCTGTTTTTTTTGGTGTTCGTCAGCACCCAACCCCCCTGCTTCTCAATTCGTGGCACCCCCCCGCTTCTGAATTTGCGGCAGCCCCCCCGCTTCTCAATTCACGGCGGCAGCACCCCCCCCGGCTCTCCAGGGGGCCCATGCCTAAAGCTGTGTAAAGGGCCCCAAGATTCCTGATGGCGGCCCTGGAGTGAGGAACAAGATATGTCACTTAATCCAAACCCTCTAGACAAAACAAGTGTTTAACCCTTGCAGGGCAGGTGGGCTGCTCATTGCATGAATATATTTTTCAGGTAACTAAAATGTACAGGGTCATCTTCCCTATACGCTCTGTAATGGAAGGTCCATTATGCTCACAAAATATATTTCTCAGTCTTCCGTATTGAAAGATGCTGGATGTCATTCAACAAAGAAGACTGAGGAAATCTCATGATATAGAAGAGTTATTGTGAGGACAGAGTTGTAAAGGTAAGTGGTGCAGCCAGAGTTGCTTTTTTTCAGAATTGCTGGGGGACCATTTATATTAAAAAAAAGTTAGCCCAGAGTTTAGCTTTAAAAATATGATGCTTAAGTAATGATGTGATATATTTTCTTGTATATTAAATACAATGGAAACGAGGATTCCAACATGAGACGTTAAAATGAGCATATTAATAAAAGGAACTCATTAATAAAAAGAAAGCAAACATAAAATGTAAAGTTCAAACAAGATAAAAATAGAGACACTGCAGAGTAAAAGATTTGATGAAACTAAAATTATAGTATACTTGCTGAATTGTGGTAACAAATTAACCGCAGAGCAGTCACTTGGGGAAACACAAAATGGCAATAAAGAAAGCCACAAAAAAAAATCAAACACTTATTTTCCCTAGAGAACTAGAACTAACTGAATTATGGATAGTAACTAGTCATATTGGTCTTTCTTTATCGGAAACCATGACTTTGTTTGACCTTTAATCCAGGACTGCTGAATGGTTATTGAGGGTCATGAGCCTCTCAGTGTCGTAGGATTTATCTAATTAACAGCCAATCAATCAGCATTCTGTACTCTGCATAGTCGTATGCAAAGGGCTTTAAATTGCATTGCCTTGGCAACCCAATCTGTTGATTTTGACAAAAAGGTTATTATTGTCATCACAGTCATGATGTCCAGTAGCTCCGCCTCTTTCGGGTGAAATTCAAACTTGAGCGTACACCCCACCATATCAGATGTGTGCCACAAGCAATATATGATGGTGGTGGGGGTGAAGGGGCACTAAAAAAATAATAGGTGTACCTGTCAAAGAAAAAAAAACAAAAAACAGCTCTGTGCTGATGGGCAACTGGGCATATTTGCATCTCTCTAGATGATTAAAGCAGAACGTCACCCAAAAGAGGGAGTTCCGCTTGTTTTCCTCCTCCCCCTTCTCCTCTTTAAATTTTGAAGGGCGTTTGCATGCCAGTGGCCTTTTTTTTATATTTATACCTTTGTACTATGCTTTTACCGCTTATTTTAATAAACAATATTGCATAATGATAACTTGTTTTACTTGTATGGTATCTGGCGGTGGTTGGAGCAATTGAATGTCCCCTAACACATATCACTGAGATCTTAAGAACCGACATCACTGTGACTGATCTTGATATCCATGGATGGTTTACATTGAATGGTCATTTGGTAGTGTATGACTGATGGTCTGGTGAGTTTGCATTGCATGTGGGGAAACAAGAGTGTGACGCGGAGTCTGTTGGTTTGTCATCACCACGGGTGTTCCTCTCCTCTTCCCTACACATTGATGCAGCTTCATAAATTACTACACTATGAGTTTTTTTTTTCATTTTCACTTTATGGATAAAACGAGGCCTTGCATACCATGAACTACATTGGATATTCTCAGAAGAGTCATTCCAGCATTTTGATTATTATCTACATGCGAGTTGCGTCTGATTTCTGGTGAGTGGCCTTCTTTACCATTTTTTGAATGCACTTTTTTAGATTTATTACAGAACTTGGACTGTTTCATCTAGTTGTATTTGGACTTTATTTTTAAATGCGGCAATTTTTATTATATTGTTGAGTAGAGTGTGTTGTGTTTTTCCTCTGTTGCTAGCAGCTCCATTCTTTACTAGCGTTGGTTCTTTTTCTCTCTTTCTTGGTCTTAAAATTTTGGCACTTTATTTATTTGGGGGGAGAGGGTACCTGGTTTTGACAAGTACCCGCTCCGGTCGGATCGCCACAGTGATCCGAGTGGAAGTTTGGCCTCCCTTCCCCCACAGCCTTCTGGGACACATCACAGGTCCCAGAAAGCTGTGGCACCATTAACAAAGCACAGCACGGCTAATGCATGTGCAGTGGGAATCCAGCTGTGAAGCCGCAAACAGTCACAGCCGGCTTTCCAAAGTAAATATGCTGGCACCTGGACCCGAAGTTGGCCCGAAGACCTTGCTCAGGCGAGCACAGAGCTGGATCCCTAGACAGGTAAGTGTCCTATTATTTGTGGTGCTCCCCTGTTTTTCTGAGCTGCTCTGGCCTCTCGTTTTACCATAGGTGAGTTTGGGACAAGGTTATGGCTAAAACTAGCTCTCCTATGTTTAATAGTAATACACCTATGTGGGGAAAAAAATGTTGTCTGAACTTTTGCAACTCCTTGATCCTAGAGTGTGGACCTCAAAAGGAATATATTTGCTTTCTCATGTAATCAGTCATAGTATACTTAAATCCTTTGACCAATTGAAATCCAAATTTGCTCTTCCAAACCACATGCTATTTCCTTACCTTCAGTTATGATACACTCTCCACACTCAATTTGCTGCCCGTTTTCCCACGCTGTCCATTGTGGATATTATGGAAGTAATATATAGGGATGACTTACGCCAATTATTCTCTACTTTCTAAGATATTTTAGTTACCCCGGCTGCATGTCAACATGGCTATTCCAAGTCCCATTGGGAGAATGATACAGGAGTTTTGGATGATGAAGAGTTGGGTGAATGTTTTGAAGGTGTGTAAAGTGGTATCCCCTAAAGCCTCAGATTGACTCATACAATTGTATATCCTTCAAAGCACTTATATTACTTTTGTGCGGTTGGCTACATTTTCCTCATCCCGTAGTTCCATGTGTCCTAAATGTTTAATTGCTCCCGGTACGTTTTGTTATTTATTTTGGCAGTGCCCTCGCATTCAGGGTTTCAGAGCACAGGTTATTCAATTCCTTTATGACCACATGGACTCTTCATTGTCGCTGGACCCCAAAGAGTGTCTACTGGGTCTATTTCCTGATCCTGATATGGATAAATATACGCTTATGTTTTTGCATTAAACACTGTTTGGCGCCAGGAAATTGGTGGCCCGAAGATGGATGCAAGCTCTACCTCCCACTCTCCCAGCCTGGATTGCTGAAGTGAATAATACCTTGCCTCATAGGAAGGTTCTCTACATTAATCAGGGTTGACCCAGTAAATATAATAACATTTCTGATAGATGACTACAGTCTGCAGCTACATGTACCTCATAAGTACTATCACTGGTGTTTTTTATATAAAAAGTGTTTCTCTCACTTTTCTATACTTTTCTATACTTCTATTGGGGCTACAGTGAGGATTCTTTATTACTGTATACCTTTCCTGGCAATAGCCTATTAAACTGAGTTTGTTGCTACTTTTGCTTTCTACTTATTTATATGATAGATGCTCACATTACTTGCTGTATACTGTTATTGTATCTGTGATGCCTCCTGTACAATTAGATGTCACCGCTTTTTTCTGTTTAGATGTTTTCTCTGTGATTGTTGTATGAACCATATTTGTATTATGCCTTTTGCAATAATAAAACATATTTTTTACAATAAAAAAAAAAAAGTGTCCTATTATAAAATTGCTGAAGCTGGTTTTCAGGGTGAAGATCCACTTTAATAAGAGGGTATGCCTTCACACAACTCAAAGTTAAAGCTTAACCACTTTAAGATTATTTAGAACCCCCAAACATTATATATTATTTTTTCTAACACCCTAGAGAATACAATGACGGTCGTTGCAATACTTTCTGTCACACCATATTTGTGCAGAGGTCTTACAAGCGCACTTTGTTTGGAAGAAATACACTTTTTTTATCTAAAAATAAGACAACAGTAAAGTTAGCGCAATTTTTTTTTATATTGTGAAAGATGATGTTATGCCGAGTAAATTGATACCCAACATGTCACACTTCAAAATTGCGCCTGCTCGTGGAATGGCAACAAACTTTTATCCTTGAAAATCTCCATATGCGACGTTTAAAAAATTCTACAGGTTGCATGTTTTTGAGTAACAGAGAAGTTCTAGGGCTAGAATTATTGCTCTTGCTCTAACGATCGCAGTGATACCTCACATGTGTGGTTTGAACACCGTTTTCACTTACACTTCTGCACGCGAGCTCAGTGGGACAGGGCGGGTTAAAAAAATTTACATTTTTTTCTTATTTATTTAACTTTTTATTTTATTTTTTTACACTGTTTTAAAAAAATAAATAAACAATGTGTCAGTTTTATTCCTATTACATGGAATGTAACATCCCTTGTAATAGAAAAAAAGCATGACAGGACCTCTTAAATATGATATCTAGGGTCAAAAAGACCTCAGATCTCATATTTACACAAAAATGCAATAAAAAAATAAATATATCGTTTGAAAAAATGCAATAAAAAATGTCCCTTTAAGAGCTATGGGCGTAATTGACGTTTTGTTTGGGACATATCTAGGGTAGCTACAGGTAAGCGTTATTATAGGCTTAACTGTAGCAAAAAGTGTGTTGTAATGGTTTACAACCACTTTAATCATGCCATACATTGGTTTTGATTCAATTGGTTGATTCTTAATTTCAATAGTTTTTATTGAACAATTAAGTAAAATTGTACAAAGGCTTTCACATTTAGCATTTGGTTATGACAGTAGAACAGATCAATTCACATATCAAATTTCATCATCCCCTATATACATGTAATTATGTAATACTTGTCCTTAAAGAATTGTACGACCCATCCTTCAAGAGGGTCTAAGTGTTGCGACTGTAGGGACCGCTAGGCAAGGGGACCCACCCCCATGGGTACACACTGTGCCCTAGTGAGGGGATGAGCCCACCCGCCCCGACCACCCCCCCAACGCTAACATCTAGTACTATCATCAAAATGTAACCTCAGGGGATAATTACAGTTATAGTGTAACAACATATAAAGAAAAAATCAAAAAAGTAACTCGTAGCAACCTAGATGGTTATCAAGTAATAGAGAAGGATCTCCAAGTGGACCAATTGGTTTCAAATTTAGATGTGTTGCCATCTCTGTTCGCCGGTATCCTTTCGTATTCAGCTATCATGTTTAGTTTAGCTATAATGTCCCTTAACCTGGGGATGTCTGTGGACTTCCATTTATACATAATTGCAGAGCGCGCTGCCATTAGAATATTGGTAGTTATAGATCTGGAAGATTTGACACATTTATGCTAAGGATGGCCTGTTCGATATTCGGTTTAACATGGATACCGGTCACTTTTGAAATCAAAGTGAAAATTTCTGACCAAAAAAGTATGCAGATTGATACAGGACCATACCATATGCGTTAGGGAACCCACCTGTCCACATCCTCTCTAACACAGGTATGAGTTGTCTTTGGAGAATTTAGCTACTATGTAGGGGGTGAAGTACCACTGCTGCATGAGTTTTTGGGCTAGTTCTTCATAGTTTGAACATCTAGAGAATTGGCGGTTACATTTAATTGTGTTCTTCCATTGGAGTTCTGAAAACTCTTTCCCTAAGTCTTTTTCCCATTTTAGTAATGGGGTATACTTAGTAAATACATCCTTAGAGGTCAGTGCGTTGTAAATTAGCAAGATACCTTTTAGTTTGGGGTTACACGACTGGATAAAGTTCCATACTTTTTCCATACTTTTTCCATAATAGGTATATGGGTGCATTTCATATTCTGATAATAAGAGGATATCTGCGTGTACGTGAGGAATTCCGTGTCCGGAATTTGGTATTTATGCTGTAAGGCTGTAAAGGGCAGCATTTTGTTTCCCCTGACTATATCTGTCAAGTTCTGGACACCATTCACTATCCATGTATTCAACCTTAGGTTGGGAATTACCCACCAGAGAGACTCTAGAGCAGGGATATGCAATTAGCGGACCTCCAGCTGTTGCCAAACTACAAGTCCCATGAGGCATAGCGAGACTCTGACAGCAGCAAGCATGACACCCAGAGGTAGAGGCATGATGGGACTTGTAGTTTTTCAACAGCTGGAGGTCCGCTAATTGCATATCCCTGCTCTAGAGGGATGGGGACATTAGTAGTTGGGTATGTTTCAGATCCTTGAGGGCTTAGTGCAGTCCAAGCCTGGACTGAAGCTTGTATGGTAGGGTGATTTGCTATGTCGCCTGTTTTTGGTAATGTATTGGCCATTAGAAGGGAGAGTGGGGATTTATTGTTCAACCCCATATGTTCTATTTGACACCAGGTTTTGATAATGGGTGTTTGGAACCAAGTTTTGAGTTGGTCTAAAACAACCGCTATAAAGTAATCTTTCAGTACCGGTAGACCCATACCCCCAACAGATTTGTGCCTGCTCTGTATGTAAGAGGAGCATCTGGCTCTGCTTCCCACCCGCACAAATTCTCTATACACGGGAGAAGTAACAGAATGTGCTTTGGGGTGTAATTTTAATTGTACCCGTGCTGTGTGTGAAAAATTTCTCACAAAACTGACTAAAAAATAATAATTTTAATTTTCTTTCTGCATTTTCCAAATGCGTGACTTACCATGCCTCCAGAAAAAATACCTAAAATACCTAGGTGTGTTTACTATCCAAAATGTGGTAATTTTGAGGGTGTTATAATGTCTTGATGCTCCAGAGCCTCCAAAAATGTAAAAGGTAGTTAAGAAATTTGATGTAATTAACGCCCCCAGAAAACCTTACGATGCTGCTTACGGTGCTGCTTGGATTTTGGGCCCCTCTATGTGTTTAGGCTGTGAAAAGCTCTCACACATGTGATATCCCCATACTCAGAAGGAGCAGTAGAATGTGTTTTGGGGTGTAATTCTAAGTATGCCCATGCTGTGTGTTACATATATCTTATTAATTGACAGCCTTGTGTAAAAAAAAGAAAATTAAATTTTCCTTTTGCATTTTCCAAAAACTTCTGGCAAAAAATTATATTTTCAAAAGAATCATTATGCCTCTTAGAAAATATGTTGGGGTATTCGGTAATTTTGTGGGTGTTTTCACTGTCCTGTTGCTCCAGGACCTCTAAAAATGAGATAAGTAGTCAGAAAATTTTATGGGTAATTTATGTTCTTTTATAGCCATGGATTTTGGGTCCCTCTGTGTGGTTAGGCTGTGAAAAAGTTTCACGCATGTGGTGTCCCCATATTCGGGAGGAGTAGCAAAATGTGTTTTGCAGTGAAATTGTAAGTATGCCTATGCTGTGTGTGAGAAATAACTAGTTAACATGACAACATTTTTGTTACATTTTTTAACTTTCCAAACATTTGTGGCAAAAAATTACAACTTCAAATAAACTCACAATGCCTGGCTCCTACTAAATACCTTGGACTGTCTGCTTTCCAAAAGGGAGCCCTTGAGGGTATTTTAACTGTCCTTGAATTTTACGGCCTTAAGAAATAAGATCAGAAGATCATGACTAATGTATTTTAAATTATATTTACCATAGTTTTGTAGATTCTATAATTTTCACACAGACTAATTAAGCACTTGAGGACCGCCGCACGCCGATGTACGTTGGCAAAATGACACGGCTGGGCACATGGCCGTACAGGTACGTCCCCTTTAAGAGCCCAGCCGTGGGTCGCGAGCGCAATCACCGCTGGTGTCCCGCGATCGGGTCACAGAGAGGAAGAACGGCGAGAGGTAAGTGTAAACAAACCTCTCCCCGTGCTTCCTAGTGAGCCTGTCACTGATCGTCTGTTCCCTGTCATAGGGAACGATGATCAGTGTTGTCACACGCTAAGCCACGCTCCCCCACAATAAGTAAAACACATCAGGGCACACTTAACCCCTACAGCGCCCCCTCCTGGTTAACCCCTTCACTGTCAGTGTCATTTTCACAGTAACCAGTGCATTTTTATAGCACTGATCGCTGTGAAAATGACAATGGTCCCAAAAATGTGTCAAAAGTGTCCGATGTGTCCGCCATAATGTCGCAGTCATGAAAAAAATCACTGATCGCCGCCATTACTAGTAAATTAATTAATAAAAATGCCATAAAACTATCCCCTATTTTGTAAACTTTTGCGCAAACCAATCAATAAACGCTTATTGCTATTTTTTTTACCAAAAATATGTAGAAGAATACGTATCAGCCTAAACTGAGGAAAAAAAATGTTTTTTTTTATATATTTTTTGAGGATATTTATTATAGCAAAAAGTTAAAAATATTGCATTTTTTTCAAAATTGTCGCTCTATTTTTGTTAATAGCGCAAAAAATAAAAATCAGAGAGGTGATCAAATACCACCAAAAGAAAGCTATAATTTTGGGAAAAAAAGGACGTCAATTTTGTTTGGGAGCCACGTCGAACGACCGCGCAATTGTCAGTTAAAGCAACGCAGTGCCGAATCGCAAAAAGGGGCCTGGTCCTTTTGCTGCATATTGGTCCGGGGCTTAAGTGGTTAATATACACTGATTTAGGTTATTTTTACTAAATAAATGTAGCAGAATACATTTTGACCTAAATATATGAAGAAATATTATTTATTTGCAAAATTTTATAATATATAGCAAAAACCAACACCCAGTGGTGGTTAAATACCACCAAAAGAAAGCTCTATCTGTCTCAAAACAAATGATGGGTAAAATGTTGCATGACAGAGTAATTGTTATTTAAAGTTTGACAGCGCTGAAATCTGAAAAATGGCCTTGGCAGGAAAGGAGTGATATAGTCCGATCTCAAATTGATTAAATACCCAGTCATGTGCAAAGAAAAAAAAATGGATTTATACTTTTGCATGATCGGATGATCAAAATTAACACAGTTTTAACTTATTTACTATGCAAAGTGAACATTCTGTATTCCTTTAGTAAATCGATCCCATTGAGTCACTGACCTGGATCAAGTATGCAAATAAGAACTTCAGACGTTTATATGACTTTGTTGATCTAGATCAGGGATATGCAATTAGCGGACCTCCAGCTGTTGCAAAACTACAAGTCCTATCATGCCTCTGCCTCTGGGTGTCATGCTTGTGGCTGTTAGTCTTGCTATGCCTCATGGGACTTGTAGTTCTGCAACAGCTGGAGGTCCGCTAATTGCATATCCCTGATCTAGATACTTAGATATTAAGAACTCAGAAAATCTTGGAGCCAGAAACTCAATATGACTGCAAGCCTGCCAACATTTTTGGAAGAAACAATGGTTGCTCTTGTATTATTCTTAAAGTGGTTGTAAACCCTAGCAAAAAGAAAAAAAAAACCCTGCAAGACAAAGCCATAATGAGCTAGTATGCATAGCATACAAGCTCATTATGAATTACTTACCTTACATCGAAGCCCCCGCAGCGGTCCTCTTACCCCCCTCCGGCCGATGACATCTCTCCCGGAGTTACTTCCCTGTATCGCGGGCTCCGGCGCTGTGATTGGCCGGAGCCGCGATGAAGTCACTCCTGCACATGCGCGTGCGAGCCGCCGGTAACGGCACACTCACTGAAGCAATGTGCCTTTGCTTCAGTGCGCATGTGCCAATGACATCGGCACATGCAAATACAGGGGATATCTCCTAAACTGTGCAGGTTTAGGAGATATCCTGGGTAGCTACGGGTAAGCCTTATTATAGGCTTACCTGTAGCAAAAAGTGGTTGTAAAGGGTTTACAACCACTTTAATAAAGGTGTTCTTGGACAATAGGTCCAAAAGAGTCCTGTTCCAAGCTCAGTTTCCTTTTCACATTTTTAATTTTAACCCTTTGGGATTGATTTCCTAATACGGGAGAGTGCAAAATCTGCTGCAGCTCTGCCACCCAATCAACTTTCAGTTTTTTTCTCAAAGTTTAATTGAACAAGCTAAAGTTAGAAACTGATTGGCTACCATGCACAGCTGCAGCAGATTTTGCACTCTCCAGTTTTAGGAAATCGACTTCAATGAGTACAAGGTTTTTCATAGTTTGGGTTTTATTGTTTATTCTGCTTCTCTTAGGTTTTCATTGTTTTAATTATTGCTTCTTAAGAAAATCACAGATGCTATCAAAAAATGAAAAGATATAGGTTGCAATTCACAAACAGTAAATCTAAAGGCTTTTTTTTTTTAATAGAGGAGGAAATGGTTAAAACCCCCTTTGAAATGTCTGTGTTGCTTAGGGTTGAATTGTTTAATCATTGTTTCATAAGAAAACTATGGAGTCTAGCAGCAATTGAAAAGAATTATGTTGCAATTGACAAAAAGCAGATCTAAAGGCTTATTTTATTTTTTTTACATTGAATATGGGAGGGAATTGTTAAACCCCCTTTCAAAATGTTGTCTGTGTCCTTATTGAGAGATTTTCCTTTTCTTCACATTGCAACAATGGAAAAAATGTAAATTTAGTGTAGCTAGCTTGTGTTTTTATGTTTACTACTATGTATATGTATAATAAAATCCCCATGATTTTGAAAGAATTGAAAGATGTTGTGCTGTTCTAGCTATTTATCTATAAAGTAAAACCACCCTATTGACACATGTTTTGAAGTCATCATGTTACCTAATAAAACTGATAATGATTATGACAAATATGAAGATGATGATGGTGAGGATGATTTCACCTGTCTTGGGGAGTGGGTACAAAGACACATTGGTCACTCCACTGGGGGTCTGTAATCATAAAAATGGTAAGAACCACTGTTCACACTGTGCCCCCCATTATGAGTAAGTACATACTTCAAGTCTTAAGATTACTCAAACATCTTTTTCTTGTATGCCGCGGTAAATAACCCCCCGCTTGTGTCTGTTTTTCCATCTCCGAACCACGGAAAGCTTAAGGCAACGACAAAGTATGAACTTGTGTTGACTTTTAGCAGCACATCCAGTGAGAAATGGATTGTATAGTTCAAGTAAATAAATAGTTTAGTATTCCATGGACTATCTAATCATACGTTGCAGTCTGCAGTACCTACTGGGAATGATTGCTTCTACATATATTTTTATGCGTCTTCCCTTTGTTGTTGATTTATTTCCCACCAGGCGAATTTACTGTGTACTCTATCAAAAACAATCATTGTTAATTGTAAAACTTATGCTTGTAATTGTTGCACGTTACCTGTGCTGTGTAGAGAGATACATCGGTGCCTTATAAATAAATTATGCCGGTATTAAATCTTCTGCCTTTCTTGAGTGATGTGCATTCCTGACCTCCTAAACTTTCTCGGCTGGATTCCTATTAATCTCTGCATAAGCTGCACAATTTCCCTCCTTTCACTAAAGGTTGTACTTTCTCTGGCAATTCTATATTTATAGAATGAGAACTGTGATTGAAACTTTCAAATACATGAAGGGATTAAACACATACACACATAACACACACAAAAGCACATCTGGGAGAAGAGAAATGTTAGAACAAGATATTACGTTCTGGAGGGGGCACCAAGCACAGGCCATTGTTAAAGAAGCTCAGATTCTTAAGAAAGGGTGACGGAATTACAAAAACCATTCCCATAAGATGAGGTTAAAAAAAAAACACCTTACAGGATAAAGGATTAAGGAACAAATAATAATAATAAAAAAAAACTGATATTTTCTAGATGGGAAGCTCTACTTATGAGAAGAAGAGGGTAAAGATTAAAAGGTTTCAGGGATATTACATGGATGGCAAGTTGCTTACGTGCTGGAAAAAAAAATGAGGATTCTATTTCTGTAACACTTTTTTTTTTTAAGTGGAGTTCCAAGCAAATATAACACAAAACTCTTTTAAATTCACTCCAACATCATTAAATGTATTTTAAATGTTGGTTGTGTAAAGGCTCGTACACGCTGTAAGAAAATCAGGCAAACATTTTCGTCCATGAATTTTCATATGATTTTCATAGAGTGTGTACACAACTTTCAACAGCCGATTCTGACTTTTCGCATGAAACTCATCTTTGTATTTAATGTATACAAAAAGCCTAAAAAAGTTTTGGAAGTGCTGAAAGATTTTAACTGCTGACTTTGAAAGGTATGGGATATTCCAAAATGTTATAGTTGTCATTAGTCCAGAAAGTGAGGCGAAATCTTCCAATGGGGATACTTGTTTTGATGATGACAGCCATAAAGGGGATTTTCACTTACTTTTAAAAAAAACATTTTGATACTTTCTGTTGGGAATTAAAGTGGTTGTAAACCTTTACAACACACTTTTTGCTACAGGTAAGCCTATAATAAGGCTTACCTGTAGCTACCCTGGATATCTCCTAAACCTGAACGGTTTAGGAGATATCTCCTGTCCCCTGCATGTGCCGATGTTATCGGCACATGTACACTGAAGCACACTGAAGCAATGGCACGTATGTGCCGTTGATTCAGTGAGTGTGCCTTTACCGGCGGCTCCCGCGATACCCGGAAGTAACCCCCGGGAGTGATGTCGCCGGCTGGTGCTCACCTCATCGAGGGCTTCGATCTCAGGTGAGTATTACATAATAATACTAGCTGATTATGCCTTTGTCTTGCAGGTGTTAGTTTTTTATTTTTTTTTAAATGAGTTTACAACCACTTTAAAGTGACACTTAACACACATTGTTTAATTTACACTATCCCTTCTCTTTCTGCATGTGGATGATGGCACCGTAATTATTTTAATAAAAAAAAATCGAATTACCCTTTTTCCTACTCAATATACATTTGTCCTATGACCCTGCTCTTTCCCAGACTGTCTGTAGGAAAACAGTGGCAGGAGGAGATTCTAGTCGTCTGCTGCTGGTCACATGTTCAAAAAAAAAAAACACCTTTAGAGTACAGAGTAAAAATAAATAATTAATATCAATGAACGGTTTTAAATTGTCATACAAATATATATTTTAAAAACAAATCTTTATTATTTTCTGGCAATAACACGGTGTGGGCAGATTTCTGCCAGTCACACCCCTCCATCATGTGCCTTATAAAAACAGGGAAGTGATGCCTCCATCAATGAAGATGTAATATCACACCCCCATTGTGTTTAGCTGGTTAGTGGACATTAAGGAGGAGGGAGGGAGCGGGCCTGTGAATACGCCCACATGTGTGTCTTTTCTAGTCACATGGGAGGCAAGTTGGGAGGCAATGCTCAGGTTAGAAAATACACAGAAAAGTGAGCATGTGCATTAGCTGCAACACTGCTCTGCAAAATCCCTAACTGCAGTGGGTACATATACAGAAGAGGGAGATAGAGAACAGCAGGATCAACCAGGTGTTTTGCAGAATACAGAAAACAAATCCCACAGTGACTGAGTGCATATGAACAGCATGTAATACAGCATTTATTGATCGTTTTTAATGGGGTGGGTTTAATTACCATTGTTGGCCACATGTTCTACGCAGGTCTGAACTTTGACCCTCACCTTCAGCAGATATCACATGACCATGTGCTTACGTCTTAAAACATATGACAACCACTGAGTGATACTTGAATGAACATTTTCTCCAGGAACACAAAGTAAGGATTAGCAGGAGGTTTAGAGCAGCCTTTCTCTACTGGGTAACCCCGTGAGTCAGGGCAGACAGCAGAAGACAAACCAATGTCAGGACAGTCATGTAAACTTCAGTCATGACCAAGGGTCAAGGTTAAGGATGCATCACAGAGTCCGTGTTGAAAGTACTATAACAAGCCCAGTGCCCTGGACTTCAAATAAGGAACACAGCTACACTGGCCAATGGGAGCCAAAGGATGCTAGGCAAACAGGGATGACCTGCTATATAACAATGTATGTAGCACTACCTCCGTGGGAACCATTGGTTAGCGTGAGTCCTCTGCTCTGTGCCCCGGACTTCCTCAAGAACTTCAATCCTTCTGACGTTCTGGGTTAAGCGTATAAACTTGCAATATTACAGAAAATCACTGAAAGTGATGCTTGGTACTCAGTAATAGCTCTAGAAACAGGTACTAAGCCAGTTAATAAATGCAAGCTTGATATAAGCACAAAAGGAAGCATAAAGATGAATTGGCAATAGTAAGAACACAACTTGATATAAAATTTAATTAGTAGCAAACACTAGGCCAGGGGTGCCCAACCTTTTTAAGAGCGAGGGCCACTTAAGCGACTTGTTAACTGGTCGCGGGCCACAATAAGTGGAGCGGACGGAACACAGATCCAACCAGATGGAAGGGAATTTATCCCCTTCTGTTTCTTTTTTAGTGGATTGGATTGGAGGTAGGTGGGTGCAAATGGACACAAGTCCGTTTACATCTGCCGCTCCATAGAGGTGAATGAAGGGTCCGCGTGGGTTGAACCGATCATGTGAAAGGGGCCTAAGGCTGCTTTCACACTGATGTGCGGCAGTTTACCTGCACTGCGGGTGCAGCACAGTGCGCCTGTGGCTTTCCTGCAGGTTAGCTGCACTTTGCCATCAATGTCTATTATATCCTGCAAATGTGGCGCACTCTCTGAAACCGCACCAAACACGCAGATAATAACAGAAGTCTATGACTCAGTGCAGGTAACCCGAAAGAGCACTGCGCTGCACCTGTGGATCAGTTTGAAAGCAGCCCAGTAACCACTGCAGAACAGATATCCCCATATATATATATATATACACTGCTTTTAGTAATAAACTTACCTTTAATAACAGTCTTCCATTCAGGTATCGCCGGCTGTTGCTGTCCCAGGCAGAAGGCATTTGGTATCACTCCGCTTGTGACAGGAGCCAGCGCTATACAGGAAGCATCGACATATGTGGCTCTGCTCGGCAGCCGCTTGCCTTCTCTACCGCTGGCTTCATTCACAACACTGATGCTCTGGGATGGCGGGTCGGCAACCCGCGATCTGGGCTTGCGAACCTGCTATCCCAAAGCAGGATTTCGCGGGCCACATCAGAAGGCTCTGCGGGGCACATGTGGCCCCCGGGCCACTGGTTGGGCACCCCTGCACTAGGCATAGGACCACCAGATCCATCAGATCAGCAATAGTAGCAAAGTCCCTGAACTGCAGCAATGGGCAGTAATGTAGCTTAATTAACTGCGTTCAGGAGACTATACTGCCAAGGTGCCCTACTGGTGACTATGCTAAGCCTAGGCTCACTAGGCAGAAGTAGCCACTCTTACGTATCTGATAGAAGAGCCTGATATGCAAAGGAAGGCCTCTCTTACACCTCTGACTCAAGGCCCCTGATAGAGTAGACAGGTAGCACAGGAGTGCAGAGTCGCACGAGTGCGGGTGGTTATGCTAGCTGCTGGGCTTCTAGTAGGCCAGTATGCCAGATGACAGGGGATGTTCTGTGAACTGGAACAGGCTGGCACTTGGATGCAGTAAGCAGAAGAGCAGGCCCTAGTGGCTAACAGACAGATGCTTGCGGCTAGGTAGTTCCATAATAACTGGAACAAACTGACCCAGTTTAAATAGTCCATTTGGCGTCATCATCTGTCATGGGATGCGTGTGCGCGCACTTGCACATCCAATTGCATTCCAGCGCACATTGGTGCGCCTGTGTGTGCGTGGATGCGTGCACACTTTAGCGCACGCCCGTGCACCCATCCTATGTGGAACCCATGAAACAGGAAGCTGCCTGAGGGAGCCATCTTGCCTGCTGGCAAGCCCTTCCTGACAGCCACTAAATGGATAAAGGACAAGGGCTAGTAGAATGGCTTTGTATGGGGCAGTCCTATAGTGTTCTTCTATGGCTATAGTTGGGGAACTTTTAGAAGCGTTGGTGCACTTAACAAAAGTTTTGATAAACCAGCATGCAGTCTAGGTGCAGTATTGTGCTAGGTATTAAGTGTCCCACTTCCAGCAACTCAGTCCCTGCTAGTCAGTATGCAAATGATGGGCAGTCCGCCCTCTCACTGGTTCCTGTGTTGCAACTTTAATGTTCCCGCTGTAGAAAGGGGCCTTTTCATTACACAGATGGTTCTGGTGGTCAGGAGTGTGAGAGAGGAGGGTGAGAGGATGCTCCAATCTCCCTTTAGTAAAATTGGTATTGATGCGATCGCTGCGCTCCCTGCTTTGCTTCCCCTATGTGTCACCATCCTCAGACTCCGGTCCCCACTGGATTAATCTCCTGCCGATATGTGGGCATACAGGCAGATGTGCTCAAATGGACTCCCCCAGCGCCAAAAGGAACAACCTAGTTCCACAGTCTCAGAAAATCAGCTCTACTGCTCCTCCTAACCCCAGTGTCTCTTGGGAGTTATAATGCAAAGGGTCAATACGGATTACCTCCTGGACTTCAAATCCCATGATCCTCAGCATTCTGCATAGAATCCCATAGGCTTTTCTGGCTATAGTTGACTGGAGGGCGTAGTGCAACACAACCATTTTCAGCAGAACAGTGGAAAGTGAAAGTAAACTGATTGTAAAGAGGGAAATGTCTCCATCTCCATGTTTCTATAGTCAAGCGCCTGGCCTCAAGTGGATGAGAGGAGGTGGAAATAGGCAAAAAAAGAGCAGAAGAGTGTGCAAAACGCTCCTGACAGCAGGTAATATATAGCACTAGTCTATTTCAAAATTTCTACTTTTGACTGGAGTATACATCACAATATAATGATCATTAAAAAGTTCAATCCATAAAGTAGCATGAAAGAAGATTTTTTTTCCCTTGATCATTAAGAATGCCTCTAGAAAACATTTTGGTCTCCTGCTGAGAGCATTGCATTTATTTAGAATGTGTCATTTTCATCCTAAATTATTTTTGAACGAGACATCCAACTCCTTCTGTCATTGCTTCCATGATTTTTCTTTTCCTCCTCACTCATTATTTTTTTATCAGCTCTCCCACTCATTTATAATGTTTTACCCACTTCTGGAAAATATTAGACCTTTGTTCTGCCAGGAAACATGTATATTTTCCTAGGTGCCTATGTTTTTAGCTACTACCTTCAGATTACTTTATTTTTTTTCTTGATATCCAGCATAGGTGATCTGTTGAATGATCAGACAGAGAGTAACTAAATTTCAGTTAAGTAAACAGTTGCAAAGTCAGAATGACAAGAAGCATGCAAATTAATAGGAAAGTTGCACAAATATGGACTCTCCACAGCAATGTCTCTGTGGCTCAATCGGGGGAGTATGTGCAAGTATAGCATAGCTTCTATACAGGGCTTAAGTCCTGTAGGAACGCATGGGAACGGTGTTCCTGTACTGTTTCCACAGCAAAAACGCCATTCCCTTTGGCAGCCACGTCCTGCAGGACTGACAGGGGTGGACTGACCCATCAGGCACTCGGCCACTACCAAAGGGCTCCGGGGCTAGTAGGGGGCCCCATCCGGGTTGCCAGCTGTCCATAAACATAGGGATGTCGGCTGTATTTTTCATACTGCTGTGTGTCTCTGTTATATTCTAACAGAGCCCAGCGAGCACAAATAGAAGAGGCTGGATTGGCTCTGTCTCCTCCCTCCCCTCTGTCCCTGTGTACATCCACACTCCGTGCAGCCCGTGTGCTTCATCTGAAGGGGATGGGGTGGGGCGGGAAGTTGAAACAAGTAGCCGACAGCTACAGAAGCTGCTAACTGAGCCAGTGAGCCTCCTGGGACCATCCAAGTGAGTTTTCACCATCCCTGTGATTGAACCTGATATGGCATCGCCACCTACAGGCCACAGGGAACCATACACCAGGCAGCATCACATGGCTACCAGCTCAGACCAACCCCTAAATTTAGGCACATAACACCCTAAAAGTAAAGGGGTGCTACATACACCCCCTCCTAAAATAGACACTGTCCCCAGTGTCTGCAATAAATGCACAACACCTCAAGCCTGAGCAAGCGTGAATTTATGCAATTCTGTACAAATTGTTGAGTTGTTGTGCCTGAACCAACATAAGGGAAAGGGGACAAGAGAAAAGAAATAGAGAAGGAAAATATAGAGAACAAAAACACAAACATCGACATCCATTCTCAATGTTACATTTTCATATTACACTGTACATATACCACCCCCTCCTAAAAAACTACTCCACCCATTCTCCAGCAGAATTGCTTGTAGTTCACCTGCAGAGGGAGAAAAAAAACACAACACACAGAATCAAACATCCTAACTTCTAGAAACAGAAGCAAACCATTCCCCCTAGAAGGAATGACCGGTTTCTGTAGCATAATTTCCTGCAGAACACCACCACCTAGTGGCAGCACATATTACTACACTGGCCTTGGTGCGCATAGGCATGTATCAATACACAAGGACACCCCCTTGATCATGACAGCTTCCTGCTTTGGCCCTGACTAAGCTACCCAGTGTTCAGTTCTTTTCTTGGGAAGAAAAAAACGTTCTCCTCTGCGGGACTGAAAAGGGAGAAAAACACAAACAGTCCTCCGATTCCTCACAGACTAAATTCCCTCTTGAGCAGAGAGTCAGGTCAGCGGTTCAAGGCAAGTTCCCTGAAGTGGAATAATAAAAAAAAACAAGTTCCCACTTCAAAGATAGTACTTGGGATCCAGGAGAACAAGGGTTTTCCACTGCTTGTCCAATGTTTCTATGTAGTAAACAGCATCGTCTCTGTCCTTGCTGCAGATGACTACACGGTCTGCGTGAATGTGCCGACCATAAGTCCAGTCCTTGCGGCAGCCTTTATAATGATCAGCCATTACAGCAGAGCACTTTAAATATCGGTAACCTCTCAATACTTTCACATGGTCCCATACAAAGTCAGCGTACCATCGTTCACGAGAGGCCTCAATCTCATAGAGAAGTTCTTTAGGATATTCCCACCCATAGTCAGTGGCGACCTATTTGTGTAGGAGCCGTTGCAACTGAGCTAGAGGTGGCATGGTGGCCCGATCTTCTGCTCCCGGGAAGACAATGGCATCCGGAGACCTTCTCAATGGTGCAGGCTCCAGCGGCGGTAAAGGTGGCCACAACGGTGCCCGGACATCCACAACAGCAGGCACAGAAGACGCCGGAGCTGGCAAAGCGGGCATAGGGTCAGTCTCCTCCCTTGCAGTAGAGACTTCCACTCGAGGTGTAGTTTCCCCAGAGTCCATTAATGAAACTCCACCTAAACTGCGGGGTGAAGTTGCCGGGATCCTATCCCCACCCTTTTTTTCAAACACTTCATCCACATCACGATCATCTCCCACATCTGAAGATGAGTCCAACTCAGAAGTATTATACTCCTCCGCCGGTAGATAACTGGTGGTGGAGACAGACACAATGTCCCTGAAAATGGAGGGTTTTTGCGGGCTGGTTGTCCACACATCCCCTGTAGCATGGGGTGTGGGCTTCCCTTCCCTCTCCAACAAAGTCAATGTCCCTTTTCTCCCAGCCTCCTTGCCTTCCCCCGACGCGGATCTCCTGGAGGTCACTCCGGCTTGAAGATCCGGTTCAGGCAGGCGCTGGGGCAGGCTTCGGCCGCCGGAGGCCTTTATGTATCCCACCTTCCGCTTGGCGGGTGGGAGAGAGTTCTCTGTTGTAACGGAGACAGCATCCGCGATGACCTCCGTTGCAAGCTCCGCAATGGTCGGGACTCCATCCTCCACATCCGTGGCTGTCGGAGCAATGCGCGTGGGCAGGCCGTGGGAGTACTGGTTTCCTCTTCAAGAGTAGTGACACCTGTAAGGCAGTTGACCCGGTAACCCTTTTGTTTCTCAGTCGGCTGGTCCACCTCAAAAAGGAACTCTCTAGCACACCTTCCAAAAGGCCGAAGCTGCAGCGCCAGTCCTTGGCATTTAGGACAGAGCATGCCCAGGGCCTCCGCATCCCTGCATGTATAAAGCGTGAAGCGGCCCCTAGGCTTGAGCCAAATCCCTGTATCCGTCAGGGGGGCAGAAAAAGAAACAACGTCCATGGCTGTGGTAGGTGGGAACATCCGTGGTCCCGGTGAAACAGAAATCCATGGGGCGGCAGACATGCTGCTTCTTCACCAGTTCAGCTCGCACTGTTGGCGGGGGCTCCTCCCCCTTTCCTTCTCTTTCTGCGCATAGCTCGCTGGCTTTTAAGACACGCCCACGAACGACGCAGTTAGGAAATCCAGCATAGGTCTTGGCCTGTACCTCCATTTCTCTTACAAGTGACGCAGTTCACTTTTTTCCGAAATGGCCGGCCTCCACAGAATCACACCAGGGAAAAACATTAAGTCCAGCTTCAGGGGCAGCTGCAAAATATATAATCCCAGACGAGCCCCCACGTGTAGCACACAGACCTTTTTCTCGCCTGGCTCACTTGCAAGTCAAGGCACACCGTACTATATGCCCGTACCCTCCTGTTTGAAGAGGTTAAGCAGTGTTCACAAATTGTGGGTCCTGCAGCGAGTTACCTTCTTCCACTGGTTCTCTTCCCCAGAGTATGGGGTCAAGTCTCCATTTTTTTCACCCAAAGAAGCCAATGTCCAGAAACACTTTAACTCCAACAGAGAGTTTATTTTCTATTTGCTGCATAGTAGACAGAGACAGATGGATGAAAGAAGGAATAAGTGTGAGGGATTAGATCCAGGCACAACTAGTAACCTCGTCGCCACTCGATCTCGAGTGGGTTTAGCTCACCCGGATAGTCCTCTCTCACAGTCCTAGCAGCCGGTGTGGACCTCGAACTGTTCTGTCACCCTATCCCCTCTAGGGACAGGTACAGGAGATCCTCTAACCTCTGTAGACTTTTAAGAACAGGATAATGCCAATGGGCACTCTACAGATTAGCCTTCCCGAACAAGGAATCCTTCCCTCTGACAGGTCACCAGGCCTCTCCTGAGACAGAAATCTTCCATTACTCATCTCCTCAGTGGGACCGATCCTCCCCTGGCTTCCTCACGGTCAGAGTGGGTACCCTCACCTGGGCACCCTGGGACTCCAATGGGCGAATTGTAGACCAGTTAAAGGTACTGGACCTACCTGGAACGTTGCAGCCTCGGGCCAAAGGTGCCCGAGACTTCTCGGCCAGTCATCGCACCCCCGAGGGGCACACCCCTCCGGCTCCTCCACTCCAACTTTCCTCTACTCCCCTCCTCGACTCCCCTTAAAATATGGCATCTGCCCCTTATGTACGCTCTACCGGCACGCACAGCAGGCCGACCACGCCCACTGTACCGCTGCCGAGAGAGGACACCCTAAGGTGCAGTAATGCCACCCATGGCTCAACCCTGACCTGATATGGCATTGCCACCTATAGACCACAGGGAACCATACACCAGGTAGCATCACATAGGCAGAGGCAAATACCTAGCAATCAAAGTGGTCCGAGCCTGGCTACCAGCTCAGACCAACCCCTAAATTTAGGCACATAACACCCCTAAAAGTAAAGGGGCGCTACACAAAATTTTCCAAAAGCGCACTAAATGTCCTGCATGCTGCATCTTTGGCGTGCTTTCATAAAACACAGTAAAATTATGCAACCTAAAAAAAGTCTATGGGACTGCGTCTAAAATTTGGAGATAAAATGCAGGAAAACTGCGCATACACCAGCATTGCGGCAAACTCCAGCACACCAGTGTGAACCCAAAGGCTTCTTCACACTTAGAGCAGACCCTGCCATTCCTCTGAGAAGTGATCTATGCTCAGGTCCCTTTTCAGAGGCATTTGACATGCAGTGAGGAGGTGATTGCGTATCCTCACTGCCTGATTTAACCTCCTAAATGCCAATCCCTGCAGGTAATGACATGGTTAACTTTGAACTCTACATTATTTTCATAACTTTTCTTACATTGGACCTTAAAGGAGAAGTATGTGGAAAGCTGGATGGGGAATGGGATGGATGATGCTGGGATGGGGATGTGGATACATTGTGGAGAGGGATGTAGATAATTCTGGGCAGGGATGGGGATACACTGTGGAGAGGGATGGATGATGCTGGGTGGGGATGGGGATACATTGTTGAGAGGGATGCAGATAATTCTGGGCAGGGAATGGGGATACATTGTGGAGAGGTGTGGATGATGCTGGGTAGGGATGAGCTTCGTGTTCGAATCGAACATACGTTCGACTCGAACATCGGCTGTTCGATCGTTCGACGAAGATCGAACGATTTGGGCCGTTCGCGCCAAATTCGAGTGACGCGAACGGCCCACAATGCACTACGCCATCGCAGTGTCATCCAGGCGCTGTGATTGGCCAAGCATGCACTGTGACCCCGCATGCTTGGCCAATCACAGCGCCGGCAGCGAGGAGAGCAATGATTGGCCACAGGCAGGATGCCTGTGGCCAATTATTGCTGAGGGTGTTTAGTACACGCCCCACACTATAAAAGGCCGCCAGCACGGCGGCCTAGTGTAGTGTGTTCCGGAGCAGGGATAGAGCAGCATAGGCAGGGACAGTGACTTTTATTTCTTTCTTGCTTAACCTGGATTCCTTTAGTTTAGGGAAAGAGAAGGATAGGTAGGGAGAGTGTCAGTGTGTTTTGTGCTTGTGCTATAGTGTGCTTAAAAAAAACATTTTTTCTAGGGACAGAAAACTGTAGGTAGGGAGAGTGTCAGTTTCTTTCACTGTGCAAGTCCTTGTTTCTAGGGACCTGGAAGGACAGTGAGTGAATTCTCCTTGTGCTATATTGTGCTTAAAAAAAACTTTTTTTCTAGGGACAGAAAACTGTAGGTAGGGAGAGTGTCAGTTTCTTTCACTGTGCAAGTCCTTGTTTCTAGGGACTGGGAAGGACAGTGAGTGAATTCTCCTTGTGCTATAGTGTGCTTAAAAAAAAACATTTTTTCTAGGGACAGAAAACTGTAGGTAGGGAGAGTGTCAGTTTCTTTCACTGTGCAAGTCCTTGTTTCTAGGGACCTGGAAGGACAGTGAGTGAATTCTCCTTGTGCTATATTGTGCTTAAAAAAAAC
Organism: Rana muscosa; assembly: GCA_029206835.1. NCBI lineage: Eukaryota > Metazoa > Chordata > Amphibia > Anura > Ranidae > Rana > Rana muscosa. Next base: position 95,379,823 of record CM055120.1, on the reverse strand, counting down.
ATTTTTTCTAGGGACAGAAAACTGTAGGTAGGGAGAGTGTCAGTTTCTTTCACTGTGCAAGTCCTTGTTTCTAGGGACCTGGAAGGACAGTGAGTGAATTCTCCTTGTGCTATATTGTGCTTAAAAAAAACATTTTTTCTAGGGACAGAAAACTGTAGGTAGGGAGAGTGTCAGTTTCTTTCACTGTGCAAGTCCTTGTTTCAAGGGACAGAGAAGGACACCTGAAGGTAGCCCTTATTGCTTTTTTCCCATCTCCCTGCAGGCCATCTATTAGAATGTCTGGAAGGCAAACAAGGAGAGGCAGACAGTCAGGAGGCAATAAAAGAGGGCAAGCAGGCTCTGTTTCTGGGGGCAACAGTGCTGGTCGTGGACGCGGTGCATTGTCATCAGCACATGGCCATGGGACACGCTTGTCCTTCTTTTCCGCAGCTGGACATGTTGAGCCACATCATGCCGAAGACTTGGTAGAGTGGATGACCAAGCCCTCCTCCTCCTCCTCCTCATCCTCTCTCACCCAGGCTCAGGGTACTGGCAAAGCAGCTGCCAAAGCGTCCTCTTCCCTGGTATCAATGTCAGACTCATCATCAGTCACTCCTTCCCTAGACCCACCATGTCCTCCTCCTGAGGAGTCCCCCGAACTGTTTGAGCACAGTGTTGGGTACATGCTCCAGGAGGATGCCCAGCGTTTCGAAGGGTCTGATGATGAAACCCAGCTACAGGAAGGCAGTAGGGTGAGAGCAGACAGAGGGGATGCTCAAGAAGGACACCAATCTGGCAGTCATGTTCCAGCAGCTGCAGCATACTGCCAGATTGGCTCCAGTGATGAGGAGGGAGGGGATGATGAGGTCACTGACTCCACGTGGGTGCCTAATAGGAGAGAGGAGGAGGAGGATGAGGAGGAGGCACATCTCCAACGAGACAGGATGCCCTTTGGTGGCCAGCGTAAGGGCAGTACACCGACGGAATCACACCGCAGAGCTCCGCCTGTGCAGGGCGCTGCCTCTGCCCGTCATTCAAAAAGTTCCTTGGTGTGGGCCTTTTTTGAGGCTAGTGCATCAGATCGCACAGCTGCTGTTTGCAACATATGTCTCAAGCGTATATCGCGTGGCCAAAACATCAGCCGCTTGGGTACCACATGCCTGACCAGACATATGTTGACCTGCCATGCAGCTCGTTGGCAAGCCTACCTCAAAGACCCACACCAAAGAACAAAGCGGACCTCTCCTTGCACCGCATCAGCTGGGATTTCCAACCCCACTATAACTTCAGTCCTCTCTGAAACATGCACTGAGAGGAATGAAGGTGTAGAATTAGGTGTGTCACAGCCAAGTACTTGCGGCCACTCTGCTAGCAGTACACCGACGTCCGATTCTAGCAGGCAAATTTCCCTGCCCCAGCTGCTGGACCGTCGAAAGAAGTTCACTCCCAGCCATCCACATGCCCAGCGGTTGAATGCTAGCTTGGCTAAATTGCTAGCGCTTCAACTGCTGCCTTTTCAGTTGGTAGACTCGGCCCCCTTCCGTGAGTTTGTGCAATGTGCGGTTCCTCAGTGGCAGGTTCCCAAACGCCACTTTTTCTCACGGAAGGCTATTCCGGCTCTCTACCGGCATGTGGAAGGCAATGTCTTGGCCTCGCTGGACAGGGCGGTCAGCTGTAAGGTGCATATTACCGCTGACTCATGGTCCAGCAGGCATGGACAGGGACGTTACCTTTCTTTCACGGCCCATTGGGTCACTCTTTTGGCAGCTGGGAAGGATGCAGGACAAGGTGCAGTAGTGTTGGAGGTTGTCCCACCGCCACGCCTCCAAAATGCTACTACTGGTTGTGACACACCTCTCTCCTCCACCCCCTCCTCTTCTTCTTCCTCCATGGCCTCTTCCTGTGGTTTGTCCTATGAACCAGCGGTGCTCCGTAGCCGTTCACGGGGCTACGCAAGTACGCAGGCAAAAAGATGCCATGCCGTGCTTGCGCTGGTGTGTTTGGGGGACAGAAGCCACACTGGGGCAGAGGTCCTGTCTGCTCTGCAGGGCCAGGCCGAGAGGTGGTTGACGCCACGCCAGCTTAAGCCAGGAATGGTGGTTTGCGACAATGGCACCAACCTCCTCTCCGCCCTCCGACAGGGACAACTGACCCATGTGCCCTGTGTGGCTCACGTCCTTAACCTGGTGGTGCAGCGGTTCTTGGGCAGGTACCCGGGCTTACAGGATGTCCTGAGGCAGGCCAGGAAAGTCTGTGTGCATTTCCGCAGATCTTATAATGCCAGTGCTCGCCTGGCTGAGCTGCAAAAGGAGTTGAACCTGCCCAAGAACCGCCTTATATGTGACATGCCCACCAGGTGGAACTCAACGTTGGCCATGCTGCAGCGGCTGCACACGCAGCAGAGGGCCATCAATGAGTACCTGTGCGACTACGGCACCAGGACAGGGTCTTGGTTTTTTTTCTCCACGCCAGTGGGGCATGATCAGGGATGCATGCACTGTCCTGGCACCATTTGAGGAGGCCACGAGGATGGTGAGCAGTGACAGTGCATGCATCAGTGACACTGTACCTCTTGTCCACCTGTTGGAGCACACGCTGCGTGGAATAATGGACAGGGCACTTGAGGCAGAACAGAGGCAGGAAGAGGAGGACTTCCTTGCCTCTCAAGGCCCCCTTTACCCAGACAGTGTTCCTTCTGTCCCACCCATCGCACAGGAAGAGGAAGAGGAGGAGGAGGAGGAGGAGGAGGAGGATTGTGTCAGCATGGAGGTGGAGGCTGGCACTCAGCATCATCAGCAGCAGTCTTTTAGGGATGATTTACAGTCCCAAGAAACCAGTGGACTTGTACGTGGCTGGGAGGAGGTGACTGCGGATCATGTCGTCCTTAGTGACCCAGAGGACTCCGGAGCGAATGCCTCAGCAAACCTACGCTGCATGGCCTCCCTGATCCTGCAAAGTCTGCGGAAGGATCCTCGTATTCTTCGGATCAAGGAGAGGGACCATTACTGGCTGGCCACTCTCCTTGATCCACGGTACAAGGGTAAGGTTGCGGACCTTATGTTACCGTCGCAGAGGGAGCAGAGGATGAGACAACTCCGGGAGGCCTTGCAGAAAGGTCTGTGCAACGCGTTCCCAGAGACTGGGAGGTTACAAACTCCTGGTCCAGGACAACGAGTTGCTGAGGCTTCGGCCAGTCAAAGAAGGAGCGGTGGGGAAGGTGGCCGTCTGACCGATGCGTTCAGACAATTCTTTAGTCCGCAGCCCCAAAGTATGATTGGTTCCAGCAACCATCGCCAGCGTCTGATAAACATGGTGCAGGAATATCTAGGGGCAAGGTCAGACTTGGACACCTTCCCCACCGAAAATCCTCTGGCTTACTGGGTCTTGAGGATGGATCACTGGCCAGAGCTTGCACAGTATGCAATTGAGCTACTGGCCTGTCCTGCATCCATCGTTCTTTTGGAACGCACATTCAGTGCTGCTGGAGGATTTGTCACAGATCACAGGGTGCGCCTGTCCACCGACTCGGTTGATCGACTGACTTTCATCAAGATGAACCAGTCTTGGATCACCACCAGCTACCACACACCTGATGCTGATATAACAGACTAATTGATTTTAACATGTCACATCCCTTCAAGACTGATGCTGATGCTGAGTGTCTGTGCTGTTATGTTGACTGGCTATCCTCCTCCTCCGAGTCCTCAATGATACGATTGATGATGATAGCTTGGAAGATCATTTTTGTTTATGGGTGCCGCCACCAGTGGCTAAGGCCCAATTTTTCAGCCCCTGTTTTACAGGGGCGTGTAATTACAATTTTTTTAGCAATAATTTGCCATAGGGCTCATTGCTGTGCTCCAAGTACAGTATCTGTGAGGGGTTGGAGTGTTGTGGCACCAGTGCCTAAGGCCCAATTTTTCAGCCCCTGTTTAACAGGGGCGTGTCATTACAATTTTTGAAGCAATACTTTGCAACAGGGCTCATTGCTGTGCTCCAAGTACAGTATCTGTGAGGGGTTGTAGTGTTGTGCCACCAGTGCCTAAGGCCCAATTTTTCAGCCCCTGTTCAACAGGGGCATGTAATTACAATTCTTGATCTAATAATTCACAGCAGGGCCCATTCCTGCACCCACCAAGAGTAACTCTGAGGGCTTACAGTGTTGTGTCAACACCACCACCACCACCAAAGGCCCAATTTTTCAGCCCCTGTTCAACAGGGGCATGCAATTACAATTCTTGATCTAATAATTCACAGCAGGGCCCATTGCTGCACCCACCAAGAGTAACTGTCAGGGCTTACAGTGTTGTGGCACCAGCACCACCATCAAAGGCCCAATTTTTACTACCACTGTTCAACAATTATATGTAATTACAATTCCTGATATAATAGTTGACAGCAGGGCGTTCCAGCACCAACCAAGAGTAACTGTGAGTGCTTACAGTGTTGTGCCAACACCAACAACTAAGGGGCCTATTTCTGCAGAGTATCTACGGCAGGTCCCTACTTTCAAACATCCAACTTACAAACGACTCCTACTTGCAAACGCAAGAAGACAACAGGAAGTGAGAGGAAATCTACCCCTAGGAAGGAAAATTCTCTCCTGTAAGAATTAATATGGGAGAAAGGTGTCTCCTCTGTACTGATGCTTTATCAGCAATCCTTGTTTCAAGAAAAACACCACATTTCAAAAACAGTTGTCATTGGGACGGAAAGTGAGGTGAAATGTTCTGAACAGGGGCACAGACAGCAAAACAAATGTTACAGGGGTGATAACCCTTACCTATGTTTTCCAAAAAGTTTAAAAATAGATTTTTGGGCTGGAGCTACACTTAAACAATGTACCTGTTCAAAATTACAAACAGATTCTACATAAGAACAAACCTACAGTCCCTGTCTTGTATGCACCGCCTGTATACGGCTGTTCAGAGTATATAGGGCCTTTTTTATTTTATGTGCGGGGTTCCCCTTAATATCCATACAAGACCCAAAGGGGCTGGTAATGGGCTGGGGTAGGGGGGGGGGGGTCATGGGGTAGCTATGCCATTTTTCTTAAAGATTTTCATCCATATTACCGGGACCAGACATTACATTAAAGCCGCAAGCAGTTTTAAATGGCTTTTTTTTCCTTTAGAAGTGTCATTTTGTGCAGGGACAGTTCTAAACACGGGAAACACGTGGCACTTCACAGGCATACTTTAGACACCCCCCAGGTACGATATTTAAAGGAATATTTGACTTTTTTTTTTTCACTTTATGCATCATTAAAATGACTGCTCCCGAAAAACGACCGTTTTTAAAACTTCTTTTTGCATTGATACATGTCCCCTGGTGCAGAACCCGGGTTCCCAAACCCTTTTTAGGACAATAACATGCATAATAGTTGTTATAATTAGCACTTTAGAATTCGAACGTTCGCATCCATTGTATTTAATAGGGTTCTAATGTTCGTACGAACTTTCGGTCCGTTCGCGGGTTCTGGTGCGAACCGAACCCGGGGGTGTTCGGCTCATCACTAATGCTGGGTAGGAATGGGGATACATTGTGGAGAGGGATGCAGATAATTCTTGGCGGGAATGGGGATACATTGTGGAGAAGGATGGATGATGCTGGGCAGTGATGAGGATACATTGTGTAAAAGGTATGGAGATACATTGTGTGCAGATTCAGTGGGATGGCCATTTGGTGGGACATCCAGTGGGCGGGCCCTGGGGAATGTTGGTGGTCAGGCCCTGGTGGGCCCAGGCCTAAAGCTGTGTAAGGGGCCCCAAAATTTCTGATAACTGCCCTGAGCATGCGAGCTGTGTGGCACCGACACACTGATTGAGGCTAAGCAGAGGCTCGAAGCAGAGCCTCTGCAAAGGATAAAGACGCAGGCACAGCAGGGTGCCAGTAGTCCTCCTGTAGCTTCCCCCGGAATGATTCACAGCAGCTCCATGTGGCACGCTGTGGGGGAAGTGATGTCATGGGTCAAAGTGCAGCGGGAGCCATGCGGAGCTGCTCTGTGAAGTGCAGGGTGGGGCGAGGGGGAATCTTTGGTGAGTTCCCACACTTTTTTTCCTAGGACTTGACCCCTGTGTAACGGCACCCCAAATACGAAAGGGGGTAACGCCGTTTAAAGATATTCCCTCTCCTGGACACAAATTCACTGCCGATCCTCCACAGCCAGACGACCACTTCCCATAGGAATTAATCCTTCTGGAAGAACGAGACGCACTCTGTATCTTCCCAGGATCGAATGAATTTATTGAGAAAAACATTGTAACTTTTATACCCATCCAATACTGGATTAACCTAAAATGAACAATGGTCCAGCTCCACCCACAACATAACAAGAGCCAATACACATTACAATGAAAGGGTTTTGTAGCCGGTCTGTCTGTTGAGTACAATACACACAAGTATGCAGGTGATTCATCAACATCTCTTCAATTAACACATCTGCTGCTAGTTCCACAACCTATAATTATAGGCTTAATTCCCCCAAACCACAATGTAAATCACCACAAACAATGAACAGGTCTTTTAGAAGCTGGGATTAGCATTACACTAGGCAGACAGGTGATTGAGGCTGAACACCTCAGTATCTCTCAATTAACCTGTTGAGTTCAGAAACAGTAAATAGTCCTTTACAGATATCCTTGGGGATATGGTGGATAAATATTACAGACCCATTTTAGTTAGCCCAAGATATATTTCTTAATGTCCATTATTTCCTGGCTCACCCTGTGTCCAAAGTGACCCTCCTGTCACACATCTCCCCTTTTGGCAGGAGACTAACACAGGAGGTGACCCCAGATGGGTTGACTCCGAACTTAGTCCATAGGTCCATTCCTCCAATGCCGGTATCCACACCGTACCCCAAATAAATTGCTCCAAACAGAGCATCATTTACCCAGCCAACCTCTGCCTCTCTCAGAGAACATACCCGCCGCTGGGGAGAAGACAGGGTGACTGGGCTCAGTCTTTCATGCCGCTGGGGATCCGGGCCGACTGCCCAGCATCCCCGAGGTACACAAGTGGAGACCGAAGTCCCATCCACTTGTGGTAGGTGAAAATCCCCCAGTGCTTGCAAAGCAAGGTTGACATCCTCCTGTCCCAGTGTCACACCATTTTCTGGGGTTGTGTCAGTGAGGACCGAAGTCCCATCCAGTACCACAGGAACTCCCTCTTCTGTTAGTTGAGAGCAGAGGCCCGCGGCACTCTGCTCTGTTGCCAGCTCTTCCGCTGGGTTGCTGTGAGTGGAGACCGTAGTCCCATCCACCGATATCCGCTCAAGTGGCAGTTGTGTGCAGTGGCCAGTAGCATTCTGCCCTGCTGCCAGTGATTCAGCTGGGGGTAAAAGCTTTACCACCTCAGCTTGTTGCTGGAGAGATGGGCCAACTGCCCCGGCTCCCTGAAACTCCACAGTTGTTTCCGGTGCTGGGCAGAGGTTGCTAGCACTCTGCCTTGTTGCCAGCACTTCTGCTGGGGCCTCCACACCATCTGCTCTGGCTACCTGTTGGGGAGGGAAAAGGGCTGCTTCTCCTCCCTGCATCTCTGAAATCCCCTGGGAAAGAGGAACCATCACCTTCTCACCTCGGGCCTCCAAAACTGCCACGGGTGTAGAGCAGGGGTCTGTAGTACTTTGTCCTGCTGCCAGTACTTGAGCAGGCGATGCATAATCCATAACATCCTCTGAACAGTCCCTTAAGTCCATACCTTCTGTAATCTGTGGCTGGGGAGATGAGCCAACTGCCCTAGCTCCCTGGAACTCCATATCATCCACTTCGGCTTTAGGGATGGCAATCTTCAGATTTTCCACTGCCGATTCTGCAGCCAGGCTAGCTCCCTGGAACTCCATATCATCCACTTCGGCTTTAGGGATGGCAATCTTCAGATTTTCCACTGCCGATTCTTCAGCCAGGCTAGCTCCCTGGAACTCCATATCATCCACTTCGGCTTTAGGGATGGCAATCTTCAGATTTTCCACTGCCGATTCTTCAGCCAGGCTAGCTCCCTGGAACTCCATATCATCCACTTCGGCTTTAGGGATGGCAATCTTCAGATTTTCCACTGCCGATTCTTCAGCCAGGCTAGCTCCCTGGAACTCCATATCATCCACTTCGGCTTTAGGGATGGCAATCTTCAGATTTTCCACTGCCGATTCTTCAGCCAGGCTAGCTCCCTGGAACTCCATATCATCCACTTCGGCTTTAGGGATGGCAATCTTCAGATTTTCCACTGCCGATTCTTCAGCCAGGCTAGCTCCCTGGAACTCCATATCATCCACTTCGGCTTTAGGGATGGCAATCTTCAGATTTTCCACTGCCGATTCTTCAGCCAGGATTTCATAGTTGTCAACTGGTATTTCCTGATAGTCCCAGGCAAAGGGAGCCCCACCCTGCTGCTGAGCAGAGTCTAGCAGCTGTTTATAGGCAATCTCCAGCTCCCATTCCTGAACGGCCAGAAACTCCAAATCTTCCTGTGCCCAGTGCCCTTCCGAGACATTCAGTCTTTGCTCTCTGTGCTCCATTATTTCCTCCAAACGCCACTCCCGATCACTCCCAAAGTCAGGGTCCTCGGACAGCCTCCAATACAACAATCCCAGGCCATTATAGTCAAAGCCTTCCGTGGGGCTGTCATCCGCTGACCACTGGCACTCTTGGGCTACATACCACCGGAGGGCTCTGTAGCTCTCGTACAACCGCATCTCTGCCCGGATCAGCCTGCTTAACTCAGCTGTCCACTCCTGCTTCGGTTGTTCCCCCAATAACAGCATTTGTACTTCATACTGCGACCAGTACCTTACATGGATGGAGGGGAGAACTTTTCCCTGGTGTTGCTGCTCGAGAGCTAGCACTTTCTTCCAGAGTTCGCAGCGGATTGAATCAGACCATCCCAGCAGGACCTCCTCTGATACTGGTCCTCTATGCTGTATCTGCATCTCTCGCAACCTCCTTCTGAATTCCTTTTCCATGTCGGCTGGTATCTGTATCTCTCCTCTCCTTTCAGTTGGTGCTGCTTCTTTAGGTGTTGTCTCCGATTGCCGTATTTCCGCCATTCTCCACTCATGTTGCCGCTCTAGTTCTCTCTTTTGTCGCGCATACTGCAGCTGGATGCCTCTAATGGCTTCCTGAATGGCGGTCTCTGATGGGTTAGCACCATATAATGCCAACCGCTGTCGCACTCGTTGCTGAAACAAATCTTCAACTGACCGGGGTCCTGCATCACCATCTCTCTGGTCCATCTCGGCTCTCAAGTAAGTCTTTCAGCGTGGCTTTCCTGCAGGCTGCATAGCTTGGTCATTCACTGTGGTGGCTTGGAGTGTCCCAGGAACTGGAGGGAAAATCCCGCTGCTGCCAACCAATGTAACGGCACCCCAAATATGAAAGGGGGTAACGCAGTTTACAGATATTCCCTCTCCTGGACACAAATTCACTGCCGATCCTCCACAGCCAGACGACCACTTCCCATAGGAATTAATCCTTCTGGAAGAACGAGACGCACTCTGTATCTTCCCAGGATCGAATTAATTTATTGAGAAAAACATTGTAACTTTTATACCCATCCAATACTGCATTAACCTAAAATGAACAATGGTCCAGCTCCACCCACAACATAACAAGAGCCAATACACATTACAATGAAAGGGTTTTGTAGCCGGTCTGTCTGTTGAGTACAATACACACAAGTATGCAGGTGATTCATCAACATCTCTTCAATTAACCCGTCTGCTGCTAGTTCCACAACCTATAATTATAGGCTTAATTCCCCCAAACCACAATGGACAATAGAATGTAAATCACCACAAACAATGAACAGGTCTTTTAGAAGCTGGGATTAGCATTACACTAGGCAGACAGGTGATTGAGGCTAAACACCTCAGTATCTCTCAATTAACCTGTTGAGTTCAGAAACAGTAAATAGTCCTTTACAGATATCCTTGGGGATATGGTGGATAAATATTACAGACCCATTTTAGGTAGCCCAAGATATATTTCTTAATGTCCATTATTTCCTGGCTCACCCTGTGTCCAAAGTGACCCTCCTGTCACACCCTGTTTCTATAAGACTCTATACCAACAAAGAATCTAGCTAAGAATCCCTACTTTAGTAATTCAATTCAGTACACAATCAGCTACTTGTATTTATGCTCATAAACAGCATTCCTTTTAGTGAAGTCCAGGGTAGCTCTGGTATAACACGCACCCTAACTTTAAGAGGGAAGTTTCAGGAAAAAAACGTTCCACAGCCCCCTGCATATAACACGCAGGCACAGTTTACCCTCTATTTTCGGGGTAAAAAAGTGAGTTTATACGCCAATAAATACAGTATATATTTAAAAAAAAAAACATATATTTATTGAAAAAATATTTTAAAACAGATATAGAAATATCTATGTACATCTTATGCTTAGAGCAATACAAGAAAATAATAAAGCTAATATCTCCATTAACCCTTAGTATATAGGTAGGGAGTCTCCAAAAAGATACAAAACAGAAGACATATACTATATAATCATAATCTTATGTTAGTCAGGTATCCAAAATGGTGGCTACTGAATGGATGGTGGTATTCCGTTATATAATTGGCTCATTGCTCTCATTGCTCGACAAGTTTTGCATGGTGTACGCTTTTTCAGGAGCTAAAGAGGTAAAATAAATAATAATATATAACATATGATAACTCCGAAGAAGCGTACACCACGCAAAACTTGTCGAGCAATGAGCCAATTATATAACGGAATACCACTATCCCTTCAGTAGCCACCATTTTGGATACCTGACTAACATAAGATTATGATTATTTACAGTGCCTGGAAAAAGTATACATACCCCTTGAAATGTTCCAAATTTTGTCATGTTACAACTGAAAATGTAAATGTATTTAATTGGGATTTTATGTGATAGACCAAAACAAAGTGGCACATAATTGTGAAGTGGAAGGAAAATGATAACTGGTTTTCAAGTTTTTTTTACAAATAAATATCTGAAAAGTGTGGCATGCATTTGTATTCAGCCCCCTTTACTCTGATACCCCTAACTAAAATCTATTGGAACAAATTGCATTCATAAGTCACCTAATTAGTAGATAGAGTCTCAGTATAAATACAGATGTTCTGTGAAGCCCTCAGAGGTTTTTTAAAGGACCTTAGTGAACAAACAGCATCATGAAGGCCAAGGAACACACCAGACAGGTCAGGGATAAAGTTGTGGAGAAGTTTAAAGCAGGGTTAGGTTATAAAAAAATATTCCAAGCTTTGAACATCTCACGGAGCACTGTTCAATTCATCATCCAAAAATGAAAAGAGTATGACACAACTGCAAACCTACAAAGACATGGCCGGGCAAGGAGACCATTATTTACAGAAGCAGCCCGTGGTAACTCTGGCGAAGCTGCAGAAGTGGGAGAGTCTGTCCACAGGACAACTATTAGTCGTGCACTCCACAAATCTGACCTTTATAGAAGAGTGGTAAGAAGAAAGCCATTGTTGAAAGAAAGCTATAAGAAGTCCCATTTGCAGTTTGCGAGTAGCCATGTGGGGGAGAAATCAAACATGTGGAAGAATGTGCTCTGGTCAGATTAGACCACAACTCTTTGGCCTAAAGAAAACGCTATATGTGGCAGAAAACTAACACTTCACATCACTCTAAACACACTATCCCCACCGTGAAACATGGTGGCGGTAGCATCATGTTGTGGGGATTTTTTTCTTCAGCAGGGACAGGGAAACTGATCAGAGTTGTTTGGAAGATGGATGGCGCCAAATACAGGGCAATCTTAAAAGACAACCGATTAGAGTCTGCAAAAGACTTGAGACTGGAGCGGAGGTTCACTTTCCAGCCGGACAATGACCCTAAACATGCATCCAGAGCTACAAAATGGAATGGTTTAGATTAAAGCATATTCATGTATTAGAATGGCCCAGTCGAAGTCCAGACCTAAATCCAATTGAGAATCTGTGGCAAGACTTGAAAATTGCTGTTCACAGACGCTCTCGATCCAATCTGACAGAGCTTAAGCTATTTTGCTAAGAAGAATGGGCAAAAATGTTACTCTCTAGATGTGAAAAGCTGGTAGAGACATCCCCAAAAAGACTTGCAGCTGTAATTGCAGTGAAAGCTGGTGCTACAAAGTTTTGACTCAGGAAGGCTTAATAAAAATGCACGCCACACTTTTCACCTATTTATGTAGCAATACCCCCAGTTAAGAGGGCTGCTCATATAAATTTTGGGCCTGTAACACACTGCTGTCAACCCCCAGTTACTGACTCTAACCTCCCCTGGCACAGATAGCAGAAAATATGGTATTGTGAAACCCGCTAGCTAAGGGGATCACAATACCGCAATAAACATATAACCCCACAGCGTATTTGCTTAACCACAAGTACGTTTTACTGAATACAAAGCATGAAGTTAGACAATAATACATGTGCCTATGCAGAGCCCTGCAATGTAACTATTAAGCATGTAAACAAGCAATAGGTTCTAATGGTATTTTACACACTAAATGTCAATCAACTACGCTGCTCGCGAGCTTCCCCCTCGTGGGCAAAGATGACGCCCAAACAGTGTCTAATTTCTTTAGAGTCAGGCCTGACTATTGCAGATACGATGCTCCGTTGGGAGAGATCTTCGCTAGCAATGGTGGTGCACTTACAAAGAGTATTTGTAATCCACAGGGAAAAAGAACAGTAATTTACTCGATATGCAATAAAAGGTTCAACTATTGCTGCACAACACACTGCCCCTCTTGCGTGCGAATGCGACACTCCGGCAAACTGTGGTCCCTGAACAAGGGATCCTGAGCCTAAAGATTAGTCAATTAATCCTTGAGCAAGTGCTCTCTCACCCGACCGGACCAGTCCGTACAACCGACTTCCGTAACTGGGCTCCTGTACACAGTCTCACGACTCCCGTAGTCTCCGATCCTCCCGACAGTCCTTAGAAGGATGATGGACGAGGTAACTCTTGTGTTCTCCCATGAAGGTCGGAGGCTCTTTGGATCACAAGGCCCGACTCTCAGGCCCAGTCCAACGACAGACCCAGCACAGGCTCCACTTGCTAGGTGAGCAACGTCCAAAGAGACCCGCGTGTTGCTCCGCTCCTCCTTAAATAGGCATTTCCCAGCAGACCTTGCGCCGGGCAATGCACTGTGGGTGTCCTGCTGTTCTCTGGGTATAGTAGTCTTTTAGGCCCCTTAAAGTGACACCCCGTGTCAGGAATGAGTATGGAGATCAAGATGCCAAGAGGGCTCCCCTTGCGGCTGAGTGCAGTGCGTCCCTGGAGTTGGGGACAGGGAGCGCGGTGCCCACAGAAGCACGGTTGACCAGGTGCTTGCTTGTAGTCTGATGGACTTAGCCACTGAGGGATGGCTGCAGCAGGCAGAGCTAAGCTGTGTTGTGCTCAGATGAGCGGAGATACCAGAAGCCAGGCCGGGGGTCAAACACAGGCAGGGTCCAGATACAAGCCGAGGGTCAAGCCGGGTGGTCAGGAAGCAGAAGCAGGGTCCGAAAGCAGGCCAAGGGTCAAGACTGGGAGAACAGGAAGCGAGGTCAAGGCAAGCCGGGTCACAACAGATAAGCACGGATCAAGGAACAGGTTCAAGGTACACAGAAGACTGAAGAGATGATCCAGCGCCATCCAGCAGTCACAGGCTGACTTAAATAGGGCCATTGGCGCCAACGTCAGTCACGGCACTTGCGCGCCGTCGTGCAAACGCCGTACCACACATACGCGCGTGCCGATGTGCGTTGGTGCACGTCAATGCACGCTGATGCGGAACCCTCCGTGAGTGTCCATTGAGGTTCTGGGCAACATTGCCTGTACTGTGACGGGCATGTCCCTGACACCCCGCTACATTTATTTGAAAACATTTCTGAAAACCATTTATCATTTTCCTTCCACTTCACAATTATGTACCACTTTGTGTTGGTCTATCACATAAAATCCCAATTAAATACATTTACATTTTTTGTTGTAACATGACAAAATTTGGGAAATTTTAAGGGGTGTGAATAGATCACAGACTTATCAATAGTACACAATGCCAAGCTGCAGCCAACAAAGCTAGCTAGCAGACTATTAGCATGGATTAAAACCAGTATTTACTCAAGAGATACATTTATAATTTTACCACTTCACAAAACTCTGGTTTGGCCACATCTTGAGTATGCCATCCAATTCTGGTCTTCAAACCTCAGGATGTGCTGGAACTGGAGAAAGTTCAGAGAAGGCAAACAAAGGGGCTTGGGGACTTTCTCTCTGCAGAGACACTTAAGAGGAGATATGATCTTGAAATACAAATAAATGGCGACTATCATTGGGAGAAAACTATTTAATCTTAGGTTTCTAAAGATGACACCTGACCAAACAATGAAGTAGTTCAATCTTATACTATGTAAGGGGTTCTTTACTATTACAGCGGTAAGGATGTATAATTCCCTCCACAGTTGGTGGTATTAGCGGGGAGTTTAGATAAATTAAAAAACTTTTAGATGTGTTTCTTAGTGAACACAGTGTATAAGGATATGAGAAATGGTAGTGACATAAACACACACAGACACACACTCACACACACCCTCACTGAACTGGATGGACCAGTCTTTATTCAACCTTACCAATTATTAAACTGTGTAAAAGGACCAACATTTACTTACATATCACAAAAAGATTAACATAGTAAATTGGTTCAGTAAGGAGACCATGCAAACTACTCTAGGCATTAAAAATAACCTAGACCTTTTGTTTGGATACAATGGAGAAGGGTTCACTTTTAAGTTGGGTCTTTACTCCTATATGGGGCTCCCCAGAGAATACCTCTCACTTCAAGGAGAAATATGGCCAATGCTATTTTGGCCCTTCTTCTCTTAGGATCACAGGGGTGCACTTCGTTCTGCACCTCTATGACCTGTTTCCTACCGACAGTGGGCGAAAGCTTATGTCGTTCAACCAGTCCAGGCTCTGGAAAGATCCTGACTTTACAGTTAGGATCCACCCAGAGGACTGCACCAGCCTCTAGACAAGTAACTGGGAGATTGAGCCAGCCGCATGAGTCCCCTCCACAGCTTAGTGCTCCAGTATGTACTGGAGGGGCAGAGCAGAGAGCTGGACTTCTGATCACTCAGTTCTTACTATTCAGTTTGCAGCTCTCTGCAGACTGAATACTAGGGATGAGCTTCGTGTTCGAGTCGAACATACGTTCGACTCGAACATCGGCTGTTCGATCGTTCGACGAAGATCGAACGATTTGGGCCGTTCGTGCCAAATTCGAGTGACGCGAACGGCCCACAATGCACTACGCCATCGCAGTGTCATCCAGGCGCTGTGATTGGCCAAGCATGCACTGTGACCCCGCATGCTTGGCCAATCACAGCGCCGGCAGCGAGGAGAGCAATGATTGGCCACAGGCAGGATGCCTGTGGCCAATTATTGCTGAGGGTGTTTAGTACACGCCCCACACTATAAAAGGCCGCCAGCACGGCGGCCTAGTGTAGTGTGTTCCGGAGCAGGGAAAGACAAGCATAGGCAGGGACAGTGACATTTATTTCTTTCTTGCTTAACCTGGATTCCTTTAGTTTAGGGAAAGAGAAGGATAGGTAGGGAGAGTGTCAGTGTGTTTTACTGTGCGAGTCCTTGTTTCTAGGGACAAAGAAGGAAAGTGAGGGGATTTCTCCTTGTGCTATAGTGTGCTTTAAAAAAACATTTTTTCTAGGGACAGAAAACTGTAGGTAGGGAGAGTGTCAGTTTCTTTCACTGTGCCAGTCCTTGTTTCTAGGGACAAAGAAGGAAAGTGAGGGGAATTCTCCTTGTGCTATAGTGTGCTTTAAAAAAACATTTTTTCTAGGGACAGAAAACTGTAGGTAGGGAGAGTGTCAGTTTCTTTCACTGTGCCAGTCCTTGTTTCTAGGGACAAAGAAGGAAAGTGAGGGGAATTCTCCTTGTGCTATAGTGTGCTTTAAAAAAACATTTTTTCTAGGGACAGAAAACTGTAGGTAGGGAGAGTGTCAGTTTCTTTCACTGTGCCAGTCCTTGTTTCTAGGGACAAAGAAGGAAAGTGAGGGGAATTCTCCTTGTGCTATAGTGTGCTTTAAAACAGTGTTTCTCAACTCCAGTCCTCAAGGCGCCCCAACAGGTCATGTTTTCAGGTTTTCCATTATTTTGCACAGGTGATTTGATCAGTTTCACTGCCTTCGTAATTATCACAGCTGTTTCATCTGAGGGAAATCCTGAAAACATGACCTGTTGGGGCGCCTTGAGGACTGGAGTTGAGAAACACTGCTTTAAAAAAACATTTTTTCTAGGGACAGAAAACTGTAGGTAGGGAGAGTGTCAGTTTCTTTCACTGTGCCAGTCCTTGTTTCTAGGGACAAAGAAGGAAAGTGAGGGGAATTCTCCTTGTGCTATAGTGTGCTTTAAAAAAACATTTTTTCTAGGGACAGAAAACTGTAGGTAGGGAGAGTGTCAGTTTCTTTCACTGTGCCAGTCCTTGTTTCTAGGGACAAAGAAGGAAAGTGAGGGGAATTCTCCTTGTGCTATAGTGTGCTTTAAAAAAACATTTTTTCTAGGGACAGAAAACTGTAGGTAGGGAGAGTGTCAGTTTCTTTCACTGTGCCAGTCCTTGTTTCTAGGGACAAAGAAGGAAAGTGAGGGGAATTCTCCTTGTGCTATAGTGTGCTTTAAAAAAACATTTTTTCTAGGGACAGAAAACTGTAGGTAGGGAGAGTGTCAGTTTCTTTCACTGTGCCAGTCCTTGTTTCTAGGGACAAATAAGGAAAGTGAGGGGAATTCTCCTTGTGCTATAGTGTGCTTTAAAAAAACATTTTTCCTAGGGACAGAAAACTGTAGGTAGGGAGAGTGTCAGTTTCTTTCACTGTGCCAGTCCTTGTTTCTAGGGACAAAGAAGGAAAGTGAGGGGAATTCTCCTTGTGCTATAGTGTGCTTTAAAAAAACATTTTTCCTAGGGACAGAAAACTGTAGGTAGGGAGAGTGTCAGTTTCTTTCACTGTGCCAGTCCTTGTTTCTAGGGACAAAGAAGGAAAGTGAGGGGAATTCTCCTTGTGCTATAGTGTGCTTTAAAAAAACATTTTTTCTAGGGACAGAAAACTGTAGGTAGGGAGAGTGTCAGTTTCTTTCACTGTGCCAGTCCTTGTTTCTAGGGACAAAGAAGGAAAGTGAGGGGAATTCTCCTTGTGCTATAGTGTGCTTTAAAAAAACATTTTTTCTAGGGACAGAAAACTGTAGGTAGGGAGAGTGTCAGTTTCTTTCACTGTGCCAGTCCTTGTTTCTAGGGACAAAGAAGGAAAGTGAGGGGAATTCTCCTTGTGCTATAGTGTGCTTTAAAAAAACATTTTTTCTAGGGACAGAAAACTGTAGGTAGGGAGAGTGTCAGTTTCTTTCACTGTGCCAGTCCTTGTTTCTAGGGACAAAGAAGGAAAGTGAGGGGAATTCTCCTTGTGCTATAGTGTGCTTTAAAAAAACATTTTTTATAGGGACAGAAAACTGTAGGTAGGGAGAGTGTCAGTTTCTTTCACTGTGCCAGTCCTTGTTTCTAGGGACAAAGAAGGAAAGTGAGGGGAATTCTCCTTGTGCTATAGTGTGCTTTAAAAATACATTTTTTCTAGGGACAGAAAACTGTAGGTAGGGAGAGTGTCAGTTTCTTTCACTGTGCCAGTCCTTGTTTCTAGGGACAAAGAAGGAAAGTGAGGGGAATTCTCCTTGTGCTATAGTGTGCTTTAAAAAAACATTTTTTCTAGGGACAGAAAACTGTAGGTAGGGAGAGTGTCAGTTTCTTTCACTGTGCCAGTCCTTGTTTCTAGGGACAAAGAAGGAAAGTGAGGGGAATTCTCCTTGTGCTATAGTGTGCTTTAAAAAAACATTTTTTCTAGGGACAGAAAACTGTAGGTAGGGAGAGTGTCAGTTTCTTTCACTGTGCCAGTCCTTGTTTCTAGGGACAAAGAAGGAAAGTGGGGGAATTCTCCTTGTGCTATAGTGTGCTTTAAAAAAACATTTTTTCTAGGGACAGAAAACTGTAGGTAGGGAGAGTGTCAGTTTCTTTCACTGTGCCAGTCCTTGTTTCTAGGGACAAAGAAGGAAAGTGAGGGGAATTCTCCTTGTGCTATAGTGTGCTTTAAAAAAACATTTTTTCTAGGGACAGAAAACTGTAGGTAGGGAGAGTGTCAGTTTCTTTCACTGTGCCAGTCCTTGTTTCTAGGGACAAAGAAGGAAAGTGAGGGGAATTCTCCTTGTGCTATAGTGTGCTTTAAAAAAACATTTTTTCTAGGGACAGAAAACTGTAGGTAGGGAGAGTGTCAGTTTCTTTCACTGTGCCAGTCCTTGTTTCTAGGGACAAAGAAGGAAAGTGAGGGGAATTCTCCTTGTGCTATAGTGTGCTTTAAAAAAACATTTTTTCTAGGGACAGAAAACTGTAGGTAGGGAGAGTGTCAGTTTCTTTCACTGTGCCAGTCCTTGTTTCTAGGGACAAAGAAGGAAAGTGAGGGGAATTCTCCTTGTGCTATAGTGTGCTTTAAAAAAACATTTTTTCTAGGGACAGAAAACTGTAGGTAGGGAGAGTGTCAGTTTCTTTCACTGTGCCAGTCCTTGTTTCTAGGGACAAAGAAGGAAAGTGAGGGGAATTCTCCTTGTGCTATAGTGTGCTTTAAAAAAACATTTTTTCTAGGGACAGAAAACTGTAGGTAGGGAGAGTGTCAGTTTCTTTCACTGTGCCAGTCCTTGTTTCTAGGGACAAAGAAGGAAAGTGAGGGGAATTCTCCTTGTGCTATAGTGTGCTTTAAAAAAACATTTTTTCTAGGGACAGAAAACTGTAGGTAGGGAGAGTGTCAGTTTCTTTCACTGTGCCAGTCCTTGTTTCTAGGGACAAAGAAGGAAAGTGAGGGGAATTCTCCTTGTGCTATAGTGTGCTTTAAAAAAACATTTTTTCTAGGGACAGAAAACTGTAGGTAGGGAGAGTGTCAGTTTCTTTCACTGTGCCAGTCCTTGTTTCTAGGGACAAAGAAGGAAAGTGAGGGGAATTCTCCTTGTGCTATAGTGTGCTTTAAAAAAACATTTTTTCTAGGGACAGAAAACTGTAGGTAGGGAGAGTGTCAGTTTCTTTCACTGTGCCAGTCCTTGTTTCTAGGGACAAAGAAGGAAAGTGAGGGGAATTCTCCTTGTGCTATAGTGTGCTTTAAAAAAACATTTTTTCTAGGGACAGAAAACTGTAGGTAGGGAGAGTGTCAGTTTCTTTCACTGTGCCAGTCCTTGTTTCTAGGGACAAAGAAGGAAAGTGAGGGGAATTCTCCTTGTGCTATAGTGTGCTTTAAAAAAACATTTTTTCTAGGGACAGAAAACTGTAGGTAGGGAGAGTGTCAGTTTCTTTCACTGTGCCAGTCCTTGTTTCTAGGGACAAAGAAGGAAAGTGGGGGAATTCTCCTTGTGCTATAGTGTGCTTTAAAAAAACATTTTTTCTAGGGACAGAAAACTGTAGGTAGGGAGAGTGTCAGTTTCTTTCACTGTGCCAGTCCTTGTTTCTAGGGACAAAGAAGGAAAGTGAGGGGAATTCTCCTTGTGCTATAGTGTGCTTTAAAAAAACATTTTTTCTAGGGACAGAAAACTGTAGGTAGGGAGAGTGTCAGTTTCTTTCACTGTGCCAGTCCTTGTTTCTAGGGACAAAGAAGGAAAGTGAGGGGAATTCTCCTTGTGCTATAGTGTGCTTTAAAAAAACATTTTTTCTAGGGACAGAAAACTGTAGGTAGGGAGAGTGTCAGTTTCTTTCACTGTGCCAGTCCTTGTTTCTAGGGACAAAGAAGGAAAGTGAGGGGAATTCTCCTTGTGCTATAGTGTGCTTTAAAAAAACATTTTTTCTAGGGACAGAAAACTGTAGGTAGGGAGAGTGTCAGTTTCTTTCACTGTGCCAGTCCTTGTTTCTAGGGACAAAGAAGGAAAGTGAGGGGAATTCTCCTTGTGCTATAGTGTGCTTTAAAAAAACATTTTTTCTAGGGACAGAAAACTGTAGGTAGGGAGAGTGTCAGTTTCTTTCACTGTGCCAGTCCTTGTTTCTAGGGACAAAGAAGGAAAGTGAGGGGAATTCTCCTTGTGCTATAGTGTGCTTTAAAAAAACATTTTTTCTAGGGACAGAAAACTGTAGGTAGGGAGAGTGTCAGTTTCTTTCACTGTGCCAGTCCTTGTTTCTAGGGACAAAGAAGGAAAGTGAGGGGAATTCTCCTTGTGCTATAGTGTGCTTTAAAAAAACATTTTTTCTAGGGACAGAAAACTGTAGGTAGGGAGAGTGTCAGTTTCTTTCACTGTGCCAGTCCTTGTTTCTAGGGACAAAGAAGGAAAGTGAGGGGAATTCTCCTTGTGCTATAGTGTGCTTTAAAAAAACATTTTTTCTAGGGACAGAAAACTGTAGGTAGGGAGAGTGTCAGTTTCTTTCACTGTGCCAGTCCTTGTTTCTAGGGACAAAGAAGGAAAGTGAGGGGAATTCTCCTTGTGCTATAGTGTGCTTTAAAAAAACATTTTTTCTAGGGACAGAAAACTGTAGGTAGGGAGAGTGTCAGTTTCTTTCACTGTGCCAGTCCTTGTTTCTAGGGACAAAGAAGGAAAGTGAGGGGAATTCTCCTTGTGCTATAGTGTGCTTTAAAAAAACATTTTTTCTAGGGACAGAAAACTGTAGGTAGGGAGAGTGTCAGTTTCTTTCACTGTGCCAGTCCTTGTTTCTAGGGACAAAGAAGGAAAGTGAGGGGAATTCTCCTTGTGCTATAGTGTGCTTTAAAAAAACATTTTTTCTAGGGACAGAAAACTGTAGGTAGGGAGAGTGTCAGTTTCTTTCACTGTGCCAGTCCTTGTTTCTAGGGACAAAGAAGGAAAGTGAGGGGAATTCTCCTTGTGCTATAGTGTGCTTTAAAAAAACATTTTTTCTAGGGACAGAAAACTGTAGGTAGGGAGAGTGTCAGTTTCTTTCACTGTGCCAGTCCTTGTTTCTAGGGACAAAGAAGGAAAGTGAGGGGAATTCTCCTTGTGCTATAGTGTGCTTTAAAAAAACATTTTTTCTAGGGACAGAAAACTGTAGGTAGGGAGAGTGTCAGTTTCTTTCACTGTGCCAGTCCTTGTTTCTAGGGACAAAGAAGGAAAGTGAGGGGAATTCTCCTTGTGCTATAGTGTGCTTTAAAAAAACATTTTTTCTAGGGACAGAAAACTGTAGGTAGGGAGAGTGTCAGTTTCTTTCACTGTGCCAGTCCTTGTTTCTAGGGACAAAGAAGGAAAGTGAGGGGAATTCTCCTTGTGCTATAGTGTGCTTTAAAAAAACATTTTTTCTAGGGACAGAAAACTGTAGGTAGGGAGAGTGTCAGTTTCTTTCACTGTGCCAGTCCTTGTTTCTAGGGACAAAGAAGGAAAGTGAGGGGAATTCTCCTTGTGCTATAGTGTGCTTTAAAAAAACATTTTTTCTAGGGACAGAAAACTGTAGGTAGGGAGAGTGTCAGTTTCTTTCACTGTGCCAGTCCTTGTTTCTAGGGACAAAGAAGGAAAGTGAGGGGAATTCTCCTTGTGCTATAGTGTGCTTTAAAAAAACATTTTTTCTAGGGACAGAAAACTGTAGGTAGGGAGAGTGTCAGTTTCTTTCACTGTGCCAGTCCTTGTTTCTAGGGACAAAGAAGGAAAGTGAGGGGAATTCGCCTTGTGCTATAGTGTGCTTTAAAAAAACATTTTTTCTAGGGACAGAAAACTGTAGGTAGGGAGAGTGTCAGTTTCTTTCACTGTGCCAGTCCTTGTTTCTAGGGACAAAGAAGGAAAGTGAGGGGAATTCTCCTTGTGCTATAGTGTGCTTTAAAAAAACATTTTTTCTAGGGACAGAAAACTGTAGGTAGGGAGAGTGTCAGTTTCTTTCACTGTGCCAGTCCTTGTTTCTAGGGACAAAGAAGGAAAGTGAGGGGAATTCTCCTTGTGCTATAGTGTGCTTTAAAAAAACATTTTTTATAGGGACAGAAAACTGTAGGTAGGGAGAGTGTCAGTTTCTTTCACTGTGCCAGTCCTTGTTTCTAGGGACAAAGAAGGAAAGTGAGGGGAATTCTCCTTGTGCTATAGTGTGCTTTAAAAATACATTTTTTCTAGGGACAGAAAACTGTAGGTAGGGAGAGTGTCAGTTTCTTTCACTGTGCCAGTCCTTGTTTCTAGGGACAAAGAAGGAAAGTGAGGGGAATTCTCCTTGTGCTATAGTGTGCTTTAAAAAAACATTTTTTCTAGGGACAGAAAACTGTAGGTAGGGAGAGTGTCAGTTTCTTTCACTGTGCCAGTCCTTGTTTCTAGGGACAAAGAAGGAAAGTGAGGGGAATTCTCCTTGTGCTATAGTGTGCTTTAAAAAAACATTTTTTCTAGGGACAGAAAACTGTAGGTAGGGAGAGTGTCAGTTTCTTTCACTGTGCCAGTCCTTGTTTCTAGGGACAAAGAAGGAAAGTGGGGGAATTCTCCTTGTGCTATAGTGTGCTTTAAAAAAACATTTTTTCTAGGGACAGAAAACTGTAGGTAGGGAGAGTGTCAGTTTCTTTCACTGTGCCAGTCCTTGTTTCTAGGGACAAAGAAGGAAAGTGAGGGGAATTCTCCTTGTGCTATAGTGTGCTTTAAAAAAACATTTTTTCTAGGGACAGAAAACTGTAGGTAGGGAGAGTGTCAGTTTCTTTCACTGTGCCAGTCCTTGTTTCTAGGGACAAAGAAGGAAAGTGAGGGGAATTCTCCTTGTGCTATAGTGTGCTTTAAAAAAACATTTTTTCTAGGGACAGAAAACTGTAGGTAGGGAGAGTGTCAGTTTCTTTCACTGTGCCAGTCCTTGTTTCTAGGGACAAAGAAGGAAAGTGAGGGGAATTCTCCTTGTGCTATAGTGTGCTTTAAAAAAACATTTTTTCTAGGGACAGAAAACTGTAGGTAGGGAGAGTGTCAGTTTCTTTCACTGTGCCAGTCCTTGTTTCTAGGGACAAAGAAGGAAAGTGAGGGGAATTCTCCTTGTGCTATAGTGTGCTTTAAAAAAACATTTTTTCTAGGGACAGAAAACTGTAGGTAGGGAGAGTGTCAGTTTCTTTCACTGTGCCAGTCCTTGTTTCTAGGGACAAAGAAGGAAAGTGAGGGGAATTCTCCTTGTGCTATAGTGTGCTTTAAAAAAACATTTTTTCTAGGGACAGAAAACTGTAGGTAGGGAGAGTGTCAGTTTCTTTCACTGTGCCAGTCCTTGTTTCTAGGGACAAATAAGGAAAGTGAGGGGAATTCTCCTTGTGCTATAGTGTGCTTTAAAAAAACATTTTTTCTAGGGACAGAAAACTGTAGGTAGGGAGAGTGTCAGTTTCTTTCACTGTGCCAGTCCTTGTTTCTAGGGACAAAGAAGGAAAGTGAGGGGAATTCTCCTTGTGCTATAGTGTGCTTTAAAAAAACATTTTTTCTAGGGACAGAAAACTGTAGGTAGGGAGAGTGTCAGTTTCTTTCACTGTGCCAGTCCTTGTTTCTAGGGACAAAGAAGGAAAGTGAGGGGAATTCTCCTTGTGCTATAGTGTGCTTTAAAAAAACATTTTTTCTAGGGACAGAAAACTGTAGGTAGGGAGAGTGTCAGTTTCTTTCACTGTGCCAGTCCTTGTTTCTAGGGACAAAGAAGGAAAGTGAGGGGAATTCTCCTTGTGCTATAGTGTGCTTTAAAAAAACATTTTTTCTAGGGACAGAAAACTGTAGGTAGGGAGAGTGTCAGTTTCTTTCACTGTGCCAGTCCTTGTTTCTAGGGACAAAGAAGGAAAGTGGGGGAATTCTCCTTGTGCTATAGTGTGCTTTAAAAAAACATTTTTTCTAGGGACAGAAAACTGTAGGTAGGGAGAGTGTCAGTTTCTTTCACTGTGCCAGTCCTTGTTTCTAGGGACAAAGAAGGAAAGTGAGGGGAATTCTCCTTGTGCTATAGTGTGCTTTAAAAAAAAATTTTTCTAGGGACAGAAAACTGTAGGTAGGGAGAGTGTCAGTTTCTTTCACTGTGCCAGTCCTTGTTTCTAGGGACAAAGAAGGAAAGTGAGGGGAATTCTCCTTGTGCTATAGTGTGCTTTAAAAAAACATTTTTTCTAGGGACAGAAAACTGTAGGTAGGGAGAGTGTCAGTTTCTTTCACTGTGCCAGTCCTTGTTTCTAGGGACAAAGAAGGAAAGTGAGGGGAATTCTCCTTGTGCTATAGTGTGCTTTAAAAAAACATTTTTTCTAGGGACAGAAAACTGTAGGTAGGGAGAGTGTCAGTTTCTTTCACTGTGCCAGTCCTTGTTTCTAGGGACAAAGAAGGAAAGTGAGGGGAATTCTCCTTGTGCTATAGTGTGCTTTAAAAAAACATTTTTTCTAGGGACAGAAAACTGTAGGTAGGGAGAGTGTCAGTTTCTTTCACTGTGCCAGTCCTTGTTTCTAGGGACAAAGAAGGAAAGTGAGGGGAATTCTCCTTGTGCTATAGTGTGCTTTAAAAAAACATTTTTTCTAGGGACAGAAAACTGTAGGTAGGGAGAGTGTCAGTTTCTTTCACTGTGCCAGTCCTTGTTTCTAGGGACAAAGAAGGAAAGTGAGGGGAATTCTCCTTGTGCTATAGTGTGCTTTAAAAAAACATTTTTTCTAGGGACAGAAAACTGTAGGTAGGGAGAGTGTCAGTTTCTTTCACTGTGCCAGTCCTTGTTTCTAGGGACAAAGAAGGAAAGTGAGGGGAATTCTCCTTGTGCTATAGTGTGCTTTAAAAAAACATTTTTTCTAGGGACAGAAAACTGTAGGTAGGGAGAGTGTCAGTTTCTTTCACTGTGCCAGTCCTTGTTTCTAGGGACAAAGAAGGAAAGTGAGGGGAATTCTCCTTGTGCTATAGTGTGCTTTAAAAAAACATTTTTTCTAGGGACAGAAAACTGTAGGTAGGGAGAGTGTCAGTTTCTTTCACTGTGCCAGTCCTTGTTTCTAGGGACAAAGAAGGAAAGTGAGGGGAATTCTCCTTGTGCTATAGTGTGCTTTAAAAAAACATTTTTTCTAGGGACAGAAAACTGTAGGTAGGGAGAGTGTCAGTTTCTTTCACTGTGCCAGTCCTTGTTTCTAGGGACAAAGAAGGAAAGTGAGGGGAATTCTCCTTG
The DNA here is from genome assembly GCA_029206835.1 of Rana muscosa. Classification (NCBI taxonomy): domain Eukaryota; kingdom Metazoa; phylum Chordata; class Amphibia; order Anura; family Ranidae; genus Rana; species Rana muscosa. Next base: position 95,354,755 of record CM055120.1, on the reverse strand, counting down.
TGCTATAGTGTGCTTTAAAAAAACATTTTTTCTAGGGACAGAAAACTGTAGGTAGGGAGAGTGTCAGTTTCTTTCACTGTGCCAGTCCTTGTTTCTAGGGACAAAGAAGGAAAGTGAGGGGAATTCTCCTTGTGCTATAGTGTGCTTTAAAAAAACATTTTTTCTAGGGACAGAAAACTGTAGGTAGGGAGAGTGTCAGTTTCTTTCACTGTGCCAGTCCTTGTTTCTAGGGACAAAGAAGGAAAGTGAGGGGAATTCTCCTTGTGCTATAGTGTGCTTTAAAAAAACATTTTTTCTAGGGACAGAAAACTGTAGGTAGGGAGAGTGTCAGTTTCTTTCACTGTGCCAGTCCTTGTTTCTAGGGACAAAGAAGGAAAGTGAGGGGAATTCTCCTTGTGCTATAGTGTGCTTTAAAAAAACATTTTTTCTAGGGACAGAAAACTGTAGGTAGGGAGAGTGTCAGTTTCTTTCACTGTGCCAGTCCTTGTTTCTAGGGACAAAGAAGGAAAGTGAGGGGAATTCTCCTTGTGCTATAGTGTGCTTTAAAAAAACATTTTTTCTAGGGACAGAAAACTGTAGGTAGGGAGAGTGTCAGTTTCTTTCACTGTGCCAGTCCTTGTTTCTAGGGACAAAGAAGGAAAGTGAGGGGAATTCTCCTTGTGCTATAGTGTGCTTTAAAAAAACATTTTTTCTAGGGACAGAAAACTGTAGGTAGGGAGAGTGTCAGTTTCTTTCACTGTGCCAGTCCTTGTTTCTAGGGACAAAGAAGGAAAGTGAGGGGAATTCTCCTTGTGCTATAGTGTGCTTTAAAAAAACATTTTTTCTAGGGACAGAAAACTGTAGGTAGGGAGAGTGTCAGTTTCTTTCACTGTGCCAGTCCTTGTTTCTAGGGACAAAGAAGGAAAGTGAGGGGAATTCTCCTTGTGCTATAGTGTGCTTTAAAAAAACATTTTTTCTAGGGACAGAAAACTGTAGGTAGGGAGAGTGTCAGTTTCTTTCACTGTGCCAGTCCTTGTTTCTAGGGACAAAGAAGGAAAGTGAGGGGAATTCTCCTTGTGCTATAGTGTGCTTTAAAAAAACATTTTTTCTAGGGACAGAAAACTGTAGGTAGGGAGAGTGTCAGTTTCTTTCACTGTGCCAGTCCTTGTTTCTAGGGACAAAGAAGGAAAGTGAGGGGAATTCTCCTTGTGCTATAGTGTGCTTTAAAAAAACATTTTTTCTAGGGACAGAAAACTGTAGGTAGGGAGAGTGTCAGTTTCTTTCACTGTGCCAGTCCTTGTTTCTAGGGACAAAGAAGGAAAGTGAGGGGAATTCTCCTTGTGCTATAGTGTGCTTTAAAAAAACATTTTTTCTAGGGACAGAAAACTGTAGGTAGGGAGAGTGTCAGTTTCTTTCACTGTGCCAGTCCTTGTTTCTAGGGACAAAGAAGGAAAGTGAGGGGAATTCTCCTTGTGCTATAGTGTGCTTTAAAAAAACATTTTTTCTAGGGACAGAAAACTGTAGGTAGGGAGAGTGTCAGTTTCTTTCACTGTGCCAGTCCTTGTTTCTAGGGACAAAGAAGGAAAGTGAGGGGAATTCTCCTTGTGCTATAGTGTGCTTTAAAAAAACATTTTTTCTAGGGACAGAAAACTGTAGGTAGGGAGAGTGTCAGTTTCTTTCACTGTGCCAGTCCTTGTTTCTAGGGACAAAGAAGGAAAGTGAGGGGAATTCTCCTTGTGCTATAGTGTGCTTTAAAAAAACATTTTTTCTAGGGACAGAAAACTGTAGGTAGGGAGAGTGTCAGTTTCTTTCACTGTGCCAGTCCTTGTTTCTAGGGACAAAGAAGGAAAGTGAGGGGAATTCTCCTTGTGCTATAGTGTGCTTTAAAAAAACATTTTTTCTAGGGACAGAAAACTGTAGGTAGGGAGAGTGTCAGTTTCTTTCACTGTGCCAGTCCTTGTTTCTAGGGACAAAGAAGGAAAGTGAGGGGAATTCTCCTTGTGCTATAGTGTGCTTTAAAAAAACATTTTTTCTAGGGACAGAAAACTGTAGGTAGGGAGAGTGTCAGTTTCTTTCACTGTGCCAGTCCTTGTTTCTAGGGACAAAGAAGGAAAGTGAGGGGAATTCTCCTTGTGCTATAGTGTGCTTTAAAAAAACATTTTTTCTAGGGACAGAAAACTGTAGGTAGGGAGAGTGTCAGTTTCTTTCACTGTGCCAGTCCTTGTTTCTAGGGACAAAGAAGGAAAGTGAGGGGAATTCTCCTTGTGCTATAGTGTGCTTTAAAAAAACATTTTTTCTAGGGACAGAAAACTGTAGGTAGGGAGAGTGTCAGTTTCTTTCACTGTGCCAGTCCTTGTTTCTAGGGACAAAGAAGGAAAGTGAGGGGAATTCTCCTTGTGCTATAGTGTGCTTTAAAAAAACATTTTTTCTAGGGACAGAAAACTGTAGGTAGGGAGAGTGTCAGTTTCTTTCACTGTGCCAGTCCTTGTTTCTAGGGACAAAGAAGGAAAGTGAGGGGAATTCTCCTTGTGCTATAGTGTGCTTTAAAAAAACATTTTTTCTATGGACAGAAAACTGTAGGTAGGGAGAGTGTCAGTTTCTTTCACTGTGCCAGTCCTTGTTTCTAGGGACAAAGAAGGAAAGTGAGGGGAATTCTCCTTGTGCTATAGTGTGCTTTAAAAAAACATTTTTTCTAGGGACAGAAAACTGTAGGTAGGGAGAGTGTCAGTTTCTTTCACTGTGCCAGTCCTTGTTTCTAGGGACAAAGAAGGAAAGTGAGGGGAATTCTCCTTGTGCTATAGTGTGCTTTAAAAAAACATTTTTTCTAGGGACAGAAAACTGTATGTAGGGAGAGTGTCAGTTTCTTTCACTGTGCCAGTCCTTGTTTCTAGGGACAAAGAAGGAAAGTGAGGGGAATTCTCCTTGTGCTATAGTGTGCTTTAAAAAAAAAATTTTCTAGGGACAGAAAACTGTAGGTAGGGAGAGTGTCAGTTTCTTTCACTGTGCCAGTCCTTGTTTCTAGGGACAAAGAAGGAAAGTGAGGGGAATTCTCCTTGTGCTATAGTGTGCTTTAAAAAAACATTTTTTCTAGGGACAGAAAACTGTAGGTAGGGAGAGTGTCAGTTTCTTTCACTGTGCCAGTCCTTGTTTCTAGGGACAAAGAAGGAAAGTGAGGGGAATTCTCCTTGTGCTATAGTGTGCTTTAAAAAAACATTTTTTCTAGGGACAGAAAACTGTAGGTAGGGAGAGTGTCAGTTTCTTTCACTGTGCCAGTCCTTGTTTCTAGGGACAAAGAAGGAAAGTGAGGGGAATTCTCCTTGTGCTATAGTGTGCTTTAAAAAACATTTTTTCTAGGGACAGAAAACTGTAGGTAGGGAGAGTGTCAGTTTCTTTCACTGTGCCAGTCCTTGTTTCTAGGGACAAAGAAGGAAAGTGAGGGGAATTCTCCTTGTGCTATAGTGTGCTTTAAAAAAACATTTTTTCTAGGGACAGAAAACTGTAGGTAGGGAGAGTGTCAGTTTCTTTCACTGTGCCAGTCCTTGTTTCTAGGGACAAAGAAGGAAAGTGAGGGGAATTCTCCTTGTGCTATAGTGTGCTTTAAAAAAACATTTTTTCTAGGGACAGAAAACTGTAGGTAGGGAGAGTGTCAGTTTCTTTCACTGTGCCAGTCCTTGTTTCTAGGGACAAAGAAGGAAAGTGAGGGGAATTCTCCTTGTGCTATAGTGTGCTTTAAAAAAACATTTTTTCTAGGGACAGAAAACTGTAGGTAGGGAGAGTGTCAGTTTCTTTCACTGTGCCAGTCCTTGTTTCTAGGGACAAAGAAGGAAAGTGAGGGGAATTCTCCTTGTGCTATAGTGTGCTTCAAAAAAACATTTTTTCTAGGGACAGAAAACTGTAGGTAGGGAGAGTGTCAGTTTCTTTCACTGTGCCAGTCCTTGTTTCTAGGGACAAAGAAGGAAAGTGAGGGGAATTCTCCTTGTGCTATAGTGTGCTTTAAAAAAACATTTTTCTAGGGACAGAAAACTGTAGGTAGGGAGAGTGTCAGTTTCTTTCACTGTGCCAGTCCTTGTTTCTAGGGACAAAGAAGGAAAGTGAGGGGAATTCTCCTTGTGCTATAGTGTGCCAAAGCATTCCTCATCAACCATCTTTGAAATCCTTGTTTTTTGGACAGTCAGGGAAATTGTCGTTGTGCTATTCTGTGCAAAAGCAATAATCCTCAACCATATTTAGAAATCCTTAAGTAAAGGGACAGAGAAGGACACCTGAAGGTAGCCCTTATTGCTTTTTTCCCATCTCCCTGCAGGCCATCTATTAGAATGTCTGGAAGGCAAACAAGGAGAGGCAGACAGTCAGGAGGCAATAAAAGAGGGCAAGCAGGCTCTGTGTCTGGGGGCAACAGTGCTGGTCGTGGACGCGGTGCATTGTCATCAGCACATGGCCATGGGACACGCTTGTCCTTCTTTTCGGCAGCTGGACATGTTGAGCCACATCATGCCGAAGACTTGGTAGAGTGGATGACCAAGCCCTCCTCCTCCTCCTCATCCTCTCTCACCCAGGCTCAGGGTACTGGCAAAGCAGCTGCCAAAGCGTCCTCTTCCCTGGTATCAATGTCAGACTCATCATCAGTCACTCCTTCCCTAGACCCACCATGTCCTCCTCCTGAGGAGTCCCCCAAACTGTTTGAGCACAGTGTTGGGTACATGCTCCAGGAGGATGCCCAGCGTTTCGAAGGGTCTGATGATGAAACCCAGCTACAGGAAGGCAGTAGCGTGAGAGCAGACAGAGGGGATGCTCAAGAAGGACACCAATCTGGCAGTCATGTTCCAGCAGCTGCAGCATACTGCCAGATTGGCTCCAGTGATGAGGAGGGAGGGGATGATGAGGTCACTGACTCCACGTGGGTGCCTAATAGGAGAGAGGAGGAGGATGAGGAGGAGGCACATCTCCAACGAGGCAGGATGCCCTTTGGTGGCCAGCGTAAGGGCAGTACACCGACGGAATCACACCGCAGAGCTCCGCCTGTGCAGGGCGCAGCCTCTGCCCGTCATTCAAAAAGTTCCTTGGTGTGGGCCTTTTTTGAGGCTAGTGCATCAGATCGCACAGCTGCTGTTTGCAACATATGTCTCAAGCGTATATCGCGTGGCCAAAACATCAGCCGCTTGGGTACCACATGCCTGACCAGACATATGTTGACCTGCCATGCAGCTCGTTGGCAAGCCTACCTCAAAGACCCACACCAAAGAACAAAGCGGACCTCTCCTTGCACCGCATCAGCTGGGATCTCCAACCCCACTATAACTTCAGTCCTCTCTGAAACATGCACTGAGAGGAATGAAGGTGTAGAATTAGGTGTGTCACAGCCAAGTACTTGCGGCCACTCTGCTAGCAGTACACCGACGTCCGATTCTAGCAGGCAAATTTCCCTGCCCCAGCTGCTGGACCGTCGAAAGAAGTTCACTCCCAGCCATCCACATGCCCAGCGGTTGAATGCTAGCTTGGCTAAATTGCTAGCGCTTCAACTGCTGCCTTTTCAGTTGGTAGACTCGGCCCCCTTCCGTGAGTTTGTGCAATGTGCGGTTCCTCAGTGGCAGGTTCCCAAACGCCACTTTTTCTCACGGAAGGCTATTCCGGCTCTCTACCGGCATGTGGAAGGCAATGTCTTGGCCTCGCTGGACAGGGCGGTCAGCGGTAAGGTGCATATTACCGCTGACTCATGGTCCAGCAGGCATGGACAGGGACGTTACCTTTCTTTCACGGCCCATTGGGTCACTCTTTTGGCAGCTGGGAAGGATGCAGGACAAGGTGCAGTAGTGTTGGAGGTTGTTCCACCGCCACGCCTCCAAAATGCTACTACTGGTTGTGACACACCTCTCTCCTCCACCCCCTCCTCTTCTTCTTCCTCCATGGCCTCTTCCTGTGGTTTGTCCTATGAACCAGCGGTGCTCCGTAGCCGTTCACGGGGCTACGCAAGTACGCAGGCAAAAAGATGCCATGCCGTGCTTGCGCTGGTGTGTTTGGGGGACAGAAGCCACACTGGGGCAGAGGTCCTGTCTGCTCTGCAGGGCCAGGCCGAGAGGTGGTTGACGCCACGCCAGCTTAAGCCAGGAATGGTGGTTTGCGACAATGGCACCAACCTCCTCTCCGCCCTCCGACAGGGACAACTGACCCATGTGCCCTGTGTGGCTCACGTCCTTAACCTGGTGGTGCAGCGGTTCTTGGGCAGGTACCCGGGCTTACAGGATGTCCTGAGGCAGGCCAGGAAAGTCTGTGTGCATTTCCGCAGATCTTATAATGCCAGTGCTCGCCTGGCTGAGCTGCAAAAGGAGTTGAACCTGCCCAAGAACCGCCTTATATGTGACATGCCCACCAGGTGGAACTCAACGTTGGCCATGCTGCAGCGGCTGCACACGCAGCAGAGGGCCATCAATGAGTACCTGTGCGACTACGGCACCAGGACAGGGTCAGGGGAGCTTGGTTTTTTTTCTCCACGCCAGTGGGGCATGATCAGGGATGCATGTACTGTCCTGGCACCATTTGAGGAGGCCACGAGGATGGTGAGCAGTGACAGTGCATGCATCAGTGACACTGTACCTCTTGTCCACCTGTTGGAGCACACGCTGCGTGGAATAATGGACAGGGCACTTGAGGCAGAACAGAGGCAGGAAGAGGAGGACTTCCTTGCCTCTCAAGGCCCCCTTTACCCAGACAGTGTTCCTTCTGTCCCACCCATCACACAGGAAGAGGAAGAGGAGGAGGAGGAGGAGGAGGAGGATTGTGTCAGCATGGAGGTGGAGGCTGGCACTCAGCATCATCAGCAGCAGTCTTTTAGGGATGATTTACAGTCCCAAGAAACCAGTGGACTTGTACGTGGCTGGGAGGAGGTGGCTGCGGATCATGTCGTCCTTAGTGACCCAGAGGACTCCGGAGCGAATGCCTCAGCAAACCTACGCTGCATGGCCTCCCTGATCCTGCAAAGTCTGCGGAAGGATCCTCGTATTCTTCGGATCAAGGAGAGGGACCATTACTGGCTGGCCACTCTCCTTGATCCACGGTACAAGGGTAAGGTTGCGGACCTTATGTTACCTTCGCAGAGGGAGCAGAGGATGAGACAACTCCGGGAGGCCTTGCAGAAAGGTCTGTGCAACGCGTTCCCAGAGACTGGGAGGTTACAAACTCCTGGTCCTGGACAACGAGTTGCTGAGGCTTCGGCCAGTCAAAGAAGGAGCGGTGGGGAAGGTGGCCGTCTGACCGATGCGTTCAGACAATTCTTTAGTCCGCAGCCCCAAAGTATGATCGGTTCCAGCAACCATCGCCAGCGTCTGATAAACATGGTGCAGGAATATCTAGGGGCAAGGTCAGACTTGGACACCTTCCCCACCGAAAATCCTCTGGCTTACTGGGTCTTGAGGATGGATCACTGGCCAGAGCTTGCACAGTATGCAATTGAGCTACTGGCCTGTCCTGCATCCAGCGTTCTTTCGGAACGCACATTCAGTGCTGCTGGAGGATTTGTCACGGATCACAGTGACTCGGTTGATCGACTGACTTTCATCAAGATGAACCAGTCTTGGATCACCACCAGCTACCACACACCTGATGCTGATATAACAGACTAATTGATTTTAACATGTCACATCCCTTCAAGACTGATGCTGATGCTGAGTGCCTGTGCTGTTATGTTGACTGGCTATCCTCCTCCTCCGGGTCCTCAATGATACGATTGATGATGATAGCTTGGAAGATCATTTTTGTTTATGGGTGCCGCCACCAGTGCCTAAGGCCCAATTTTTCAGCCCCTGTTTTACAGGGGCGTGTAATTACAATTTTTTTAGCAATAATTTGCCATAGGGCTCATTGCTGTGCTCCAAGTACAGTATCTGTGAGGGGTTGGAGTGTTGTGGCACCAGTGCCTAAGGCCCAATTTTTCAGCCCCTGTTTAACAGGGGCGTGTCATTACAATTTTTGAAGCAATACTTTGCAACAGGGCTCATTGCTGTGCTCCAAGTACAGTATCTGTGAGGGGTTGTAGTGTTGTGCCACCAGTGCCTAAGGCCCAATTTTTCAGCCCCTGTTTAACAGGGGCGTGTCATTACAATTTTTGAAGCAATACTTTGCAACAGGGCTCATTTCTGTGCTCCAAGTACAGTATCTGTGAGGGGTTGTAGTGTTGTGCCACCAGTGCCTAAGGCCCAATTTTTCAGCCCCTGTTCAACAGGGGCATGCAATTACAATTCTTGATGTAATAATTCACAGCAGGGCCCATTGCTGCACCCACCAAGAGTAACTCTGAGGGCTTACAGTGTTGTGGCAACGCCACCACCACCACCACCACGAAAGGCCCAATTTTTCAGCCCCTGTTCAAAAGGGGCATGTAATTACAATTCTTGATCTAATAATTCACAGCAGGGCCCATTGCTGCACCCACCAAGAGTAACTCTGAGGGCTTACAGTGTTGTGGCAACGCCACCACCACCACCACCACGAAAGGCCCAATTTTTCAGCCCCTGTTCAACAGGGGCATGCAATTACAATTCTTGATGTAATAATTCACAGCAGGGCCCATTGCTGCACCCACCAAGAGTAACTCTGAGGGCTTACAGTGTTGTGGCAACGCCACCACCACCACCACCACGAAAGGCCCAATTTTTCAGCCCCTGTTCAAAAGGGGCATGTAATTACAATTCTTGATCTAATAATTCACAGCAGGGCCCATTGCTGCACCCACCAAGAGTAACTCTGAGGGCTTACAGTGTTGTGGCAACGCCACCACCACCACCACCACGAAAGGCCCAATTTTTCAGCCCCTGTTCAAAAGGGGCATGTAATTACAACTCTTGATCTAATAATTCACAGCAGGGCCCATTCCTGCACCCACCAAGAGTAACTCTGAGGGCTTACAGTGTTGTGGCAACACCACCACCACCACCACCACCACGAAAGGCCCAATTTTTCAGCCCCTGTTCAACAGGGGCATGCAATTACAATTCTTGATCTAATAATTCACAGCAGGGCCCATTGCTGCACCCACCAAGAGTAACTGTCAGGGCTTACAGTGTTGTGGCACCAGCACCACCATCAAAGCCCCAATTTTTACTACCACTGTTCAACAATTATATGTAATTAAAATTCCTGATATAATAGTTGACAGCAGGGCGTTCCAGCACCAACCAAGAGTAACTGTGAGTGCTTACAGTGTTGTGCCAACACCAACAACTAAGGGGCCTATTTCTGCAGAGTATATACGGCAGGTCCCTACTTTCAAACATCCAACTTACAAACGACTCCTACTTGCAAACGCAAGAAGACAACAGGAAGTGAGAGGAAATCTACCCCTAGGAAGGAAAATTCTCTCCTGTAAGAATAAATATGGGAGAAAGGTGTCTCCTCTGTACTGATGCTTTATCAGCAATCCTTGTTTCAAGAAAAACACCACATTTCAAAAACAGTTGACATTGGGACGGAAAGTGAGGTGAAATGTTCTGAACAGGGGCACAGACAGCAAAACAAATGTTACAGGGGTGATAACCCTTACCTATGTTTTCCAAAAAGTTTAAAAATAGATTTTTGGGCTGGAGCTACACTTCAACAATGTACCTGTTCAAAATTACAAACAGATTCTACATAAGAACAAACCTACAGTCCCTGTCTTGTATGCACCGCCTGTATACGGCTGTTCAGAGTATATAGGGCCTTTTTTATTTTATGTGCGGGGTTCCCCTTAATATCCATACAAGACCTAAAGGGGCTGGTAATGGGCTGGGGTAGGGGGGGGGGTCATGGGGTAGCTATGCCATTTTTCTTAAAGATTTTCATCCATATTACCGGGACCAGACATTACATTAAAGCCGCAAGCAGTTTTAAATGGCTTTTTTTTCCTTTAGAAGTGTCATTTTGTGCAGGGACAGTTCTAAACACGGGAAACACGTGGCACTTCACAGGCATACTTTAGACACCCCCCAGGTACGATATTTAAAGGAATATTTGACTTTTTTTTTTTCACTTTATGCATCATTAAAATGACTGCTCCCGAAAAAAGAACGTTTTTAAAACTTCTTTTTGCATTGATACATGTCCCCTGGTGCAGAACCCGGGTTCCCAAACCCTTTTTAGGACAATAACATGCATAATAGTTGTTATAATTAGCACTTTAGAATTCGAACGTTCGCATCCATTGTATTTAATAGGGTTCTAATGTTCGTACGAACTTTCGGTCCGTTCGCGGGTTCTGGTGCGAACCGAACCCGGGGGTGTTCGGCTCATCACTACTGAATACCAAGAACTGAGTGATCAGAAGTCTTTGATCGCTCAGTTCTTGTGGTAGAGTCATCGGTGGCAACTTCAGCTGGGATCGATGTTGCAGCCATTTAGGTGAGTATGATTGTTTGTTTATTTTTTCCTATTCCTGAACTTCTCTTTTAATGTCATTATGACAATTTCACCAGACAGGAAGTATTTAAAATATGACAGAAAAATAAGTCATTAAAAATAAGTCATTAAATAAACACCAATTTGTTACGGATCTTGTTCCCTTATGTCTGCAAAGGTTCTTAAACTCAGAGTGGGTACTTTAAAAGTCTGTACAGGCATAACAAGACAGTATTTAAACTGATTTAATATTCTATACAAAGTTGAAGATTTTTGTTTTCAAGAATCTATTGACAATTGCCTTTCCCTGCCAGTCCTTGGATCCATCTGAGAGTTATATGCTTTAAGGCTGCCTTAGCTTGAAGTACTTCAATTTGTAAGCTGGCTATTATTTCTCTAAAGAGTCTTATCCCTGGCACCTGAAATATTCAGAAACTCTGTAAGCAGCTTAAACATCTCATCTGGTCACTTAAATTTTACTTTGTCAGAGCTACATACAGGGGCAGCCGAGAGGACTTTTTATTAATCGCCCTATGGGTTGATTTACTATAGAAGCACAGACTGTTTACTTCAATGGGTATACTTATAAGGCAGTGAATATGGCTTACACCAAACATTCACTGAAAGGTGAACCTATCAATGTAATTTAAGTCACGTGCACCAGGAAACTACACATGTAGTAAATGTGTAGCGCTACCCCCATGAGGGCCGCCTAAAGAATCTGTACCCCACTGGCTGCCCTGACCTTGCAAATCCTCCGACACCTCCGACACTCTGGGGTTCCAACATTTTTGTTATGACAAAAATATTTAGGAACACATACAAATCAATTGAATCTTGTTTACTGTAAGGTTAATAGCAGTGAAATGCAGCAATATGCAGGGAACTTACTACAACGAATATCCGTGAGAGCAGAGAAAATAAAAAATGATAACTAAGTGCAATATATAGTAATAACATTTATATCAAACCAACAGGTTTGGTCTGAATTGAGATCTATGGATACAGGTTGAAGAAGGGCAGAGGAATGACCAAGTTTTTTGACAGACCACTCACCTCAGTCCCCTGACACCATAGAGACCCTTAAATGTGTGAAATCTAGGTTAAATTCAAATAATATGACCCTTAAGTTTTTAAACCCGCTTTTGCAGTAAGTACACCCTGTTTCAAATTATTATGCCAATGATATTTTTCTCATTTACCTAAATAATTGATGTAAACAACAGTCAGCATAATTCTCATGTTATCAACTATTAAGAGTACAATTAAAATTTTATTGAACAAACCTCCTACCTAATGATAAAAAAAAATTCTCAAAATAAAAAACTTATAATGCATTGTTCCAAATGATTACGCACAGTAAGTTTCAAAATACTTTACAGGTTGTAAAGAACTGAAAATCGTCATTTGTTGTGTTTGCAGCATATTTACTGAAATCAAAAGCTATTTCAATCAAACTTTGAACAACATTTTAACTTTTTAAACATTTTAACAGGTCACATTACATTTTAACGTAGGACCCTTTATTTGATAGCAGCTTCACAAGTCTTGCATTCATTGAACTTGTGAGTTTTTGGACAGTTTCTCCTTGAATTTGTTTGCAAGATGTCAGAATAGCCTCCCAGAGCTGCTGTTTGGATGTAAACTGCCTCCCACCCTCATAAATCTTTTGCTTGAGGATTCTCCAAAGGTTCTCAATAGGATTGAGGTCAGGGGAGGATGGAGGCCACACCATGACTTTCTCTCCTTTTATCCCCATAGCAGCCATTGATGCAGAGGTATTCTTTGCAGCTAGGGATGAGCTTCGAGTTCGAGTCGAACATGAGTTCGAGTCGAACATCGGCTGTTCGATCGTTCGACAAAGATCGAACATTATGGGCCGTTTCGAGCGGCGCGTCACGACCCATAATGCACTGCGTCATCGCAGTGCATTGCTGGCTGATGATTGGCCAAGCATGCACTATGTCCCGCATGCTTTGGCCAATCATTGCACCATCAGCACAGAGCCATAATTAGCCAAAGGCAGGGTGCCTTTGGCCAATCAGGCTCAGGGGATTAAGTACACGCCCCACACTATATAAGCCTATATAAGCACGTCGGCCTTATGTAGTGTGTTGCAGCGTTGAGAGACACAGAGAGAGAGAGAGAGAGAGTGTCATTTAATTTTATTTACATAGATTGAGCAGGCAGGTGATTCAGTTAGCTAGATTGAGCAGGCAGTTGATTCAGTATATTTAGTATATATATGCATTCCAGGCTTTGTATATATTGTGAGGGGGTTAGCTCGGTAGCGGGTGTGTGTGACCCCCTGGATGGGCTCCCCACACAAAAACAGGCCCAGCAGACGGAGGTTGTGGTTTTCAAGATCAAAAGGTGCGGTTTATTTCTCTATTTACAGTGACAAAAACACAGCAAAGCAAAAAGAAACATAAACAAAATAAATCCTGGTCAGCTTGACCTCTGACTAAACATGCAGGTTTCCCTAACTAACAACTGGGATCAGCCTGGTGCTGTCCTAGTCCCTAAGTCCCTGGTTTAGTAAATGTCCAAACAAATAGCCACACAGGCTTTGTCTCACCGCACAGGGGTTCACTCTCCCTAGACAGTCCACACAGGTCTGGTTCCAGGCATGAGCAAACACCTAATGAAGCTGGGAGTTTTTATAGAGGCCTTAAACGAGCTGACAAGCTTCAGCTGGTCTCATCAACTCCCTGCCTGCACGACGCCCAGCACTCTCCCTAGAGGTATGAATCATCCATGAGCCCACTAGCCTCAGCTGGGCTTCATCAACTCTCTCCCTAGTTGTATAAGTCGGCATAAAGCCTGAATCTGGGAGAAATATACCTACCCCCCTGGATGCAACCAGGTGACTTTACCTTCCTGCTGTCACATACCCCCCCTCTTGTTTTAACCTTGGGGTTGGAACACCAGCAATCAGGCATTCATGTACTCGAGACAAAGCATCCACATTCCCCATTTGAACGCCAGGGCGATGCTTTACTGTGAAGTTGAATTCCTGTAGGGCCAGGAACCACCTATTTACTCTTCTATTTGTCTCCTTGTTTTGAGCCATCCACTTTAACGGAGCGTGATCCGTAACCATGTCAAAGTGCCTACCTAGCAGATAGTACCGAAGGGAATCTAGAGCCCACTTCACCGCTAAACACTCCTTTTCAACCGTGGCGTAATTTACCTCATGGGACTTCAACTTCCTGCTGAGGTAAATGACTGGGTGCTCTTCCCCGTTCCAGACCTGGGACAATACTGCTCCTAACCCCACATCTGACGCATCACTTTGTACGACAAAGTCTTTAGAGAAGTCGGGTGAGTACAACACTGGCTGGCTACATAAGGCTTGTTTCAAGAATTGGAACGCTGCCTCAGCCTCGGGGGTCCATTTAATCATGACGACCCTTTCCCTTTCATCAGGTTGGTTAGGGGCACAGCCTTAGAAGCAAAGTGGGGAATGAAGCGCCGATAATAACCCGCGATTCCCAGAAAGGCTCGTACCTGCTTCTTGCTGTTGGGACGTGGCCAACTCTGGATGGCCTCGACTTTGTTGAGTTGGGGTTTTATTACTCCCCTGCCAATGGTGTACCCAAGATATTTGGCCTCCTCCTGCCCAATGGTACACTTCTTGGGGTTAGCCGTAAACCCCGCTTCCCGGATAGAGTCTAGGACTGCTTGCACTTTTGGCAGATGTGAGGCCCAATCTGTGCTATGGACAATTACGTCATCCAGGTAAGCCGCAGCATACTTCCGATGGGGCCTCAGTATCTGGTCCATTTTCCGCTGGAATGTGGCCGGCGCATTCTGTAACCCGAACGGCATTCTCTTATATTGGAACGCCCCGTCTGGGGTTACAAATGCGGTTTTCTCTTTGGCCGACTTGGCCAGGGGAATTTGCCAATACCCTTTTGTGAGGTCAAGAGTCGTCATGTATCGGGCTGTTCCCAGCCGGTCGATCAACTCATCTATACGTGGCATGGGGTAGGTGTCAAATTTTGTAACTTTGTTCAACTGACGAAAATCGTTACAAAATCGCCAGCTCCCATCCGGTTTAGGCACCAACACAATGGGACTAGACCAATCACTTTGGGACTCCTCTATCACCCCTAAGTTCAGCATTTTCTGTACTTCCTCCCGTATTGCCTCCCGTCGGGCCTCTGGGATCCGATAGGGTTTTAACTTCACCCTTTCACCGGGCGGGGTAATAATATCATGCTCTACCCCAGATGTTTGTCCCGGCAGCTCAGAGAACACCTCCTTGTTGCGAAGCACAAACTCCTTAACATCCTGTTGTTGGGGTTGTGACAAGGTGGCTGCTATTCAAACCTCCGGAATCACGCAACCAGTTTGAGCTGGTGACCAAGTTTCTGCGACTAGGGACTCTCTATCCCTCCAGGCTTTCAACAGATTAACGTGATAGATCTGTTCGGGCTTTCGCCTTCCTGGTTGTCTGACCTTGTAATTCACTTCGCTCACTTTTTCCATTATCTCGTAGGGGCCTTGCCATTTGGCAAGGAATTTACTTTCAACCGTAGGGACAAGTACCAATATCCTATCCCCCGGGGAAAAGGTACGGGTCTTGGCTCCACGGTTGTACACTCTCTGCTGTGCCAACTGCGCTTGGGCCAAATGTTCCTTCACGATGGGCATTACCTGTGCAATTCGATCTTGCATCAGGGCGACATGCTCAATCACACTCCTGTGGGGAGAACTCTCACTTTCCCAAGTTTCCTTGGCAATATCCAACAGCCCTCTTGGGTGTCTCCCATACAGTAACTCAAAGGGGGAGAATCCCGTAGAGGATTGGGGCACCTCCCTAATAGCAAACATCAAATAAGGAAGTAGACAGTCCCAATCCTTTCCATCTCTATCCACCACTTTCTTCAACATTTGTTTTAGGGTTTTGTTGAATCTTTCAACCAGCCCATCGGTTTGGGGGTGATACACAGACGTACGCAATTGCGTCACTTTGAACAATTTACACAGCTCTTTCATAACCCGGGACATAAAGGGTGTACCTTGGTCCGTAAGCAGTTCTTTACAAATACCCACCCGGCTAAAAACAAGAGATAGCTCTTTGGCTATGGTTTTGGCCGAGGTTTTTCGGAGAGGGATCGCTTCTGGATAACGGGTGGCATAGTCCATTATAACTAATATGTACTGGTGCCCCCTAGCGGACTTGATTATAGGACCTACCAAATCCATTGCGATCCTCTCAAACGGGACCTCAATGATGGGTAGAGGGACCAGCGGGCTACGGAAATGTGGCATCGGGGCTGACCTCTGACACACAGGGCAGGAGGAACAATAATTTTCTATGTCCTTCATCACCCCAGGCCAATAGAATCTCTGTAATACCCTCTCTCGGGTTTTCTCTGTCCCCAGATGACCTCCAAGAATGTGCCCATGGGCCAACTCCAACACCAACTTCCTGTAAGGTTTGGGCACCACAAGCTGCTCAACGGTTTCTTCTGCCCTTTTCGCCACCCGATACAGTAGGTCCTTCTCTACGCTGAAGTATGGGTAAGTGCAGGTATTATCTGGGTTCACTAACTCGCCATCTATTTCCACTACGTTTTCCCGTGCCTTTATTAGGGCGGGGTCTTTTAACTGTTCTGTGGCAAAATTTTCCCTGTGAACCTCAAGATCAGAAAACTCCACAGACGGTAGGTTTTCATCTGAGGAGGTGGGCTCCTCTCCAGTTTCTTGAGTCTCGCCTGCCAATACTGACAAGGGAAATTCTGGAGAGTCCTCACCACTCTCAGAGGAGTTCTGGCTATCACCTTCCTGGTACATAGGGGCACCAGTGGGGGGCTCAGGATCATCCCACAGTTCCCAGAACTTCGGAAAATCCCTTCCCACAATGGCATCATGCGGTAATTGAGATACTAACCCCACTGGATGAGAGAGGGTACCTTTGGGGGTCTTGAAACACACTGTAGTCACTGGATACTCTCGGGTGTCCCCATGCACACAAATAACAGCTACCTTGCTATTCCCAGAGACCTCTGTTTTAACTAATTCAGCCTTTATCAGGGTCACAAGGCTACCTGAATCCAGTAATACCACAACATTTCTACCATTAATACACATTTTGCATAAATGTTTCTCAGTTCCCCGAATGGCAGTGCATGCGACTGTCGCACACAGCGACTGACGTCTGTCCGTCAGAAAGTCACATTGCATGGGTTCCTCCACAACCGGGCAATTTGCTGCAATATGTCCCGTTTGCCGGCAGCGGTAGCAAACAATCCTTTTGGCTGCCTCTTGAGCCCCCGACTTCCCAGGCTGTTCTCGCCAAACCCTGGGCAGAGCTCCCACCCTCTCACTCTCTCCACCCTCACCCCTTGGAATCATCTTATCCGCCCCTGGGGATGGTCTGGTCTTAGGGTGGAAAGTCCGAGAGTCTCTGGAAGAGGCCGTCAGGTTCTCTGCAGCCAAGTATCTCTCTACACGATCCACAAGTTTACCGGCCGTTTCTGGGTCTCCATGGCTTACCCACTTTTGAATGGCGGTAGGAAGAGCTCTCAAGAAACGATCCATCACAACACGTTCCACAATCTCCGGTGCGGACAAAGTCTCTGGCTGTAGCCACTTCCTGCTCAGGTGAATGAGATCATACATTTGAGACCTGGGGGGTTTTCCAAGCTGGAAAGTCCAGTTATGCACACGCTGAGCCCGGACAGCCAGGGTGACACCCAGCCTTGCCAATATTTCAGCTTTTAGCATCAGATAGTCTTTTGCTTGGTCAGGCTCTAGGTCATAGTAAGCTTTCTGCGATTCACCAGTTAACAGAGGAGCCACCAGTCCAGCCCACTGCTCCTCAGGCCACTTTTCTCTTTCAGCAGTCCTTTCAAATGTGGTCAAAAATACCTCTGGATCATCCTCTCCAGTCATTTTTGTCAATAAACGACTCATCCCAAAGGACGCGGTATTAGTGGGACGGCTTTCCTCACTGGTCTGCGGACGTTGCTGCATTACTGCTTCCATCTGTTGTTGTAGTCTCTGCTCTTGCTTCTGCAACAGGTCTATGAAGCGGGCCTCAGATTGCTGCTGGGCTTGTTGCTGGGCTGCGAAGCTCTTTTGCAAACCTGCATTTGTCTGCTGTTGATTGGCATTTGCTAGAGCCAGCTGTTTCAGTATCTCCTCCATGCTGGCTTAAAAAAAAACTGCCACTGGTTCTCCACCAACTGTGAGGGGGTTAGCTCGGTAGCGGGTGTGTGTGACCCCCTGGATGGGCTCCCCACACAAAAACAGGCCCAGCAGACGGAGGTTGTGGTTTTCAAGATCAAAAGGTGCGGTTTATTTCTCTATTTACAGTGACAAAAACACAGCAAAGCAAAAAGAAACATAAACAAAATAAATCCTGGTCAGCTTGACCTCTGACTAACATGCAGGTTTCCCTAACTAACAACTGGGATCAGCCTGGTGCTGTCCTAGTCCCTAAGTCCCTGGTTTAGTAAATGTCCAAACAAATAGCCACACAGGCTTTGTCTCACCGCACAGGGGTTCACTCTCCCTAGACAGTCCACACAGGTCTGGTTCCGGCATGAGCAAACACCTAATGAAGCTGGGAGTTTTTATAGAGGCCTTAAACGAGCTGACAAGCTTCAGCTGGTCTCATCAACTCCCTGCCTGCACGACGCCCAGCACTCTCCCTAGAGGTATGAATCATCCATGAGCCCACTAGCCTCAGCTGGGCTTCATCAACTCTCTCCCTAGTTGTATAAGTCGGCATAAAGCCTGAATCTGGGAGAAATATACCTACCCCCCTGGATGCAACCAGGTGACTTTACCTTCCTGCTGTCACAATATATATATATATATATATATATATATATATATATATATATATATATATATATTGTGACAGCAGGCAGGTAAAATCACCAGGTTGCATCCAGGATGGTAGGTATGTATGCCCTAGATTCAGGCTTTATGCAAATTCATACCACTAGGGGGAGTACTGGGAGTCTTGCGGGGGAAGAGTTAATGAGCCCAGCTGAATCAAGTGGCTCATTAAGGCCTCTACAAGAACTCCCAGCATGCTAAGGGAGATGCTCCATCCTGGAACCAGTTCTGTGTTGTGCAAGACTGGGGAGTGTGTTTCTGTCCTGTGCGGTGAGACAAAGCCTGTGTGGCTAAAACCTTCAAAAACAGGGAGGTAGGGGCTGGGGCAGCACAAGGCTGCACCTAGTTGTCAGACAGGGAAACCTACGTGTGCAGTAAGTGGTCAAGCTGACCAGGATTTCTTTTTTATGTTCCTTTTTGTTTTGCTGTTTTTCCCCTGTAAATAGTTTAAATGAACCGCACCTTTTGTTTTGCAACTACAAACTCTGTCTGCTGTGCCTGTTTTTGTGTGGTGAACCCATCCAGGGGGTCACACACACCCGCTGCCGAGCTAACCCCCTCACAGTATATACTGTATACAGCTTAGCTAGATCTCACTGCAGAGTGTTCCTAGTGTACTGTTCCTAATATACTACAGGCAGGCAGTTGATTCTGTTAGCTGCAGTGTATTCAGTACTGCATCCTGTGCACAGTGTTCAGCTAGATCTCACTGCAGACCATTCCATGTTGTTCTCTTCCTAATATACAACAGGCAGGCAGTTGATTCAGTTAGCTGCAATATATAAAGTACTGTATCCTGAGCACAGTGTGCAGCTATATCTCACTGCAGAGCATTCCTAGTGTACTGTTCCTAACATACTACAGGCAGGCAGTTGATTCAGTTAGCTGCAGTGTATTCAGTACTGTATCCTGTGCACAGTGTTCAGCTAGATCTCACTGCAGACCATTCCATGTTGCTCTCTTCCTAATATACTACAGGCAGGCAGTTGATTCAGTAAGCTGCAGTATATAATGTACTGTATCCTGAGCACAGAGTGCAGCTATATCTCACTGCAGAGCGTTCCTAGTTTACTGTTCCTAATATACTTCAGGCAGGCAGTTGATTCAGTTAGCTGCAGTGTATTCAGCACTGTATCCTGTGCACAGTGTTTAGCTAGATCTGACTGCAGACCATTACTGTTGTTCTCCTAATATACTACAGGCAGGCAGTTGATTCAGTTAGCTGCAGTGTATTCAGTACTGTATCCTGTGCACAGTGTTCAGCTAGATCTCACTGCAGATCATTCCTGTTGTTCTTTTCCTAATATACTACAGGCAGGCAGTTGATTCAGTTAGCTGCAGTATATAAAGTACTGTATCCTGTGCACAGTGTGCAGCTAGATCTGACTGCAGACCATTCCTATTGTTCTCCTCCTTATATACTACAGGCAGGCAGTTGATTCAGTTAGCTGCAGTATATTCAGTATATATATACATCCCAGCTTTGTGCAGCTACACCTCACTGCAGGCCATTCCTGGTGTACCTATTCAAATACATCAAATACTGTATGTCTGGAAGGCCAACAAGGAGAGGCAGACACTCACATGCCACTAAAAGAGGGCAAGGAGGCTCTGTGTCTAGAGCCAACAGTGCTGGTCATGGACGCATTGCATCCTCAGCACGTGGCCGCGGGGCACATCTTTCCTTTTTTCCGGCAGCTGGCCGTGTTGAGCCACAACATGCAGAAGAGTTGGTAGAGTGGATGACCAAGCCGTCCTCATCCTCCTCATCCTCTGTCACACAGGCTCAGAGTACCTTGGCTGCCAATGCAGGTGCCAAACCAGCCTATTTCATTGGCTCAAGGTCATCAGTTACTCCTTCCCTAGCCACACCATCATGCACGGAGGAGTCCCCCAAACTGTTCGACCACAGTGTTGGGTACATGCTGCAGGAGGATGCGCAGCATTTTGAAGGCTCCGATGATGGTACCCAGCTTGAGGAAGGCAGTAACGTGAGCCCAGAGGGAGGGGGTGCCCAAGAAGGACAACAAACTGGCAGTCATGTTCCCCCAGCTGCAGCATACTGCCAGGTTTGCTCCAGTGACGAGGAGGGAGGGGATAATGAGGTCACTGACTCTACGTGGGTGCCTGATAGGAGAGAGGAGGAGGAGGAGGAGGCACATCTCCAACGAGGCAGGATGCCCTCCAGGGGCCAGCTTAAGGGCAGCCAACCGACTGCATCACACCGCAGAGCTCCGCATGTGCAGGGCGCTGCTGACTCTCCACTGTTTTCCAAAATTTCTTTGGTGTGGGCCTTTTTCGAGACGTGTGCAGCAGATCACACCGTTGCTGTTTGCAACATATGTCTGAAGCGTATCAAGCGTGGCCAAAACAGCAGCTGCTTGGGCACCACGTGCTTGACCAGACATATGTCGACCTGCCATGCAGTCCGTTGGCAAGCGTATTTAAAAGACCCACACCAAAGAACAAAGCGGACCTCTCCTTGCTCCTCATCAGCTGGGATCTCCAACCCCACTATACCTTCAGTCCTCTCATAAACCTGCACTGAGAGAAATGAAGGTGTAGAATTAGGTGTGCCACTGCCAAGTACTTGCGGGCAATCTGCTATCGCTACACCAACGTCCGATTGTAGCAGGCAAATTTCCCTACCCCAGTTGCTAAACCGGCGAAATAAATTTGCTCCCAGCCATCCACATGCCCAGCGGTTGAATGCTAGCTTGGCTAAATTGCTAGCATAACTGCTGCCTTTTAAGCTGGTAGACTGTCCCCTTTCGTGAATTTGTGGAATGTGCGGTACCTCAGTGGCAGGTTCCCAAACGCCACTTTTTTTCACGGAAGGTGATTCCGGGTCTCTACCGGCATGTGGAAGGCAATGTCTTGCCCTCGCTGGACAGGGCGGTCAGCGGTAAGGTGCATATTACCGCTGACTCATGGTCCAGCAGGCATGGACAGGGACGTTAACCTATCTTTTACGGTGCACTGGGTGACTCTGCTGGCAGCTGGGAAGGATGCAGGACAGGGTGCAGTCTTTTTGGAGGTTGTTCCACCACCACGCCTCCAAAATGCTACTAGTGGTGATTCTGACACACCTCTCTCCTCCAGCCCCTCCTCTTCTTCTTCTTCCATGTATTGGTTGGTAGTAGCTGGACTGATGGACTTGGCCATTAGTATACCAAGACATACGTACCGGATACTATCAGCAATTTACCATTGCTGATAGTATCCGGTACGTATGTATTGGTATACTAATGGCCAAGTCCATCAGTCCAGCTACTACCAACCAATACTTACTCATCCTAACATAACATTGGTATCATCCGTAACCCAATTACACTCATGCCCATCTCCCTTAAATTCTAATATTTTTCAATACATTTTTTAATTAACCAATTTTGTGTATATATTTGTGTGTGTATGTATATATATATATATCTAGATCTATACACAGACATTCCCTACTATTCGCCTTGTCACCATCCTTGTATCCTTGTATCCCACGTAATCCCTCAAATCAGTGATCAGATCCTTTATGAGATTCTATGTTAGTCTTGTCTATAATTATTTACTTATTTATTTTTTCTAAACTATGAATATATCTCCCATATAGATACTATTACTGATCCCTACGGTTCCTACCAGTTCCCATAAGTTGGCTGTGAGTATAACAATAGAATGATAACATGAAAATGTAGTATACTATATAGTTATATAGAGTTTATAAGCACAGCATTGAACTATATGTTTAGTCATTTTAACAATTTCCACTAATCCCTATTAGTGACAGTTATATTCCCGGCCGCTGCACTCAGCAGTCTGACATTTATTATCCCAAGCCACTGCACACAGCATGTCCCAGCCTGTGTGGTTACCATGGTTGCCTGTGTTGAATAACAAACCCCTCCCACTTCCCCTCACACTATGGTACAAATTACCACTTCTAAGATGGCCGCCATACAAGCCTGAAGAAGGGACACGCATGTCCCGATCGCGAAGCACCTCCCGCTCACCTCAGTCACGGAAGTGATGACCTCACGACCTCACGGAGCCCCTACAGTCCACGTCCAAGCCCCTGGCCGGCGCTGTTTACATCCAGTGCAGACAGGAAGTGCTACAGGACAGAGGACCCCTTCCAGCAGCCCGTGTTGTGTACACCATACAAGAGGACCATGCGAATGAAACAACTTAACCCCTGATATGCCTGATACCTTCTGCTCATATGTGATTGTTTTTAATCCTTTTAAATTAAATATGTTTTTAACTTGCTGCACTTAGAGGGCGCCGTTCTCTTCTTTTTGGCCATCAATGTGTACCTGTGCAACTATGGCACCAGGACAGGGTCAGGGGAGCTTGGCTTTTTTTGCCACGATCATGATCAGGCTCATGATGGCTCATGATCAGGGATGCATGCACTGTCCTGTCACCATTTGAGGAGGCCACGAGGATGGTGAGCAGTGACAATGCATGTATCAGTGATACTGTCCCTCTTGTCTACCTGTTGGAGCACACGCTGCCTGGAATAATGGACAGGGCACTTGAGGCAGAACACAGGGAGAAAGAGGAGGACTTCCTTACCTCTCAAGGCCCCCTTTAACCTGACAGTGTTCCTGCGTGCCCGCCGATCACACAGAAATAGGAGGAGGAGGATTGTGTCAGCATGGAGGTGCAGCCTAGCACTCAGCATCAGCAGCAGTCTTCAAGGGATCGTTTACAGTCCCCAGAAACCCATGGACGTGTACGTGGCTGGGAGGAGGTGGCTGACGATCATGTCGCCCTTAGTGACCCAGAGGACTCCGGACTGAATGCCTCAGCAAACCTATGCTGCATGGCCTCCCTGATCCTGCAAAGCCTGCGAAAGGACCCTCGGATTCATGTGATCAAGGAGAGGGATCATTACTGGCTGGTAACCCTCCTTGATCCACGTTCCAAGGGTACGGTTGCGGAACTTATCCTGCTGTCGCAAATAGAGCAGAGGATAAAAGATCTTCGGGAGGCCTTGCAGGAAGGTTTGTGCAACGCGTTTCCAGAGCCTGGGAGGTTACAATTTCCTGGTCCTGGACAACGTGTTGCTGAGGCTTTGGTCAGTCACAGAAGGAGCGGTGGAGAAGGTGGCCGTCTGACCGATGCGTTCAGACAATTCTTTAGTCCGCAGCCCCAAGGTATGATCGGTTACAGAAACCATTGCCAGCGTCTATTTTTCATGGTGCAGGAATACCTAGGGACAAGATCAGACTTGGACACGTTTCCAACCGAAAATCCACTGGGTTACTGGGTCTTAAGGATGGATCACTGGCCAGAGCTTGTGCAATTGAGCTACTGGCCTGTCCTGCATCCAGCGTTCTTTCGGAACGCACATTCAGTGCTGCTGGTGGCTTTGTAACCGATCACAGAGTGCGCCTGTGCACCGACTCGGTTGATCGTCTCACCTTCATAAAAATGAATCAGTCTTGGATCACTAGCTACCAAGCACCTGATGCTGATGTAACCGATTAATTTTTTTATGAATGAGATCCCTTCAAGACTGCCTATGCTGATGCTGATTGCTGAGTGACTATCCTATTCCTCCTCAATGTTCTTGTTGATATTTTTGGTTCTGGGCACCAGCACCAGTGCCTAAAGCCCAATTTTTCTGCCCCTGTTTAACAGGGGCGTGTATAATTAAATTTTTTGCTGTAATATTTTGCAGCAGGGCTCATTCCTGTGCTCAACTAGTGGATCTGTGAGGGGTTGCAGTGTTGTGGCACCAGCACCAGTGCCTAAGGCCCAATTTTTCTGCCCCTGTTTAACAGGGGCGTGTATAATTTAAGTTTTTGCTGTAATATTTTGCAGCAGGGCTCATCCCTGCGATCAACTAGAGTATCTGTGAGGGGTTGCAGTGTTGTGGCACCAGCAACAGAGCCTAAGGCCCCTTTCACACGGAGGGTCCGTTCAGGTCCGCCTGTCAGTTTTTTAGTCGGACCTGGACGGATGCTCCATGTAGCCCTATGGAGCCACGGATGTCAGCGGTGACATGTCCGTGTTCATCCGATCTCCCCATAGGGGAGAGCGGCGCTCTGACAGGGCGGTCCCTGCACAGTGTGCGGGGACCGCCCAGTCATCCGCCGGCTCAGTGGGGATCAACTGAGCGATCCCCGCTGAGCAAGCGGAGCTTCACGGGGCGGATCTTCACGGATCCGTCCCGTGTGAAAGAGCCCTAAAGCCCAATTTTTCTGCCCCTGTTTAACAAGGGCGTGTATAATTTACATTTTTGCTGTAATATTTTGCAGCAGGGCTCATTCCTGCGCTCAACTAGCGTATCTGTGAGGGGTTGCAGTGTTGTGGCACCAGCACCAGTGCCTAAGGCCCAATTTTTCTGCCCCTGTTTAACAGGGGCGTGTATAATTTTAATTTTTGCTGTAATATTTTGCAGCAGGGCTCATTCCTGCGCTCAAATTGAGTATTTGTGAGGGGTTGCAGTGTTGTGGCACCAGCACCAGTGCCTAAGGCCCAATTTTTCTGCCCCAGTTTAACAGGCGGGTGTATAATTAAAAATTTTGCTGTAATATTTCGCAGCAGGGACCATTCCTGCACCCACCAAGAGTAACTGTGAGGGCTTACAGTGTTCTGGCACCACCACCACCACCACCATCAAAGGCCCAATTTTTCTGCCCCTGTTCAACAGGGGCATGTAATTACAATTCTTGATATAATATTTCACAGCATGGCCCGTTCCAGCGCCCACCAAGAGTAACTGTGATGGCTTACAGTGTTGTGGCACCACCACCAAAGGCCCAATTTTTCTGCCACAGTTCAACAGGGGCATATAATTACAATTCTTGATATAATAGTTCACAGCATATTAGTTCCAATCCCAAATTTTTAAGATCCAATTGTCATTGGGCCAGAAAGTGATGTGAAATCTTCTCAATAGGGGCACAGACAGCAAAACAAATGTTACAGGGGTGATAATAGCCCTTCCCTATTTTATCCAAAAAGCGTAAAAATAGATTTTTTGGCTGGAGCTACACTTACAAAATGTACCTGTTCCAAATTAAAAAAAGTTAAGAACAAACCTACAGTCCCTGTCTTTCTTGGGACCACCTGTATACTGCTGTTTTCTTTTTTTAATTTGGGTACGGGGTTCCCCTTAATATCCATGCAAGACCCAAAGGGCCTGGTAATGGGCTGGGGGGGGTACCCATGCCGTTTTTCTCAATAATTTGCATCTATATTGCCGGGACCCAACATTACATTAAAGCCGCAAGCAGTTTTAAATTACTTTTATTCCTTTAGAAATGTCATTTTGTGCAGGGACTGTTCTGAACACGGGAAACACGCGCCACTTCACAGGCATACTATAGACACCCCCCAGGTACGATAGTTAAAGGAATATTTCACTTTTATTTTTTCACTTTAAGCATCATTAAAATCACTGCTCCCGAAAAAACGGGCGTTTTTAAAACTTTTTTTTTGCATTGATACATGTCCCCTGGGGCAGGACCCAGGTCCCCAAATCCTTTTTCGGACAATAACTTGCATATTAGCCTTTAAAATTCGCACTTTTGATTTCTCACGTTCGAGTCCCATAGACTTTAACGGTGTTCGAAAGTTCGCGCAAACTTTCAGTCCGTTCGCATGTTCTGGATGCAAACCGAACCGGGGGGGGGGGTTCGGCTCATCCCTATTTGCAGCATGAGATGGTGCATAGTCATGCATGAAGATGATTTTATTACCGAAAGTATAGTTCTTCCTTCTGTACCAAGGAAGGAAGTTGTCAGTCAGGAAATCCACATACTTTGCAGAGGTCATCTTTACACCTTCGGGGACCCTAAAGGGGCCGACCAGCTCTCTTCCCATGATTCCGGCCCAAAACATGACTCCACCACCGCCTTGCTGACGTCGCAGCCTTGTTGGAACAGGGTGGCCGTCCACCAACCATCCACTACTCCATCCATCTGGACCATCCAGGGTTGCACGGCACTCATCAGTGAACAGGACTGTTTGAAAATTAGTCTTCATGTATTTTTCTGCCCAATGCAGCCATTTCTGCTTGTGAGCATTGGTTAGTGGTGGTTAGTGGTGGCCGAATGGAAGGTTTATGCACAGTTGCAAGACTCTGGAGGACTCTACACCTTGATGTCTGTGGGACTCCAGAGGCACCAGCAGCTTCAAATATCTGTTTGATGCTATGTAATGGTGTTTTAGCAGCTGCTCTCTTGATCCGATGCATGGATCTGACAGAAATCTTCCTCAATGTGCCTTTATCTGCACGAAACCCGTCTGTGCTCTGAATCAGCCACAAATCTCCTAATAGTGCGATGATCACGCTTAAGTTTTCTTGAAATATCTAATATTTTAATACCTCTGTCCAAGGCATTGAACTATTTCACTCTTTTTGGCAGCAGGGAGATCCTTTTTTTTCCCATATTGCTTGAAAATGGTGCTCTGCTTAATAATGTGGAACACCCTCCTTTAGTCGTTTTTCATTTAATTGGGCATACCTGGCAATCTAATTATCACAGGTGTCAGAGATTGTTTTCAGTGATCAAAAGAGCCCTGAGGCTTGGTTCACACTGGGGCGACAAACACTCCGACATTGGGAGCTCATGTCGCATGACGTGTGAAAATCAATGTTTCCCTACGGGAGCCGTCTTAACTGGTCCGACACATGTCGGTCCGACTTTGAGAATGCTCCCTGTACTACTTTGGTCCGACTTTGATCCGACTTCAGCCCATTGACTATCATTGAAGTCGGATCAAAGTCGGACCGCAGTCTTGCATGATCCGACTTTGGCATGCGACTTGTGCTGTGCTGCTCTTAAGGGGGAACTCCAGGCCAAATTTTAAATAAAAAACCGGCATGGGTTCCCCCTCCAGGAGCATACCAGGCCCTTGGGTCTGGTCTGGATTTGAAGGGGAACCCCTACGCCGAAAAAACGGCGTGGGGGTCCCCCCAAAATACAAACCAGACCCTTATCCGAGCACACAACCTGGCAGGCCGCAGGGGAAGAGGGGGGACGAGAGAGCGGCCCCCCTCCCTCCTGAACCGTACCAGCCCGCATGCCCTCAACATGGGGGGGTTTGGTGCTCTGGGGCAGGGGGGCGACCTGCGGCCCCCCCACCCCAGAGCACCCTGCCCCCATGTTGATGAGGACAGGGCCTCTTCCCGACAACCCTGGCCGTTGGTTGTCGGGGTCTGCGGGTGGGGGGCTTATCGGAATCCGGGAGCCCCCTTCAATAAAAGGGCCCCCGGATCCCGGCCCCCCCACCCTATGTGAATGAGTATGGGGAACATCGTACCCCTACCCATTCACCTGGTGGAAAAAAAATTGCAATAAAAAAAACACACAGCTTTTTAAAGTATTTTATTGCACCGCTCCGGAGGTCTTCTTCCGACTTCGGGGGTCTCCGGTGTCGTCGCCGCGCTCTCCGGTTCTTTCTTCTGCCGGGCCACCGCTAACTTCTTTAGCTCTTTTGCTAGCAGAGGCCCGGTCTTCTCCGTCGCCTTCTTCTTCTCCCGCTCTCCGGTTCTTCTCCCGCTTCTTTCTTCTGCCGGCCCCTCCACTAACTTCTTTAGCTCTTTTGCTAGTGAAGGGGCCGGTCTTCCCGTCGCCGCCGTCGCCGTCGCCGTCTTCTTCTCTCTTCTCCTTCTCGATGTTGATGCGTCGCTTCCTCCCACAGTAATACTGGCTGTTCGCTCCGCTCCGCATTAATATAGGCTTCTCATGACGTCACAGTCACATGTTCCCATGACGTCACAGTCACATGCTCCGGGGACATGTGCCCCGGAACATGTGACTGTGATGTCATGAGAAGCCTATATTAATGCAGAGCGGAGCGAACAGCCAGTATTACTGTGGGAGGAAGCGACGCGTCAACATCTAGAAGGAGAAGAGAGAAGAAGACGGCGACGGCGGCGACGGGAAGACCGGCCCCTCCACTAGCAAAAGAGCTAAAGAAGTTAGTGGAGGGGCCGGCAGAAGAAAGAAGCGGGAGAAGAACCGGAGAGCGGGAGAAGAAGAAGGCGACGGAGAAGACCGGGCCTCTGCTAGCAAAAGAGCTAAAGAAGTTAGCGGTGGCCCGGCAGAAGAAAGAACCGGAGAGCGCGGCGACGACACCGGAGACCCCCGAAGTTGGAAGAAGACCTCCGGAGCGGTGCAATAAAATACTTTAAAAAGCTGTGTGTTTTTTTATTGCAATTTTTCTTCCACCAGGTGAATGGGTAGGGGTACGATGTTCCCCATACTCATTCACATAGGGTGGGGGGGCCGGGATCCGGGGGCCCCTTTATTGAAGGGGGCTCCCGGATTCCGATAAGCCCCCCGCCCGCAGACCCCGACAACCAACGGCCAGGGTTGTCAGGAAGAGGCCCTGTCCTCATCAACATGGGGGCAGGGTGCTCTGGGGTGGGGGGGCCGCAGGTGGCCCCCCTGCCCCAGAGCACCAAACCCCCCCATGTTGAGGGCATGCGGCCTGGTACGGTTCAGGAGGGAGGGGGGCCGCTCTCTCGCCCCCCCTCTTCCCCTGCGACCTGCCAGGTTGTGTGCTCGGATAAGGGTCTGGTTTGGATTTTGGGGGGACCCCCACGCCGTTTTTTCGGCATAGGGGTTCCCCTTCAAATCCAGACCAGACCCAAGGGTCTGGTATGCTCCTGGAGGGGGAACCCATGCCGGTTTTTTATTTAAAATTTGGCCTGGAGTTCCCCCTCAAGATTCATACCAAACACAGTGCCTGATATTGGCGGGGATCCAAGTCGGATCCCCGTTCATTGAAAGTCGGACATATGTCGGCTTCATGTCGCAGGGCAAAGTCGGATCCAAAGTAGGACAGATGTCGTGTCACACTAGTGTGAACCCAGCCTGAGACACAATGCCATCCATGAGTTAAACTGAAAAACAAAATATTTAATCTTTGGGACACTGAAATATCATTGGCATAATAATTTGGAACAGGATGTAGAGTCCTAGGTGTCAGGGTCACCTGTGGCCAGGTGACAGATGCACACCGTAGGGGGACAGGATTGCACCGCGAGGTAGTGAACCCTATGGCTGGCTTCTGCGGATAGGAAACTGGGTGGTTGTGGAAAGCGGGACCAGAGGAGCACAACCGGGATCCTAACGGAAGCTAGAGCCTAGATTCCCCAGGGCGCGGAGTCTAAGACCCAGCTGGTCTTCTCCAGGGCCTCTAGTGGTGAGGATGTTATGCTGCACGCTGGGACCAGGTCGCGGCCCCTGGAGTTTCCTAGCTCACGCCCCGTAGGATAAGGGGAAAAGAGGGGAAGCAGCAGCACAAGATAAGAGAGAACCGAATAACAAGCTGAAGGTCAGGGGCCACAAGCAGACAAGGATAACGAAAGAACGAGCCGAAGGTCAAGGGTCACGAGCAGACAGGGATAGTCGGGGACAAGCCAATAACGTAACAGAGAGACAGACGTAGCACACGGCAGGCAGGAACCCAAACACACAATGCCTAACAAACACGTTGATCAGCAAAGCAGGCTTGCAGTGCACAGGTTAATATAGTGTTCTGTGATAGGGCCTGGGGTGGAGTCAGGCTGGGAGGAGATTATAAAGGAAGCCAGGTGAAGGAGGTCTGGTCTCTAAGATGAACACATGAGGAGGAAGGTAAGATGGCAGACAGACATTAATGCATATCCATGACAGTACCCTCCCTCTTACGAGGCCTCCCCCTTCCCCGCCTGGGCCCAGGTTTAGAGGGAAACTTCAGATGAAACTCCTTTAACAGACGAGGTGCAAAGACCTCAGATGCAGTGATCCAAGACCTCTCCTCAGGACCAAACCCTTTCCAATGAACGAGGTACTGAAGAACGCCTTTACAGAGTCGGGAGTCCAGAATTTGACTGATCTCGTACTCCTGATTATCCTTTAGAGACAGGCGCCACGGTAGGGAGAGGACGAGAGAATTTATTGAGGACTAAAGGCTTTAGAAGAGCAACATGAAAGGAGTTAGTGATTTTAAGGCTCTTAGGAATCTGGAGTTTGAAACAAACCGGATTCAGTTTAGCAGTTACCGTGTATGGACCGATGAATCGTGGAGCAAACTTCAGAGAAGGAACTCGGAGCTTGATGTTCCTGGTAGAGAGCCAGACTTTGTCCCCTGGCTGAAGAGAAGGCGGTTTACGCCTGCGGCGGTCGGCAAAGCCTTTGAATTTTTCAGCAGCTGCCCGGAGGGAATCATGAACGTGACCCCAAACGGAATTGAGAGACTCCTGAACCGAAGCCAAAGCTGGAATGTCTGGAGAACAGCTCATGGGAAGAGGAAGTTGAGGGTGTTTTCCATAAACTGTGAAAAAGGGTGTCTTCTGCGAACTGGTATTCACATGATTGTTATGGGAGAATTCTGCCCACAGGAGTAGAGAGGACCAATCGTCATGGTGAGAAGACACAAAGGTGCGAAGAAAGACCTCTAACTCCTGATTAACCCTCTCAGTCTGTCCATTGGATTGGGGATGGTAAGAAGAAGAAAAATCCAAGACAATATTGAGGGATTTGCAAAAGGCTCTCCAAAAACGAGACGTGAATTGGACTCCCCTGTCGGAAACAATATGAGAAGGGACCCCATGTAGGCGGAGAATTTCTCGAATGAAAATGGGAACCAAGGCAGGGGCAGAAGGAAGACCAGGAAGAGGAACAAAATGAGCCATCTTGGAGAATCGATCGATTACCACCCAAATGACTGTATTATTCTCAGACAGTGGGAGATCGGTGATAAAATCCATGGCAATATGGGCACAGGGTTCCTTAGGAATGGGCAAGGGCATGAGGAGACCAGCAGGAGCTTGTGTGGAGGATTTGGACTGAGCACAGACATGACAAGCTTTAACGTAGTCTTTGACGTCTGAGCGGAGATTAGGCCACCAGTAGTGACGACTGATGAGTAGGAAGGATCGGAGGGATCCAGAATGCCCTGCCACCTTGGAATCATGTCCCCAACGAAGGATCTTAGCTCTTAGCTCAGTATGGACAAAGGTCTTACCAGGCGGAATTTTTGACTTCAGGGTGGTAGAGTGGGCAACAATGCATGAGGTTGGAATGATCGGCTCAGGTTCAGGGGCGGACTCATCGTCCAAAGTGTCAAATGACCTAGAGAGCGCATCAGCCTGACCGTTGCAGGAACCAGATTTGTAGGTAATCGTGAAATTAAAACGGGCAAAGAAGAGACTCCACCTGGCCTGTCTAGGATTCAGACGTTTAGCATTCTGTAGATACTGTAAATTCTTGTGATCGGTAAAGATCGTTATGGAGTGAGGGGAACCCTCCAAGAGATGACGCCACTCCTCTAACGCCAATTTAATTGCGAGAAGTTCCCGATCACCGATGGCATAATTCCTCTCTGCCTGAGAATTTTTTTTGGAGAAGAACGCACATGGTTGGCGTCTCTTCTCAAATATTTGAAGAAGCACAGCTCCCACCCCCATTGAGGAAGCGTCCACTTCAATAAAAAATGCATTCCCAGGATTTGGTCTCCTCAAGAGGGGGCCAGAAACAAAGGCCTGTTTCAGGTTGTGAAATGCAGAGACAGCTTCGGGAGGCCAGTCTCTGGCATTCACACCCTTCTTGGTCAAAGCGATAATAGGCGCGGCAATGGAAGAGTAATTCCTTATGAACTGCCTATAATAATTAGTGAAGCCAAGAAAGCGCTGTGTGGCCTTGAGGCTAGCAGGAAGAGGCCAGTTGGTGATAGCCAAGACCTTCCCAGGGTCCATACGAAGACCCGAACATGAGACGAAGCACCCCAAAAACAGGACCTCAGAACATTCAAAGGAACATTTCTCCAGCTTGGCATAGAGATTGTTCTCTCTAAGACGTTGAAGTACAGTGCGGACATGGTTTCTGTGGACGAGCAGATTTTCAGAAAAGATCAGAATGTCATCCAGATAGATGACAACAAACTGGTACAGCAGATCTCTGAAGATTTCATTGACAAAGTTTTGAAACACGGCTGGAGCATTACACAGACCAAAAGGCATCACCAGATATTCGTAATGCCCGTCTCTAGTGTTGAATGCAGTCTTCCATTCGTCACCCTCCCGTAGGGATGAGCTCGGTGTTCGAGTCGAACATACGTTCGACTCGAACATCGGCTGTTCGATCGTTTGACGAAGATCGAACGATTTGGGCCGTTCGCGCCTAATTCGAGTGACGCGAACGGCCCACAATGCACTACGCCATCGCAGTGTCATCCAGGCGCTGTGATTGGCCAAGCATGCACTGTGACCCCGCATGCTTGGCCAATCACAGCGCCGGCAGCAAGGAGAGCAATGATTGGCCACAGGCAGGATGCCTGTGGCCAATTATTGCTGAGGGTGTTTAGTACACGCCCCACACTATAAAAGGCCGCCAGCACGGCGGCCTAGTGTAGTGTGTTCCGGAGCAGGGAAAGAGAAGCATAGGCAGGGACAGTGACATATTTTTTTCTTGCTTAACCTGGATTCCTTTAGTTTAGGGAAAGAGAAGGATAGGTAGGGAGAGTGTCAGTGTGTTTTACTGTGCGAATCCTTGTTTCTAGGGACAGGGAAGGACAATGAGGGAAATTCTACTTGTGCTATAGTGTGCTAAAGCATTGATCATCAACCATCTTTAAAAAATCATTTTTTCTAGGGACAGAAAACTATAGGTAGGGAGAGTGTCAGTGTGTTTTACTGTGATAATCCTTGTTTCTAGGGACAGGGAAGGACAGTGAGGGAAATTCTCCTTGTGCTATAGTGTGCTAAAGCATTGATCATCAACCATCTTTAAAAAAACATTTTTTCTAGGGACAGAAAACTATAGGTAGGAAGAGTGTCAGTTTCTTTCACTGTGATAATCCTTGTTTCTAGGGACAGGGAAGGACAGTGAGGGAAATTCTCCTTGTGCTATAGTGTGCTAAAGCATTGATCATCAACCGTTTTTAAAAAAACATTTTTTCTAGGGACAGAAAACTATAGGTAGGAAGAGTGTCAGTTTCTTTCACTGTGATAATCCTTGTTTCTAGGGACAGGGAAGAGCAGTGAGGGAAATTCTCCTTGTGCTATAGTGTGCTAAAGCATTGATCATCAACCGTCTTTAAAAAAACATTTTTTCTAGGGACAGAAAACTATAGGTAGGAAGAGTGTCAGTTTCTTTCACTGTGATAATCCTTGTTTCTAGGGACAGGGAAGGACAGTAAGGGAAATTCTCCTTGTGCTATAGTGTGCTAAAGCATTGATCATCAACCATCTTTAAAAAAACATTTTTTCTAGGGACAGAAAACTATAGGTAGGAAGAGTGTCAGTTTCTTTCACTGTGATAATCCTTGTTTCTAGGGACAGGGAAGGACAGTGAGGGAAATTCTACTTGTGCTATAGTGTGCTAAAGCATTGATCATCAATCAGCTTTAAAAAAACATTTTTTCTAGGGACAGAAAACTATAGGTAGGAAGAGTGTCAGTTTCTTTCACTGTGATAATCCTTGTTTCTAGGGACAGGGAAGGACAGTGAGGGAAATTCTCCTTGTGCTATAGTGTGCTAAAGCATTAATCATCAACCGTCTTTAAAAAAACATTTTTTCTAGGGACAGAAAACTATAGGTAGGAAGAGTGTCAGTTTCTTTCACTGTGATAATCCTTGTTTCTAGGGACAGGGAAGGACAGTGAGGGAAATTCTCCTTGTGCTATAGTGTGCTAAAGCATTGATCATCAACCGTCTTTAAAAAAACATTTTTTCTAGGGACAGAAAACTATAGGTAGGAAGAGTGTCAGTTTCTTTCACTGTGATAATCCTTGTTTCTAGGGACAGGGAAGGACAGTGAGGGAAATTCTCCTTGTGCTATAGTGTGCTAAAGCATTGATCATCAACCGTCTTTAAAAAAACATTTTTTCTAGGGACAGAAAACTATAGGTAGGAAGAGTGTCAGTTTCTTTCACTGTGATAATCCTTGTTTCTAGGGACAGGGAAGGACAGTGAGGGAAATTCTACTTGTGCTATAGTGTGCTAAAGCATTGATCATCAACCAGCTTTAAAAAAACATTTTTTCTAGGGACAGAAAACTATAGGTAGGAAGAGTGTCAGTTTCTTTCACTGTGATAATCCTTGTTTCTAGGGACAGGGAAGGACAGTGAGGGAAATTCTCCTTGTGCTATAGTGTGCTAAAGCATTGATCATCAACCGTCTTTAAAAAAACATTTTTTCTAGGGACAGAAAACTATAGGTAGGAAGAGTGTCAGTTTCTTTCACTGTGATAATCCTTGTTTCTAGGGACAGGGAAGGACAGTGAGGGAAATTCTCCTTGTGCTATAGTGTGCTAAAGCATTGATCATCAACCATCTTTAAAAAAACATTTTTTCTAGGGACAGAAAACTATAGGTAGGGAGAGTGTCAGTTTCTTTCACTGTGATAATCCTTGTTTCTAGGGACAGGGAAGGACAGTGAGGGAAATTCTCCTTGTGCTATAGTGTGCTAAAGCATTGATCATCAACCATCTTTAAAAAAACATTTTTTCTAGGGACAGAAAACTATAGGTAGGGAGAGTGTCAGTTTCTTTCACTGTGATAATCCTTGTTTCTAGGGACAGGGAAGGACAGTGAGGGAAATTCTTCTTGTGCTATAGTGTGCTAAAGCATTGATCATCAACCATCTTTAAAAAAACATTTTTTCTAGGGACAGAAAACTATAGGTAGGGAGAGTGTCAGTTTCTTTCACTGTGATAATCCTTGTTTCTAGGGACAGGGAAGGACAGTGAGGGAAATTCTCCTTGTGCTATAGTGTGCTAAAGCATTGATCATCAACCGTCTTTAAAAAAACATTTTTTCTAGGGACAGAAAACTATAGGTAGGGAGAGTGTCAGTTTCTTTCACTGTGATAATCCTTGTTTCTAGGGACAGGGAAGGACAGTGAGGGAAATTCTCCTTGTGCTATAGTGTGCTAAAGCATTGATCATCAACCGTCTTTAAAAAAACATTTTTTCTAGGGACAGAAAACTATAGGTAGGAAGAGTGTCAGTTTCTTTCACTGTGATAATCCTTGTTTCTAGGGACAGGGAAGGACAGTGAGGGAAATTCTCCTTGTGCTATAGTGTGCTAAAGCATTGATCATCAACCGTCTTTAAAAAAACATTTTTTCTAGGGACAGAAAACTATAGGTAGGAAGAGTGTCAGTTTCTTTCACTATGATAATCCTTGTTTCTAGGGACAGGGAAGGACAGTGAGGGAAATTCTCCTTGTGCTATAGTGTGCTAAAGCATTGATCATCAACCGTCTTTAAAAAAACATTTTTTCTAGGGACAGAAAACTATAGGTAGGAAGAGTGTCAGTTTCTTTCACTGTGATAATCCTTGTTTCTAGGGACAGGGATAGGGATGAGCTTCGAGTTCGAGTCGAACTCATGTTCGACTCGAACATTGCTTGTTCGCCCGTTCGCCGAACAGCGAACAAATTGGGGTGTTCGCGGCAAATTCGAAAAATCTATGGGAGAAATCTAAAGTGCTAATTATAAAGGCTTATATGCAAGTTATTGTCCTAAAAAGTGTTTGGGGACTGGGGTCCTGCCCCAGGGGACATGTATCAATGCAAAAAGAAGTTTTAAAAACGGACATTTTTTCGGGAGCAGTGATTTTAATAATGCTTAAAGTGAAACAATAAAAGTGAAATATTCCTTTAAATTTCGTACCTGGGGGGTGTGTATGATATGCATGTGAAGTGGCGCATGTTTCCCGTGCTTAGAACTGTCCCTGCAAAAAATGACATTTTTGAAAGAAAAAAAGTATTTTAAAACTGACTCGCGGCTATTAATGAATTGTCGGCTCCCGGCAATACATACAAAAGTCATTGATAAAAATAAAAAAAAAGCGTGGGGGTTCCCCAGAATTCAATTACCAGGCCCTTCAGGTCTGGAATGGATATTAAGGGGAACCCCGCCGCAAATTTAAAAAAAAATTGACGTGGGGTTCCCCCAAATATCCATTCCAGGCCCTTCAGATCTGGCATGGATTTTAAGGGGAACTCCACCCCAAATTTAAAAAAAAATGGCGTGGAGTCCCCCTAAAAATCCATACCAGACCCCTTATCCGAGCACGCAACCTGGCCGGCCGCAGGGGAAAAGGGGGGGACGAGAGAGCGGCCCCCCCTCCCTCCTGAACCGTACCAAGCCACATGCCCTCAACATGGGGAGGATGTCCCCATGTTGATGGGGACAAGGGCCTCATCCCCACAACCCTTGCCCGGTGGTTGTGGGGGTCTGCGGGCAGGGGGCTTATCGGAATCTGGAAGACCCCTTTAACAAAGGGGACCCCCAGATCCCGCCCCCCCCCCTATGTGAATTGGTAAGGGGTACATTGTACCCCTACCATTTCACGAAGAAAGTGTAAAAAAATGTTTAAAAAAACACACAAACACCTTGAAAAAGTCCTTTATTTAAAAAAAAAAAAAAACAGCGGTGAAATCCAGTGTCCCGCGGCGATCCCGATGTCCAGCGCTGTCCTTCATTGGTTGTGCCTGAGCGGACCTGATGGGGAACTCCCTCTCAGTATTTTAAATGTATAGACCCGCCCCTTCTAAAGTTCCCCATCAGGTCCGCCAGCGGACCAGATGCGGAACATGAGAAGGGGCGGGTCTATACATGTATTACCACAGTGAGAGAAGTTCCCCATCAGGTCCGCCTCCTCGGTATGTCGGACCCGCCTACGTCATTGGCTTGAGCGGGGAACTTCCTTCACTGTGTAATTTAAATTTACATAGTGAAGGAAGTTCCCCGCTCAAGCCAATGATGTAGGCGGGTCCGACATACCGAGGAGGCGGACCTGATGGGGAACTGCTCTCACTTTGGTAATACATGTATAGACCCGCCCCTTCTCATGTTCCGCATCTGGTCCGCTGGCGGACCTGATGGGGAACTTTAGAAGGGGCGGGTCTATACATTTAAAATACTGAGAGGGAGTTCCCCATCAGGTCCGCTCAGGCACAACCAATGAAGGACAGCGCTGGACATCGGGATCGCCGCGGGACACTGGATTTCACCGCTGTTTTTTTTTTTTTTTAAATAAAGGACTTTTTCAAGGTGTTTGTGTGTTTTTTTAAACATTTTTTTACACTTTCTTCGTGAAATGGTAGGGGTACAATGTACCCCTTACCAATTCACATAGGGGGGGGGGCGGGATCTGGGGGTCCCCTTTGTTAAAGGGGTCTTCCAGATTCCGATAAGCCCCCTGCCCGCAGACCCCCACAACCACCGGGCAAGGGTTGTGGGGATGAGGCCCTTGTCCCCATCAACATGGGGACATCCTCCCCATGTTGAGGGCATGTGGCTTGGTACGGTTCAGGAGGGAGGGGGGGCCGCTCTCTCGTCCCCCCCTTTTCCCCTGCGGCCGGCCAGGTTGCGTGCTCGGATAAGGGGTCTGGTATGGATTTTTAGGGGGACTCCACGCCATTTTTTTTTAAATTTGGGGTGGAGTTCCCCTTAAAATCCATGCCAGATCTGAAGGGCCTGGAATGGATATTTGGGGGAACCCCACGTCAATTTTTTTTTAAATTTGCGGCGGGGTTCCCCTTAATATCCATTCCAGACCTGAAGGGCCTGGTAATTGAATTCTGGGGAACCCCCACGCTTTTTTTTTATTTTTATCAATGACTTTTGTATGTATTGCCGGGAGCCGACAATTCATTAATAGCCGCGAGTCAGTTTTAAAATACTTTTTTTCTTTCAAAAATGTCATTTTTTGCAGGGACAGTTCTAAGCACGGGAAACATGCGCCACTTCACATGCATATCATACACACCCCCCAGGTACGAAATTTAAAGGAATATTTCACTTTTATTGTTTCACTTTAAGCATTATTAAAATCACTGCTCCCGAAAAAACGGCCGTTTTTAAAACTTCTTTTTGCATTGATACATGTCCCCTGGGGCAGGACCCGGGTCCCCAAACCCTTTTTAGGACAATAACTTGCATATTAGCCTTTATAATTAACACTTTAGATTTCGAACGTTCGAGTCCATTGTATTTAATAGGGTTCTAAAGTTTACACGAACATTTTGTCTGTTCGCAGGTTCTGGTGCGAACCGAACAGGGGGGTGTTCGGCTCATCCCTGGACAGGGAAGGACAGTGAGGGAAATTCTCCTTGTGCTATAGTGTGCTAAAGCATTGATCATCAACCATCTTTAAAAAACATTTTTTCTAGGGACAGAAAACTATAGGTAGGGAGAGTGTCAGTTTCTTTCACTGTGATAATCCTTGTTTCTAGGGACAGGGAAGGACAGTGAGGGAAATTCTCCTTGTGCTATAGTGTGCTAAAGCATTGATCATCAACCGTCTTTAAAAAAAAATTTTTCTAGGGACAGAAAACTATAGGTAGGAAGAGTGTCAGTTTCTTTCACTGTGATAATCCTTGTTTCTAGGGACAGGGAAGGACAGTGAGGGAAATTCTCCTTGTGCTATAGTGTGCTAAAGCATTGATCATCAACCATCTTTAAAAAAACATTTTTTCTAGGGACAGAAAACTATAGGTAGGAAGAGTGTCAGTTTCTTTCACTGTGATAATCCTTGTTTCTAGGGACAGGGAAGGACAGTGAGGGAAATTCTCCTTGTGCTATACTGTGCTAAAGCATTCCTCATCAACCATCTTTGAAATCCTTGTTTTTTGGACAGTCAGGGAAATTGTCGTTGTGCTATTCTGTGCGAAAGCAATCATCCTCAACCATATTTAGAAATCCTTAAGTAAAGGGACAGAGAAGGACACCTGAAGGTAGCCCTTATTGCTTTTTTCCCATCTCCATGCAGGCCATCTATTAGAATGTCTGGAAGGCAAACAAGGAGAGGCAGACAGTCAGGAGGCAATAAAAGAGGGCAAGCAGGCTCTGTGTCTGGAGGCAACAGTGCTGGTCGTGGACGCGGTGCATTGTCATCAGCACATGGCCATGGGACACGCTTGTCCTTCTTTTCGGCAGCTGGACATGTTGAGCCACATCATGCCGAAGACTTGGTAGAGTGGATGACCAAGCCCTCCTCCTCCTCCTCATCCTCTCTCACCCAGGCTCAGGGTACTGGCAAAGCAGCTGCCAAAGCGTCCTCTTCCCTGGTATCAATGTCAGACTCATCATCAGTCACTCCTTCCCTAGACCCACCATGTCCTCCTCCTGAGGAGTCCCCCGAACTGTTTGAGCACAGTGTTGGGTACATGCTCCAGGAGGATGCCCAGCGTTTCGAAGGGTCTGATGATGAAACCCAGCTACAGGAAGGCAGTAGCGTGAGAGCAGACAGAGGGGATGCTCAAGAAGGACACCAATCTGGCAGTCATGTTCCAGCAGCTGCAGCATACTGCCAGATTGGCTCCAGTGATGAGGAGGGAGGGGATGAGGAGGGAGGTGATGCCTAATAGGAGAGAGGAGGAGGAGGAGGATGAGGAGGAGGCACATCTCCAACGAGGCAGGATGCCCTTTGGTGGCCAGCGTAAGGGCAGTACACCGACGGAATCACACCGCAGAGCTCCGCCTGTGCAGGGCGCTGCCTCTGCCCGTCATTCAAAAAGTTCTTTGGTGTGGGCCTTTTTTGAGGCTAGTGCATCAGATCGCACAGCTGCTGTTTGCAACATATGTCTCAAGCGTATATCGCGTGGCCAAAACATCAGCCGCTTGGGTACCACATGCCTGACCAGACATATGTTGACCTGCCATGCAGCTCATTGGCAAGCCTACCTCAAAGACCCACACCAAAGAACAAAGCGGACCTCTCCTTGCACCGCATCAGCTGGGATCTCCAACCCCACTATAACTTCAGTCCTCTCTGAAACATGCACTGAGAGGAATGAAGGTGTAGAATTAGGTGTGTCACAGCCAAGTAGTTGCGGCCACTCTGCTAGCAGTACACCGACGTCCGATTCTAGCAGGCAAATTTCCCTGCCCCAGCTGCTGGACCGTCGAAAGAAGTTCACTCCCAGCCATCCACATGCCCAGCGGTTGAATGCTAGCTTGGCTAAATTGCTAGCGCTTCAACTGCTGCCTTTTCAGTTGGTAGACTCGGCCCCCTTCCGTGAGTTTGTGCAATGTGCGGTTCCTCAGTGGCAGGTTCCCAAACGCCACTTTTTCTCACGGAAGGCTATTCCGGCTCTCTACCGGCATGTGGAAGGCAATGTCTTGGCCTCGCTGGACAGGGCGGTCAGCGGTAAGGTGCATATTACCGCTGACTCATGGTCCAGCAGGCATGGACAGGGACGTTACCTTTCTTTCACGGCCCATTGGGTCACTCTTTTGGCAGCTGGGAAGGATGCAGGACAAGGTGCAGTAGTGTTGGAGGTTGTTCCACCGCCACGCCTCCAAAATGCTACTACTGGTTGTGACACACCTCTCTCCTCCACCCCCTCCTCTTCTTCTTCCTCCATGGCCTCTTCCAGTGGTTTGTCCTCTGAACCAGCGGTGCTCCGTAGCCGTTCAAGGGGCTACGCAAGTACGCAGGCAAAAAGATGCCATGCCGTGCTTGCGCTGGTGTGTTTGGGGGACAGAAGCCACACTGGGGCAGAGGTCCTGTCTGCTCTGCAGGGCCAGGCCGAGAGGTGGTTGACGCCACGCCAGCTTAAGCCAGGAATGGTGGTTTGCGACAATGGCACCAACCTCCTCTCCGCCCTCCGACAGGGACAACTGACCCATGTGCCCTGTGTGGCTCACGTCCTTAACCTGGTGGTGCAGCGGTTCTTGGGCAGGTACCCGGGCTTACAGGATGTCCTGAGGCAGGCCAGGAAAGTCTGTGTGCATTTCCACAGATCTTATAATGCCAGTGCTCGCCTGGCTGAGCTGCAAAAGGAGTTGAACCTGCCCAAGAACCGCCTTATATGTGACATGCCCACCAGGTGGAACTCAACGTTGGCCATGCTGCAGCGGCTGCACACGCAGCAGAGGGCCATCAATGAGTA
This sequence comes from Rana muscosa, assembly GCA_029206835.1. Taxonomy (NCBI): domain Eukaryota; kingdom Metazoa; phylum Chordata; class Amphibia; order Anura; family Ranidae; genus Rana; species Rana muscosa. Next base: position 95,313,700 of record CM055120.1, on the reverse strand, counting down.
CCTGTGCGCTGTGCGACTACGGCACCAGGACAGGGTCAGGGGAGCTTGTTTTTTTTTCTCCACGCCAGTGGGGCATGATCAGGGATGCATGCACTGTCCTGGCACCATTTGAGGAGGCCACGAGGATGGTGAGCAGTGACAGTGCATGCATCAGTGACACTGTACCTCTTGTCCACCTGTTGGAGCACACGCTGCATGGAATAATGGACAGGGCACTTGAGGCAGAACAGAGGCAGGAAGAGGAGGACTTCCTTGCCTCTTAAGGCCCCCTTTACCCAGACAGTGTTCCTTCTGTCCCACCCATCGCACAGGAAGAGGAGGAGGAGGAGGAGGAGGAGGATTGTGTCAGCATGGAGGTGGAGGCTGGCACTCAGCATCATCAGCAGCAGTCTTTTAGGGATGATTTACAGTCCCAAGAAACCAGTGGACTTGTACGTGGCTGGGAGGAGGTGGCTGCGGATCATGTCGTCCTTAGTGACCCAGAGGACTCCGGACCGAATGCCTCAGCAAACCTACGCTGCATGGCCTCCCTGATCCTGCAAAGTCTGCGGAAGGATCCTCGTATTCTTCGGATCAAGGAGAGGGACCATTACTGGCTGGCCACTCTCCTTGATCCACGGTACAAGGGTAAGGTTGCGGACCTTATGTTACCGTCGCAGAGGGAGCAGAGGAAGAGACAACTCCGGGAGGCCTTGCAGAAAGGTCTGTGCAACGTGTTCCCAGAGACTGGGAGGTTACAAACTCCTGGTCCTGGACAACGAGTTGCTGAGGCTTCGGCCAGTCAAAGAAGGAGCGGTGGGGAAGGTGGCCGTCTGACCGATGCGTTCAGACAATTCTTTAGTCCGCAGCCCCAAAGTATGATCGGTTCCAGCAACCATCGCCAGCGTCTGATAAACATGGTGCAGGAATATCTAGGGGCAAGGTCAGACTTGGACACCTTCCCCACCGAAAATCCTCTGGCTTACTGGGTCTTGAGGATGGATCACTGGCCAGAGCTTGCACAGTATGCAATTGAGCTACTGGCCTGTCCTGCATCCAGCGTTCTTTCGGAACGCACATTCAGTGCTGCTGGAGGATTTGTCACGGATCACAGGGTGCGCCTGTCCACCGACTCGGTTGATCGACTGACTTTCATCAAGATGAACCAGTCTTGGATCACCACCAGCTACCACACACCTGATGCTGATATAACAGACTAATTGATTTTAACATGTCACATCCCTTCAAGACTGATGCTGATGCTGAGTGCCTGTGCTGTTATGTTGACTGGCTATCCTCCTCCTCCGAGTCCTCAATGATACGATTGATGATGATAGCTTGGAAGATCATTTTTGTTTATGGGTGCCGCCACCAGTGGCTAAGGCCCAATTTTTCAGCCCCTGTTTTACAGGGGCGTGTAATTACAATTTTTTTAGCAATAATTTGCCATAGGGCTCATTTCTGTGCTCCAAGTACAGTATCTGTGAGGGGTTGGAGTGTTGTGCCACCAGTGCCTAAGGCCCAATTTTTCAGCCCCTGTTTAACAGGGGCGTGTCATTACAATTTTTGAAGCAATACTTTGCAACAGGGCTCATTGCTGTGCTCCAAGTACAGTATCTGTGAGGGGTTGTAGTGTTTTGCCACCAGTGCCTAAGGCCCAATTTTTCAGCCCCTGTTCAACAGGGGCATGTAATTACAATTCTTGATCTAATAATTCACAGCAGGGCCCATTGCTGCACCCACCAAGAGTAACTCTGAGGGCTTACAGTGTTGTGGCAACGCCACCACCACCACCACCACGAAAGGCCCAATTTTTCAGCCCCTGTTCAAAAGGGGCATGTAATTACAATTCTTGATCTAATAATTCACAGCAGGGCCCATTGCTGCACCCACCAAGAGTAACTCTGAGGGCTTACAGTGTTGTGGCACCAGCACCACCATCAAAGGCCCAATTTTTACTACCACTGTTCAACAATTATATGTAATTAAAATTCCTGATATAATAGTTGACAGCAGGGCGTTCCAGCACCAACCAAGAGTAACTGTGAGTGCTTACAGTGTTGTGCCAACACCAACAACTAAGGGGCCTATTTCTGCAGAGTATATACGGCAGGTCCCTACTTTCAAACATCCAACTTACAAACGACTCCTACTTGCAAACGCAAGAAGACAACAGGAAGTGAGAGGAAATCTACCCCTTGGAAGGAAAATTCTCTCCTGTAAGAATTAATATGGGAGAAAGGTGTCTCCTCTGTACTGATGCTTTATCAGCAATCCTTGTTTCAAGAAAAACACCACATTTCAAAAACAGTTGTCATTGGGACGGAAAGTGAGGTGAAATGTTCTGAACAGGGGCACAGACAGCAAAACAAATGTTACAGGGGTGATAACCCTTACCTATGTTTTCCAAAAAGTTTAAAAATAGATTTTTGGGCTGGAGCTACACTTAAACAATGTACCTGTTCAAAATTACAAACAGATTCTACATAAGAACAAACCTACAGTCCCTGTCTTGTATGCACCGCCTGTATACGGCTGTTCAGAGTATATAGGGCCTTTTTTATTTTATGTGCGGGGTTCCCCTTAATATCCATACAAGACCCAAAGGGGCTGGTAATGGGCTGGGGTAGGGGGGGGGGGGGGGTCATGGGGTAGCTATGCCATTTTTCTTAAATATTTTCATCCATATTACCGGGACCAGACATTACATTAAAGCCGCAAGCAGTTTTAAATGGCTTCTTTTTCCTTTAGAAGTGTCATTTTGTGCAGGGACAGTTCTAAACACGGGAAACACGTGGCACTTCACAGGCATACTTTAGACACCCCCCAGGTACGATATTTAAAGGAATATTTGACTTTTTTTTTTTCACTTTATGCATCATTAAAATGACTGCTCCCGAAAAACGACCGTTTTTAAAACTTCTTTTTGCATTGATACATGTCCCCTGGTGCAGAACCCGGGTTCCCAAACCCTTTTTAGGACAATAACATGCATAATAGTCGTTATAATTAGCACTTTAGAATTCGAACGTTCGCATCCATTGTATTTAATAGGGTTCTAATGTTCGTACGAACTTTCGGTCCGTTCGCGGGTTCTGGTGCGAACCGAACCCGGGGGTGTTCGGCTCATCACAACCCTCCCGTATTCGAATGAGATTGTACGCGCCTCTGAGATCCAACTTGGTGAAAATGGAGGCACCCTTCAACCTATCGAATAGCTCAGATATTAAGGGTAAGGGGTATCGATTTTTAATAGTAACCGCATTTAAACCCCGATAATCGATGCAGGGTCTTAAGGTACCATCCTTTTTGGCAACAAAAAAGAACCCTGCCCCTGCAGGCGATGAGGATTTCCGGATGAAACCTCTCTCCAGATTCTCTGTGACATACTCCGACATGGCCTGGGTCTCTGGGATGGACAGAGGGTAGGTACGACCCCTGGGTAGAGTTGCTCCGGGGACAAGATCAATAGCACAGTCAAAAGACCTGTGGGGAGGAAGCACCTCAGCTGATTTCTTACAGAACACATCCCGGTAATCGCTGTATGCAGCAGAAAGATCAGAAGAAACAGAAGTGGCAGCAACCGGAAGACTCTCCTTGGGGGTCACCTTGAGAAGACACGACGAGAAACATGAGGAACCCCAGGCCAGGATCTGCCCAGAGACCCAGTCCACATGTGGAGAGTGGAGCTGTAGCCAAGGGAGGCCCAATACAACTGGGGTAGAGGCCTTGGGTAGAATAAGAAAGGATATCCACTCCTGGTGGAGAATCCCTACCGACATCCTAATGGGTAGCGTCTGGAAGCGAATAGGGCCCCCTGGGAGAACAGTGCCATCAATTGCCGAGACTACCAATGGGGTAGTGAGAGGTGAAAGGGTAAGCTTCATAGAAGAAGCAGTTCTCCAATCCATAAAATTGCCGGCAGCCCCGGAATCCAGGTATGCAAGGGTTGACTGAGGAGAAGTGCCTACATGAAGGAACACCGGCAAGAGCAGGCGAGAAGGTGATGTTTCTGGGTCCAATACTCCACCTTCCAAATGTATTAGACCCGAGCGTTTCCCGGACGAAGCGAGCAGGAGTCACGAAAATGACCCTTGCCCCCACAATAGAGGCACAAGCCCAGAGTTCTGCGCCTAGCACGTTCTTCGGGGGTTAGTCTGGTCCGGCCCAGCTGCATAGGTTCTTCAGCAGGTAGAGGATGCTCCACGGAATGAAGGGAGGGGAGCTCAGACTGACTAGGACCCAGAGAGTGCTGGCGTCTTTTTTCTAAGGACCTCTCTTGAAAACGAATGTTGATCTGGTTGCATAATGAAATTACATCGTCCAGACCAACAGGAATGGCTCTTCCCGCTAATTCGTCTTTCACTCGGTCAGAGAGACCATGTAAAAAGGTAGCGACCAGGGCCTCATTATTCCAGCTCAATTCAGCTGTGTGGATACGGAACTGAAGAGCATATTGCCCCACTGAACTAGATTCTTGGCGAAGACGTAAGACAGCACTAGCCGCTGAAGAAGCCCGAGCCGGCTCTTCGAAGATATTACGAAAGAGCTTCAAGAAATCGGACAGACTGGAAACCACCGGATCGTTCCTCTCCCACAGGGGGGCAGCCCAGGCCAAAGCTTCACCGGAGAGGAGGGAAATGATATAGGCTACCTTAGCCCGGTCAGACAGGAAGCTTTGAGGTTGAAGCTCAAAATGAATTGTGCATTGGCTGAGAAACCCCCTGCAGGCCTTGGAGTCCCCAGAGAAACGGAACGGAGCTGGCAATCTTAGTGAGTGTGAGGCTGCGACTGGTGCGATAGGTACAGCCGCTGGTTGTACTTGGGGTTGCGGATTCGGGGTTCCCAAGGAGACCTGAAGCTGCTCGAATCGAGAAGCCAGATCCTGGAGGAATCGCATCACCTGAGTCTGATTTGATTCCTGGGTTTCAAGTCTGCAAACTATGCCCTGCAATGGATCATCCGCGGGAAGCGGGATGTCAGCCGGGTTCATGGCTGATCAAACTGTCAGGGTCACCTGTGGCCAGGTGACAGATGCACACCGTAGGGGGACAGGAGTGCACCGCGAGGTAGTGAACCCTATGGCTGGCTTCTGCGGATAGGAAACTGGGTGGTTGTGGAAAGCGGGACCAGAGAAGCACAACCGGGATCCTAACGGAAGCTAGAGCCAAGATTCCCCAGGGCGCGGAGTCTAAGACCCAGCTGGTCTTCTCCAGGGCCTCTAGTGGTGAGAATGTTATGCTGCAGGCTGGGACCAGGTCGCGGCCCCTGGAGTTTCCTAGCTCACGCCCCGTAGGATAAGGGGAAAAGAGGGGAAGCAGCAGCACAAGATAAGAGAGAACCGAATAACAAGCTGAAGGTCAGGGGCCACAAGCAGACAAGGATAACGAAAGAACGAGCCGAAGGTCAAGGGTCACGAGCAGACAGGGATAGTCGGGGACAAGCCAATAACGTAACAGAGAGACAGACGTAGCACACGGCAGGCAGGAACCCAAACACACAATGCCTAACAAACACGTTGATCAGCAAAGCAGGCTTGCAGTGCACAGGTTAATATAGTGTTCTGTGATAGGGCCTGGGGGTGGAGTCAGGCTGGGAGGAGATTATAAAGGAAGCCAGGTGAAGGAGGTCTGGTCTCTAAGATGAACACATGAGGAGGAAGGTAAGATGGCAGACAGACATTAATGCATATCCATGACACTAGGCTAAAGTATAGGTCAGGGATCTGCAATTAGCGGACCTCCAGCTGTTGCAAAACTACAAGTCCCATCATGCTTCTGTCTCTGGGTGTCATGCTTGTGGCTGTCAGAGTCTTGCTATGCCTTGTAGGACTTGTAGTTCTGCAACAACTGGAGGTCCGCTAATTGCATATCCATGGTATAGGTCTTCATGGCACCCTTGGAGAAAAAGAAAATCTTGCGTTTTCGGGTAGCCCTTTAGTAATATGCTTGAAGTGTCCTGACAAGCAGGGTGAATACTGTGGCTGCTCTGAAAAATGTAAGTGTAGCACAAAGTTTTCCTACTAGTTTAGTCAGAGGAACAAGACAATGGTGTCTGCATGCAGTGTCCTTTGTTATAGGAAGATGGCCAAGTGCCCACTCACCAATCCAGGTGGTCTTAAGTTTCCTAAAGCTGGCATGGATGCTCAGCAGCAAGTCCTTAGCAGAGTTTGGCTCTAGTGACAGCTCTCGACCTTGTGTCGTGCTCGCTACAGTCCAGCTGGATCTGAAGTGGAGGTTGTGGAAGTGGCCTCCAGGCTGCCACTAACGATTAGGCAAAGCTGGCGGTGGATGCTCCTTAACCTGCTGATGGTGACCCTCTTTTTCTCTCCACGCACAGGCCTTAACGCAACCACAGCACCACTCGCCTCCCGAGTCACTGCTTGCAGGTCCACGCTGAAGGTCCCAAGAGACTGGCTCCTCCTCCTTCTACTGTAGGCTATTTATTCCTTCTCCAGCATTCTGTCTTCTCTCACCAGCCGGCTAGAACTTGTAGTCCACAATGGGCTGATTCCCTTACAAACAGATCTTGCCAGACTACATATCCCAAGAGCATGTGCTTCCTATTTACAAGTCTCTACTCGCTCTGCATTCAGGAAACCACAAAAGAGTATGTGCTGGGCATTAGGAGAAAAAACCTCCCTGTGGCGATGCTGCATAGTGTTTCTTATTACTGCAGGTAACTTATCAAACTCCTGGCTACAAATGTATAGTGAATGCCACACTGCTTTATATATGCACCTTAATGTATGTCCACTTTGAGCTTAAAGTGGTTGTAAAGGCTCAATGTTTTTTACCTTCATGCATTCTATGCATGAAAGTAAAAAAAACTTTCTGTGTGCAGCCCCTGAATCCCCCCTAATACTTACCTGAGCCCCCCAGCCCCCCTAATAGTTACTGGAGCCCCATCTCGATTCAGCGTTGTTCATGAGAACAGCGAACGGATCTCCCAGGTCTCTTTCTCCCCATTGGCTCAGGCAGCAGCAGGAGCCATTGGCTCTCACTACTGTCAATCACAGACAGCGAGCCAATAAGGAGAGAATGAGGGCGGGGCCAAGCCACGCTCCATGTGTGAATGGACACACAGAGCAGCAGCTTTGGAGCAAGCCTGCTTGGGCGCCCCCAAAGCAAGCTGCTTGCTATGGGGGCACTTGGCAGGAGGGAGGGACCAGGAACACCAGCCGGGGACCTGAGAGGAGTAGGATTGGAGCTGCTCTGTGCAAAACTAATGCACAGAGCAGGTAAGTATGACATTTTTTTTTTTTTTTTTTTAAACAAGGCTTTGGCTTGACAATTGGATGCTTGATGTTACCAGAGCATCACCATATCTGCTTTGCTAATTGAACAGCCTCTACTAGAGTTGATCCCAAAATTTGGATGGGTGTTGTAATATACTGGAATAATGTAATATGCCCAATCATGTACAAAGGAGATAAAAAAACAAAAACAGGCTTTTGCTTGAACATAATTCGATGATGGACGCAAGCAGGGCTACACCTTATTCACTTTGCTAATTGAACAGCCTCTCACAAAATTCAAATGATGCTAGATTCAGAGTAAATTTCATGAATTCCTATGTCATGAGCTAAATTTGCATTTCAAATTTGTGTTTTTGGAAGTTCTGATTTCCAAAAGGCTTGTGGGAAAAAAAGGACCAAAGACTGCTCTGAAGGCTCTTTCTCTCCTATACATGCTTCTGCTATTGCCTGGGTACCCTTAGTTTGAGTGCTTGTGTCACCAGGTCCATTTTTATTTTACTATCCATTGTAGAAAGATGGCTTGAGCTGTTTTGTGGCCCCCATTATTTCATCAGGCAGGGCTTCCAGGGGTTTCCCAAATCATTCTGTACATTTCTGCATAATTTGCTGCTGTGTAACACACTTTTTGGAGCATAGTTAAGACTTCCATTGACTTCAAAGGGACTTCCATTTTGCAAATTCAGAATTTTAAACATTCACAATAAAATTGAGGAACCACAAGTAATCAAATTTTTCAGAAGTTCCCTCATCTTTGTCTATATTACTTTAGTAAATCAGCCCCACGTTTACTTATGTACAATCAATCGGTAATTTCACTTTCCATATACAATTGCTACACAAGTCATGTTGTATTTTAATGTTATTAAAAATTACCTTTTCCTTTCAATCTGCAGTTTCTGTAATTTTCAATAAAATTCAATGCAATACGGCAACCTGGAGGCGTTCTTCATACCGTTGGTGTACACAACGCCACCAGAAATGTAATTTCCTGCTTGTGTGTTTGGCTCACTGATTTTCCCAGAAGTCTTCACTAAAATTCAAGTCAAGTTTTAGGCATCTCCTGCAATAGTAATTTCAGTTTTGGTGGGGTATTCTCCAAGGGTTAAATACTCAGATTTTCTGTTTGGAACGCTGACAGTGCACCAGGTAGTTAGAATGAACCAGACCCTCCAATTCTTATTCGGTCTGCAAAGGACATGGTGAAACACCTGCTTTTTCTTCAGAGCAACTAAAAGTAGGAATCTGCTACAATGTTGCTTTAAATCCCTGAAATGTGCATTGATCATCCAGAGGGAATTGTTTTTTTCTCAACAAAAGTTCAGCCCCAGACCATTTTGCTGGTCAAAGACCAGGCCACTTTTTGCGATTCGGCACTGCGTCGCTTTAACTGACAATTGCGCGGTCGTGCGACGTGGCTCCCAAACAAATCTGACGTCCTTTTTTTCCCACAAATAGAGCTTTCTTTTGGTGGTATTTGATCACCTCTGCGGTTTTTATTTTTTGCGCTATAATCAAAAATAGAGCGACAATTTTGAAAAAAAATGCAATATTTTTAAATTTTTGCTATAATAAATATCCCCAAAAAATATATAAAAATTATTTTTTTACACAGTTTAGGCTGATACGTATTCTTCTACATATTTTTGGTAAAAAAAATCGCAATAAGCGTTTATTGATTGGTTTGCGCAAAAGTTATAGCTTCTACAAAATAGGGGGCTGTTTTATGGCATTTTTATTATAATTTTTTTTTTACTAGTTATGGCGGCGATAAGCGATTTTTATCATGACTGCAACATTATGGCGGACACATCGGACACTTTTGACACATTTTTGGGACCATTGTCATTTTTACAGCGATCAGTGCTATAAAAATGCACTGAGTACTGTGAAAATGACACTGGCAGTGAAGGGGTTAACCAGTAGGTGGTGCTGTAGGGGTTAAGTGTTTCCTAGGGAGTGCTTATTACTGTAGGGGGGATGGGCTGTGTGTGACATGACACTGATCTCTGTTCTGACTACATGGAGCAGAGATCAGTGTCATTGTCACTAGGCAGAGTGGGGAGATGCTTGTTTACACTAGCATCTCCCCACTCTATCTCTCCGTGAGACGATCGCAGATATCCCTGCGGCGATTGAGTCCGCGGGACCCACGTTCGGGCTCACGGAGAAAGCGGCAGGGTCGCGAGCGCGCCAGCGGCAGCGCGCGCGCTACCACACAATGGCATCTTAAAGGGGACGTACCTGTACGTGCTTATGCCTGTCTTGCCGCTCTGCCGGCGTAAATATACAGGTGGCGGTCCTTAAGTGGTTAAACTGGTCATACACTGTAAGATTTCTCTAATTCAGCCCCATGAATAGAATGAGAGAAATTGTTTAATTACCACATCCATGCTAAACAGTGTGGATGGGAGAATCTCCACTACTGACTGTAATATTCTGCATGCACAGCTGTCAGGATACCTAAACAGTGGCTGAATCTGTTTAAATTTGGTCGCTGTTCCACTGACAATTTTCCAAACGGCTTATTTGATTTGTAGATTGAAGCATGTCTGGTGGGAGGGTGCCAACAGGGTCACCCACAGTCAGGATTTTTGCCGGTTCATTGGTTCATCGGGAACCAATCAAAATTTGCTCTGTGTATGACCAATTTCAGTGAATATGGAATTTAATTCAATTCTCTATTCAAGCGCAAGAAGAAACATTCATCTTTATAAATGAACTGTCTGTACTTCCAAAATGTGCCCCATCTTTGGTCCTCATCTTATATCTTATTTTCTGCAGCCAGTGAAAGGTATTTGACATTATAGCAGATATGGAGAGAATTTAAAGCAAGCCCCCTTCCAGCTAGTAAACAAAGCCCAGTTGAAATTAATAACTTTAGCATTTTTTCCATGAATATGCATATGGACTTAATGTAGATTTCGAATTTTGCAGATGCCATTTTTCAGTAATGCACTCTCTTTAATTTAGCTGATGATGATATGTGTCTTCATTTAAGTAAATATGCATTTCTCTAATCTTTCTTTATACACCAGCTCTTCCAACCTGTATAATATTAAATGACCTTTTATATCAGTAGCTCCCTCCTGCTTTTGCACTAATCTTTTCAATATATGGAATAATTCGTTGTTGAATATACAAAACCCACCATGGCTCCAACGTGGCATAAATTTGCATTCCAAAAAAAAAAAAAATCTTATTAAATTATTTACATCCTCAGAGATGACCCCTGCTGTTTGCAGCCTTCGCAGCTCAGGCTTTTTAATCAATGTGCTTGGAGTTCCATAGTGCCCAATGCTCTCCTATTATACAGCTAGAGCGAGAAATCCTCCAGGCAGGCTTTCCGTTTTACCTGACATTATTATCTAGTGGCCATTTTAAGTCTATTGTTTATTTTTTTCCCTCGTGGTACAAGTGAGTAAAGAACTGCATGTCTTGCTGATGCTATGTAAGCACACTATATATATAACAAAACAATATCTGTGATTTACTGCTATTTGCTGCACCAAATTAATCTTGCAAGGACAAAAGAGTGTGAAGGCAACACACACACACATATATATATATATATATATATATATATATATATATATATATATATATACACTACTGTGCAAAAGATTTAGGCTGGTATGAAAAAAAAAAGAAAATTATAAAAGAAACTGCGCTCATAAGTGAATGTATGAATTAAACAAATTAAATTGAAGCAGCAACTCCACCGTGAGATATTTTACACAGTAAAACTTAAATTTCAACAAAAGGAGTCGCACTGCAAGAATGAGCCAAGTGATATGCAATATACAGGAAACATATATCCTCCAGTGACCAAAGATACAAAAAAGTTCATGTGCAAACGGAAAGTCCTCTTTTCATGTGTTCATACACTCTTATATACTTGTGATGAGCATTCATCACCCATAAAAGAAATGTTAAATCGTGAAGCTACCACCTCTTATGGAATAAGTACACCCTTACTGACTATATATAACCTCCTAATTAAAGAGAAGTCAACAGAGCTTGAAACTCAACACCCAGCTTTAGAACATCTTAGAGTGGTTCCAAAGGTTCTCCCCGCTGGCAGATGGGTATAAGTTGGTTCTCAGTCCAGCATCACCCCAAAAATGAAATGCTCCGATAGTGTAAAACTTTCTTGTAAGGTTATTAAAGATTAAAAACACATTTACATCAAAAAAGTAATCGTAGTGCTTTATTGCATTTCTTGCAGGCCAGATACCAACAGCACCCATCCTTCCGGGAACTCGCAATGATGTCAGCATATCGCTCCGCTCTACGCATTTCATCACACGTGTCGTCATCCGTGAGGAATGCAATACAGCGCTATGGTGATATACAGCAAATTGTATATCACTTGGTATGAAAAAATGCTGTAAATTAGGAATGCTTTCAGAAATAGAAGTGTTAATAATTTATATTTATCAATTAACAAAATGGAAAGTAAATGAACAGAAGAGAAATCCAAATTAAATTAGTATCTGGTGTTACCACTGTTTGCCTTCAAAACAGCATCAGTTTTTCTTGGTACACTTACATACAGTTTTTCAAAGAACTCCGCAGGTAGGTTGTTCTAAACATCTTGGAGAACTAATCACAGATCTTCTGTGGATGTAGGCTGCCTCAAATACTTCTGTCTCTTCATGTAATCTCAGACAAACTCAATCTCCCTCATATACACTGCAGCTGATAAACTGATGTTTAGGAGCAGTTGGGCATTTTTTTCAGCAGCCCCTGAACTCTCCTCTATGTTATCTTATCTGTTCATGTACACTGAGTAGTTTATAGTCATTTAGAGGCAGTTGAGTTTAGTGGCATTTTTTTAAAGCAAATAATTCCTTTCAGGATGGAAGATTACTGGCATTTCAAATGCCAAATGCTTATAGCTGCTTGTAAACTCGTGTAAAAGCTGTAACCCGAGTTTAGGCATGTTTTTGTTTATAAGGCTTCATGTACACGGGACGTTGTTTAACCTCTCCATTTAGCCGCAATTACATGCTGCGTTTAGCCGCGTTTGCGCCTAGAAGCGTTGTTAAAATACAAAACAAAACACTGCTAAGCACGAGTTGCCGCGTTTAGGAGCATTTACAGGCTGTTACAGGCATTTGGCGTTTCAAATGCCTTTGAAAATCTGTCCTAAACCCATTTTTTTGTGTTCCAAAAAATGCTACTAAACTCAACTGTCTAGAAATGACTATAAACGCCCCCCTGTACATGTACTGATAAGATAACAAAGGAGAGTTCAGGGGCAGCTGAAAGAAATGCTCAACTGCTCCTAAACTGCTCCTAAACATCAGTTTACCAGCAGCAATGTACATGAGGCCTTAGTGTTCTTAAAGAGTAGGGATGAGCCGAACACCCCCCCCCCCCGTTCGGTTCGCACCAGAACCTTTGAACGGACCGAACGTGCTAATTATAACGCCTAATATGCATGTTATTGTCCTAAATAGGGGACATGTATCAATGTAAAAATAATCTTTTAAAACGGTTGTTTTTTCGGGAGCAGTGATTTTAATGATGCATAAAGTGAAAAAAAAAAAGTGAAATATTCCTTTAAATATCGTACCTGGGGGGTGTCTAAAGTATGCCTGTGAAGTGGCATGTGTTTCCCGTGTTTAGAACTGTCCCTGCACAAAATGACATTTCTAAAGGAAAAAAAGCCATTTAAAACTGCTTGCGGCTTTAATGTAATGTCTGGTCCCAGCAATATGGATAAAAATCATTGAGAAAAATGGCATGGCTACCCCATCACCCCCCCCCCCACCCTACCCCAGCCCATTACCAGCCCCTTTGGGTCTTGTATGGGGAACCCTGCACCCAAAAATAAAAAAGGCCCTATATACTCTGAACAGCAGTAGTATACAGGCGGTGCAAAAAAAGACACGGACTGTAGGTTTGTTCTTAAGTACAATCTGTTTGAAATTTTGAACAGGTACATTTTTTAAGTGTAGCTCTAGCCAAAAAATCTATTTTTAAGCTTTTTGGAGAACATAGGGAAGGGTTATCACCCCTGTAACATTTGTTTTGCTGTCTGTGCACCTGTTCAGAACATTTCACCTCACTTTCCATCCCAATGACAAATGTTTTTGGAAAATTTGGGGTTTTTGTTGAAACAAGGATTGGTGATAAAGCATCAGTGGAGAGGAGACACCTTTTTCACATATTAACTCTTACAGGAGAGAATTTGCCTTCCTAGGGATAGATTTCATCTCACTTCCTGTTGTCTCCTTCCGTTTGCAAGTAGGAGTCGTTTGTAAGTTGGATGTTTGAAAGTAGGGGCCTGCCATATATACTCTGCAGAAATTTGCCCCTTAGGTGTTGGTGTTGCCACAACACTGTAAGCCCTCACAGTTACTCTTGGTGGGCGCTGGAACGCCCTGCTGTCAACTATTATATCAGGAATTGTATTTACATGCCACTGTTGAACAGTGGTAGGAAAAATTGGGCCTTTGGTGGTGGTGATGGTGCCACAACACTGTAAGCCCTCACAGTTACACTTGGTGGGTGCAGGAATGGGCCCTGCTGTGAATTATTAGATCAAGAATTGTAATTGCATGCCCCTGTTGAACAGGGGCTGAAAAATTGGGCCTTAGGCACTGGTGCTGGTGCCACAACACTGCAACCCCTCACAGATAGTGTACTTAGAGCGCAGCAATGAGCCCTGTTGCAAAGTATTGCATCAAAAATTTAGGCATTAGGTGAATGCTATCCAAAGCACACAGTAGTACACTAAGTGAAACACTGACTGTCTGCAGCTAGCACAATCACCTGCCTGCCTGTCACAGTATAGAGACTAACAGGAACGGATCTAGCTAAACTCAATACAGTGTATAAATATATATACAACACCTAGGATGCATATATATCCTCTACACACTGTAACAGCAGCTAACTGACTCGCCTGCCTGCTCTATCTAACTCAATATAAATGACACTGTCTATCTCTCTGAAACTGCCTCTTTCACAAACGCCAACACACTACACAAGGCCGACTTCCAGGCAGCCTTATATAGTGTGGGGCGTGTACTAAACCCCCTGAGCCATAATTGGCCAAAGCCACCCTGGCTTTGGCCAATTACGGCTCTCGGTTTTTTCTGCGCTGTGATTGGCCAAAGCATGCGGGTCATAGTGCATGCTTGGCCAATCATCAGCCAGCAATGCACTGCGATGCCGCAGTGAATTATGGGCCGTGTCACGCAACACGAATTTGGCACGAACAGACCATAACGTTCGTTCTTCGTCAAACGATCGAACGGCCGATGTTCAAGTCGAACGTGTGTTCGACGCAAACACGAAGCTCATCCCTATTAAAGAGTAACATGTAAGATATAGGAAAAAAAACTATTTTCAACACATGCTGTAGCCTGCAGAGGGGGGGGGGGACAGAAAGACAGACAGAAAGGGAGACAGACAGATAAATACAGACAGAGAGAGAGACAGACAGACAAAAGACAAAGACAGACAGAGAGAGAGACAGGCAGACAGACAGACACACAGAGAGAGAGAGAGGGAGAGACAGACAAAGGGGAAAGACTTACAAACAGAAAGAGAGAAAGCCAGACAGGCAGACAGGCACAAACAGAGAGACACAGACAGAAAGAGAGACAGGCAGAAAGAGAGAGAGAGAGCCAGAGAGAGAGAGACAGACAGACAGAGAGACAGACAATCCATAGTTAAAGCACACTGCTCTCCTCTCACAGAATGGCTGAAATAGTTAATAATTTACATGTTTTTCATGCAATTTAGGCTCCTGTGGTTATCTTTAAAAAATGCTACTAACCACAAATGCTCATAACTGATGATAAACTCAGTATGTAAAATGGAAGTTTTTCACTGTCAGTTATCAGCTGTCAGTTTCCAGCGTTCAGAAGAGGTTTTAAATTGCCCTGTGTTCGAGGCCTTACACACTTCTCTTTCACCGTGCCGGCAGGGAGTTCAATGTTGCCGGGTCATATATTTGTAAACACGCACACATGTGTGTTTGAGCTTTAGGGTGCACATCCTAATGCAATAGGCTGCGCACACCTATGTATATACAACTGCTCCAGAAGTCTTTTCAACACAAAAAAAAAACAATAGGCAGAACAAGAGTAGCGAACCAACTTTACATTGCTTCATAAATAAGATGATGCTGTGCTAGCTTTAAAGTTCAAAGGAATTTTTTTTGTAAAAAAAATTTTTTTGCTCACAAAGTATTGGATGAATGAAGTAAAGCTGGTTCCGTGGCCCCGATCTGTTTCATTTATCACTTTAATTAGAGCACAGTGAATGTATGATAAATATCAGTACTCTCTAAATATACAGCTGGGACCCCCATGGTTATTTCCTCTGGTGTACCCAAAGTCCCCTAGTGTGATTTTGCCAATCTAACTATATTATTTTGCATTACAAATAACAGTCATAACTGTTAATTCTGTTTTACATTTGCATTGCAGAAAAAAAGAAGAAAACTTTACATAAACGCAAAGTTACATAGAATAAATGGAAAAGAGAATACACTGTTAAAACATTCCCTCTTAATACATGAGAAACATTACCTGTATGCTCTTTGTTATACATCTTCTCTAGGGCCCATTCACACTTGGGCTCTCTTTGCAGTGTTTTGTGATTCAGTTCATTGTGAATGGCACCCCAATACATTACTCAGTGGAGCCCAATACACAATGAACTGCAGCGCACCATAACGCATATACCATCCATTGCGATGCTCTTTTAAAAAATGGTCATGAACTTTTTTTTATCTGTTATGCTGTGATGGCAGCCCATTCTTAGTGCAAAGCATCTTGATGTGTTCCATAATAAGCAATAATGCACATTCCTTAATGCACAGTAAGTAAATGTTTGAGTGTACCATTAGACATACAGTATAGCAAACAAGATGACAAGTCCATATAACAAATAATGATTAATTTCAATGTCTGCCACTGAGAAGTTCTGATCTACTCCTTTGTAAAGAGAGGCAAATCTGCATCAAAATACCTGCTAAGAAGAGAGGAAAAACATACAAAAATATAAATAAATAAGTAAAAACATCTGTTTAGACCCAGGAGTCTCCAAACTTTCTCAACAAGGGGCCAGTTTACTGTCCTTCAGACTTTAGGGGAACCAGAATTTGGGAGTAAAAAACACCCATGTGTCAGTGGGATTAAATAATGTCCCATTATTGTTTTTTGTGGGAGGAATAGTACCTCACTGTTGGTATCAGTAGAGGAATAGTGCCCCGTTGATGGAGTCAATAGAAAGAATGGTGCCCCAGTATTGGTGCCAGTTGGAGGAATAGTGTCCAAAGGGCTGGATAAAGGCAAGAAAAGAACCGCAGATTGGAGACCACTAGTTTAGAGAGTGGGGTGTTAGGAGTACACACCAATCAAAAATAATATGTTTTCTAAGTAGATCTAAACCCGAAAGATAAATTCTCATATAAGCTGTAACATGGCAATGTTGTATCAAAAGGAGTTTTTAATCATTGTGAATCTGCAGTTTTTAATAAATGAAAACCTTGTTCCGCAATGAATGTTCCTTGAGTTGAGGAACTTTGTATTATAGGGTGACAACTTATTTCCTATTGTGCTACCAATACTACCTTAATTTAGCAGAATTCAGTGGTACAGAAGAAAACATAAGATACATAAGTAGATGTCAGGTTTCAGAGTTCAATTCACTAAAGAAATTACATCATTAATGTGTTCATTAACATTAACATGTTAGACTATATTTGTTGGTGAATTTTTTAGCAAAGGTTCCCTAAAATCTCATGTAATTTTTGAAGATGAATTCCAGATGAATTCCAGGTATAGTATATTTATACATGGTTACAATGGTCAAGCATGGACCAATGTAACCAATGTATATACCATACCTGGCTATGTGGGTAGGTCAGGGTAACAGGGTGGTCATCACGTCCTTCATATATCCCTCCTCTTTGGGCACCAAGCAAGGGTCACATGAGAGGCCTACCCTGGAGTGGGTTCTTCTGGGGTATGTTAGGCACTTTGCACAGGGTCGCTTTACTACACATGGGGTACCTTTTCTTTGTGCCATCTTCATTAAAGCCTTAGGACAAGGCTGAGGCTGCTGTGGGGAAATACTCAACCTGAAGGAGGGCCTCTAGTCTTAGAGATGAATGTACACTGACACCACAACTCTTCTCCAGTTAAAGCGGAGTTCCACACAAATTTGGAACTTCCGCTTTATCCACTCCTCGCCCCCTTACATGCCACATTTGGCATGTAATTTTTTTTGGGGGGGAGTGGGGGCTTCAGTAGGAGTGGGACTTCCTGTCCCACCTCCTCCTTCCGCCCTGGGCTCGCCTAGGCGATACGTCATATCGCCTTGTGGCGGCCCCTCCCTGTAGGCGATCGCCTGTCCATTCAGAGAGCGCTGCGCCGTTCGCGCATGCGCAGTGAGTGCCCGGCCGTGAAGCCGAAAACTGTCACGGCCGGGTGCCCACACAATGAATGGAGGTGCCGGCGGAGAAGGGGGGAGAGGAGCAGAGTTCCAGATGGCGCGTCGCTGGACAGTGGAGCAGGTAAGTGTATGTTTATTAAAAGCCAGCAGCTACACTTTTTGAAGCTGCTGACTTTTAATAAACATAAAAAAAGGGTGGAACTCCCCTTTAACGCTCGGTTCCCCATGACAATATACAGATTCTCTATAACTTGAATTTTGGAAAGACATTTTGAGCCTTGTCCTCATCTGCCTGTTTTTCACTACTACTCTCCAGTAGCAGAGTGGGCCCTGCTGTGCACTCTGCACGGGCTCCACATGTGCACTTAACTTAATCACTTCAATACCAGGCACTTATGCACCTTTCCGCCCAGACCAATTTTCAGCTTTCAGCGCTCTCAGACTTTGAATGACAATTACTCAGTCATGCTACACTGTATCCAAACAAAATTTGTATAATTTTCTTCTCACAAATAGAGCTTTCTTTTGGTGGTATTTAATCACCACTGGGTTTTTTATTTTTTGCGATATAAGCAAAAAAACTGCAAAATTAAAAAAAAAACACACTTTTTTTTAGTTTCTATTGTAAAATTTTGCAAATAAGTAATTTTTCTTCATAAAGTTGTGCTAAAATTTATACTGCTACAAATCTGTAGTAAAAATAACCCAAATTAGTGTATATTATTTGGTCTTTGTGAAAGTTATAAAGCCTACAAACTATGGGGCCAATCACTGAAAATTGATCACGCCTGATGTACTGAAGGCCTATCTCATTTCTTGAGACACTAAAAAGCCAGGAAAGTACAAATACCCCAAAATTACCCCTTTCTGGAAAGTAGACAGACCAAGGTATTTACTAAGAGGCATGGTGAGTTTTTTGAAGTTGTATTTTTTTTCCACAATTCTTGGGAAAATTTGGATTTTTTTTTTTTTTTTACACAAACTGGTTTACATATTAACAGGTTATTTCTCTCACACAGCATATGCATAATTGCAACTACACCCCAAAATACATTCTGCTACTCCTCCTGAGTATAGCGATACCACATGTGTGAGACTTTTACACAGCCTGGCCACATACAGAGGCCCAACATTGAAGTAGCACTTTTAGGCGTTCTACAAGCATAAATCGCACATATCCTTTCTCAACCACCTATTACACTTTTGAAGGCCCTGGAGCACCAGGACAATGGAATTGTCCACAAAATGGCCGCATTTTGGAAAGCACACACCCCAACGTATAATCTATGAGGCATAATGAGTCTTTTGAACGGTTAATTTTTTCCAGAAGGTTTTGGAAAATGTGGGGAAAAAATGAAAAAGCATTTTTTTTACACAAAGTTATCCATTTATAAGATATTTCTAACACATAGCATGTACATAGCAAAAATTAAACCCCAAAATTCATTCCACTACTCTTCCTGAGTATAGCGATACCACATGTGTGAGACTTTAACACAGCCTGGCCACATACAGAGGCCCAACATTGAAGTAGCACTTTCAGGCGTTCTACAAGCATAAATTGCACATATCCTTTCTCAACCACCTATTACACTTTTTAAGGCCCTGGAGCACCAGGACAATGGAATTGTCCACAAAATGACCCCATTTTGGAAAGCACACACCCCAACATATAATCTATGAGGCATAATGAGCCTTTTGAATGGTTCATTTTTTTACAGAAGGTTTTTACATAAAGTTGTCCATTTATAAGATATTTCTAACACATAGCATGTACATAGCAAAAATGAAACCCCAAAATGCATTCTTCTACTCCTCCTGAGTATGGCAATACCACATGTTTGAGACTTTTACACAGCCTGGCCACATACAGAGGCCCAACATCCAAGTAGCACCTCCAGGCATTCTAGCAGCATTAATTGCACATATCATTTTCTGACTACCGATCACATTTTTGAAGGCCCTTCATATATCTAACACATAGCAGCTACATACCAAATAACAAAAGATTACCTGTGGTTTTAGAAGTGCAGTGGTCCACAGAGGAGAGCATCGGTCCAGGCAGCAGGCAGGGATGAGGTCAGCGACAGCAAAAGCAATCATCCAGGCAGCAGGCAGGAATACTGTCCATAGTTCGTATAGGCAGAGATACTGTCAGCACAGCCAGAGCACAGCCAAAGCACAGCCAAAGCACAGGTCCTGGTAGCAGGCAGAGGTGTCCCGGCAGAAATACTGTCCAAAGTCAGTAGAGGCAGCAGGCAGATATATGGTCAACACAGCCAAAGTATTGGTCCAAGCAGCAGGAAGAAACATGGTCCATAATGTCATGGGTCATTACAGGCAGTAATATGGTCAGCACAGCCAAAGTATTGGTCCAGGCAGCAGGAAGGACCATCAAGCTTAGGGACAGGGGGACAGGGGTAGAGGCTTCTCCCACCCAAATCGCTTTGAAGCCTCCGGGCAACCAGACCCTGTTCTGGGAGCACAGAAAACGAAAAACTGGTTTTCTCTACTCAGAACGCTATTCTGAAGCCCCTCACATATGTGAGACCCCTGTGTACTAAAAGTAGATGGCCAAAAGATCAGTCCAAGTGGCAGGCAAAAACATGGTCGATTAACAGGCCAAGGTCGGTACACGTGAAAGTCAGAAACGTGGTTTAAATCGGCAGGCAGAGGCATCGTCGGTAAACAGGCTGAGGTTGGTGCACGTGGAGGTCAGAAACGTGGTTTAAATTGGCAAGCAAAGACATCGTCGGTAAACAGGCCAGGGTCAGTTAATTAACATGGAAGGTAGTAACATGGTAGCAGGCAAATGGGGAAATGGCAGTCTGTTAATAATAAGGGGAACTAATGGATGTATGATAATTTTTGAAGCAATTACCGATGCACAGGCCAGGTTGGGAGGGACAATCGGGACAATAATAGATGGTGTCTCTTCTTACTCCTCCTCTGCTGCATACACAGCATTTCTTTTGGCGTCTTCTTCCAGATTCTGTGGGGGGGATGCTAAAGAGATAGTGTTACTCGTGAAGCCGACTCACTCTATCAGAGCGAATGCTTCCTGGGGTGGGATCTTGTTGGTAAATGAGGGCATCGATGATATCTTCGATATAATGGAGGTAGGGGATTTGTTGATTTTGAGTTGCTTTTTGATAGCAGACAAACAAATTAAAAAGGGCTATGTGAAACGCAACTTTTTTGTGCCAATAACGGGACTTTCTGGTTGATAAGTAGGGCTGTAGCATCTGGTTGTTTAAATCCACCCCCCATGTACAAATTGTAGTCGTGGACACATTCAGGCTTTACAAAGGGGCCACGTCTTCTTTGGATCTCCACCACGGTGTCATTGTGGATCGTAGAGAGGATGTGGACATCTTTCTTGTCCCTCCACTTCATGGCCAACACCTCCTCGTTCCTCATGAATGCCGATTCTCCAGGTTGCAATTTTTTGGTCAACAAATTTTGTGGGAATCCCTTCCATTTTTTTTAAGGTACCGCAGGCCTGGGTTTGCTTACTGTAAAGGTGACGAAAAAGGGTCAGGCTGGTATAGAAATTGTCAACATATAAATGGTAACCTTTTCCGAACAGGGGGTATGCCAACTCCCAGACAATTTTCCCACTGGTTCCAATATATGTGGGGCAATCACAGGGCTGGAGCTGGGAGTCTTTGCCTTCGTAGATCCTGAATGTGAAGACGTATCCAGTGGCTCGATTGCATCATTTATTTCATTTTAACCCATACTTGGCTCTCTTGCTTGGTATATATTGCTTGAAGTGCAGTCGGCCAGTGAAATGTATGAGGGACTCGTCCACACAAATTGTTTGGTCTGGGATAAAAACTTCTTGAAATCGCTAAGAAAAGGCATTGATTGGGGGGCGTATCTTGTACAATTTGTCGTAGTTGGGATGATCTCGGGGAGGGCACTGTGAATTGTCATTGAAGTGGAAAAAACGCATAATCATGTCGTATCTTGTCCTGGACATGACAGCAGAATATATGGGCATGTGTTGGATGGGGCGTTTGGACCAATATGCATGGACTTCATTCTTTTTTGTAAGCCCCATATTGAACGTAAGGCCCAAAAACTATTTAAATTTGTCCAATGTTAGACGCCGCCACTGGAACATGCAGGCGTAGGAAGAATTGGAGTTGACAGCAATAAATTGGGATGCATAGAGATTAGTTTGATCCACTATATTCTGCAACAAATCTTGTGGGAAAAATAAACAAAAAAAATCAAATTGAGAAAAATTTGTAGTGTCGGGCTGCACACCTGGCTGTGCGGTAAAAGGGGGGATGATAGCGGATCCTGAGTTGGCAGGCAACCATAAGTGGTTTGCCAGGGAATCGAGACGGTAGGACTCTAGCTGGATTCTTCGGGTTGGGCGTGTATTTCCATTACTTGTACTGGGCTCCTCTTCCTGGGGTATGGCGCTGCTGGTGGTGGGCAGATCTCCTGATCTTGGTCCTGATCTTGGTCCTGATCACATTCTTTTGGGAGGGATGGTTTCCTTCGGGACTCTGAGCCACTATCCTCCACTGGCTCGTATTCCGAACCAGAATCGGATAATGGGAGCTCCCCGCTGCTCTCATCATCCGTCATGGCAAGAATGGCATATGCCTTCTCAGGTGTGTAAACCCTTTGGGACATTGTGGCAGTGCTTATTGGTGGGCCTGTGTAATGGTACTGCTGGTGGCCTGTGTGGTGGTACCGATGGAGGTATTAGTGGTGGGCCTGTGTGGTGGTACCGATGGCGGTATGGGTGCTGGTGGTACCAATGGCGGTACAGGTGGTGGTGGTACCGATGGCGGTACGGGTGGTGGTGATGGCGGTACAGGTGTCGGTATGGGTGGTGGTGGTACTGATGGCGGTACAGGTGGTGGTGGTGGTACTGATGGTGGTACAGGTGGTGGTGGTGGTACGGGTGGTGGTGGTACAGGTGGCGGTACTGGTGGTGGTACCGATGGCGGCACTAGTGGCGATACTGGTAGCGGGCCTGTGTGGCAGTATAGATGCTGGGCCTGATGGCGGTACTAGTGGCGGTACTGGAGGTGGTACCGATGGCGGTACTGGTAGTGGTACTGATGGCGGTACTGGTAGCCTGTGTGGCGGTACCAATGGCGGTAACGATGGAGGTGGGCCTGTGACAGATGATTGACAGATGGGCCAATTGATTGATTGACAGATGGGCTGATTGATTGATTGACAGATGGGCTGATTGATTGATTGATTGACAGATGGGCTGATTGGCTGGGCTGATTGACAGATGGTCTGATTTGCTGGGCTGATTGACAGATGGGCTGATTGGCTGGGCTGATTGACAGATGGGCTGATTGAAATACTGGGCTGTGTGACAGGTCCTCTTTATTGGGGGGGGGGGGGGCGTGTTGTGCACAGTACTATACAGTAGTAGACAAACTACACTGATCTCACTTACTGATCCCTGCTCTCTCCTCACAGATCGGTGTGTGAGGAGAGAGCAGGGGTCAGGTAGTAACTGCTCCTCTGTGTTTACATTTGTGACCAGCTGTGATTGGACACAGCCGGTCACGTGGTAAACAGACAATTTCATTGGCTGTTTACCCTGATCAGGGACGCGCTGTGTCCAAGGGACGCGCTGTGTCCAAGGGACACGCGCCTTCCCCGATCCCCGCTCTGCAAGCCTCTGGCGGCGCGCACGGAGAGTGCCGCCGAGTTTGTTGTGACATGTGATCGGCTGTGACTTTAACACAGCCGATCACATGGTAAACAGACAATTAAATTGGCTGTTTACCGTGATCGGGGAAGCGCTGTGTCCGAGGGACACACGCCGTCCCCGATCACCGCGCTACGCCCCCCCCCCCCCCGCGGGTGTGCGCTAGGCATTATCCTGCAGGACGTCAATCGACGCCCAGTCAGGATAATGCAACCACCACCCGGCCGTCATTTTCCTATAGGCCAGGCGGGAAGTGGTTAAAGTGGATGTAAACCCGAAATTCTTTTTGCTGTCACAATGTAGAGTATAAGATTTCCTATCATCTGTGCCCAGTCTTGCCACAAAGAGTTAATACAGCTCTGAGCATTCCTCTTTTATTGTTCAGTGAGATAAAACGGACAAATAAAGAAAAACCTTTGTCCGTTCCTCCCCCTTGCTTTGAGTGACGGGTTATTTACATATCTCGTGCACTAGCTTTATTTTTTAATTCCAACCCCCACTTCTTTTCTGAAGTCATGTGGTTACTTTTCTGGATTTTGACTGGATGTTAGTGATCATAGCAGAAGGAATACATAGGAGAAAATGCATGTTGACAAGGGGAGTGTAGAGGTGGGCGGGGAGTCTACTGACATCACGACTCCACCCACCGAGCTCCGGACAACAGATCCACCCACAGAATCTGCAGTTTTTCAGTTCTTATAACAGACAGATGAGAGACATTTGACAGATAAGGATACATGCAGGAGGCATGTATATCCTTATAGATCAGCAGCACTATGGCAGTAGTTTAGAAAGGATGAGAGTGGGTTTACATCCACTTTAACTCTTGAGCTTCCGTACCTCTGTACAGAATGAGAACCTCTGTGGCGCAAATCTGCTCCCATTGATCTGGGAAACAGATTGCTGACCGCTGACAACAGATTGCTGACAACATCTCCCTTGCTGCTAGAGGCTGTTCCAATTATAACAAGTTCACGCTACTGACAGGCTGCTTGTTCCATTACTCTTAGCAACCACTTATGTTTTCACATGTTTCCACTCCACACCAATGTCTTCATATCCCAATGTGTTAAGACCCACTAGGTGAACTATGTGTGTGCCACTTACTTGCGATATATCCCTTTAGTAACTTCAGACCAGGCAAGGACAATGTTTCAATATGTTTCAATATTTTAATTAAGAAAAAATGAACATTTCAAAGTCCAACATACAAGTTCAAGGTTATTCATACGCCCCACCACTAATTACGGGCTTGTGCTGTCCCGGCATACCTGCAGGGGTGACGTCCAAACAATTACAATCCTTCAGAGGCACTCTCATGCAGATTTAAGTCCTTCAGAGACATGCTCCAGTGCTGGTGTCTTTGTGGCAAACCCCAGGTTCATATGACTTTGGTGGTAGTTACCCTCATTCTGCTCCTCATGGGTATCATTCTCTGTCTCTTTCACCCAGGTTCTCCATGACGGAAGTCCCCAAACTCTCTGTCCCTGGACAGAACTCTTGTACCAGACCACTGTCCCATATTTACAGTATATACCACAGGATTTGTGGGCCGGTCCCAGAGATGAACCCGTCAAAAGACCAAAGAATCAGGAAAGGCAACTCCTACCCTCCCAGCCAGGATAGCACCTATCTAGCTATTTCAACTCGCTTATATTGACAATGTCCATGAAAGCTGGAAATCATTGTAGTAGACACCACTCCAGTGATCTTCACATAGCTCCAAGTCCTGTGCTGAGCGGCTGACCTCTTCTGTTCAGAAAGCAGCAGACTGGCGAATCAGTATAGGATTCAGAAGAAAGTTGAGATCACTGGAGTAGTGGTGTCCACTTCAGTGATTTCCAGCTTTCAGGGGCATTGGCCAAGTATGTGTAGCACACACATCCCTTTCCTGCTTACCTCCGCTAGCAGGTGGGACACACCATGCCACATGCCCAGTGTCCTCCTTGTTGAAGAGGGTGAGTGAGCGGTGTTATCTATTTTTGGGTTTTGCAGCAAGTTACCTCCTTCCATTGGTTCTCTTCCCTAGAGTGTAGGGAAGAGTCTATTCTCTCTCTTTATTTCAAGAAGGCCATTGTCCAGACAGTATCAAACCCAATAAAGAAAGGTTTATTTTGCTTTCTCGATAACTCAACAGGAAAGTTGGAGATAGAGAAAATTGAACAGGGCGGTAGGTTCAGGCACACGGCACCTAACTATCACTAGTCGCCACTCAGGCCTGAGTGGGATTTGCTCACCCGGATAGTCCCCTCTCACGGTTCTAGCAGCCGGTGTGGAACACGGAACATTCACTTGTAATTTCCTAGGGATACGATCAAGAGACAGCTTCAAAATCTTGAACTTCCCAGTCTAGTAACACTTTAGTCCTTAGGTGCCAATGGGGCACGTTACTAGGCTTGTGGTGGACTACGGAATCCTTCCCTCTGAAAGGTAACCAGGCCCCTCCCTAGACAGTGACTTCTCTCACCGATCCCCTTGGGTAGATCCTCCCCTGGTTGCCTCTCTTTCAGAGCGGGTAACCCCTCACTTGGGTACCCTGGGATTCCTCTTCGGGTGTAGACCCCAGCCAAAGGTGCTGGGCCTACTTACAGCGGTGCAGCCTCAGGCTAAAGGTGCCTGGGGCTGGTACACACACGCACCCCTGGCCTGGAGGGCCAGGAGGCGCGAACTGCTCCCCGTATAAAAGCAGTTGTGCCAAAATTTATTGTGCAGACCTGGTCCACTGTTGTCACCATCAGAAAGCTGATCATGAGCAATAATGTGCAAATGATGCTGAAGTGAGTTCATGTAGACAGAGCAAAAAAAAAGAGAAAGTTAATTATTTGCTAATTAGTGACTTTGCAAGCTAAATATCATCTAGTTTTTATATCTATTTAAAGTGATCTAGAGTTTATATCTATTTAAAGTGATAATGAAGTCTTGTTTTTTTTTTAAAACAAACAAGTCATACTCACCTTCTCTGTGCAGTGGTTTTGCACAGAGCAGCCCAAATCCTCCTCTTCTCGGGTCTCCGCTGGAGCTCCTGGCCCCTCCCTCCTACCAAGTGCTCCCAGAGCAAGCAGCTTGCTGTGGGGGAACCCAAGCAGGCTCACTCCCGAGCTGCTGCTCTGCGTGTAAATTCACACACAGAGCTATTACTCGGCCACGCCCCCTGACTTTGCTTATTGGTTTACTGGCTGTGATTGACAGCAGCAAGAGCCAATGGCTTCCCTAGCAAGCAGCTTGCTATGGTGGCAGACAAAGGAGAGGAGAAGCCAAGATCGCTGGCGGGGGACCCCAGAAGAGGAGGTTTGGGGGCTCTCTGTGCAAAACCATTACACAGGACAGTTAAGTATAACATGTTTTTTATTTTAATTTAAAAAAAAGTGCCTTTAGAAACATTTTAACATAGATGAGCGAAGCACAACTAACCTGTAAAGTGGCTCAAGTTTTCATCCTCATATATTCTGTCCCACTGGGTCCCATTGGTTGCTAGAATTCTCATTTTTTGAATAGCCCTGAATAAAGCTGTCCATAGATAGACCGCCCTAATTTTGATCCATGTGTGAAAACGCCTTCTCAACGGAGGTTGATCTAATGACTGACTTCTGTCGAACGGGACTGTTGGAAATTTTTGTCGATCAGGAGTTGCAGCCGCTGTTACAATACAAGTGGGAAGGATTCCTCCATTCACCTGTGGATTGTGTGGATGAAGGAATCTGTTCCATCTATGGTCAGCTTTCAAATCTGTGGAAATATAGAATAACATGTTAAATGAAACCAGCTCATCCCTTTCTCTGAGTTCACTGTAGCCTTGTACCTACCTACATCTAGTATTATGAGAGAGAGGTTGCAACACACACAGTCCATTGTGTAAAGCTTGCAGAATCTGGCGGCAAAAGACTGTACGTGGTATATAAAATTCAGAGTAGAGGTAAATTCAGTAAAATGTGACTTTAGCACATTTGCAGTGCTTCCTGGATAGCACTAACATGATCAATCAGTTTGCTGATTGATTTCATTTGCTGCCTGGAGTTGCTTTTTGACAAGGACAAACACGCCAGCATTGAATATATTCATGTCTGATATGCAGATTAGGTTCTTGTCTGGTGTTTTTCCTTTTGAGTCTTTCAATAATGAAGATATATTTTGCTTCTTCTATGCATACAAATGTCTATATTTCACCATCTACATATCATTTTTATTAACTTTTTTGCCAGAAAAATACAGGGAAAGACACAGGTACCGATATCACTAGATGTACTAATAAAATAAACCTCGGTAAGTCAGAACTCAGAACAGAGCTTGTATAAATTGGGTAAAAAAAAGAGCCAAGAATAGACACAGCACAGGAGCATATCTATAAAGCAGTGAGTATGACAATCATCACACATTTACTACAGGTGAATCTTCCACGTGAACCTGTTTGAAATGACAGTGATTGATTGACTACTAGCGAATGTTTGGTGTAAGTCACATTCACTGCTTCATTAATAAGCCCCATGATGCTATCAGTTTTTTCCAGTGATTCATCTACAGAAATTCATTCAGTTACAGTACATGTAGCATTCCGGGCAAATGTTTTAATGGCTCAATTTTTGAAGGGACAATGTAACTTTGTCTATTTATAACAATGGGCTCCATTCACAAAGCGGTATTTTTTGGAATCCGTGTATGTGGTAAGATACCGCACAGCCTTTTTCAAAAAGCTTTTTGGCATTCACTAAAAAAATGCTACTAAAATACCCCAGGGGTTTTTTTGTGCAGGGTTTCCGCAAGAGATATCTGTTAATGTCTAAGTATAGATTGGCCTTTTCCTCAACTAGTTTTGTGGTGTAGCACCGCTTCCTCAGGAGGACTAATCTATTAAACAAATGGTACAATAACAATATAATTCAACAATGGTAATAATACAGCAAACAATGTATAGGTTGCTCACCCAAAAGGTAATATAAGCAGTGAGTATATGGTGATATACTGTATACTTTACACACTGTGGTGGTATATGCATAGTCATGCAGTATCTTAGTAGTGAAAGCCTGCAGTAATTTACCTCCGGTTTGTACTCGTGCAAATGCTCCGATGCCTAATCCAATAGCTGGGCAGTCAGAGGACGATCGGTGCGGCGGTGGGGGCGTTACAAGCATTGATCTCCCTGTATAGATTTCAATAAAGCAGCTGACAGCCGCTTCCCCTCCTTTCCTTTCCGCAGCTTTCACCTGATTTATTAAAATCTATACAGGGAGATCGATGCTTGTAACGGCCCCCACCACTGCACCGATCGTCCCCTGACTGCCCAGGTATCGGATTACCTGTACAGTATTTTTTTTAATAAAGCAGCTGACAGCCGCTTCTACCCCATAGGGAATGCAGCGAAAATTCAGTTTTGAAAGAATACCCCATTATATGTAAGGAAAATGATTGTATGATTGTAAGTCAACACAGGTTCCCCCCACACAATTTGTAACACTGCAAAAATTTGTATGAACAGTATAATAAAGGTAACCCCCCCCCAAAAAAAAATAAAAATAAATAACTTTTGGATCATGATCAATGATAAGATAACTTGCACTTTGCGTAACCACTAAGCTAAATTTAATAATAGTTGGCAACCCTGGATACAATACCTATTTAAAATCTGTGTAGGCAAAATCTTGACTGCCCTTTTCCTACCCCTTCCCCTGTTTTTTTATAATTTCTTTATTTTATTTATTCATTTTATTTATTTTTTTATCTCTTCTGGTTCCCTTTATGTTGACTGGACTTTGAAAAAAAAAGAAAAGGAGAAAAAAAAAATCTACATTTAGGCCCCATGCACACGAGACACTGTTATTTGCTGTTGAACGCGCGTTCAGAGGCAGTTGGACGCTTTTTTCAACTGCCCCTGAACCCATTCAATGTTATCCTATGTGTCCATGCACACACTCTCGTTTTTTGGCGTTTACAAGCAGTTGCGTTTAACCTCGTTTTTCCAGAAGCAAAAAAATGGGTTCAGACGCAAAAGTTTTCCACGTTTCAGACGCTAAACGCTGCTAAACGCAGCTAAACGCGGTACCAGCGTTTTTCCGCGTTTGCGTTTATAAGCGTTTTTAAAGGTGACCTATTTTTTAACATTAGAAATCTCAAAAATGATGCCAAATGATGAAAAACTATTAAAAAATATAAAAGAAAACTGTAATTGCTTGCATTGCATTGTGGACAATCCACAACTTGTGGCAGGTAACGTGGCAAGTGGACAATCCACAGCTTGTGGCAGGTGACGTGGCCAGGTGACGTGGCAGGTGACGTGGCCAGGTGACGTGGCAAGTGAACAATCCACAACTTGTGGCAGGTGACGTGGCTAGGTGACGTGGCAGGTAACGTGGCCAGGTGACGTGGCAAGTGGACAATCCACAACTTGTGGCAGGTGACGTGGCTAGGTGACATGGCAGGTAACGTGGCCAGGTGACGTGGCCAGGTGACGTGGCAGGTGACACGCTAAATACAAGTACACTGCTGCTCTCTCAGCTGCTGATATCACTCTGGTCTCACAAACTGGCTGAAATGGTTAAAATTTACTGTTTTTTGAGCTTAGGGAGGGTCTTATGATGAAACGCTTATAAACGCAAACGCGGTAAAACGCCGCTAAACGCCAATAAACGCGGCCGCAAACACGGCAAAACGCGCGTTTTTAAACGCCGGTTTCAGCGTTTAAAAACGTGTGTTCAGCAGAGTTTGCACCTGCATCTCGTGTGCATGGGGCCTTACCCAGTGATCATCTGAAGAAACCTTGACAATCTTTTTACAATTTTACCCAAACAAGATATTAGTTCAATTGTTTATTTTTATTATCACTTTTTTATTTGCATTGATCTCTTTGACAATAGTTATATCCCTACAATTAAAAGGGTTATTACTTATCTTCGGTCATATTAATGGGTATTTTATCTTTATTTACATAGTTAGGTTGAAAAAAGACACAAGTCAATCTAGTTCAACCAATAAAAGGGAATAAAAGAGAATTTGTTATATACGGTATCTTAGATATGTTATATCTTTTATTTTTATATAATATGTCAATTATTTACATATCTTTTATCATTTTTATGTCTTTGTCCTATAACAAGAAAACCAATAAAAGATTAATACCCCCCCCCCCCCCAAAAAAAAAAAAAGAAGATCATTTTTGCTACAAAAAAGGTCCCTAAAAAAATAAAACTGTTATTTTATACAATGGATAACACTTAAATAAATTATTCAAAGTAAAACATTTTAATAAAACATTAAGGAAAATATGGAGCTAATAAAGGCTATTTAGGGGTATCAAGAAATTAATAAAGGGTTAAATAGCATAAACTTAGATTTTTTTACTTT
Source organism: Rana muscosa (assembly GCA_029206835.1). Lineage (NCBI taxonomy): Eukaryota > Metazoa > Chordata > Amphibia > Anura > Ranidae > Rana > Rana muscosa. The sequence continues at coordinate 95,283,014 of CM055120.1, read as the reverse complement.
TTTTTACTTTTAGGGATTTTTTGAATTATACCTGCGTAAACAGCACAGCGCAACAGCACAAGTTTGCTCAGTCACAACTAGCTACAATGTATCAGGCATTTGATCTTTTTTTTTTTTTATTTGCCTCTAAATGTCCATGCACACTATAGGCGTTTACAGAATTTTAGAAACAGGTCACGTTCAGGAGAAGAGCTTTTGAGCATAAAAAACTCTCTTTCCTCATGGCTGCGCTCCTCCATGCCTCTTATCAGTTTGGTTGCCCTTCTCTGCACTTTCTCCAGTTCCCTGATATCCTTTTTGGGAACTGGTGACCAAAACTGAACTGAATATTCCAGATGAGGTCTTACTAATGATTTGTACAGGGGCAAAATGATCTCTCTCGCTCTGGAGTCCATACCTCTCTTAGTACAAGAAAGGATTTTACTCCATTTGAAAAACTACAGCTTGGCTTCACAAGTTTTTATTAAACTTATGATCTACCAGAACACGCAGATCCTTCCTCACTATGAATTCCCCCAGTTGTACTCCCCCTAGTTTGTGTGATGCATGCATATTCTTAGCCCCCAAGTGCATAACTTTACATAGCTTGCCACGTCGCCTGCCCCCAGATGCAGCTTGTCACTTGCCAGGTCGCCTGCCACCAGATGCAACTTGTCACTTGCCAGGTCACCTGCCACCAGATGCAGCTTGTCACTTGCCACATCGCCTGCCACCAGATGCAGCTTGTTACTTGCCACGTTGCCTGCCACCAGCTGCAGCTTGTCACTTGCCACATTGCCTGCCACCAGATGCAGCTTGTCACTTGCCACGTTGCTTGTCACCAGATACAGCTTGTCACTTGCCACGTCACCTGCCACCAGATGAAGCTTGCCACTTGCAACATTGCCTGCCACCAGATGCAGCTTGTCACTTGCCACGTCACCTGCCACCAGATTCAGCTTGTCACTTGCCAGGTTCGCCTGCCACCAGATGCAGCTTGTCACTTGCCAGGTCACCTGCCACCAGATGCAGCTTGCCACTTGCCACATCGCCTGCCACCAGATGGAGCTTGTTACTTGCAACATCGCCTGACACCAGATGGAGCTTGTCACTTGCCACATCACCTGCCACCAGATGCAGCTTGTTACTTGCCATGTCGCCTGCCACCAGATGCAGCTTGTTACTTGCCATGTCGCCTGCCACCAGATGCAGCTTGTCACTTGCCATGTCGCCTGACACCAGATGCAGATTTCCACTTGCCAGATTGCCTGCCACCAGATGCAGCGTGTCACCTGCCGTGTCACTTGCCACCAGATGCATTATGAGACCTCCGTTCTGCTGTATCGCCAGAACTACAGCTAGAGGTCTGGGGTCGGCACTAGTGATTTAGGCTGCATTCACACCTGAGCGTAGCGATTCGGGCGATTTTACTGTCGTTTTTACCATTGTTTTGTCGCGCGAATTTGCACCCGTCGAAACGCTCGTTGTCGCGCTAGACGCTTGAATCGGTTGTTTCCATTACATTATATGAATCCTAAAACGCCCAATCTGCCCGATTCGCGCGACAAAAAAGGGTCCGGAACTTGTTTGAGCTTCAGGCGTTCGGCTTCAGACGTTTTTGAGTGGAGATGTGAACCATCTCCATAGAGAATAATGTATTTTTTCCCCTCTAGCGTTTTGTGGCTTCAGGCTTAGGGCTACAACACGCTCAGGTGTGAATGCAGCCTTAGTCTCCACTTCTATTTTTGAGAAGACCAGCTCTCGTAGAGGCTGAGGTGAAGAAACAAGAGGTGGAGCCCAGGTGGCAATAAAAGCGGCTGCCAATAGAGATGGAGCTGCCGCCAACCCCTGCCCTGCGGCCTGCTGCTAGCCATGATCTGTTGCAGGCCAGGCCAAGGGGCGGGGGGGTTGGCAGCAGCTCCATCTCTCTGCCTCTTGTTTCTTCCACTCAGCCTCCACGAGAGCTGGTCTTCTCGAAAATAGTGGTGGAGACGAAAGCACCAGTGCCGACCCCGACCTCTAGCGGCGGCTCTAACGATACGGCCTGGAGGTTGGGGACACTGGGACAAGGCCAATTTCCCGTGATTTTTCCCAGGACACGGTAGGACCAGGACATGGTCTGAATACCGTTAATGTCCCGGGAAAATCCGGACTGTTAGCAACTATGTATTTGCCACCAGTCACTCACTCTAGATTGTTTTGTAAAGTGCCTACATGCCCAGACCTGACCTTTTTTACTATTAATATATTTTAGGATTTTGGGGGGTTTGTCCTACTCTTATTAGACTTTAAGTCACAATGTAAAAAGCTGCAAAAGGGTCTAATTTTTATCAGACATTTGTGAACACGGCCAAGAACTGCACAGGAACCATGTTCATGATTGTGTCATTTTTAACAAACATCTCAGTCTATGAAGTAGATGCTAACCTTGTATGGTGCCTGAGCAAATTTGAAGGCAAAGATAAAACAAATGAAGGTATTATAAGGGGAAGTATTAATAGGTAGTAGTTATAAATGTTGCATATTACATTATTACATAGTATACATGTTCTAACCACGAAAAATATATCTGATGATAGGTCTAATTTAAGATAACAACACACACAGATATTTGCATACATATATATCTATTGATATTTATATCTATAGATATAGATATATATCTATCTATAGCTATACATATGTATATCTATATCTATCTATCTATATATATATATATCTATATATCTAGATATATCTAGATATATAGATAAAAAAATATATATATAGGGGGGCGCATGCGCGGCGCGATGCTGGACGGACGCTGCTGAGCAGAGCTCCGTCTGACCAGGTCTGCTAGGCAGGATTCCCGGGGCTATTCTAGCACATAATTCAGCCCAAATTCACTCAGCACCCCTGTGAGACACCCAGGTACATGCCATCAGGCAAAAAAGGACGGAGAACCCGCTCACAACACTCGCTCACCAACTTTTTTTTGGAGATTGAGCGCTCCTGCACAACAAGGAAGATGACCCAAAATGGCGCCGGCTCACATGCGGCCCCCAGCAGCTCCATGCAGGCTCAAACAACAAATCCTCCAAACAGTGAGTACAATCCCCCCCTGACAAAAGCTGATCTGGATGCCAGCCTCACAGCCATTTATGAAAAGCTGGTGGGGAAGCTGGAGTCTGAAATACATAAATCCACCAGTGCTCTATCACAGGAGATAGCCAGCATAGGAGGCAGAACTGACATTTTAGAGGCCAAGCATGACAAGCTTTCCTTGGCTCACAATGACTTGAGAAAGGATTATGAGTCACTTGCAGACAGCTTTTCCTTTATGCAAGCTCACGTAGAAGATTTAGACAACAGGAACAGGAGACACAATATAAGGCTGCGTGGTGTCCCTGAAACGATCACTGATCTAAACCAGACCATCACTAAACTGTTTCATAACCTTGTCCCAGACAAGCCCCTGTCTGCCTTTGCATGCAACAGATTACATAGAGCTCTGAGGCCCAAACCAACTCCTGATAAACCCCCTCGTGACATAATCATGTGTATGAAAGACTTTGTCACTAAGGAAGACATCATGAGAGCGGCCAGAAACACTCAGAATATAGACCTAGATGGAATCAGGATCCAGATCTACCCGGACATCTCTCCTGCGACTCTGGATAGACGCCGCAGGATGAAGGAGGTCACCAGTATCTTACAGTCTGCCGGAATTAAGTACAGATGGGGATTTCCCTTCAAGTTATCTATTATGCACAATGGCACCACGTATTCCGTCTATAATGTTATAGAAGGGAAGGAACTGCTGGTCAAGCTGGGCCTCTTGGATCAGGCCCCTCAACGCCGATTCCCTCCCACACCTAGATCATCACCCATTTGGTCCACCCCTAGGCGCTCACAAAGGGATCAGAGAAACCAAAGGGACCAGAGAAGATGGAACCCTCCCTCCCCAGATCATCATGCATGATCCTGCAAGTTCTATTTTCATAAACTGACCACACTAATCTTTTAAGATTTTGAGTCAATGCTCGTTTGGTTTCATTTCCACCCCCCCTTTTTTTTTTTCACTACAAATGCATACTCTCATGACATACGGTGCAGTCCTAGATCTATCTTTTTGTTCCCTCATCTTTTGAACCTCTACTTCTGGATCCACTTTAACGAGCACTACTATTATATATTCAGTTGTGTCTCCCCCATTGAGAACAGGTGGTCACCCAAAACTCACTATGCCCCCGGTCGAGACGAGCCTAAGTAATGGCACCCCTTGTTCTCAACAAATTGTTATTGAACAGGACAACTACAAATCTCTTCCCACAACTGAATTAACACCCACTGGATCAAACCTGAAGATTTCATAATTGGTTCGGAAGTTTCTGAATAGCAAGATCCAACCCTTCTCAGACTACTAAGTTGATCAATATCCTATAAACTGACCACACTAATCTTTCACAATTTTACCTTTTTTTACTTGTTTGTTTCGCAATGTTCACACTGCAGTTCTCCTTCTCCGTCATACCACCTGCCCTTACTGGAGTTCATCCATATATAACCAAAGACTCCCTGGGCTGTTTCATGGTTTATTTTCTTGTCATGTTTGTTTCCCTAACAGGACGAACACTCCCAGTTGAACCTGATCTTGCGGCAGCCTAATCTGCTATATGATCTCCACTCAAAAACAAACCCTCTGGACTCACGTGAGACCTCTCTCCTACTCCTTCTTTTTTTATTATTCTTTTATTTTTTACCGCTACCCCTCAATTTTTCATGTATTGCACCTTTTGTGATAGCTACCATTTTTCACCATGTACCCTATACTGTGATTTTTCAATGTTTTCAATTGCCTGGCGAGTCCGCCGTCGCTGGATTGTTCCCCACTCTGCCTCCGTGGTTTGCTCCCTCATCTCATTGAGGTGGTGGGGCGGACCTCATTGGTAGAACTAGGACAGATTTGTCCTCTACATACTGTTTCTGGGCCAGGTTGCTCTATGTTTCCTGGCCCCCAGTTTTTTCTCATTTATTTTTCATTTACTTTTGCCCTTTTGGCTTCAAAAATGTTCAGAAATGTTAATGGAAGACCACAAATGACCTTTTTCTATAGTCACAATAAGTTGATCACATTTTTAGTTGCTATAAGATATATGATGACACTTCTATATCCACACTCTATCAAAATACATGTCTGGCACTATACAACTTTTCTACATAATTTTCCCTTCCCTGTTGTGTCTGGACTTCATGGGAGCCCTCATTATTTGACGGAGCTCGAAATGTCTTATTGCTTCAATTATAACTTACCTAACAAAACTCTCCCTCTTTTACAACAATGGGTATTAGAATAATCTCTCACAATGTTCAGGGGTTTAATTCTCCCAATAAACGCAAGAAAGCATTCAAACATTACAAAAGACTGGGAGCTGACATAATTTTATTACAAGAAACCCATTTTGCCCAAGCCAATCACCCACAATATTTCGACAAAACATTTAGTCAACATCATTATACTACCTTTGCAAATAAAACCAGGGGGGTTGCCATCTTTATCAAAAACTCAATTATTTTCGAAATCCAAAATATTTACAAAGATAAGGATAGCCGCTTCATTATTCTGAAGGGCACAGTTAACAGGCGCTCAATTACATTAGCGTCAGTTTACGCCCCTAATAAGTTACACTCATCCTTTTTCAAAGATTTCTTCTCCATATTAGAGCAATACACTTCGCCCCACATGATTGTAGGAGGCGATTTCAACTTAGCCGCCCACCCCTCTTTAGACAGAAGTAACACAACCCCATCCTCTAAAGCCTTCTCCAAAACTATTAATCACTCTCTAAATAATCTTCAATTAATTGACACATGGAGATCACACCATATAGGGGTTAAGGCATTCACACACTATTCTCATCCACACGATTGTTATGCCCGCCTTGACTACATTTTTAGTACCCCTATACTCTTAGCAAACTCCTCTTCAGCCCAGATTCACCCTTGCCCTTGGTCAGACCATAACATGACCGCCTTTGAGACCTCCCACATAGGAATGGCCCCAACTACCTTTAAATGGCGCCTTAACGACTCTCTACTCACAGACCCCGCCACCTTCCAACTAATAAATTCCCATATTGAAAATTACTTCAAAGAAAATATAACAAATGAGACACTTCCCACATCCATATGGGCTGCTCACAAAGCTGTTCTCAGGGGCCATCTCATAAACATTGCTGTGGCTAGGAATAAAGCTAAAATTGCAGACATTAAATGTCTCACTAAAGAATTAAATGACTTATATAATAAGCTGAGTCACTCAGTCTCCCTGGAGCTAACTAATCTAATCCTAACCAAGCGTCAAGCATTGTATACACTATTATCCGGTGACACTGAAAAATCTCTACGCTTTTCAAAAGCCAGATTCTTACTATTCAGCAATTCTTCCTCAGCAATGTTTGCTAAAAAACTCAAGCAAGACTCTAATCCTACACATGTCTACAAATTGCGTAATTCAAATGGTAATTTCGTAACTCACCCCCAGGAGGTGCTCCAAATATTCACAAACTTTTATAAAGACCTACTTTCAGGCCCGCAAACAATTCCTAACCCCTCCTCTTTAAGGTGGCTAGACAACCTCCCACTCCCTAAACTTAGCGATCATCAGACCTCCTCCCTTAATATACCCTGCACAGATGAAGACATTTTGAACATAATCAAATCACTTAAGACATCCACAGCCCCAAGTCCAGACGGTTTTTCGTCTTCATACTATAAAAAATTTGCCCCTCTTCTAGTACCCAATCTTACTAGACTATTCAACCATATTCTAAATGGAGGCCAATTCCCTGACGAGATGTTGATGGCTAACCTCTCCTTAATCCCAAAACCCCATAAAGATCACTCCCTTCCTCAAAACTTTCGTCCCATATCTGTCCTCAATAATGATATTAAGCTTTTTGGTAAATTACTAGCCAACAGACTAGCTTCTGTTGTCACTTCCTTAGTACACACTGACCAGTCGGGCTTTATCCCAGGGGGTCAAATTACGGATAACATCAGACTAGTATCCAACGTTATACAAGACGCTAATCTTCACTCCCGCCCAATCTGTCTCTTAAGCCTTGATATACACAAGGCTTTCGACAGCGTCAGCTGGTCATACATCAATCACCTCCTTCCTAAACTTGGCCTCTCAGAAAAATTCATACACGGTTTTAATGCCCTTTATCACTCCCCAAAGACTAGAATTAGAATTCCAGGTAGCAACTCCGAATTTTTCCCCATAAATAGAGGTACTAGACAGGGCTGTCCACTTCCCCCCTCCTGTTTGCCTTGGCAATGTAGCCCCTTGCCATAGCTATCAGACAAAATATTAACATTAAAAGATATCAGAAAAACGTCACTCAATTTAAAGTTAGCCTATATGCTGATGACGCCCTAATATTTCTGACTGATCCAATTACCTCCATTCCCAACTTATTAGCTGAACTCAACTCCTTCCATGCAATCTCCGGCCTATCTATAAACACCAATAAAAGCTCTGCTCTACCTATTAATTACCCCCCAAACATGCTAAGCACACTTCAAAATAATTTTAACTTTATCTGGCCATCCAACTCAATCAAATATTTGGGAGTCTACATTACCCCCACCCACACATCTCTTTATAAAGCCAATTATATTCCTCTTTTCTCTCACATAAATTCACTACTTAAATCATGGTCCAAACATCACATCTCCTTCTTAGGCAGAATTTGTGCGTTCAAAATGTCGATCCTCCCCAAACTTCTCTATTATTTCAGAGCGCTCCCCATTAATGTCCCCAAATCCAGAATAACATCCCTTCAAAGGGAAATTAATAAATTTATCTGGAACAATAAAAAACCCAGATGTAGTTATGCGCTTATGCATAACCCACAAAACAAAGGCGGCATGGGCCTCCCAAACCTCTGGCACTATTATTTAGCAGCCAGACTCTCACATATGGCCCAATGGCATTCCCCCACTACACACATTCCATGGTTGATCTTCGAATCTTCTTCCATCTCCCCTCTATCGTTAAAGGGCATCTTATGGTCCCCTATAACTCAATACCGCTCTCTTCTTAAGAAAAACATGATTATCGCCCACTCTTTGCAACTATGGAATAAAATCAAAGACGATTACGCCTTGTCCTCAACTACCCCCCCTTTGGCCAACTTCCTGGGAGATCCCAGATTTACCACCGCGTTCCCAAACTACAATCTCTTTCATCACTGGATTCAACTTAAATTAACCACTCTTAAATCACTAGTGATCAACCTAAAATTCCCAACCTTCACATCCCTCCAATCTAGTCACAAACTACATTGACTCTGAACTTCCCCAATATCTGCAAATCCAAAACTTTTTTGCCACTCACTATTCCCTTTCCATCAACACCCCATGCACCACTTTTGAGCGCATCTGCACATCCTCTTATAGAGATAAGGGTGTCATCTCACAAATTTACAATTTCTTAAACGATCTACACCAACCCGAGAAAACAGGCCCTATGATACGTTGGGAAGCTGACTTGAGCTGCTCCCTCCCCATAGAAACCTGGTTAAGGATGATAGACAACCTCCGCAAAAGCAATCGTGCAGCAGCCTTTAGGGAATCCCCCCTTAAACTTTTTGTTAGATGGTATATGACCCCTGCCAAGATCCATTCATTTTATCCCTCAGTCTCCAATACCTGCTTTAGAGGCTGCCCTGATGAAGGGAACTATCTCCACATCTTCTGGAGCTGAAAACTTCTTGAACCCATATGGCAGGCAGTAGTAACCACTTTAGAACCCACACTCAAGTAAAAAATCCCCCTCTCACCACAAATCTGCATTCTTTATGCTGAGGTTTCAGATATCCCCTTACCTTGTACTAGACTACTTCATTCACTGATAAGCTCCGTTCAATGGATGATCGCCCTAAACTGGAAAACACACAACCTTCCTTGGTCCCAGGTCTTATCCAGAATGGAGTCTCTTAGATTATCTGAATGGATCCACCATACTCTCTTTGATAGCATACACACATACAATGGAAAGTGGATGTATTGGTCTCCAACTCAACAGAACATACCGCTATAACATACTATTGACCTTACGCCTATGGGACCTTTTTTTTTTTTTTTTTTTTTTTTCTCCACACCACCCTACCTTCACACCCAAATGTTATCTTGTCCTAATGGTTGATACTGATTGCATATGGATATAACCTTTGTTGCCATTCTCATGTACAAACCTTTGTAAACCCTAGCACTACTGTATTTTGTTTATCGCTTTATACTGAAGTTTGTCATTTTCCTGTCTTCCAAATAAAACTTTTGTAAACAAACAAAAAAAATTAATATATATATATATATATATATATATATATATATATATATATATATATAAGTAAAATGCTAATTATATGTCAAAAGCATGCAGTGAATAAAAGCAGAACACAGTAATTATAATCATGTAGATGTTCACCTACTTATTTTTGTCAGTAAGAACATGTACGTTGACTAAGCGCCATCATTTCCAATCAACAGACAATCCTATGAAGATCTTTTATACATTCACTCAAGAAAACAGTAATTAGTTTTGAGCATCGGCATTTGCAAATAACACAACTGATACTCACATAGGAATTTTCCTATACCAGAAAATTAGGCAACCTCATTAGAAAAATAATATCATTCTATGAAAAAGAGACAAACAGTTTACCCAATACAAGTGAAAGATTATTTCACATGCTGAAGCTGTTTTTACTGTTTGTCTTTGATAAAATGCAAAAAATAATTTAAGAAATTTCACGGTTCACAGCATTTCTGCCTGAATCATGCATAAGTAGATTCACTTAAAACTGTTTCAAATAGTCATTAATAAGAAAAGGTTGAATGTCAAAATTGTTAGGAAAAAAAAAAAAATCTGCCGACATGTTTTTGAAGGATGTTTTTTCTGTTTTCACTGAAGAAAAAAAAATCAATTATGATTAAAGGAAAATGAAACCAGGGTAGGTTTGGTGTTTATCTGTTTAGTTTTGTATTGATCACATTGTTCTATTTCATTTTGTTGTTTATTTTTTTTTTACTTCTGTCTACAATGCAGCATTTGGAATCGTTTAGAAAAAAAAAAGTTACCCGTCAGTAGATGCGTGGGGAAAACTTTTAATAAAACTAAAGTTATTAAAAATCTAGACATTTTTTATACAATACAAAACAAAACTCAAAATACCAAAAATGTTGAGCTACCAAAATCCGAGGAAGTATAAGTCCATCTATAGCATTCGTTGGTTAATTTTTAAAAACAGAAAAATGAGTGTAAGTTATTATTATTATTAATAATATTTATTATTATTATTATTATTATTATTATTATTATTATTATTATTATTATTTTAATACAGGATTTCTACAGCACCAACAGTTTGAGCAGCACTTTACAGTTTTAGGTTCTAAAGTGTAAGTGCAGGTAAATAACTAGATACACAGTTGAAATATATGTTCATGATCTGTTTCAATTGCCAAAGAAAAATCCTGTTCAACAAGATTTCTCATCCAGAGACTCCTACCAGACACCATATGCAGATTCTAACCATTCACTTTTCTCCAGGGCAGTCAAAGGAATACAGCTTGGTCGAGACTATTACAAAGGAAATGGTTAGCAAGTTAGCTCTATGTTCTCTATTCCAACCACCAGGTTTAACCACTTGTCGTGCGTATAACTTACATATATGGTGGCAAGGTGGCACTGCTGCACCAGATCATGTACCTAGTACGTAATACGACACTTCCGGGTAGGGGGTACTCATGCCCACCACCGGCGGCCCGCTTCCCCTGTAATTATACACAGCGGGAGCTGATCTGCGGGTACTGTGGCCTCGAAATCCGCCACAACGCCGATCATCCAGCACAGAGGCAAAATGGCGGTCTGCCTAGATAAACAAGGCAGATCGCTGTTCTGACAGGAAGGAAGGCATGGATCCTGTGTCTCTGCAAAGCAGGGACTAGGATTCATGTCTTCCCCTAGTAAAAGCACCCCCCACAATACACTAAAACACTGGTTAGGCACACAGTTAACCCTTTGATTGCCCCTGATGTTAAACCCCTCCTCAGCCAGTGTTATTAGTACAGTGACAGTGCATATTTTTAGCACTGATCACTGTATTAGTGTTACTGGTCCCCAAAAAGTGTCAGTTAATGTACGACTGTCTGCCGCAATATCGCAGTTCTTCTACAAGTCGCTAATCGCCGCCATTACTAGTAAAAAATAAAAAAATAAAAAAAAATATCCCATAGATTGTAGACACTATAATTTTGCGCAAACCAATCAATATACGCCTATTGGGATTTTTTTTAACCAAAAATATGTAGCAGAATACATATTGGCCTAAATTGATGAAGAAATTTGATTTTTTTTATTGGATATGTTTTATAGCAGAAAGCAAAAAATATTGGTTATTTCTTTTTTTAAATGTCGGTCTTTTTTTGTTTATAGCACAAAAAATTAAAACAGCAGAGTTGATCAAATACGACCAAAAGAAAGCGTTATTTCTGGGGGAAAAAAAGGATTTAATTTTATTTGGGTACAGTGTTGCATAACTGCGCAATTGTCAGTTAAATTAACGCATTGCCGTATCATAAAAAATGGCCTGGTCAGGAAGGGGGTAAATCTTCTGGAGGTCAAGTGGTTGAAGATGAATTTCAGGTATAATATATTTTTACATAGCTACATTGATCCACCTTGGACCAATCCAACTATGTATATACCATACCTGCCAGATGCCCCTGGAAGCTGGAAATCACTGAAGTAGACACCACTTCTCCGGTGATCTCCACTCGCTTCTGGGTCACGTCCTGAGCAACTGCCCTGCTGCATTCTGAACACATACTATAGACACCCCCAATGTACGAAATTTAAAGGAATATTTCACTTTTATTGTTTCACTTTAAGCATTATTAAAATCACTGCTCCTGAAAAAACAGACGTTTTCAAAACTTTTTTTTGCATTGATACATGTGCCCTGGGGCAGGACCCGGGTCCCCAAACACTTTTTATGACAATAACTTGCATATTAACCTTTAAAATTAGCACCTTTGATTTCTCCCATAGACTTTTAAAGGGTGTTCCGCGGCTTTTCGAATTTGCCGCGAACACCCCAAATTGTTCGCTATTCGGCGAACGGGCGAACGGCCAATGTTCGAGTCAAGGGCAAATGGGCAATCTCGCGCTAATACTCAATAGTCAAAAATAAAGCTGCTATCCCCAAATTTCAAAAATGGATAAATCTTGAAACAGAACAATTGGTATAGTTATACATACACACCGTGCATGTATAGTGTGGGCGCTAACCACAGTGCTGTATTAAAAACCTGTGAAACAATAATTAAGATACCTGCATATATACCACACTATGAAAGTGTGGAAAAATAACAAATTACAAAGTGTATCACCAACCCAAGTGTGTAATCAAAAAACCATAGGAGCTGTGACTCATCAAACAGAGCTATGTGAAATTGAAATGCACTTAAATGAATTGACACCCCTACTGGTCGGTGTCAAATTTGAAAAACACAGAAAACAACATAAATGTCCTTGATAATAGTCCAAATGAATAGTGAACAGTGATATTCCAACAGTTCATAACATTCAGTAATAGGATGAAACTTGAATGTACTTGATCCAAAAATCAGAAATATATCTTGATGTGATAGCCTCCACCAACTTAGTATGTGACACCCAATAGTGCTCAAAGAAGATTGGCCGCTTACCAGATCATGTTGACTCATTTAATTAAAAAGGAGTCAAAAACGCTTGTTGCAAGTAGCACTTGCTAATATGAGTAGAGATTTCATACATGTGTAGCGGGGTCTCTAAATTTAGGTGGGATACACCTGGGTGGTAGTATGATCCAGGTGTGTAAAGTATGAGAGTAATTGGACCATTTGTATTCGTGGAGGATTGGGCGGTGTAATAATCTCCTTGGCCTGTGGGTGGCGGGGTGCCCGCAGGCTCAAGGTAGATTTACTGCCATAGTGCTGTCCTTTTTGTCCCTTCTCAGAGATGGTACCGCGAGGGCGGGGAACCTGCTGTGGCGTCAATGGAGGTGATAAAAGGGGGAGACGCCCTGGCCACGAGGTCTTCTTCTTCTTCTGGAGTTTCTTCATCACACGCCCAGGCACCTTAGGCCTGGGTGCGGGCGGTTCTGAGTTCCGGCCCAGGTACCCTAGGCCTGACCGGAATGGAGTTGGAGTCCATCCCAGGCACCTTCAGCCTGGGGTGAGGTACTAGACCAGGAGGCCTGGGGCTCAGTGACTTTGACTGGGTCCCGCGAGGGTGGAGAAGTCCGAGGGTCCCTGAAGTGGATGGGGCCCATGTCTGCGGCGAGGAGGCCGGAGAGGTTACCCATTCGGAGAGTCTGGAGCAGCATCAACCCGGTGACGGATGGGCCTCTGGTAACTCCCTTGGAGGGACATCTTCCCCTGACAGGGGCCGCAACGCAGCAAAGGTTCTCCTATCTACATTCTCTTGAGTCGCTGGTAGAGACTCTCAAGTTCTAAGTTCTCTCTAGCCAAGGCTATAGTAACCGCTGGTGAAATCACAGTGGTTTCGTGTACAATCAGGATAGTGCCTCGACCTGCTCATTCCACCGTATCAAACTGTTATTGGGTCTCAACCAGTTGGCTACTGAAGCACGGTTTATTGTGAGTTATGCAATAAAACAAGAGTTGGACTGTGATCGGTGTGTGAAACTCTGGTTAATGGGAGCAAAGGGAAGTGTTGGCACGGCAGGACTTGATCCTTGACTAAAACACACAGGCCCGAGGAAAACAACTGGTACTGGCCTTCACCTCACCCACAGCTATGGGGAGGACATAGGCCGTAGCGCATCTCACCCTGTCGTATGTGATACCCCTAGACAAAAGAGATGGGGTGAGGCCGCTACACATGGAACTGAGATTCCCTGCCTCCTGGAGGCTCGATCATGCATATGCGGGACACAAAAGAGAGAAAACAACAAATAGTGTAATCTCGTTTAATAAAAAATAGTAAAAAAAATGGACAGACAAATGCCCCCTTACTTGAATAGTGCCACAGACCCAGCACTGAGGCTGGATAGCTTAGACAAGCGGGGCGCAATGAATCTGAGCGGAAGAACGATCCGGCGTGCGTTGCACCTTCTGCCAAGAGAGAACCAGCGGGACCGGAAGTAACGTCAGAAACGTAGCCTAGCGTCGCCTCGACAGCTGTTTCGTATTGCACGTCATCATGATCTTCCGCTCAGATTCAGATTCATTGCGCCCCGCTTGTCTAAGCTATCCAGCCTCAGTGCCGGGTCTGTGGCACTATTCAAGTAAGGGGGCATTTGTCTGTCCATTTTTTTAAATATTTTTTATTAAACGAGATCACACTATTTGTTGTTTTCTCTATTTTGCGTCCCGCATATGCATGATCGAGCCTCCAGGAGGCAGGGAATCTCAGTTCCATGTATGAAATCTCTACTCATATTAGCAAGTGCTACTTGCAACAAGCGTTTTTTACTCCATTTTAATTAAGCGAGTCAACATGATCTGGTAAGCGGCCAATCTTCTTTGAGCACTATTGGGTATCACATACTAAGTTGGTGGAGGGAGGCTATCACATCAAGATATATTTCTGATTTTTGGATCAAGTACATTCAAGTTTCATCCTATTACTGAATGTTATGAACTGTTGGAATATCACTGTTCACTATTCATTTGGACTATTATCAAGGACATTTATGTTGTTTTTTGTGTTTTTCAAATTTGACACCGACCAGCATGGGTGTCAATTCATTTAAGTGCATTTCAATTTCACATAGCTCTGTTTGATGAGTCACAGCTCCTATGGTTTTTTGATTACACACTTGGGTTGGTGATACACTTTGTAATTTGTTATTTTTCCACACTTTCATAGTGTGGTATATATGCAGGTATCTTAATTATTGTTTCACAGGTTTTTAATACAGCACTGTGGTTAGCACCCCCACTATACATCTGTTTTGGGTATGAGCAGGTCGGCTTTGGCTTGGGTGGCCTCTTTTTTAGAGGGTAGAGTTCAGGGAGTCAAGACTGGCCCCTTTTACTCTAAGTACACCGCCCTGGACTGCGGAGTGCCACAGGGCACGCCGTCCAGTACCATGTTTATGCGGGACGACACCCAGGTCTACCTGAAGATTCCTAGGAACCGGACAGCTGATGCCACCCTTGCCAGCTGTTTGGAGGCCATCAACACATGGATGTCTGCCAATTTCCTGAAACTTAATGGGGGAAAAACTGAGGTGATCATCTTCAGCGATCTGGCCACCCCCCCAGATATCCCACCTTGGCCTCCCTCATTTGGTCCTGCTCCGGAGGTGGCCCCCCAAGTCCGTGATCTGGGATTTGTCCTAGATTCAGGTTTAACCCTGGCTCCTCAGATTAAAAAGGTCGTCAGTGCATGTCACTGGCAGCTAAAATTTCTGAGGGGGCTGTTTAAATATCTGGATATCTCGGACAGAAAAACTGTTATCTGTGCCACGATAGGTAGCTGCCTAGACTACTGCAACTCTCTTTATCTGGGATTGCCAAAGATGTTAGTGCGGAAGCTTCAACTTATTCAAAATGCTGCGGCAAGGTTACTCATGGATGTCCTGTTGAGGGATCATATCACCCCTGTCCTCTGCGCCTTGCATTGGCTGCCAGTCCACTATCGCACCTTATTTAAGGCAGGATGTATCATGTTTAAGATTATGAGAGGCCTGGCCCCAAGCTATCTCTGCTCTCGTTTTCATAAACGAGCTCTTGCCAGATCACTCAGATCTACCGGCAGAGATCTCCTCTACATCTCGTTGCCCAAGAAGATCCGGCGTGGTGGTCGGGCCTTCTCCCATCAGGGTGTCGTATTATGGAATAGCCTCCCTGTCAAGCTTCAGGAGGCCCCTACTATCCCGGTCTTCCGCAGGTTACTGAAGACTTGGCTTTTCACGCAAGCCTTTCCTGTGTAGCCTCTTTTTTTCCACCCTTTCTGCCGCTTTGTGCTGCTCTTGGTTCCTGGGTCCTCTTTTTCCCAGGAACTCTGCTATGCGTGTCGGGACCCTTCGGGGTAAGACCGCGCTATATTAAGATACCTCTCAACTCAACTCAACTTATTATATGCACAGATAATATAACATATAAACATATAAGGCAGAGAGCGGAAATTTACTGGGCACATAAGTCCTGGTGACATGCACCATAAGGGCATGTGCACATCACCCCACTATCTACCATCAAACCCCCTGCTGGGGAATAAAGAGTGTCCGCAGAAAGGATTTGGGTACTGAGTAAGTTGGCCAAGGAAGCCAATGGATGGACTATTGGAGAAAATTAACTAGTACTTGGTTATTACTGGATACAATGGCATAAGTTAGCCAGAGGAAGTCCTTTGATTAGCGCTGCAAGCTTAGACCGGGTTATGTGAACAAAGGTTACTCAGTAAGACAGTCTGCGGGTTGGTAAAGTTGAAAAGTAACCACAGGACAAAGCTGAGGGCACTATGCAGCTGATATATAATCAATGGACCACTGATCCACTCACCCGAGCGGTAGGCATGAGTCTTTATGGTTCATAGGTATCCCGGGCAACCCGGTGTGGAACAGCCTGATAGAAGATCTCTCACTACCCAAGCCTGGTTATCCGTGGGGCTCGATTCCTGTTGGGAGATCCGAGAGGCGTGGCCGCTGCAGGTCTACTTGCTGTGTAGCTGGAGCGCTATGATGCGGTCTGGATAGACCGTCCTGGTTCCTTACTTAAAATAGTTCCCGCTGTCCTCAATGTGTGCAGTGCGCTTGCGCTGACGTGATGAGGTACGTCATCTGTGACCTCACAGGCGTCACTCCCCTGGTGTCGTAGCTGACATGTCTCAACCAATCACGTGGTCTTTATCAATGAGTTTACCTATTTAAGCTGCTTGGTCCGCCTGACTTCCTTTTCAGGGGAACTCTACCCCCTGACTTATTTTTGTGTTTGGAGTCATGGAGACCGCACTTAATTGGTGAGTCAGCTATACTAGGGATGCTGCACCCGTATAGCACATCCAACAGGTGGTGCAGTGTTTACACTTTAGTGAGTGGATGGTTTCTCACCTTTTGCACACTGAATAACACTGTAAGGCTGCTGCTGTAGAGCCCGATCAAGATTAGTATGGTCAGACACCTTCAGTAAGTCATAACTTACATGGGGCCAGTGAAGGAGATCACTTACAGTCAAGCTAAATTCCTCAAATACCTACCTAAATCTGCAATCACATGACATACCAGGTTTATTCTGTTTCACTGCAGAGTAAGAGGGTCCTACTTCACAGACCCACATTGCTTCCTAATGACATAGATCCAACTTCACATTGGGTTCGCTGGCAGGGTTCTCAAAGAGTCTTGTAGACTCCAGCAACAGCTTGATGACAACAAAAAAAGGGTGGTCATGTGACAGCAAACTCAATGCAAAAAAAAAAAAGGGGCTTTGATTTTTTTTAAATTGGTGACAGGGTGGGCGAATGATAGATAAAAAGGAAAAAAGTGGATTTGAATTTTTCCCAGAGTTGGGCTTTCATTTGTTAGATTAACAACACTGTAAAGTGCAGTAAAGCCTGACTGGCATATAGTGATGCCTATTCTTCCAGGATGAATGTTGATATACAGGAAATCACAATAGGCTTTTATGAACTCAGTATTGGGTACAACTTAAAATACTTTTTTTGGAATGTTTTAATAGGAATACTGACAAACTAGATATTTTATATCTGCCCACACCTGTTTTATTCCTTATTAAATTGGCTGTCAAAAGTGACGGTTGTTTTTTTAATTCAAAACCAAATTATCCTTTAAAATGTTAACTAAAGAATTCTCCTCCACACAGGCTGCCATCATTTCTCTATGCACTCCTAACCTTCTTTTACCGCTTTATTTTCTCATTCCATTATTTCAATTGGTGCAATGGCCCTGCAATATTGTCTTTACGTTAAAAATCATCTCCAGAAAGGTCTTCACATTATATTATTGTAATTATTATTATTTTTATAATATTATATGATTATTTCTATATCTTTTATTATGAATTGTGTGAAGAAATTGCAAAACCCAGGCCACATTTAGGGCTAACACCAGAATCTCACAGGAACACAGTGCGCATTTCTGTGCATTCCCCTGCAAAGCGATTTTCAGCCCATTCCGAAATTGCACCAGATCGCACAAAAAGTAGTACATGCACTACTTTTGAAAAACATGCCACACTGAATTACCATGCGATCTGGTGCTCGCAAACACACTGCGTTTGTTATCCACATTTGAGATGCCATTAACAAAGTATTCGCATCTGCAACAGATCACAAAGGAAGTTTATTTTAAATGCGGTGCAGGAAATGCAGAAAGGAACGTGGTTTTCCAGCACTGCTTTCTGGTGTAAAGCCCTTAAAGTCTATAATTATGATTTTTTATTTTTATTTGGCATGTTATAAACTTACTTTTATGAAAATAGGGACATTTTTACAAATCCTTTTTGACAAGAAGAGCTGGTCAACAAGATTTTGTTCAAATGGAGCATCTGTCTCTCCTTAGAAGGTTTTAGAATAGTACAAAAGAATAATTGATAAATTGAATAATATTATAAGAAAATACTTTAAATTCTTTACTACATGCCTGTGAATAATTGATGAAACTGAATGAACTCAATTAAAATTGAGCTTTTGTCCCAAAATAATGAACTGGACTGTGTTGGCTACCCATATGTCAATTAAATTTCACAGACTAATATTCGTGATTAGACATTTTCAGCCTGATCTAACACGCGTCAAACACTTCTGAATATTCAAGATCGATTTAAGATTCAGCATCACTGGTAACACTCATTGGTTCTACATAAATCAACCCCACTATTCAACCATTGGAAAACTGCATAAATTGTGCTATCACAATAGAAGCATAATCAGTCTACTCCAGTGCGTACAAATAGCCTATGTATATAATAGATTATTTATGTTGTATCAGGCCCCTTTCACACTTATGCGACTTGTCTTGCGACTTGGGACTGCAAAGTCGCATGACAAGTCGTACCCCATGATTTCCAATGAGTACCATTCATATATGTGCGACTTGACTTTAAAGTAGTCTCTGTACTACTTTGGTCTGACTTTGATGCGAGTTGAGGTCCATAGACCTCAGGTTTACACAGGCATTCCCTTAAATCGCATCAAAATCACTGTAAAATTGCGGCAAAATTGTGCTACTTTCAAGTTGTAGCAGTGTGAAAGGGGCCTTAGATTGAAAAGTTTGTTATAAATACATATAGCTTCTTATTACAGTGGTCTTAACAAACTCTTTGCAAATTGGCACATTGTATCTGTATGCAATGGTGAGACCTTTTTGCCAATGCGTCAAGTTGCTGATAACTGAGGGGAAATCTTACTACGGAAAAAATAAAAATGACAAGGAATTTAACCATTTTCTTCTCTATCCAAATAAAGAAAAAGTTTGAGCAAAGGTAGGACATCATTCTTTGTGCCTGGAGCTCTGCACAAATATTACCCAGCATCAATTACCTAGCACTGGAATCAAATATATCCATTATCACACTAAACTCTCCTGAAGCCAAACCTAATGGCATATCGGCAGTAAAAATTATAGAAAATAGTGTGGCTGGGTCTTGACTGAAAGAAATGTCAGCTTTCTCACTGCTACAAAATTCCAGGTAAACTTTAAATCCAGCCATTGGTTTTGCAGGTTTATTTATTTTAGTCCCTTTTGTGTTTACATCAGATCAAAGAACTGTTATGATGACTTTTATTTCTGACTGTAATTTATGAACACCTGAGGGTACCAGTGCTACATTTATAAAATGGAGCTATTTTGTCTAATCATTATCAGCTTTTATATACAACAGTGGAAGCGTTTAGCAAACAAATTTAACAAAAGCAATTTCAAGGTGATACTTTTAATAGCTCGCTACATTGGAAATCATTGCTAAGTTTCAATGCTTAGAAGCCCCTTTGTCTGACAGTGCACACAGCCAAGACAAAGGAGTCCCAGAGCCTCAAAAGCTCACAATGATTTCCAATACAAGACAGCGCCACCCTTTATTTAAGCTGCTCTTAGTAAAATGTCACATCATGAACTGGGGCTTGTCAGGTTGCGAATGTCAGATTGGAAAGGGTCTCAGTGGGATTCGGGTCCCTGTGACATCTCTCACTGTAATTCTTCTTTACATTAGTATACGATGATCAGATTTATGAAGGTGCTGTGAAACTGTTTTCAAGCTGCGGTTAAATCTTTATGGATTCATCTACATGAATTGCCAAGCAACCGCTCCCATGCTTTAAAGGCTCACAATATCAAGTCAAACAAAGCATGGATATGATATTGTACATTTTTATTGTTTGAGCAGCAAAGTCTGTAACATTGGGAGTGTGTTTCAGTTCATTTCTCATGGTCATGACCAAACAATGAACCCTAATAGCAAACAAAACCAATTAGATTCATACAAAACATTGCTTACGTTTTGTGAGTCAAGCTTCGTACACACGGCCGGGAATCCCATCAGGAAAAAAACGTTGGATTCTTGGCAAGCTTTCCTTGCCAAACCGTGCATACAGACGGCCATTCAAAAGAGCCGCCATTCTTTTGAATGGCAAGAATGCGGTGACGTCATCGACTACGACAAGCCTGCGCTCGTCACATTCGATGCCGTCGCCGCCATCTTGCTACACCCTACATTACCCTTGTATGCTACCGCGCATGCGTCAAAGTCTTTTTGAGCATGCGTGGGTTTACCTGGGGACAGGTAAGCATACACACTCACGGTTTTCTTGGCAGGAAACACTCTGCCGAGAATCCCGTTGAGAAAAAACGGAGCAGGTTCTCTTTTTTTCTCATCGGAATTATCTGCAGTTTTCTCGCCGAGAAAGCATACACACGCACGGTTTTCACGGCAAAAAGCTCTCCCAGCAGCTTTCTTGCCGAGAAAACCGTGCGTGTGTACGAGGCTTGAGCCTTGTTTTCTGTGAAGTGGGGGAAGATTATAACCTCTATCAAGTTTTTACTGCCTTCTGATGACTCTTCTTTACATCTTGTCCCATTGCCATTATTGTGAACACAAGAAACCAAACACCAAATGATCAGTTCAGAATGCCACGTATCTTTAATTCTTGACAATAAAATCACAACCAGTTGAAAAACAGGAGTCAAAGTGTCTCAGGGGCCAGGGGATCCCCCTCTGTCAGGGCTCAGAAATGATTGCTAGAGTTTGAAAATATACTGTGCTCGAACCTCCTGGATGGATGTCTGTCAACCTCCGGCCAATGTGACTCCAGAATTCCCTCACCCTGGAACTCTATGTAATATATCACGTGCTCTGTGTTGGCTACTGTTTCCACTTTTTGTGGTTTAATTGACAAGAATAATTGATACATGGTCTTCGAAACCTTTCGCTTGGCACTTGGTTTCTTTTGTTCATGATGCTTTCCTAAGTAGGTGTGGGGGGGGGGGAATCCGGTGAGATAACTTAGACATGGCCTAGACAGAGCTGGGCTGAGGCTGCTACTACTTGTGTGACGGATGGGCTTGCATGGTGTGTGGGAGATCGGGATACCTTTTTTGTCTACAGGTTGCATAGAGTCAGGACAGACCCTTTACCCAGCCTGTGCCCACAGTGAAATCCATTGGGCATGGCTACAGAAGCCTGAGCGGAGACCCAAAGCTCTATACACCAACCTCCTTATGTTTTCTTCTCAGCATCTGTGATTCAATGAACAAGAACTACCATTGCCCGTCTTTTTTAGATAGCCACGCTTCGATTCCACCATCTATATTGTATTATTTCCCACTGTCAGTATGGGTAGATAAAGATAGATAAAATGTCTAGTGGACAGACAACAATAAAAAAAACCTGATAAGTGTTTAGCCCTTACCTTCTCTACCTATTAAAATAGCTTTTGTATTGCCTTCTGTGTCCCTCTTCCCTCAGTACCTTTATTCATGATATGTTGTAACCAAGACAAAAAGTGAAGAGGATCATCCTGAGAGGGCAATAAAAATTAATAAGGTGTTAATCCTTTCTGTTTATATCTAAAACTAGATAATTTTCCAAGTGAGTGCAGCGTTAAATTTACAATGAAAACATGTTAATGATTGAATACCGTAATGATACCATATTAGAATTAATAAAAAAAAAAAAAATGAAAAAAAAGCAAAAACTTTGAAAAAGGAAAGCTAAAGCAGAGCCCCAATCAAAAATAATAATTGGTGAAAAGGTTGAACTCCAATTAATTGCAGATAAGGATAGTTGTGACACCAATCTTCCCAAAAACAAAAAGTGCATTCAGGTCAACACCCCAAGTGTAAGGTAGCTTGCTTACCAAAAGGCCGTGACTGCTAATAACAGTCTCACCCAGCACAGGGAAGTCACGGTCTCCCCAAGACCAATTGAGTATCCGGAACAGCAGCTAGTAAATCTCAAACATAAAAAACAAAGGCTCCCATAGTGCAGTATGTCGATTCAGAAAGGTTTAATAAAGGAAAAGTTTGCACTTACAAGAACTTGGTATAAAATCAGCAGTATTGTCATATAAGAGCCACAGCGTCTCTATTTGCTTCTCCCTATTTCCTGTTCGTCTCACCACCGTCTCGAAAGGATAGCGTGATGACGTCACCATCAGAGGCCCCACCTTATATGACAATACTTCTGATTTTATACCACGTTCTTGTAAGTGCAAACTTTTCCTTTATTAAACCCTTCTGAATCGATATACTGCACTATGGGAGCCTTTGTTTTTTATGTTTGAGCTTTACTAGCTGCTGTCCCAGATACTCAATTGGTCTTGGGGAGACCGTGACTTCCCTGTGCTGGGTGAGACTGTTATTAGCAGTCACTGCCTTTTGGTAAGCAAGCTACCTTACACTTTGGGTGTTGACCTGAACGCACGTCTTGTTTTTGGGAAGATTGGTGTCACAACTGTCCTTATCTGCAATTATCTGGAGTTCAGACTTTCACCGATTATTATTGTTGATTGGGACTCTGCTTTAGCTTTCCTTTTTCAAAGTTTTTTTTTTATTATTAATTCTAATATGGTATCATTACGGTATTCAATCATTAAAATGTTTTCATTATAAATTTAGCGCTGCAATCACTTTATGATGTTTAAATTTTTTTGTATTGAACTTGTTAGCGCTGGCTGCTACTATTTTGGTTTATTCACTTAATTGTTCGTGCACATTTAGCGCAGCTTTAGCCCTCGGGCTTCTTTTTTACATTATTTAAAACTAGCTTTGGCTGAAGTTCTACTTAAATTTCAGCATTCTTTCAAGAGTTAGCACCTGCTTGGGGTCAGGTGGATATTAAGAAGAATGTGATCTGCAAATCCAAGAGACACTATGGGGGTTGATTGACTATAACTGGAGAGTACACAATCTGGTGCAGCTGTGCATGGTAGTCAATCAGATTTTAATTTCAACTTGTTCAATTAAACTTTGACAAAGAAAATGGAAGCAGAGCTGCACCAGATTTTGCACTTTCCAGTTTTAGTAAATCAACCCCTATTACCGCATCCAACAATTGAATTTATAGTAGTGTACAGTATCATGAAGGAAATGCCTAAATGGAAACTTGTAAGTATCAAGCAATTTTCCTCCATACACTCCCCACTCAAACATCAGGGTAGGCTAATCTGAACATACACTAATGCTCTCTAGTTTTTTTTTTGCCTTCCTCTGGATCAACTGTTGGTATAGGATTCTGTAGATGGAGGTTGTCCATTTCCTAGTTTTCTAGTTTCATGGTAAGAAGCTAACGGCTTTCGACCTTGTTACAATTGATGGGAGCATTGCATAAAGAACTGTATACTCTTGTTATGCACTAGTTTTACTACCACTGGGCAGCCTGAACACACACACACACACACAACATACACACATCTACCTGTTGCTTTCTAGTTTGGGGATAGTACTTAGAGCTCCTCCAAAAGGAAGACACACAGACTCCAGCATTAATCATAAATGTTGTTATATCATAAGAATTTTTTATTATTATTATTATTATTGACAGAATAGACAGAATAGATAAGTGTTAGAACCCCTGTCAGGTTTTAATGCTGTTTGTGTCCCTTTCAGCTGAACCCATTCTCTCTATTTGTCCTAGTGACCATTGCTACCGGAACAGAATTGAATACAAATCTTGAAATCATGGTGAAAATCTCTGAAATGTGGCACAAACAACAAAACAAACAAAAAAGGATTTTAAAGCATTTATGTGACAGCACACTGGGTGAGCCTTAGTCCAGCTCAGCCACCACATTTAAAGATGGTAAATCACAATAAAATAAATTTTTGCTTTTGGGTTTAGGGTTTTCAGTAATGTTTACTTTATTATGCCATAGGTACTTATTATCAGGAATTTTTTTTTCTAAGAGAATAGGTGCAGGAACTCCCCCTTTCTGAGTCACTCATTTTCTCCACCCCTACCCACCTCTGAGTCATCCCCTACCTACCTCCCTGTACTGTCCTTTTAGAGAATACAGAACTAGGCATCATTTTGTGGTGCTAAGTATTTTGTATGGAATATGGTAATGATAACAAGAAAAACAGTAAAATAGATTCCCTGCAACCAGGAACAATAATCGCCGCCAGCAACAATAGCTCCCCCTAACAACAATGAACCACTCGCAACAGAATTCCCCCTAGAAAAATAGACTCCCGGCAGCAACAACAGGTCTCCCCACAGCCAGCATCAATAGACTCTCTGTCAGCCAGCAACAATAGATCTCTCCCAGGAACGACTGACCCCCCCCAGCAATATAAGACCCACTCCCAGCAACAGTAGGTCTCCCACCAGCAACAGCAGACCTCCTCAACAATAGACCCCCCTGCAAAAATAGATACCCTCCAACTAAAATAAATCCCCCAGCAGTCAGCATCAATAGACCCTGCAGCACCCCTTGCTATTACATACCGTCAGTGCTGGAGGTGCCGGAACTGCATTCCCACTGAAAAAAATCCCTGCTTATTAGGTTCCTTCATTATTTTAAATTTCTGTTATGTTTCACTGTAGTATCATTTTGACAAATATGCACTTGCCAAACTGTTAAATAATTACTTAAAGTATGCATATGTACTATTTTAAATATTGAAATATCTGTAATTCTGTCTAGTGGCTCTTCTGTTTCACACAAATGTGGCAAACTGGTGGCGATCAAGTTGTGATCCCACTAACCGAAACCCGAAGTTCTAAACCTTCCAGCGTTACCTTTACACCCTCACTTCTCAACTATTGAATATCATTAAACTTGCTCTTTCCTCATTTTCTGTTTTTAGTGTGATTACTGGTGAGCTAAAACAAAATCCTGTTTTTTTTGTTTTTTTTTAAGTAAATACATGACTGCAGGTAGATACAGATTGGGAATGGTAATTTGCTTTGAAAATGACTTGCTGACTTGTGGTACAATAGTCATTCCACCACAGGGGTCACTGTGACTTGCAGAGTTCTTGCTGTAGACTTACCACTACTTCTTTGCTCTTGCTAGAGACTTACCACACAAATGTGCTACAAATTGAAAAATGTTAACTAGAACTTTTGTGCTTAAAGTGCTCTGCAAGTGTACAACTTGCCAGTGAAAATATGCAGCAAGTCAACAGACTTACAATTCAACACTGCTACAAATTTGTGGCACATTATCCTTGCTATCTGGGTTGTTGACATGAAACCAATTGGGATTTTACGTGTAGCGATCTCCCCAATCTCCAAGGACCTGGTGGCTGACATTCCTCCCAAGAGCAAAAAGACACTTTGGTTCTTCCCCACATGGTTCACAAGGATAATAACACAGTCTCTGAGGAATAAAGATGTTACTTGCCACTTTCCCACAGAGCCAGGCAAAACTTCTGTGTAGTTGCAGTCCGTTGGCAGGGGCGACCACAGCAAAAATAACGTCTAGCCCCACGTTGGGCACCAAAATGTAGTGGTCTCCCCAACCTATAAGGGCCTGGTGGTGACCCCCAGAGGCCGGAAGGGCTGACATTCCTCCTCCAGGTGCAGGTTACTAGGCATTGTGGGTGTAGTGCAAGATGGAAAGATGAAAAGATGGTCTCCAGTCACTTTTAAAATGAACAAAGAGATTTTTATTTCTCTTAACAGGAACAGGGGGAGAGAGGGGTAAGGCACAGGACACCCCTAGGCAAATGCAATAGCAACTTGACAGACTCCGCAGACCAAAAATAGAACTAGGCAGACAGCAATACAGAAAAATTACTTTTAAGCTGAATGCAGCGATCTGTATCTTGTAGCAACTGTGGTCTCCTATAGCAACAACTTTATTCACAGTGTCCCACTGTAGATCCTCAAGCTTGACTCACAGTACGGGCACTGTGTGAATCGAGCGAGGAGACAGCTCGATCACACAGCGGGGAGGCATCGCAGGATCCAGGGGAGAAGGTAAGTAACTCTGCCTGGATTACTGCGATGCAATCCCGAGTTTGGCTCGGGGTTACCGCTTTTGGTGCAGAAATTTACCCCGAGCCAGACTCGGGAATACCGCCAGGGGGGTTAATGTGAAATACTGCCTTTCTATTCAGAAACAGAAAAACAATAACATTCTGGGGTTGATTTACTAAATCTGGAGAGTGCAAAATTTGATGTAGCTGTGCATGGAAGCCGATCATCTTCTAAATCAGCTTGTTTAATTAAGCTTTTAGGGTTGACAAAAATACCCAGAAGCTGATTGGATGCAGACCAGATTTTCCACTCTCCATTTAGTAAATCAACCCCTCTGTCTCCTACCCTCCAACTCCAGTGGTCTGTACTGGCAGAGCTGAGTAACAGCCACAACCCTCATCACAAGTGTCCTGACTCCTCATACAGTCTTATATTGCAGAGAAGGGAAGGTTGCTTTTGCCAGGTCTCTTTTATTACAGAACGTTGGTGCTTATTAGACTGAAGAGTAATACTTAGATACCCTGCACAAATTCTACAAGAGAACGCTTAAGTTAAGGAGTTAAAGCTATGAAAATAGACGTGTTCTCTACAAAGTCTATCTGGCTGCATATCCATTTCTTTAACTTCAATTGGGTTTTATAAGAAAAAACTCTTTTAGTAAAATAAGACCTCTGTGGGTGGGGGTTCTGTATTTCAGAAAGCAGCAGGCAGACAAAAACGGGTAAATTTTTTGTTTGTCTTAAAAACTTCCATAATAAAATCTTTGTGGTTGTATTACCGCATCGAAGATTTCTCATCATACGCTACAGCAACAGGATAAACACAAAGCTGTGTTCCCAACACCTGTTTTTCTGCACAGCCTGGTAACAAAGCCATATCACTATAGACAAAGCTGCACATTCCATTCTGTATTATTTCTAGATTTTTCCTGCTTTTCCATCTCTATTTGCTTGTCTTCTAATTATCCTCATCTGCTTCAAAAGAACAGTGGAATGTGAAAACATTGAGATACGTCTGGAACGGGAAAGACGAGAAACACTAATTATTTCTTAACGGGGAGAAAAAAAATGAATCGAGAGTGTTAAAGACATGAACCTTTATGGACCCCTATAAAAATGTGAGCATTAATTAGAGAAGAGCTAATATGGATGACTGATATGATGCAAATGATGTAGTGTGAGTAGCGTACAAAATACTTTGCATTAATGCTGATTTCCACAATCATAGCTTTACGTGTTCCTGCGTGTTTTAGAGCTGTAGTAAAAGCTTTATTATTTGTTAAATCCCTACAAGGACCTTTATGCTGTTCTTTTTTACATGGGAAAGGATGTAAAAATGCTGGATTATTTATGTGTAATATTTTGGTGTATAGTTAGGGTTTATACTTACAGTATATGTACTACAAAGAACACCAGACGTTTTGTTCATTATACTTGAACAGGACTCCAGACATATAAAAAAGAAGGATATACAATAGTATATATATATTTTTTTAATAATAGGCACTAGCTGACTAGAAAAACACCTAAATAGTGTGTTCTTATGTGCCCTTATCTTTTTTAGATAGAAGTCTCTAGTACTGTAGATACTTAGCTGATGATTCCCTCCTATATTTACTAGAATGCCATGTAATGTCAACGTAATCCTCCAATGCTTTACATCTTTCATCAACCATGTATCTGCTGTTGCACAGTCTTGGCGTAACCCATACAGAGCAAAACAACAGTCTTAGTTCAAATATGGTCCCATCAGCATCACATATTTTGCTTCCTTTCACTTACCATCAGCTCTTTTTGGCTTCAAAGAGCATAGAAATATATCCATTACTAGATTTAGGAATAATGTAAGAGTACTAGTTCTTGGTGATTGACTTCCAACATTGAGAGTTATCGCGTCACAATGATAAGTTAGTCCTCATTTTGTTCCCAACAGCTGAATAAAAAGGTGTGGGAATGAAAGGAAGGTACTAGTTTGCCAATGGTGAAACCTATTGTCAAAATAGACAAAGCACTGGCTGACTTTGAAGTTTCTTCACTGGCAAAGACTTCTATGAATGGTGAATGTGTTGATGCGTAAGATATTAATATTGATATTGGAATGCCATCTCTATGTATTTGATGCCATCTGAATGCCACTTTAGCAATGTGCCCTACACTGTAAATATGTATATAAGCATATCAAATGTTTGAACAAAATATAACGTTATGAATCGTCTATGAGAGGGGTTTTTTTTTTTAGAATAATTTAACCACTTCAGCTCCAGAAGGTTAACCCCAGTTCATGACCAGGCCATTTTTTGCAATATGGCACTGCATTAACTGACATTTGCGCGGTTGTGCGATACTGTGCCCAAATAAAATGTGTCTTTTTTTTCCCTCAAAGAGCTTTCTTTTGTTTGTATTTGATCACTTCTGCGTTTTTTATTTTTTGCGCTATAAACAAATGTAAAAAAGCGAATTTCCTAATCAATTTAAGCCAATGTGTATTCCGCTACATATTTTTGGTAAAAAAAATCCCAATAAGTGTATATTGATTGGTTTGCGCAAAAGTTATAGCATCTACAAACTATGGGATATTTTCATGGCGGCGATCATCGACTTATAGCGGGACTGTGATAATGTGGCGGACAAATCAGACACCTAACTGACACTTTTTGCACTGTCATTATACTAATGACACTGGCTGGGAAGGGGTTAAGATCAGGGATGATCAAAGGGTTAAATGTATGCCTAGGTTGTGCTTACTCACTGTGGGGGAGGGGCTTTGACTGGGAGAAGGCAAAGATCCGTGTTCCTGCTTTGCAGAAACACAGGATCAATTCCTTCCCCTCTGATAGAACGGCAGTCTGTCTTGTTTACATAGGCAGATCGGCCTGTGTAATTAGCAGGTGCTGGTGGACATCGAGTCCACAGTACCCGCCGCTGGGCTCCTGCTGTGTACAATCACAGTGGGAGCGGGCTGCCGGTGGGGCGCATGCGCCCCATACCCAGAAGTTTCAGATCACATACTGGGTACTTCATCTGGCACAGAGCAGCTGCCCTGACATAGTAAATGTATGGTGGGCGGTCCGCAAACGGTTTAATAGTAAAAGTGATATTTAAGTATTGTTTTTGTTTGTTTTAAATATACGTTTTTATAAATTTTTTCAAAACACAGACAAAAAATTTTCAATTACAGAAACAGTAAACGAACAAAGACAGGGACAAAGCAAAGAACAACAACAAAAAAAAACAACAACAAAAAAAATAAAAAATGAAATAAAAAAAATTGTTTTTGTTTGTTTAAAAATAACAAACATGTTATACTTACCTGCACTGTGCATCGGTTTGCATAGAGCCGCCCAGATCCTCCTCTACTCAGGTCCCTAACAGGTGCTCCTGGCCCCTCCCTCCTGTCGAGTACCCCCACAGCAAGAAGCTTTCTATGGGGACACCCAAGCAGGCTTGGTACTGAGCCGCTGCTCTGTGTGTCCATTCAGACGCCCCCCCGCTCTGCTCATTGGCTCAATTACTTTGATTGCCAGCTGCCGGTGTCAATGGCACCCACTGTTGTCTCTGCCAATAAGGGGGGAGAGTCCCTGGACAGCAGAGGCTCTCATGCACATTGCTGGAGGAAGATCAGGCTCAGTTAAGTATTAGGGGGCTGAGGGGGGCTGCTGCAAAGGTTTTTTATCTTAATGCATACAATGCAATAAGGTAAAAAAAAAACTTCTGCCTTTGAAGGGGAGTTTATGCATTGTTAGACAATCAGGGTCTAATGTATTGCACAATACAATGTGTTTTCAGGAACTGGGGTTTTGGGGAGGAGGTTATATGTCAACTTGCAGAAGGAGCAGAGCACAGGCAGAACATATTGTGTGTGTGATGGTGCCCATTCATCCTAAGACAGGGGTCTCAAACTTGCGGCCCTCCAGCTGTTGTGAACCTACAAGTCCCATCATGCTTCTGCCTGTGAGAGTCATGCTTGTAACTGTCAGCCTTGCAATGCCTCATGGGACTTGCAGTTTTGAAACAGCTGAAGGGCCGCCAGTTTGAGACCCCTGTCCTAAGATAAAAAAAAGTGCAACATGAATAGTGGTGTTACCATCTTGGCTGTGCTGTGTGGCAGAAGTATGTGAATACCAACAGTTGCTCAATAGAATTAGCTATAATTTTACAAGATTACATATACAGGTCCTTCTCAAAAAATTAGCATATTGTGATAAAGTTCATTATTTTCTGTAATGTACTGATAAACATTAGACTTTCATATATTTTAGATTCATTACACACAACTGAAGTAGTTCAAGCCTTTTCTTGTTTTAATATTGATGATTTTGGCATACAGCTCATGACAACCCAAAATTCCTATCTCAAAAAATTAGCATATCATGAAAAGGTTCTCTAAACGAGCTATTAACCTAATCATCTGAATCAACTAATTAACTCTAAACACCTGCAAAAGATTCCTGAGGCTTTTAAAAACTCCCAGCCTGGTTCATTACTCAAAACCGCAATCATGGGTAAGACTGCCGACCTGACTGCTGTCCAGAAGGCCATCATTGACACCCTCAAGCAAGAGGGTAAGACACAGAAAGAAATTTCTGAACGAATAGGCTGTTCCCAGAGTGCTGTATCAAGGCACCTCAGTGGGAAGTCTGTGGGAAGGAAAAAGTGTGGCAGAAAACGCTGCACAACGAGAAGAGGTGACCGGACCCTGAAGAAGATTGTGGAGAAGGACCGATTCCAGACCTTGGAGGACCTGCGGAAGCAGTGGACTGAGTCTGGAGTAGAAACATCCAGAGCCACCGTGAACAGGCGTGTGCAGGAAATGGGCTACAGGTGCCGCATTCCCCAGGTCAAGCCACTTTTGAACCAGAAACAGCGGCAGAAGCGCCTGACCTGGGCTACAGAGAAGCAGCACTGGACTGTTGCTCAGTGGTCCAAAGTACTTTTTTCGGATGAAAGCAAATTTTGCATGTCATTCGGAAATCAAGGTGCCTGAGTCTGGAGGAAGACTGGGGAGAGGGAAATGCCAAAATGCCTGAAGTCCAGTGTCAAGTACCCACAGTCAGTGATGGTCTGGGGTGCCATGTCAGCTGCTGGTGTTGGTCCACTGTGTTTTATCAAGGGCAGGGTCAATGCAGCTAGCTATCAGGAGATTTTGGAGCACTTCATGCTTCCATCTGCTGAAAAGCTTTATGGAGATGAAGATTTCATTTTTCAGCACGACCTGGCACCTGCTCACAGTGCCAAAACCACTGGTAAATGGTTTACTGACCATGGTATTACTGTGCTCAATTGGCCTGCCAACTCTCCTGACCTGAACCCCATAGAGAATCTGTGGGATATTGGGAAGAGAAAGTTGATAGACGCAAGACCCAACACTCTGGATGAGCTTAAGGCCGCTATCGAAGCATCCTGGGCCTCCATAACACCTCAGCAGTGCCACAGGCTGGTTGCCTCCATGCCACGCCACATTGAAGCAGTCATTTCTGCAAAAGGATTCCCGACCAAGTATTGAGTGCATAACTGAACATAATTATTTGAAGGTTGACTTTTTTTGTATTAAAAACACTTTTCTTTTATTGGTCGGATGAAATATGCTAATTTTTTGAGATAGGATTTTGGGGTTTTCATGAGCTGTATGCCAAAATCATCAATATTAAAACAAGAAAAGGCTTGAACTACTTCAGTTGTGTGTAATGAACCTAAAATATATGAAAGTCTAATGAACATTAATGAACTTTATCACAATATGCTAATTTTTTGAGAAGGACCTGTATAGCCCTACTGTGTAATCAGTTTGGCTAAAGTTCTGCTTTAAGGTGCTTTCATTAAGAGGTAATCACAGACGTGCTTTCATTTGCAAATCTATACCTAATGTAGTCTTATTTACTGCTACTAGCAAGACTTCTACTGTTATAGAATCCAGGTGGCATTGTTTTATTGCAGGTGCAAAGCATATGACCCAAAGAGATGTATTGCTAGTCACCGAAAAGAAGAATACACACAGAATTATGCACTCCTTGCAAGAGATTAAAAGGAAATTAAGAGTCAACTATGTGTTTTTTGCACGTGACTGCAGGTCAAATTGTTGTGTACTTATTAACTACTGTGAGTAGTGCTCTACCTTGCATTATATATATATATATATATATATATATACATATATATATATATGAATAGATCTATAGATATAGATAGATCTATATCTATAGATAGATCTATAGATCTATCTATATCTATATATATATGTAGCACTACCCCCAGTTAAGAGAGCTGCTGGTTTTGTTTTGGGCCTGTACCCTAGCTATCAACCCCAAGAAACTTGGCTCGAACCCTCCCTTGGCACAACTGGTCTGTACTGCAATTGTGAACCCACTGATCGTTGGGAACACAATAATACCACACAACAGTAAAATGGTACCTAAATGTGTTACCTGGTATAACCACTCGTCCAGCAGGATAACAGAGAACTTCACACAGTGTTCTACTTAATCAAAGATCAAGTTTACTCAATAATAAGAAAGAATAGCAGAGTTAAACAATATTGCAGTTGACTAATGCAGGACCCTGCAAGGTCAATAATATGTCTAGGGCAATAGTAAAACACAGTGTTAATACACACTTTCTACATGAGTAACAGCCTTATGCTCACGAGCTCCCCCTAATGGGCAATACTATACCCGTGTCCCGTCACTAACAGTTCTAGTCAGGCCTGACTAAATTCAGTGTACAGTACCTTTAGTAGAAGAAGTCTTTGCTAGCAAACGTTGGTGCACATAACATTTGTAATCCAAAGAGTTAAGAAAGCAAATAACCTCCACAATGTTCAGGAATGTGAAAACTCTCTGACGGTGCAAACGCCAAACTTTTAAACCACGCGTCCACCGTGAGATGCATGGGCGTCCGCTCCATAGGGCAAGGCAGGGTGTTTGCCCCCCCCTGGAATCCAGTGCCGTGATTCTCGGGGAGGAAAACAGGCAGCAGGCAGGAAGCAAAGCGGCGGCGCTGCAAATTTAATTAGAGCCGCTCTCTCTCTCTTTTCGGCTGACAGAAAGGGGGAGGGGGGCGATCGGGGGAGATATACAGACAGCCCACAGCTCTCCTCTCCCTGTCACGGCGCCGCTGCCGAGTTCTCTGGAGCAGGGGCGCTGCTAGTTGCTTGATAGTTGCATCAGGTTTCTCAAACCTTTGTATTTCTGTGCTTTATGTGATAATGACTAAGCCCCTCCCCTTCATGACATTGTCAAACAGGGACCGAGCATGGATGACTTTAAAATGATGCCCCCCCCCCCCAAAAAAAAGTTCAGCGGACGCCCATGGTGAGATGTGCTATGTCCTGGCGTGTGGCGCACTACTAATAATGGTGGGCCTTAACAAAGTCACAGGCCTACACAAAACAGTTAATGGATTCCGGGCAGGTTCCCTCTCACCGAAACAGGCCTTGTCCTGCTGACACGTCCCGCTGTCGATGCCTCGATCACCGGCCTCTCCGCAACTTGCAGTCTTCAGTTCCTCTCACAGCCGCACTGGATGTCGGTTGTTGGATGACACGGTCTCTGGGAAGCGAGGGCTGAACACATGGAGAAGAGATCCCTCTTTAAACTGAGTGATCCTCCGCAAAAGGCTGTAGGCCCAGGCTTTGGGCATAGATGGTCCTGCAGCAGGCCTCACACAAACTTCCTGCTTGATAGAAGGCGAAGTCCAGAGAGAACGAGCGTAGCTCCTCCCTTGCTTTAAGTAACCTCCCCCAGAAAGCTGTGCGAAGATGCAATGCACTTTGGGAGTACAGCTGCACTGTGGGTACCATAGTCTATTTGATACCCCTGGCAATGAAGTCCATTTCTTCCTGTACCATAAGTTCCACAATGCATTGTTCTATGTAGTTAAACCACAGTTACTGTAATATCATGAGTGGACTCCGGAGGAAGCTGGGGTCAATTCTCAAGTTAACAACAGTCTTTAACCCGCTATAAAGTGACACCCCCCTATATATATATATATATATATATATATTGTGAGGGGGTTAGCTCGACAGCGGGTGTGTGTGACCCCCCGGGATGGGCTCCCCACACAAAACAGGCCCAGCAAACGGAGGTTGTGGTTTTCAAAATCAAAAAGGTGCGGTTTATTTTCTATTTACAGTGACAAAACACAGCAAAGCAAAAGAAACATAACCAAAATAAATCCTGGTCAAGTTGACCTCTGACTAAACATACAGGTTTCCTAACTAACAACTGGGATCAGCCTAGTGCTGTCCTAGTCCCTAAGTCCCTGGTTTTAAATGTCCAAGCAAATAGCCACACAGGCTTTTTCTCACCGCACAGGGGTTCACTCTCCCTAGACAGTCCACACAGGTCTGGTTCCAGGCATGAGCTAACACCTAATGAATCTGGGAGTTTTTTATAGAGGCCTAAATGAGCTGACAAGCTTCAGCTGGCCTCATCAACTCCCTGTCTGCACGACGCCCAGCCCTCTCCCTAGAGGTATGAGTCATCAATG
This sequence comes from Rana muscosa, assembly GCA_029206835.1. Classification (NCBI taxonomy): domain Eukaryota; kingdom Metazoa; phylum Chordata; class Amphibia; order Anura; family Ranidae; genus Rana; species Rana muscosa. The sequence continues at coordinate 95,248,110 of CM055120.1, read as the reverse complement.
AGCCCACTAGCCTTATACAACTCTCCACCTAGTTGTATAAATCGGCGTAAAGCCTGAATCTGGGCGAAATATATCTACCCCCCTGGATGCAACCAGGTGACTTTACCTTCCTGCTGTCACATACCCCCCCCTCTTGTTTTAACCTCGGGGTTGGAACACCAGCAATCAGGCATTCATGTACTCGAGACAAAGCATCCACATTCCCCATTTGAACGCCAGGGCGATGCTTTACTGTGAAGTTGAATTCCTGGAGGGCCAGGAACCACCTATTCACTCTTCTATTTGTTTCCTTGTTTTGAGCCATCCACTTTAACGGAGCGTGATCCGTAACCATGTCAAAGTGCCTACCTAGCAGGTAGTACCGAAGGGAATCTAGAGCCCACTTCACCGCTAAACACTCCTTTTCAACGGTGGCGTAATTTACCTCATGGGACTTCAACTTCCTGCTGAGGTAAATGACTGGGTGCTCTTCCCCGTTCCAGACCTGGGACAATACTGCTCCTAACCCCACATCTGACGCATCACTTTGTACGACAAAGTCTCTAGAGAAGTCGGGTGAGTACAACACTGGCTGGCTACATAAGGCTTGTTTCAAGAATTGGAATGCTGCCTCAGCCTCGGGGGTCCATTTAATCATGACCGACCCTTTCCCCTTCGTCAGGTTGGTTAGGGGCACAGCCTTAGAAGCAAAGTGGGGAATGAATCGCCGATAATACCCAGCGATTCCCAGAAAGGCTCGTACCTGCTTCTTGCTGTTGGGACGTGGCCAACTCTGGATGGCCTCGACTTTGTTGAGTTGGGGTTTTATTACTCCCCTCCCAATGGTGTACCCAAGATATTTGGCCTCCTCCTGCCCAATGGTACACTTCTTGGGGTTAGCCGTAAACCCTGCTTCCCGAACAGAGTCCAGGACTGCTTGCACTTTTGGCAGATGTGAGGCCCAATCTGTGCTATGGACAATTATGTCATCCAGGTAAGCCGCAGCATACTTCCGATGGGGCCTCAGCATCTGGTCCATTTTCCGCTGGAATGTGGCCGGCGCATTCTGTAACCCGAACGGCATTCTTTTATATTGGAACGCCCCGTCTGGGGTTACAAATGCGGTTTTCTCTTTGGCCGACTTGGCCAGGGGGATTTGCCAATACCCTTTTGTGAGGTCAAGAGTCGTCATGTATCGGGCTGTTCCCAGCCGGTCGATCAACTCATCTATACGTGGCATGGGGTAGGTGTCAAATTTTGTAACTTTGTTCAACTGACGAAAATCGTTACAAAATCGCCAGCTCCCATCCGGTTTAGGCACCAACACAATGGGACTAGACCAATCACTTTGGGACTCCTCTATCACCCCTAAGTTCAGCATTTTCTGTACTTCCTCCCGTATTGCCTCCCGTCGGGCCTCTGGGATCCGATAGGGTTTTAACTTCACCCTTTCACCGGGCGGGGTAATAATGTCATGCTCTACCCCAGATGTTTGTCCCGGCAGCTCAGAGAATACCTCCTTGTTGCGAAGCACAAACTCCTTAACCTCCTGTTGTTGGGGTTGTGACAAGGTGGCTGCGATTCCAACCTCAGGAATCACGCAACCAGTTTGAGCTGGTGACCAAGTGTCTGCGACTAGGGACTCTCTATCCCTCCAGGCTTTCAACAGATTAACGTGATAGATCTGTTCGGGCTTTCGCCTTCCTGGTTGTCTGACCTTGTAATTCACTTCGCTCACTTTTTCCATTATCTCGTAGGGGCCTTGCCATTTGGCAAGGAATTTACTTTCAACCGTAGGGACAAGTACCAATATCCTATCCCCCGGGGAAAAGGTACGGGTCTTGGCTCCACGGTTGTACACTCTCTGCTGTGCCAACTGCGCTTGGGCCAAATGTTCCTTCACGATGGGCATTACCTGTGCAATTCGATCTTGCATCAGGGCGACATGCTCAATCACACTCCTGTGGGGAGAACTCTCACTTTCCCAAGTTTCCTTGGCAATATCCAACAGCCCTCTTGGGTGTCTCCCATACAGTAACTCAAAGGGGGAGAATCCCGTAGAGGATTGGGGCACCTCCCTAATAGCAAACATCAAATAAGGAAGTAGACAGTCCCAATCCCTTCCATCTCTATCCACCACTTTCTTCAACATTTGTTTTAGGGTTTTGTTGAATCTTTCAACCAGCCCATCGGTTTGGGGGTGATACACAGATGTACGCAATTGCGTCACTTTGAACAATTTACACAGCTCTTTCATAACCCGGGACATAAAGGGTGTACCTTGGTCCGTAAGCAGTTCTTTACAAATACCCACCCGGCTAAAAACAAGAGACAGCTCTTTGGCTATGGTTTTGGCCGAGGTATTTCTGAGAGGGATCGCTTCTGGATAACGGGTGGCATAGTCCATTATAACCAATATGTACTGGTGCCCCCTAGCGGACTTGATTATAGGACCTACCAAATCCATTGCGATTCTCTCAAACGGGACCTCAATGATGGGTAGAGGGACCAGCGGGCTACGGAAATGTGGCATCGGGGCCGACCTCTGACACACAGGGCAGGAGGAACAATAATTTTCTATGTCCTTCATCACCCCAGGCCAATAGAATCTCTGTAATACCCTCTCTCGGGTTTTCTCTGTCCCCAGATGACCTCCAAGAATGTGCCCATGGGCCAACTCCAACACCAACTTCCTGTAAGGTTTGGGCACCACAAGCTGCTCAACGGTTTCTTCTGCCCTTTTTGCCACCCGATACAGTAGGTCCTTCTCTACGCTGAAGTATGGGTAAGTGCCGGTATTATCTGGGTTCACTAACTCGCCATCTATTTTCACTACGTTTTCCCGTGCCTTTATTAGGGCGGGGTCTTTCAACTGTTCTGTGGCAAAGTTTTCCCTGTGAACCTCAAGATCAGAAAACTCCACAGACGGTAGGTTTTCGTCTGAGGAGGTGGGCTCCTCTCCAGTTTCTTGAGTCTCCCCTGCCAATACTGACAAGGGAAATTCCGGAGAGTCCTCACCACTCTCAGGGGAGTTCTGGCTATCACATTCCTGGTACATAGGGGGGGGGCACCAGTGGGGGGCTCAGGATCATCCCACAGTTCCCAGAACTTCGGAAAATCCCTTCCCACAATGGCGTCATGCGGTAACTGAGATACTAAGCCCACTGGATGAGAGAGGGTACCTTTGGGGGTCTCGAAACACACTGTAGTCACTGGATACTCTCGGGTGTCCCCATGCACACAAATAACGGCTACCTTGCTATTCCCAGAGACCTCTGTTTTAACTAACTCAGCCTTTATCAGGGTCACAAGGCTACCTGAATCCAGCAATACCACAACATTTCTACCATTAATACACATTTTGCATAAATGTTTCTCAGTTCCCCGAATGGCAGTGCATGCGACTGTCGCACACAGCGACTGACGTCTGCCCGTCAGAAAGTCACACTGCATGGGTTCCTCCACAACCGGGCAATTGGCTGCAATATGTCCCGCTTGCCGGCAGCGGTAGCAAACGATCCTTCTTGCCGCCTCTTGAGCCGCTGATTTCCCAGGCTGTTCTCGCCAAACTTGGGGTAGAGCTCCCACCCTCTCACTCTCTCCACCCTCACCCCTTGGAATCCTCTTATCCGCCCCTGGGAATGGTCTGGTCTTAGGGTGGAAAGTCCGAGTGTCTCTGGAAGAGGCCGTCAGGTTCTCTGTAGCCAAGTATTTCTCCACACGATCCACAAGACCATCGGCCGTCTCTGGGTCTCCATGGCTTACCCACTTTTGGATGGCAGTAGGAAGAGCTCTCAAAAACCGATCCATTACAACACGTTCCACAATCTTTGGTGCGGACAAAGTCTCTGGCTGTAGCCACTTTCTGCTCAGGTGAATGAGATCATACATTTGAGACCTGGGGGGTTTTCCAAGCTGGAAAGTCCAGTTATGCACACGCTGAGCCCGGACAGCCAGGGTGACACCCAGCCTTGCCAATATTTCAGCTTTTAGCATCACATAGTCTTTTGCTTGGTCAGGCTCTAGGTCATAGTAAGCTTTCTGCGATTCACCAGTTAACAGAGGAGCCACTAGTCCAGCCCACTGCTCCTCAGGCCACTTTTCTCTTTCAGCGGTCCTTTCAAATGTGGTCAAAAATACCTCTGGATCATCCTCTCCAGTCATTTTTGTCAATAAACGACTCACCCCAAAGGACGCGGTATTAGTGGGACGGCTTTCCTCACTGGTCTGCGGACGTTGCTGCATTACTGCTTCCATCTGTTGTTGTAGTCTCTGCTCTTGCTTCTGCAACAGGTCTATGAAGCGGGCCTCAGATTGCTGTTGGGCTTGTTGCTGAGCCTCCAGACTCTGTTGTAAAGTTGCAAGGCTCTGTTGATGAGCTTGCTGCTGGGCTGCAAGGCTCCTTTGCAAACCTGCATTTGTCTGCTGTTGATTGGCATTTGCTAGAGCCAGCTGTTTCAGTATCTCCTCCATGCTGGCTTAAAAAAAAAACTGCCACTGGTTCTCCACCAACTGTGAGGGGGTTAGCTCGACAGCGGGTGTGTGTGACCCCCCGGGATGGGCTCCCCACACAAAACAGGCCCAGCAAACGGAGGTTGTGGTTTTCAAAATCAAAAAGGTGCGGTTTATTTTCTATTTACAGTGACAAAACACAGCAAAGCAAAAGAAACATAACCAAAATAAATCCTGGTCAAGTTGACCTCTGACTAAACATACAGGTTTCCTAACTAACAACTGGGATCAGCCTAGTGCTGTCCTAGTCCCTAAGTCCCTGGTTTTAAATGTCCAAGCAAATAGCCACACAGGCTTTTTCTCACCGCACAGGGGTTCACTCTCCCTAGACAGTCCACACAGGTCTGGTTCCAGGCATGAGCTAACACCTAATGAATCTGGGAGTTTTTTATAGAGGCCTAAATGAGCTGACAAGCTTCAGCTGGCCTCATCAACTCCCTGTCTGCACGACGCCCAGCCCTCTCCCTAGAGGTATGAGTCATCAATGAGCCCACTAGCCTTATACAACTCTCCACCTAGTTGTATAAATCGGCGTAAAGCCTGAATCTGGGCGAAATATATCTACCCCCCTGGATGCAACCAGGTGACTTTACCTTCCTGCTGTCACAATATATATATATATATATATATATATATATACACACATATACACACACACACACACACACAGCTGGACATTAATATGTTTATAGGGTCTGACGCCTGCCATACTTCTAAAGAACCCTCCTCCCGCATATATCAGTTTTTTTTTGCTACTTTCTGGTTGATTCCCCTATCCTGAGAGACATGCAGACCTATTTCCTCACTAAGATCCCCAAACCAGAAAAGGACCGCACAATGTGCTCTAACTATAGGTCCATAGCAGTGCTTAATTCGGACCTGAAAAATCTTCACTAAACTTCTAGCGAATAGACTGAATAAACTCCTGCTGTCACTAATTCATAAGGATCAGGTAGGGTTCCTTCCTTTCTATCAGGTGGATGACAATGGGGGTGGCCTGACCCCCCCAGCCCCCCCCCAGGAATATTAAGAACAAGCCACCACTGAAATACATAGATGTGTGATGTACTTAGATATACTTGTGTATTTACATCTGTTTGGAGTTCAGATTCAAGATTGAAAGACTGTGAAGTTCAGGTACATTTGAGCCAGTTCTTAGCAACAATCAGGCCCTTTCCATGCACAGCAAGCAAAGTTTGTACTTGTGAAAATATGTTACTTACTGTATATTGGGAATTTTCATGCATTTTATAGCTTATTAACCTTAAATACAGGTGCAAGCTATCACTTGCAGTCTTAAAGGCCTTATTCTTTTCATGCAGTGACATAATAATGTGTTGGACACATGAACTGAAAACTGTGCAACTTCAGACCTTAAAACATTATTTGTAGGGTTGAGCGGACACCTGGATGTTCGGGTTCGACGGGTTCGGCCGAACTTCGGAAAAAAGTTTGAGTTCGGGACCCGAACTTGACCCGAACTTGACCCCGAACCCGAACCCTATTGAAGTCAATGGGGCCCCGAACTTTTGAGGACAAAAATGGCTCTAAAATAGTAATGGAAAAGGCTAGAGGGCTGCAAATGGCAGCAAAATGTTGTTACGAGCATGGCAAGTGCTCTGCAAACAAATGTGGATAGGCAAATAATAACTTAAAATAACATAAAATACATAAAAATAAAAAATAATAATCTTGACCTAGGAGGACGGGGTCCATATGGAGTAGGAGGTTCAGGTGGCGGTGGATGTGGCGGTGTAGGTGGAAGTGGCGGTGGAGGAGGACGAGGTAGCCAACACTGGTTTTTGTTTTTAATTTTATTAATTTTTAAATTAGGGTATAGCCCAAAAAAAGTGAGAGAGATCAAAAATACAACAATGGCTGGCTAAGATCGGTATACATGTCTATTCTGCACAAGGTACGGACAAATCCTGTGGGATCCATGCCTGGTTCATTTTAATGAACGTGAGCTTGTCCACATTGGCTCTGGACAGGCGGCTGCGCTTGTCTGTGATAACGCCCCCTGCCGTGCTAAATACACGTTCAGATAATACACTGGCTGCAGGGCAGGCCAGCACCTCCAAGGCGTAAAGGGCAAGCTCAGGCCATGTGCCCAATTTGGAGACCCAGAAGTTGAAGGGGGCAGACCCTTCATTCAGTACGTGTAGGCGTGTGCACACATACTGCTCTACCATGTTGGTGAAATGCTGCCTCCTGCTAAGACGTTCCATATCAGCTGGTGGTGCTGGTTGTTGTGACATGCTGACAAAGCTTTTCCACATTTCGGCCATGCTAACCCTGCCTTCTGAGGTTCTGGCGGTGCCCCGGCTGCATTGGTGACCTCTTCCTCCTCCTCTGCCTTCGCCTTGCGCTTCCACTGTGCCCCCACTGTCAGGTGGCAATGCCACCAGCAGCGCGTCTACCAGCGTGCGCTTGTACTCGCACATCTTACAATCACGCTCCAGTGAGGGAATTAAGGATGGTACATTGTCCTTGTAATGGGGATCCAGCAGCGTGGCCACCCAGTAATTAGCACCTGTTAGAATGTGGGCAACTCGGCGGTCGTTGTGTGTGCCAGGCTGCCCAGAGGCAACGAAAAGCTGTCCTCTGTGGGAGGTGTATCGTCTGTGTCCTCTGTAGCCCCCCAGTGAGGGCCATGAGCTGGTCTGGGTGCCACCCTGCTGTGAACATGGTTCCTCCTCCTCCATCTCCTCCTCCTCATCCTCCACCTCATCATCCTCCAGAACTGTGCCCTTGCTGGACAATTGTGTACCTGGCGTTTGTTGGTGCAGGAACCCACCCTCTGAGCCACTTGTGAATGACTGCCCTGAATGCCTTGGAAATGATCCCTCTTCCTCCTCCTCCTCCTCCTCCTCCTCCTCCTCTTGTGCCACATCCTCTTCCATCATCGCCCGAAGCGTTTTTTCAAGGAGGCATAGAACTGGGATAGTAATGATGAGAACGGCGTTATCGGCACTGGCCATGTTGGTGGAGTACTCGAAATAGAGCAACAAGGCACACAGGTCTCGCATGGAGGCCCAGTTATTGGTGGTGAAGTGGTGCTGTTCCGCAGAGTGACTCACGCGTGCGTGCTGCAGCTGAAACTCCACTATCGCCTGCTGCTGCTCGCACAGTCTGGTCAGCATGTGCAAGGTGGAGTTCCACCTCATGGGCACGTCACATATGAGGCGGTGAGCGGGAAGGCCGAAGTTACGCTGCAGCGCTGACAGGCGAGCAGCAGCAGGGTGAGAACTCCGAAAGTGCGCACAGAAGGCCCGCACTTTCTGCAGCAGCTCTGGCATATTGGGGTGATTTTTAAGGAACCCCTGCACCACCAAATTCAGCACATGCGCCAGGCAAGGGATGTGCGTCAAACCGGCTAGGCCCAGAGCTGCTACGAGATTTCGCCCATTATCGTACACCACCAGGCCGGGCTTGAGGCTCACTGCGGTCGGCTTGTAAATTGGAGACATCCTCTAAGGACGTTATTCCACTGCATAGCTTAGTGTCATCTGCAAAGACAGAAATTTTACTTTTGATCTCAGACCCAATATAATTTATAAAGATATTAAAAAGTAATTGTCCCAGCACTGAACCTTGGGGTACACCACTGAGAACCTTGGACCATTCAGAGTAAGAATCATTAACCACTACTCTCTGAATTCTGTCTTTTAGCCAGTTTTCTATCCATTTACAAACTGATATTTCCAATTCTGTAGACTTTACCTTGCACATGAGCCATGTGTGGGTAACTGTATCAAACGCTTTTGCAAAATCCAAGTATACCACGTCCACAGCCACCCCTCTGTCCAAGGTTTTACTTACCTCTTCATAAAAAGAAATCAGGTTTGTCTGACAACTTCTGTCTTTCATGAATCCATGCTGTCTGTTGCTTAAAATGTTTTTTTCCAGCAACAACTCATCTATGTGGTCTTTTATTAATCTCTCCAGTATCTTCCCAACTATAGAAGTTAAACTAACAGGTCTATAGTTACTTGGTAAAGACTTAGTTCCCTTTTTAAATATAGGCACCACATTGGCCCTGCGCCAATCCAGTGGTACTATTCCTGTCATTAATGAATCCCTAAAAATTAAATACAATGGCTTTGAACTTACAGAGCTCAATTCTTTTAGGATCCGTGGGTCTATGCCATCTGGTCCAGGTGCTTTATCCACCTTTATTCTGTCTAAATATTTCTGGACCATATCACCTTTGAGCCATTGTGGATTTGGGGCTGTGTCACTACCACCCCCATTTTGGACATGAGCTCCCCCATGCTCCTTTGTAAACACAGAACTGAAGAAAGTATTTAATAAATTAGCCTTCTCTTTGTCCCCAGTCACCCACTCTAGATTTTTTGTAAAGGGCCTACATGCTCAGACTTGACCTTTTTACTATTAATATATTTGAAGATTTTTTTGGGGTTTGTCCTACTATCTTTTGCAATCTGTCGTTCATTTTGAATCTTTGCATCCTTAATTTCCTTTTTACATATCCTGTTATATTCTTTGTAACATTTAAATGACACTAGTGTTCCCTCATTTTTATATTTTTTAAAAGCTCTTTTCTTTTAGTTTAAAGCTTTTTTAACTTTGGCCGTGAGACACATAGGTTTTATTTTTAGCCTTTTAAACTTATTGCCCATGGGAATATACTTTGCAGTGAGTTCACAAACAGTCTTTTTGAAGAATTCCCATTTCTGTTCTGTGCCCATTGATGCCAATATTCCCTCCCAGTCTAAGTCCTGGAGAGCAGCCCTCATCCTTGGAAATTTTACTCTCTTGAAATTAAGTGTTTTTATCTTTCACGTATGTGATTTTTGCTTACAACTAACATCAAATGAAATCATGTTATGGTCACTGCTACCCAGGTGTTCCTTTATCTGAACATTAGTAATACTCCCTGCATGGTTTGAGATTACCAGGTCCAACAGAGCATCATTCCTAGTTGGGGCCTCAATAAACTGGACCATAAAATTGTCCTTCAATAGTTTTATAAATTTTTGCCCTTTAACTGCCCCAGCAGTTCCAATACTCCAGTCAATTTCTGGGTAGTTAAAATCCCCCATTATTATCACCGTCCCAACCCTTGCAGCCCTTTCCATCTGTGCAAGGAGCTGAGTCTCCACCTCCTCATTAACATTGGGTGGTCTATAACAAACTCCAATGATTAACTTTGAACTACGCACATCTGTATGCAGTTCCACCCATGATGCTTCAGACTCATCCCACTCTCCATCCACCAGGTCCTCTTTCACACTCGCTTTGAGATCACTTCTCACATAGAGACAGACCCCTCCACCTTTCCTTTTTACCCTGTCTTTCCAAAAGAGTGCATAGCCAGGAATATTAATAGCCCAGTTATGTGAGGAATGAAGCCAAGTTTCAGCAATACCGATTACATCATAGCTCTCCTCATGCACCAGAGCTTCCAACTCACCTATTTTGCTTGGCAGACTTCTGGCATTGGTGAACAGACACTTTAATGCATTAATATATTTTGACCGGTCACATACTATCCTCTTGGGTGTTCCCAGATTGCAACTAGACTAACAACAAAAGCAAGGTAGATCGCTGAGTAATTTGATTTCTGAATCAGGACAGGACTCCTATCTAATTCTCTCCCTCAAAGCAGCAGCAGCAGCAACCTTTCACTACACTAACTGAAGCAGAGTGACGTGCTGTGCTATGTGCCTCTAGCTTATATAGAGGCTGGGTCACACGCTGCACTGGCCAATCACAGCCATGCCATTAGTAGGCATGGCTGTAATGGCTTCTAAGGGCACACAAGTTAAACAAATGTTGATTGGCTGCCCTGCAGCTTTTTAAAATGCGCCAATCTATTGCCGAACACCGAACCCGAACCCGAACATACAGTAAATTGTTCGGGTTCGGGTACCAAAAACCCAAAAGTCCGGTACAAACCCGAACTTTACAGTTTCGGGTTCGCTCAACCCTAATTATTTGTCATTTCTTTTCCTGAAATATCTATCATAAGGGCCCTTTCACATGTCTTTTCACGTGGACCTGATCTGACCCTCCATTCACTTCTATGGATGTCAGTGGTGACATGTCCAGTGGCACCTGCTGCTGTCCTATTTTCCATCTGTCTGGCGGATGGGATCGGATAAAAATAGACAGGTGGTCCGTTTCCACCCGATTTTCCCATGAAGGAGAGCGGGACTCTGTCCGTCTCTGCACAGTGAGCAGAGATGGACCTGTCATCCGCCTGCTCAGCGGGAAGTCTGCCAAATGGAAGCGCCCGTGTTAAAGGGGCCTTAGGGATGAGGAAATCTTCCTGGGTTCGATTTTCACAGAGTTTCAAAAATCTTGCTTGGAGTTGCAAATAATGTAGCAAACCAACCTGAAGCTTATGATGGGCAAATCTTATTATTCAAAGAGGAGCTGGTTCTGGCAGCAACCAGAACCACAACCAGAACCCATAGGTTCTGATTTACTAAAACTGGAGCACTCTGAATCTGATGTAGCTGTGCATGGTAACCAATCAGCTTCTAACTTCAGCTTGTTCAATTTTGCTTTCACAATAAAACCTGGACGCTAAACCCAAACTTCATCCCTGCCTATAATTTATAATTCAGAATTGACGTCTTTTTTTTTTTTTTGCCTTATTTTGTATTTTTAGTACGCAAGGGTAACTGTGCAGCTTCTAGCTTGGTTCGGGTTTTACAAATATAAAGTCTTTTATGATGGGTAGGTGTCAGCACTGTTAGAAAGACTCATGAGTTTAAGCACTGTATAAATAATCCTTAGGATCATATAAAGAAAAACAATGGTATCCAAGTACATGCTCGGCTGCACAATGCTGAACAGAGGCATTTGTACTGGTGACATTACAGCCTCTCATACTGAGGCATATGACACTTTTAGTTTTAAAAAATACATTCTGTATGTTCTACAAAAGGGAAGAATTCCAGTACTGCTGTACGTGTTATACTGTATGTATAAATATATGATGCTAGATTATTATCCACAGATAAACATGCTTTTTAATTACCTGATAACTGATGGCATTTGTCGAACATTTAAAGAGAGATATGCTGCAGTAAAAATGTAACACGCTACATGGCAGGGACGGCAGCCGCGATGCCTGCCAGCCACCTGCAATCACACCTCAGAGAGGCAGAACGGGGATCTGCCAATGTAAACAAACAGATCCCCGTTCTGTCAGGGGAGGTCTGTTTCTAGTGATCAGGAACATTGATCTCTCTCTACTCCCAGTCAGTCCACTTTCCCCACAGTTAGAAACACCTCCCTAGGACACATTTAACCCCTAGTGTTAACCCCTTAACTGCCAGTGTCATTTATACAGTGATCAGTGGCTATTTTTTAGCTCTGATCACTGTAATAATGTCACTGATCCCAAAAAAGTGTCAAAAGTGTCGCAGTCCAGCTAAAAATTGCAGATCGCCGCCATTACAAGTAGAAAAAAATTATAATAAAAATGCCATAAATCTATCCACTATTTTGTAGATGCTATAACTTTTGCACAAACCAATCAATATATGCTTATTTCGATTTTTATTTTCCCTTTAGCAAAAAATGGAGAAGAATAAATATTGACCTAAACTGATGAAGAAATTATTATTTAATTTTTTTATTTTTTTTATTTATTATAGCAAAAAAAGTAAAAAAATATATAATTTTTTTTCAAAATTGTCTGTATTTTTTTGTTTATAGCGCAAAAAAATAAAAACCGCAGAAATGATCAAATACCACCAAAAGAGCTCTATTCGTGGGAAAAAAAGGATATCAATTTTGTTTGGGTACAGCGTTGCACGACCGCGCAATTGTCAGTTAAAGCGACGCAGTGCCGTATCGCAAAAAAGGGCCTGGTCATTACGGGGGTAAAACCTTCCAGTCCTTAACCACTTATGCCCCGGACCATTTGGTAGCTAAAGGACCAGAGGTGAATTCAGAATTTTGCACTGCGCTGCTTTAACTGTAAATTGCGCGGACATGCAATGTTGTACCCAAACGAAATTTGCGTCCTTTTCTTCCCACAAATAGAGCTTTCTTTTAATGGTATTTGATTGCCTCTGCGATTTTTATTTTTTGCGATCTAAACGGAAAAAGACCGAAAATTTAGAAAAAAAATGATATTTTCTAATTTTTGTTATAAGAAAAATCGAATAAACTCAATTTTAGTCATACATTTAGGCCAAAATGTATTCAGCCACATGTCTTTAGTAAAAAAAATGTCAATAAGCGTATATTTATTGGTTTGCGCAAAAGTTATAGCGTTTACAAACTAGGGTACATTTTCTGGAATTTACACAGCTTTAAATTTATGACTGCCTATCTCATTTCTTGAGGTGCTAAAATGGCAGGGCAGTACAAAACCCCCCCAAATGACCCCATTTTAGAAAGTAGGCACCCCAAGGAAATTGCTGAGTGGCATGTTGAGCCCATTGAATATTTTTTTTTTTTTTGTCCCAAGTGATTGAATAATGACAAAAAAAAAAAAATTACAAAAAGTTGTCACTAAATGATATATTGCTCACACATGCCATGGTTATATGTGGAATTGCACCCCAAAATACATTCTGCTGCTTCTTCTGAGTACGGGGATACCACATGTGTGGGACTTTTTAGGAGCCTAGCCACGTACGGGACCCCGGAACCCAAGCACCGCCTTCAGGATTTCTAAGGGTGTAAATTTTTGATTTCACTCCTCACTACCTATCACAGTTTTGAAGGCCATAAAATGCCAAAATAGCACAAAACCCCCCCCAAATGACCCCATTTTAGAAAGTAGACACCCCAAGGAAATTGCTGAGAGGCCTGTTGAGCCCATTGAATATTTTTTTTTTGTCCCAAGTGATTGAATAATGACAAAAAAAAAAAATTACAAAAAGTTGACACTAAATGATATATTGCTCACAAATGCCATGGTTATATGTGGAATTGCACCCCAAAATAAATTTTGCTGCTTCTCCTGAGTACGGGGATACCACATGTGTGGGACTTTTTAGGAGCCTAGCCGCGTACGGGACCCCAAAACCAATCACCGCCTTCAGGATTTCTAGGCACAAATTTTTGATTTGACTCCTCACTACCTATCACAGTTTCGAAGGCCATAAAATGCCAAAATAGCACAACCCCCCCCAAATGACACCATTTTGGAAAGTAGACACCCCAAGCTGTTTGCTGAGAGGCATGGTGAGTATTTTACAGCTCTCATTTGTTTTTGAAAATGAAGAAAGAACATTTTTTTTTTTTTTTCAATTTTTAAAACTTTGTGACAAAAAGCGAGATCTGCAAAATACTCACAATACCTCTCAGCAAATAGCTTGGGGTGTCTACTTTCCATAATGGGGTCATTTGGGGGGGTTTTGTGCCATCTGGGCATTCCATGGCCTCCGAAACTGTGATAGGCAGTGAGAAGTGAAATCAAAAATTTACACCCTTAGAAAGCCTGAAGGCGGTGATTGGTTTTTGGGGTCCCGTACGCGGCTAGGCTCCCAAAAAGTCTCACACATGTGGTATCCCCGTACTCAGGAGAAGCAACAGAATGTATTTTGGGGTGTAATTCCACATATGCCCATGGCATGTTTGAGCAATATATCATTTAGTGACAACTTTGTGCAAAAAAAAAAAAATTGTATTTTTTCCGCAACTTGTGTCAACATATAAAATATTCCATGGACTCGACATGCCCCTCAGTATATAGCTTGGGGTGTCTACTTTCCAAAATGGGGTCATTTGGGGGGGTTTTGAACTGTTCTGGCATTTTATACACAACATTAGGAAGCTTACATCCACTCTTCTAACCACTTGAAGACAAAGCCCTTTTTGACACTTTTTGTTTACATGAAAACATATTTTTTTTTGCAAGAAAAATTATGTTGAACCCCCAAACATTATATATATTTTTAAAGCAAAGGCCCTACAGAATAAAATGGTGGGTGTTGCATTTTTTTTTCTACACAGTATTTGCGCAGCGATTTTTCAAACGCATTTTTTGGGGAAAAAATACACTTTTTTTAATTTTAATGCACTAAAACACACTATATTGCCCAAATGTTTGATGAAATAAAAAAGATGATCTTAGGCCGAGTACATAGATACCAAACACGACATGCTTTAAAATTTCGCACAAACGCGCATTGGCGACAAACTACATACATTTTTAAAAGCCTTTAAAAGCCTTTACAGGTTACCCCGTTAGATTTACAGAGAAGGTCTACTGCTAAAATTACTGCCCTCGATCTGACCTTCGCGGTGATACCTCACATGCATGGTGCAATTGCTGTTTACATATGACGCCAGACCGACGCTTGCGTTCGCCATTGGGCAAGAGCAGGGCAGGACAGGGGTGCTTTTTTTTTATTTATTTTTTTATTATTAATTTTGCTTTTTTATTTTATTTTTAAACTGTTGCTTCCATATTTTATTTTTTTTTATCATTTTTATTGTTATCTCAGGGAATGTAAATATCCCCTATGATAGCTATAGGTAATGACAGGTACTCTTTTTTGAAAAAAACTGGGGTCTGTTGGACCCTAGATCTTTCCTCTGCCCTCAAAGCATCTGACCACACCAAGATCGGTGTGATAAAATGCTTTCCCAATTTCCCAATGGCGCTTTTTATATCCGGGGGGGGGGACATTCCCTCCCACTGCTTGTAAAAGCAGTCCAGAGGCTAATTAGCCACTAGGATTGCTTTTACATGAAAGCCGGCCGCTGGTTGAAAAGAATGATACCAAGATGATACCTAAACCCACAGGCATCATTCTGGTATAAACATTCAAATCCAGCAACATACCAGTACGTTGCTGGTCCTTGTTGGACATGTATTGTAATCTTTTTTTTCATGCAGCCTGTTGGCTGAACGAAAAAAAAAGATTGATCGGTGGGTATGCCCACCATTAGAATACCGCCCTTCATCCACCCACTTCTAATGATGGGCATACATGCACCATTTATATATGCCGAAGCATGGGGGCATCTTCCCGCAAAAGTTATGCCGCGTACACATGGTCAGACTTTTCCACGGGCAAGCCTCCGTCGGAATTTCGACCGTATGTACGCGGCATTAGGAGCAAAATCGCTCCTCCGCCCCTGCTGCCCCAATGCTTCGGCATATATGCTTTTTTTTTTTAACTGTGGTGGCGAAATCACCTCCTACAGCACTGGAGTCGCAGGGATCAGGCCTGTCTCTGCGAACGCTGCAGTTATGTGTGTTTTTGTTTTGTAAATGACAGTGATCGATCGATACTGCACTTGGGTGGCCTGGGCTGGACGGAGGGGCAAAACGCAGGTGCTAGCAGGTATCTGGGCTGATCCCGCTAACACTGCATTTTTGGGAACCCTAAACTGCTGGGGACGCTAGTATAGATCTGATCAGATCAGATATTCATCTGTTCAGATACTATACCACTAAGGGGGGTGTATGCTTCACGCGTGGGTGTTAGCGTTACTGGCACTAACCTGACGCTGCCTGGGGTGTGACGCAGACCCTCTCTGACGCTAAAACCTAATTGATATCACCCGCCGGGCGATCAGGGGGTTAAACCTTTATTGGGTTATATACGGCGGGTGCCCTGACACTATAAAAAGCAAACTAAATAACCAGCGTCACCCGTAACACTTATATGATGATCACTGGTGAAAGGGTTAACTAGGGACAATTAGGGGGTTAAAACCTTTATTAGGTAATATATGGGGGTACCTGACGCTATATAAAAACCTGACGGCGAACCTAAAAAAAAATTACTGGCTACCGATCTGCATCACCGACACTAAGACAACGATCATAAAAACGATCGCTTAGCGACAGTGGTGATAGGGGGTGAAAGGGTTACCTGGGGGGCGATCAGGGGGTTAAACCTTTATTAGATAATATATGGGGGTACCCGACGCTATAAAAACCTGCGGCGAACCTAAAAAAAATTACTGGCTACCGATCTGCATCACCGACGCTAAGACAGCGATCAGAAAAATGATCGCTTAGCGACAGTGGTGATAGGGGGTGAAAGGGTTACCTGGGGGCGATCAAGGGGGTTAAACCTTTATTAGGTAATATATGGGGGTACCCAACGCTATAAAAACCTGCGGCGAACCTAAAAAAAATTACTGGCTACCGAACAGCATCGCCGACGCTAAAACATCGATCAGAAAAATTATCGCTTAGTGACAGTGGTGATAGGGGGTGAAAGGGTTACCTGGGGGCGATCAAGGGGTTTAAACCTTTATTAGGTAATATATGGGGGTACCCGACGCTATAAAAACCTGCGGCGAACCTAAAAAAAATTACTGGCTACCGATCTGCATCACCGACGCTAAGACATCGATCAGAAAAATGATCGCTTAGCGACGGCGGTGCTAGGGGGTGAAAGGGTTATCTGGGGGGTGATCAGGGGGTTAAACCTTTATTAGGGGGGTTAGGGGGCTACACTGGACCTAAAACTGAATGTACTGACACTTTTACAGTCACAAATGTCACTGATTGCAGTGATCACTAAATAAATGGTCACTGCAATCAGTGACACTGTGACTGGGGGCTGGGGGGTGATCTGGAGGGTGATCTGGGGGTGTCTGGGGGGGCCTGTGGGGGGCGATTTATGTGCCTATGTGTCCTGGTGTCAGTGTAGTGTTGTGTGCACTAACCTGCATCTTCTCCTGTACGGCGCTCGGTATATGTGAGCGCCGCAGGAGAGATGACATCACTTCCTCCAGCCTGTGTAAACAGTACACAGGCAAGGGAAGCTCTCATTCGCCGGGAGCGATCGAGAGGGGGTGGCCGGAATCGAACGGCCGTCCCCTCATGCCGGATCGCTCCCGAAGGTAAAACGACCGCTCACTGTAAAGAAGGGGGGTCCGATCGGACCCCCCAACTATACAAAGGCAATCACGTACATATACGTGATTCTGCCTGTCGGTGCCATTCTGCTGACGTATATTTACAGTGGGCGGTCGTTAAGTGGTTAAGTGGTTAAAGTGATTGTAAAAGTAAAACATTTTTTTTTTTTTTAATAACATACATGTCTATACTGTGTGCAATTGAATTGCACAGAACGGCCGCAAACCTCCTCTTTTCGGGTCCCCTCTCTGTCCAGTGCCCCCATGGGACATTCGTGCATGATTGCTTCCGGGCCCCGCTGCTGCATTTATTGACACAGACAGCTGGACTTGTCCCTTGTCACTGGCTTTGATTGAGCCAATGGATCCCGGGTTCCCCAGCATAGCAAACAAGACCTGGAAGTGAAGGGAGAGAAGAGTTGCAGACGTGCACAGCACTGGATCAAATGAGGGCTCAGGTAAGTAAAATGGGGGGGAGGTTTAGGGGGGATGCTGATACATAAACATTTTTACCTTAACGCAAGGAATGCATTAAGGTAAAAAAAATGTAAGGTTTTACAACCACTTTAATACCGCTTTAATAGGCTTATTGGAAGAATCACCTTTGCACTGATACCAAATTATTTTACACTTTAAAGAAGAGTCAGTATAAACACCGTGGAGCGCTGGTTGTGTTGAATATTGTTTTTACAATGAGACATATATTATTGAGTAATTTATTTTCAATTTAAATTCACAATATAATTTTGAACAGATGAGTATTTGTATATTTTTTGAGTATATTGAACGCACATTGTTTTTGTACCCATAAGGATTTTTACACCGAGAATCACCTATTTATTTAATAGTTGACATAATTAGATGCTCGCTTTTGAAGTTAGACAAGTTGAAAGGTTAGCACAGAAGCTCTTTGATTTTAAAAGGTCTACCCAGAAGCATGAAGAATCGGATTGCAGTGTATTACACAACATTTAGATATGAATATGAAAGGTAAACTTCTTGACTTCACCATGAGCGCAATGTTTCCTACAGGTAACTGATTGATTTAACTTGTAAACATTATGAATAGAATAACCTCTAAGACATCCTTGATTCCAGCAGCAGCACCAATGTGTGTTTTGTTATTGCTACACATTTTGCTATTATATTAAGCACCTCAAGCTAATAAGCTAATAAGGACTGAAACACCATATAAAGTTAGAATAATCATTTGATTTTTTTTGATAAAACCTATGTGAAAAGTTCAGTAACAACAGATAGTAACCAAGCAATGTTTTTTATTTTATCTTCTCCGATGAACGTAAGCCTAAATAGCTCATGTACTTTTATCAAAAGAGGGTTTTCATGGGTATTTATACCTTAAAGGGAACTTATGATAGCTTTGGTAGGTTTGGGTCAATTTTAATTTTATTGTTTTATGTTTATAAGTATTTAAACTGATGTTGTATAGTTTAATTAAAATGTTACCTATTATATTAAAAACCTTAATTTTCAAAGAAATATTTAATAGAATGTGCACAAGAGAGTAAAGCAGAAGCTGCGTGCCTTTAGAGGGAGGAGGAAAAAGTAATTCCTCTGACTCATTCAGTTATGTGTGTATACTTGAGCTCTGTAACTAGCAAGCTTTTTTCTACAGCACAGCAAAGTAGACAAGTGCGGTTCGTTTCTTTCCGAATTAGAATAGTGCCGAATTTAAAAAAATCCAAAAAAAACTAATTACGAATTCGGACAAAATTTGAATTCAAATAGTTTTTGAATACTTTTCGAATACGAAAACTTTTCCAATTCGAAAACTTTTCCAATTCGAAAATTTTTCCAATTCGAAAACTTTTCAAATTTTCAAAGAGAATTAAATAGAATAGAAAATAAAGGAATAGAATAGAAAATATATTTTTTTCTATTCTATTCCTTTATTTTCTATTCTGTTTTATTCTTTTTGGAAATTGGAAAACTATTTGAATTCGAAAACTACAGTATTTGAATTCTAAATTGATTCGAAAACTATTCAAATTCTAAATTGATTTGAAAACTATTCTAAATTGAAAACTATTCTAAATTGATTTGAAAACTATTCAAAATTAAATTTGAAAACTTTTCGAACCGATTTGAAAACGAATAAATGAAAAAAATCCCAAAAATAAATTAAACGAATGAAACTAATTTAACTAAACAAATCATTGTAAATAACGAATTAAAATGAATTTTTTCGTTCTGCACATGTCTTCAGCAAAGGATGGACAGGTAAATATGTGAAAATGAGCCTAGAGCCCACCTCCCTGCTTAATAGAAAAGGTAAAAATAAAAGCTTACATGAAAAAGGGATGTAACTTAAAATATAACTAAAGTCAAAGCCTTTTTTTTTTTTTTTTTGGACAGAGTGAAGAGGGATTAGAACACTTGTCAGTTTTTATTGCTGTTTCAAGCCAGCCATAGACAAGACATGCAGAGCCTTCCATGCCATCTTAAACCACCAGTGAAAGTCTGGCCTAGAATCTTTGATAGCATCATCACCCCAATCCTTCTTTATGGCAGTGAAGTTTGGTGTTCTGACACGCACCCAGACCAATCCAAATGGGACTCCAGCCTGACACAAATGTTTTATCTGGAATTCTGCAAGCACCTCCTCCAAGTCCATCGGAGCACCTCCAACAGTGCTTGCCGGTCAGAGCTGGGCAGACTTCCTTTACTTCTCACGGTGCAGAAGAGGGTGCTATCATACTGGGACCACCTACAAAACAGCAAGTCCCAACTCATACCTCCATAAAGCCCTACTGACCTATAAGAACCAGCCAAAGCAGCGCAGCCTGCAGCAACTCATCGGCGTCTTGTCTTTCCCAACCTCCCAACAAATCGGCCTGACAAAACTCAAATAAAAAACATAATAAATGACTACAAAGAAATATATGTTGGAGAGAGGAGAAATGAACTAGCAAACTCCAAAAACAAACTGTTTACCAGTCACTGCAGAAAAACTATAAGCGAGCCCCATACCTGGAGGTGACAGACAGACCCTGAGCCTGTACAGATTGAGTGCCCACAGCCTGGAAATTCAACTAGTATGGCACATACAGACCTACAAGCCCAGGGAAAGTAGACTGGACCAGCATTGGGACCAAGGGGGTCCTGGAGGATGATGGCCACTTCCCACTACAGTGCCCCAAGTACTCATCAGTGAGGGACATTCACATCCAAAGGCTCTCCGCTCTCATCCTGGACTTCAATTCTACAGAACAGGAGAGGAAACTTCCAATTCTACTAGAAGAAGAGGAGCATGTCACAGACTGAGAGGGACATGGAAAAGGTGGACTTAAAAATCCTTTACACGGACTCACCCCCCATCCACCTTTATATCACCCATTAACCCCCTTCTCATACAAACTCAAATGCTTTGGTAATGCTAAAATGTATTTGGTCCTCCAAATAAAGCTTATTTCAATTGAAGAGAGAGAGTGAGAAAGCGAGAGAGACAAAACTGAGGACATAAAAAATCCTTACATGGACTCACCCCTATCCACCTTTATATTAACACCCCCCCCCTTCAAAGGCTGCCCCAGAGCTACCCCCTTTTCCCATACAAACCCAACGGCTTTGGCAATTCTAAAATATATTTGGTCCTGCCAATAAAGCTTATTTGAACTTCAGAGAGAGAAAGAGAAAAAGACAGACTATTCTGCATATGGCAAAAACAAATTTGTATGCTTAGCTCAGAATGAGAACCCTATAGATCAACAGTTTCACATTTGATGTATGAGAAACAGGTTTTACCAAGCAAATGTATATTTTATTTGTGTATGTTTTCTGCTTAGATATCAGCGTGTGCGCATTTGAGAGTAGGTGGCAGCCTGTAGGTAATGTTATAAAAAACAAAATAAATAAATAAAACATAAGGTTCACTATGTATGTGAATATGTACTGCAGATCTCCTCTAGCAAGCTCGAGGCTGAATCCAAGTTATATATAGAGCCACATGAGAAGCATGCCCAAGTACTGAGACCCCAGTCAAACTTATGACTCCAAATATTATCTCTTCTGCACCATCTCTTTATTATTCCTATTAAATACAGTATATTCCTTTTTATTCTTATTCTCCTCTTTGACAAATATTACCTAACCCTTACTGTGCCATAATTCCCTATTCCTATTATAGTGTGCTCTGACTTTCATATATGTGCGTCTCCATTCATTATATTACCAGAAATGGTGCCATTCTGCACAGAAATTGTTGATACTTTGTATTATTAATCCTAATGCTCCTTTCCCAATTTGCATCCTAAAGCTTGTTTGTCTTTGAAGTAACCTCTCAAAATCTTCAGGAGTTACCATTCTCGGGTTACCAGGGAAACTTAACATTATTTAATTTGTCTTCATGTGGATGGTGACTTTCTTAAAAATTAAAACTGAAACAGTTATCTAAAAATGTATGGTATAATGGCTAAGATGAAAATATTTCAGTGAAAATAGAAGCCGATATATTAGATTATTAAAATATTAGGACATCTCTAAACTAAAATTTCAGTTGTTGGTGGTCTTTAGCAGGCTGCATGATCCCTGGCTTCTTATATTTCTCAATGACTTTACAGCTGAACTGTCTGGGAATAAAAAAAATTCTATAACGAGCAGAAAATACCCTCTTTGGAAAAAAAATTTCCCCTGGCTCCTAGAAATATGTGTATACTGGTTGCAGGGCATGCTCATGTGGCATACATAGTGGCTAGGGCAAGCATGGACCTGTCAGCAGTGGAGATGGAACACAAGAAGAAAAGGATACCATAATGGTTACCCTAATGTTCATGTATGCTTTGCATACTAAGTGTCACGTACCTGGCAGGAGTCTGATATGATGAGGTCGGCCTCTCTTGTATCTCCAGCCCAAGCCCCACTGAGAGTGGAAAAGATGGTGGCTAGGGTCAGGAGGAACATGAGTGCCTGTAGGTGTTGCTTGCAGAACTTACAGATGAAGATGTAGGCTTGGAGACACAGGCAGGTCAACAGGCACAGAGCACGGGTAATGCTCGGAGGATCAGCCGATGTTAAGGGGAACTCCAACCAACTTGTAGGTTCTGGATTAGCAGCTTGCTGGAACTTCTGGAAGTCAGAGGTAAGAGGAATAGCTGGGTTCAGTAACAGGCGGGCAGCAAGGTACCAAGTCATCAGCAGGAGCAGGGTCAAATGGATAGCCGGGTTCAGCAACAGGCAGGCAGCAAAGTACAAAGGCATCAGAAGGAGCAGGGTTAATAGAAGCCGGGATCAGGAGCCAGTAATCAGAGAAGTATCAGAGTCCAGAGGCAGAGTCAGGGAAGGCCAAAGTCAGCAACGGGTATGAAGCAGAACAAAACAGGAATCAGGAAATCAGGACACAGCTGAAGACCAGTCAGCACTGTTTGAGAGTCAGAGCCCTCTTTAAATAGGCAGACTGGCGCCAAGTGAGATTAGGGACGCGATCCTGTGCGTGCACGCCGTCCATTGCGCACGCGCATGCGCATGTGCACTAGCACTCTGGAAGGGCTGCTGCAGCCCGTGAGCGTGCGCACGTGCGCCAGTGTTCCAGGAAGCCTGCTGTTGTTCTTGAATGTGCGCATGCGCACGAGTGTTTACTAGGGGCGCTCTAGTAGTTCTCTTACACTAAGGTGCAGAAATCTCACTACACTAGTCTCTAATAGATATAGTTAGCTGCTAATTCCACCCATTTTCAAATGATTTTCAAGCAGTGGCAGCCGCTCCAGAAGGGGCGCCACCCCCCCCTATCCATGCGTCCGGCCCCCTGATCAACATACAGGGCACCGGACTATGTATTCCAATGGGGGTGTGTGTTTTTTTGAAGCACGTGATTCAAGCAAGAGGTTTTAATAGGCTTCAAAAAAGGGTGGGCACGGAGCGCAGAGTCCTGCGCTTCAAGCACACCCACTTGTGTGGCAATAGCGAATGAATATTCGCTATTGACACACTGATCCTCCTCCCGGCCAATCAGGAAGCCCCTATAAGCCTACTCTGGACTGTAATTTTGGGTAGATTTGGGATAGAACAGTACCTCTATTTATTGTTGCCTGTTCCCCATTGGGAGAGAGCTACATCCAGCATTGATATTTCCCCTCACTTTGGTAAGTTTTACACTCACATTTTAGCATTTCTCTGGGACATAAGCAGCAATTAAAACTAAGTTTCAAAACCTTTCCTACTAAAAAAATAAAAAATAAACTTAAGTTCTACTTGAAATTAGAACTGAAAAAAAAAAAAATTCTAGGTGGTAGAGTTTGCTCTTTGACAAAGATACTTTGTATGTCTCTTCAAAAACTCCTTTCCCTTTCAATTTCCACTGTACTCTTTCTTTCTTACAGATGAACATGTACTACAGTACTGTATATTACCAAAGGTTTGGGGACACCTGCCTTTACATGCACATGAACTTTTATGGCATCCCAGACTTAGTCAGTAGGGTTCAATATTGAGTTAGCCCACCCTCACATGGTGTGGGGTTGTTGTTTAGGGGTTGGGCTTGGCCCCTTAGTTCCAGTAAAGGGAATTCTTAAGGAGTCAGCATACCAAGACATTTTGGCCAGTTTCATGCTCCCAACCTTGTGAGAACATTTTAGGGATGGCCACTTCCTGTTCTAATATGGATGAGTGAGTTTGACTGGCCTTCACAGAGTAATGACCTCAACCTGATAGAACACCTTTTGGATGAATTAGAGCAGAGACTGCGAGCCAGGCCTTCTCGTCCAACATCAGTGCCTGACCTTACAAATGCACTTCTGGAAAAATGGTCAAACATTCCCATAGACACACTTCTAAACCTTGTGGACAGCCTTTCCAGAAGAGTTGAAGCTGTTAAAGCTGCAAAGGGTGGACCAACTCAATATTGAACCTTATGAACTAAGACTGGGATGCCATTAAAGTTAATGTGTGTGTAAAGGCAGGTGTTCTAATACTTTTGCCAATATAGTGTACATCAGCTCACCCCAGATATCCCAATACAGATAAATAACTATATTTGAATATTTCATTCAATTATATTTGTGAAATAATCAAATATATTTAATTATCTGTATTGGGACATCTAGGGTGAACTGATGTATACGAAACTCATATGAATGAGGAACAGCATCTAACATGTGTTTTATCTTTAATCTTTTTAATGACATGAATACGAGATTTGATATAATTTTGTCATGACTTGGTACCTATACAGTAGTTTTTCTTTGTAGGGTATTTTTATATATATGATTTTAAATTTCGGATGTGATACATTTAAAAAATTTCATAGATATGTAGCGCCCCTCAACCCCCTCTACCCGGCAATGGCTCCTCGCAGGTAGAGGAGGCACACCACGCCACAAGCCCGTACCCTCCCGTGTGAGGAGGTTGAGCGGTGTTGTTGATGGGTCTCCACAGTCAGAAAGTCAGAGAATGTTTCTCACCTCTATGAATGACAGAGACAAGTCCTTGTTCTCCCCAGTAACTTGAATGTCCACACCAGCTGTAACTGCAACGCAGAGTTTATTTTCTCTTTTAGTAAAATAACAGTCTCTTATAGAAAAAAGGTTGGAGTAAAGACAGGACAGCACAAGATGTGGGAGAGGTCCAGGCACAAACACAATCACTTCACTGCTCAGCTTCTCAAGCAGACTCAGCCCAGATGGATAGTCCCCCTAGGAAGGGACTAGCAGCCAAATGGTACTCCAACTTAGACTCACAGTCTCTGCCACAGACTGGGTTGAATTTGGTCTCTGCCACAGACTGGGTTGAATTTGGTCTCTGCCACAGACCCGGTGAACTTGGTCTCTGCCACAGACCTGATGAGCTTGGTGCTTCAAAACTTGGCCTCTATGTAAGGAGAAGACATCCCTCCAGAGAGTTACCAGGACCCTTCCTTCACCGTGACTTCTCACTGGTCTCTCGGAACAGTTCCTCCCCCGGCCTCCTCGTCTAAGATGCGGGTCCCCTCGCAAGGGGGCACCCTGGGATTCCTCGATCCTTGATGGGCCCCAGCCGAAGGTGCTGGATCCAAGGCCTTTGCTGCAGCCCCAGGACTAAAGGTGCCTGGGACTGATTCACTGACCTCCGCCCCTGGGCCAAAGGTGCCCAGGGTGGACAGGAACACATTCCTGGGGTAGGACCCCCGACCACGACAGAACGGACAGAACCCAAACAGGCAGCGTCTGCCCCTTTTATATCCTCTCCCAGCATGCACAGCAGGCCTGCCACACCCACGGTACGGCTGCTGAGAGGGGACACACAAGGCACAGCACTGTATCAGTGGTTCAACCCTGGCCTACCATGGCAGCGCCAACTGTAGGCCACAGGGAACTACACACCAATACTCTCCCTGCGGATAAAAATGGTTGACAGAACCCTAACAATTGGGGTGTTTGAGCACAACTACCACTCAAACACTTCCCCTAAATGTAGGACCCCGCTACAGATATAAATATGCTCCCCATTTTTTACTCTTTTTAATTTTATTTTTTTGCGCACTTACTAAACAGATACTGGGGATTATTTACTAAAGGCAAATCCACTTTGCACTACAAGTGCAAACTACAAGTGCAAAGTGGACTTGAAATTGCACTGAAAGTGCACTTGGAAGTGCAGTCGCTGTAGATCCGAGGGGGACATGCAAGGAAAATAAAAAACAGCATTTTAGCTTGCACATGATTGGATAATAAAATCAGCAAAGCTTCCCCTCATTTCAGATCTACCCCTCAGATTTACAGCGACTGCACTTCCATGAGCACTTTCAGTGCAATTTCAAGAGCAATTTGCACTTGTAGTTTGCACTTGTAGTGCAAAGTGGATTTGCCTTTAGTAAATAACCCCCAATGTCTGCAAAAGCAGATATTTACATGTAAAGCCAGATTTTTCTTTTTGCCTAAGATGATAGCAGTGCAGCCAGTGAAAAATGAGCAACCCTGGCAAGGATAAACATTCAGGTTAAGTCAGAAGAGTGACTTTCAGAAACAGATGATCTACCAAGTGGATCATTTTTAAAACTAGACGCCGGAGCTGAAGAATAAAATGATGTTAGATTTGCCCATTACGAAGAGCCTGTATATAATTTCCTTTTATACCTCTAGCACGGTAGAGGCATCGCTCAAAAATGAAAAGAATGATCTCTGCGACTGCAAAATGTGTGTTTAAAACAGTCAAAGATATTCTACTAGCATGGGATTAGCAGGATAACGCTCTCTATTATTTGCTTCAAACTAAAGACAGGATAATTGCAAGTTTTCAACACAACATATTTTGTAGGGAAAAAAAAGGAATAAAGTTGCTTTAAGTTCATAGTAGACCATCAGTTTTGTATTATATGAGCTGATAAAGTGAGTACTTTATTTTTTTTGTAGTTTTAAATGATTAGCAGTACAGATGAATGAACATATTCATGGGGACTGCAATTTTCTCCATGCACATAATTGCAAACTTCCAACAAAGAAAACGTTTGTGTGGCTAGGGATTCCCTGTGACATTTGGGGCACTCCCCTGTTCTTTATTACTGCCCTCCTTGATGTTTTCCTGGCTATTTATGAAAAACAGTCGGGGGGGGGGGGGGATTGTGTCATTAGATACAATAATTAAAATAAACAGGTGCGCTAATCTATAAGAATATTCACAGTGCAAAGATGCACATGACGAAAATTTAAAGGCATAAAGTCCACTCCTACAAAAACAAGTGATAAAAATAAAATGTTTTTTTTTTTTTATAAAACTACTCTCACAGTAAAAAATATACGATTTAGTTCATAAAAGGTGCAAAACAAACATGCATAAAAAAAGTGACTAAAAAATGTCCAACTGGCAAACCCATATGCCACGTACACACGGCCGTTGTTAATGTCATTGAAAAAAACAATGTTTTTCTCGACGTGATTCTTCTCAAGCCTGCCTTGCCTACACACTATTGTGAAAAAAAATGCTTGAACAAAGCGCGGTGACGTACAACACGTATGACGGCACTATAAAGGGGAAGTTCCATTCGGATGGCACCACCCTTTGGGCTGCTTTTGCTGATCTCGTGTTAGTAAAGTTTGGTGAGAGACGATTCGCGCTTTTCTGCCTCGTGCTTTTCAGTCCATTACAGCGTGACGAATGTGCTATCTCCATTACGAACGCTAGTTTTACCAGAACGAGCGCTCCCGTCTCATCACTTGCTTCTGAGCATGCACGTTTTTTCCCGTCATTAAAGCCTACACACGGCCGTTTTTCACAATGAGAAAAACGACGTCGTGAAAAACGACGAGAAAAAAATAGAATATGTTCTAAATTTTTAATGGCCATTTTTCTCATCGAGAAAAATGCTCTGGAGCGTAGACATGATCGTTTTTAATGACCAATTTAAAAAATTGAATTTTTCTCGTCATGAAAAACGGTCGTGTGTACGCAGCAGTATACAAAAGGGAAATGAGTGAACCAAATATGTGAAAACTTCAGTGCTCTTCAAAACACAAAAACTTTAATATCTCATCACCACATGGATTCACTTCTTACCAGATAGCAGTAGCTTCAAGCATTGGATAATAATCCCACCATGCTCCAACGGACTGGGCTGTAAAAACAAACCAAATTCCAGATAGCAGCGGTATCAGACACTGGACAATGATCCCATCAGGCTCCAACACCTTAAGCTTTCAATGGACAAAGGAATCATGGTATCTTTGGTAGAGCTGTAAATCCCATCTGTCAGCTCAAGGATAAGGCTCCATGTACACAGAAGCTCAAAAACGATCATTTTGAACGCCAGATTTCTGGCAGAAAAAGCTGCTTTAAAATATAGCTTTTAGCAGCGTTTTTCACTAGCGTTTATTAGCGTTTTTCAGTGTAGCGTTTTTTAGCTTTTTTTTTTTCAATGGATCAAAAAACGCAAAAAAAACGCTGGCGACAGGCATTTATTAGCCTTTTTTCAGAGTTTTGCGTTTTTTTGGGCGTTTTTTCCAGCCGAAAAACTGCACTTTGAACGCAAATTTCTTGCGTTCAGAAAAAAGCCTATTAACTCCACTGCTCATTAACGCTAAAAAACGCTATGTGTACATGAACACATAGGCTAACATAGAGTGCAGTTAATGGGCTTTTTAAAAAAATGCCAAAACGCCAATAAACTGCAGTTTATCAGCTTCAGTGTACATGGAGCCTAAATCCCAGCACATAAAGGAAGAAGAGGATACAGTAGCCTCGTAGTGCAATATGTTTCAACAAAAGGGTTTATTAAAACAGCACACTAAAAACTTACATCAAGGCAGCCAAACATCAGCAAAAATAAATGCACATAAAAAACAGAACGGTGGTTTGAACCAACCAGCTCAAACAAACGGTTAGACATCTCACAATGGGCGTCAACTCAACTAGTTTCCCCGTAATAGGCTTCAGCTGGGAAAAGAGACTCACCTAGATTGTATAGATTAGATACAATCACAAGCTTATCATGCTCACAGAGTTTCACATGGTATTGCATACATGCACCCCCACACTATATAGAGTGGATAAAAATATGTGCGCAAATGTTTATTGTATTTCTAATATCGTTAACAATAAACCAACAACAATTAAAGCGTTTGTTAACCCCCAAAAAAAAAACAGACCATGTTTACCACTTAAGGACCGGAAGGATTTGCCCCCTTAATGACCAGGCCATTTTTTTTTCGATACGGCACTGCGTCATTTTAACTGACAATTGCGCGGTCATGCAACGTTGTACCCAAACAACATTTATGTTCTTTTTTTTTTACCACAAATCGAGCTATCTTTTGGTTGTATTTGATCACCTCTGCGGTTTTTATTTTTTGCACAATAAACAAAAAAAGAGTGACAATTTTGAAAAAAAAAACAATATTTTTTTTACTTTTTGCTATAATAAATATCGCAAAAAAGAAATTAAAAAAAGAATTTCTTCATCAGTTTAAGTCGATATGTATTGGTCTACATATTTTTGGTAAAAAAAAATAGCAATAAGCGTATATTGGTTGGTTTGCACAAAAGTTATAGCGTCTACAAAATAGGGGATATATTTATTGCATTTTTATTACTTATTTTTTTTTTACTAGTAATGGCGGCGATCTGCGATTTTTAGGGGGAATTCGACATTGCGTCAGACAGATCGGAAACTTTTGACACTTTTTTGGAACCAGTGACATTTATACATCAATCAGAGCTAAACATAGCCACTGATTACTGTATAAATGTCAGTTGCAGGGAAGGGGTTAGCACTAGGGTACGATCAAGGGGTTAAGTGTTCCCTAGGGAGGTGTTTCTAACTGTGGGGGCAGTGTACTGACTAGAGAAGGAGAGAGATCGCTGTTCCTGATCACGCTCTACTTCCCTGTCTGAATGGGTAGCTGTCTGTTTACATTGACAGATCCCAATTCTGCCTCTCTGAGGAGTGATCGTGGGTGGCCAGCAGGCATCGTGGCCGCCGGCCACATGCATCAGCTCCAGCGCTGCACCCCCTATTGCTCTTAAAGTGGCTGACGTACACCTACGGCGATTCGCACAGCCGTGCCAACCTGCCGCAGTTTAATGATGGCGGCTGGTTAAAGCATGTTATACAGCACAGTGCTTGTGCTGTTTAATTGTGCCCCCTGTACAACCTAAAAAACCTGGCTGATCCTGCCTGGCTACACCCTCCCCCATGTATGCTGACCACGGTATATCATGGCTGCTGAGCTCTGACACCGTGGTCAGTTTACGTGCCTCCGCCATCCGCAGCCCTGCTCTCTGTCTCCTTTCCCCCCTCCCCTCCCTCCGTGTCTGCTTGTATCAGTGCCCACCCCCCCAGCTCTTAATGCTCTCATATTAAATATATAATGCTCCCATCCTGGCTCCCTGCGATCACGTGACTCCTCGGTCCTCTCTTTCCTCTCTCCTCTCCGGCTGAGGTCAGCGGCAGTGCTCGGCCCCGCCCACTGAAACTGTTAGTCGGGCAGAGGAGTGAGGAGGCACCCGAGCACTGGGAGCCAATGTGTTATCGGTACAGATAAGCATATGTATTATATATTACAGGTAAGACAAAAATCTCCGGCGCTCTGGGTTTCTTATATATCACAGGCACAGGGGAACTTATTGTTATAATACAGAGGAGATAGGAGCATTTTATATCAGTGGCTTAACAACCAATTTACCTATTTTAAACAGTAATAAATCTGCTTAGTCCTATTGACTCAAGCAATCAGTCGATTAATGTTTGCAGCATCAAAAATGTACCTAAATACTTTGCCTATTACTCTAATTAAGAATTTCAAGCACCAGAATGGATCGGACTGGTGGGAAGTTCATGAAACACTACTAATTGGACTCTTCTGAAGCCCCAAGAAGATAGCTAGCTTATAAAAAGACAGAAACCTGACCATTGTATGCCTGAGGTCTTTTTGAAAACTGACCACCAAACTGATAAGTAATTAAAATTCACCTGGCAGCTGCAGATTTCAAAGCTCCACACCCCTGCAAAAAAATTAAACCTAGGTCTGTACCTTTAAAAACACTATCACGATATCCACCCACTCGTCCCACCTCAGCTAAACTACGCTAAACCTGTCCCTGCCTTCCCAACTTCTTACATACCTCACGTCCAAAAGTGCATCCTCCTCTTGTGTTTATGGCCTATTCAATGACCTCTGCACTAGGTCCCCATTGACCTAAAGTGGGCTGTATACCATAGATTTTAAGTCCCAAACATAAGCCCCCTGCTGCCAGCACTGATTTTTTCACTAGATGGGCTATAAACACTGAAGCAAGCCATGGCTCTTGAACTAAGATAAATAAAAAGTTGGGGGGGGGTGTATTTAGCCCTTATTATTGACTCAGAAATAAACTGCCAAAGTGTCCCCATATCTTCCAGTACCATGGAGTCAGAAACTTACCATGGTTCTCTGGGCCAAGCAGCCATATTCAGACATTGGAAGCCTGAACAAGCACACCTGCTTGTGTCCCCTCTGCAGGGCTCACACCATCATTCTCAACCTCAGCTTGCATAGACACTCTCACGTTTCTATTCTCCCTGGTCAACTTGGCTGAAAACACAGGATATCAAAGGTCAACCATTCAGGTCTCAGTCTAGTCTAGTCTATTAACTGATCTTTGTCTTCCCCACCCTTATCAAGAAAAAGTAATACTTGGTTGCTGTCATAGAAAATCTTTACCAAGTGCAACAAGGATGTACATTCAAACTACAACGTTTAACACAGTTCCAACAAAAGTCCCTTCTGCAAAAATGCCTGCTTCGGGCTCATTACATGAAATTTAAAATGAGAATTAAAACTATACAGAGAACTGGAGTTGTAACTAATGGGAGCAACTAGATTTCACCATTATTTATTTTTTAGGAGAAATTAAACAAGAATTTGATAGGTTGCTGTGGGACACAAAAGCAATCTTGTGTTCTTTTTCTTCTCTTCAGCTTTAACGAATTACCCCTATAGCTTCCTATAATAATATGATATGGATTTAAAGAATATCTATAGCCCAAACAGTTTTTTTCTGTCATGGATAGATTTGGGAAGGTTTGGAATGGGGGTTGATCGCCATTTATCCATCAATCGTGGCAATGTTGGGGCATAGAGTTTTGGAAGAATTTACTAGATCCTAGTCTCCCTAAGGTTGAGAACCACTAAAGTGGGAGAAGGGGCACAGCTACACAATAAGATCTGTGTAAACTATCTTCGCACTCACCCACTCAAAAGCTTTAGCACTCAAGATTAACACAAACTTTTGTTGTGTTTTTTCCAAATTAAATTAAAGCATTTTTGTAATTCATCCGAAGTGTTTCGATATACCCACTTGAGAGAACTATATTCTCTTCTTCTTTTTTATGAGGTTTGGGTCTATCTTTTACTGCGTCCCCTGGGTTACCATGTGGATGAGTTTTGAATACTTAATGTGAAAACATATATTTTTTCAATTAATATACAGGATTATTAGCGGTAGATCCAGGAAATCAACCCATTTCTTTTAACACAAACTTTCAACAGATTAATTACCTAATGTGCTGCACTAAATAAATCTCCATATTAGTGTCAATCTAACAAAAACAAATCCTGCAAAAACAATGATGTGAAAATATACAATACTTCCTTTTCAAAACAGTGTTCAATGTATATGTGAAAAAATATATAAATTGTGAACAAATATCCAAATAAGTCCATGTATTAATCAATCTAATGTGAAGCATTGATAATTCTCCTTCCCCAAATGAAAGCAAATCCCAATGTGCTCATAAAGAATCCCCACCACCAACATAGGTTATGAATTGTTTCTCACCTTAATTTGTGACCTTTACATTTTAAAAGGTTTCCAAGTGCCTGTCCCCCTTTTAGAGCAGGAATCAGCTAGGCAACTGGCAAACAGATTCTTTTCTCTCCGGTGTATTCAAATTATCAGTACAATTTGGCCACGCAAGGATACAGGAATAGGCAGAAATTGGTGCTTTCTGTATACTAATGTTAAATCAAAAAAGCTATGTAAACAAAAACATTACCACTGCTGTTCAGAGCCAGATGTAGCCCATGGTTCATTTCTTGCTATGTAGTCCAACTGACAGCTGGCCAGGCACAACTCTCCACTTAAACCACTGCTCTGAATGCTGTGTGCCTTACCATGCGCCACCCTGTGTTTTACGTCAGTATTGACATCATTAAAGCGGGATTCCACCCGCAATTTTTTTTCTTTTTAAAGACAGCAGCTACAAACACTGTAGCCGCTGACTTTTAATAAGGACACTTACCTGTCCTAGGCGCCCGCGATGATGGCCCCCCCCATGCCAATCCAGATCATTGCAGGTCCCGGCGCCGCCATCCACAGTAAGGGAAACAGGCAGTGAAGCTTACAGCTTCACTGCCCGTTTCCTACTGCGCATGCGCGAGGCTCGCGCCGCTTTGTGAATGGGCGGCTGCTCTCTGGGATACACACAGTTCCCAGAAGGCAGTGCGCCCCATTCACCAGAAGTAGGATGCGGAAGAAGACCCACCGCGGATAAGGCAGATTAGGAACATCTGCATAGCAACAGGTATTTTGGGTGAGTAAAAATGTTTTGCTTTTTAAAATTTTTATTTTTTTTATTTTTTTGCAGCATCTTCGTGTCATTTTTTTTTTCAGGGTGAAACTCCACTTTAAGAATCTGTTTGCCAGTTGTCTAGCTCAGTGGTTCTCAACCTCAGTCCTCATGTATTTCCAACGGGCCGTGTTTTCAGGTTTTGCTTTACTTTGCACAGCTGCTTTATATTAATATCAATGACATGGTAATGATAAGAGCTATTTTATTTACCCACTTCAGCCCCTGACCATTTGGCTGCCCAAAGACCAGAGGACTTTTTGCGATTCGGCACTGCGTCGCTTTAACTGACAATTGCGCGGTCGTGCGATGTGGCTCCCAAACAAAATTGACGTCCTTTTTTTCCCCACAAATAGAGCTTTCTTTTGGTGGTATTTGATCACCTCAGCGGATTTTATTTTTTGGCGCTATAAACAAAAAAAGAGCGTAAATTTAGAAAAAAGCTATATTTTTTACTTTTTGCTGTAATAAATATCCCCCAAAAATATATATAAAAAAAAATAAAAAATTCCGCAGTTTAGGCCGATAAGTATTCGTCTACATATTTTTGGTAATTATGGCATTTTGATTAATTATTATTTTTTTACTACTAATGGCAGCGATCAGCGATTTTTATCGTGACTGCGACATTATGGAGGACACTTTTGACGCCATTTTGGGGCCATTGTCATTTATACAGCGATCGGTGCTATAAAAATGCATTGATTACTGTGTAAATGACACTGGCAGTGAAGGGGTTAACCAGTAGGGGGCGCTGAAGGGGTTAAGTGTGTCCTAGGGATGTGTTCTAACTGTAGGGGGGGTGGGCTACATGTGACACGACACTGATCACCGCTCCCGATCACAGGGAACTGTGATCAGTGTCCTGTCACTAGGCAGAACGGGGAAATGCTTGTTTACATCAGCATTTCCCTGTTCTTTCTCTCTGTGAGACGATCGCGGGACTCCCGGTGGACATCAAGTCTGCAGGAACCGCGGTCACACTCACGGACCTCGCGGTGGACGTGCACACGCCCACAATGCCACGTCTTAAAGGGGACGTACCTGTAAGCCCATATGCCCAGCCAAGCCATTGTGTCGATGTATATCGTCGTGCGCTGGTCGGCACGTGGTTAAGGGAAGTTGCCAAAACATGGCCCGTTGTGGGTACTTGAGGACTGAAGTTGAGAACCACTGGTCTAGCTGATCCTGACTCTAAAAAGGAACAAGTGCTTGGAGACTTTTTATAATGTAATGGTCTCAAGTTAGAGCCCACCATAGATGGTTTGAATCTCGGCAAGTTCAGCAGGGACCAGACGAAATTCAATCCATCCATGGGCAGGCAGATTGTACAAAACTCAAACCATTGATTGACTTGGGTACAACCAGCATGTCTGATTTTCAGAATTTGTTTATTGTCTGCTGCTATCAGCAGTCATTGTGTTCCATGAGAGGGATTCCCCGTCAACAAAAAGTTGCATCATCTATGACGAAAGTCACATCATCTATGACCTGCCTAAGGTGAGAAATCATCCATAGCCTCTGTTGGTGGTGGAGATCCTTTCACAAGCACATTGGGGATTTGCTTTCATTTTGGGAGGGAGATTTATCACTCCTTCACAAGTTTAATGCATGCATGGACTTATTTGGATATTTTTTCACAATGTATATTTATTCTCACATATATATTGAAAACTGTTTTGAAAATGAATTATTGTATATTTTCACATCATTTTTTTTTGCAAGATTGACACTGAAATGAAGATTGATAAACCATAAAATCACCATGCTTAATTGCTGTTTACTACAACTACTGTCAATAATTCTTAATACATTTTGCTTGGTACAATTAAGAATATATTCATCAATGTCAAAGGGTATTTGCTAACTACCCATGTACTTCACTGCTGTAACTAATTCTTCTCAATTTTCACTTAGTACCACAAAAAGTCATCATCCCCATTAATCATAGTCCGAGCACATTTTGCTAGCCAGCAGTTGACACTGTAAGCTGTCAGGTATTGTTGCTCTGACTTAATCTATGTAACAGATTTATTGACAAAACCATAAACAATCTAGAAAGCATTTGAGAATCTTACTATTATCGTCAGACCAAGGGTCAGAGTTACAGAGTGAAAATGGAAGTTAATGTTGAAAGTTAAGAGATTTAAGGTTAGATTTCTGTTTATCCTCTGTGTGATTGAAGAACAGTAGCCAGTGCCACTATTAATTTCACAATGCAGAGACTTTCTGGAATATTGACCATAATGAATGCATATCTTTTGTTTTGTGACTGACACATACCAATCATGTTGTGTGTTCTAGCACACACATGTTATTGTGGGTTTCAGGTCTAGATAAAAAGAAATCACATTATTCTTGTAGTTGATTGTGCAAAAGCATCAGAGTGAAAAATAAATATGTTTCTGCAGTTGCTTGATTAGATATATCCATCGTCTTTTGTGTTTTCTTTTTCTGACACATTTTTTTACACCAAAGTAAAGATTTCTATTCTATACATTCAAATGTTATCTATTGTTCATTTTTTAGTTGTTCTGCTCTTTCATGCAACAAACTTTAGTATCTCAGTTAATGAAATACGAAAAACTGAAATTTTTATCTGTTTTTCTTTTATTACAAAATTAAGTTTAACCCGTAGTGGTAAAATATGCAGTAGGTCAGAATTTTACGCAATAACCTGATTGCAAGGTCAAACGGGGCAAATAGCAAACTAGATTTTTAGAAATTCACTCTTCTCTAATTAGCAGTTCAACATTTATTAAATTACAAAGAACTCTTCATCTCAGTATATGACATTTTCTTTTCAAATGATTACATAGGAAAGATGTGAAAGAAAGAGAAATGTTACACAATATACCTGAATATATAAGTAATCTATTCAAATAATAATCCAGGTTTCCTAAAGATATTGGGCAGTCATTTGTAGTTACTATTAGGGGTAGGCTAACAATCTACAATTTATAGCATTTACCAAAAGAAATGGCGAGACCAGATATGTGCCCCGTACATACTCTAAGTTCTGTGATACTACAATAAATTCATGAGCCTTTGGGCTTTCTATGTACTCTTGGTAGTGTAATGGAACTGGAATTAGTGTCAGAATAGGACAATAGTTTGTTTATATGTATGAAAGTGGGCTCCAACTGTGTGCTATAATTGTCAGAATAGTTCTGTTACTTAAGCCATTGATGCATGGAGGATGACAATGTAACCCATGCTTTCAAAAGGGTTATTCACAGGGGAACTACAGGCATGGAACTTTGCCTTATGGCAAGCAATTTCAATCACTGGAAAATAAAAGCAAGGAATGTGACTGGTTGCTGTAATTAACAACACCACTTTTGCTTAAAAGGAAAGTAAAGAGATTTTGTACATATGCTCTGTCATTATTTATTATGGGTAGGACAAAACATACAAATATTGCATATTAATGTGTAGTCTTGTATCCAGCCAGCAGGTGGAACTCTAGGTTCATTCTCACATCATTAGCATGATTACTTTTCATCTGTGCTAAAAAGAAAACGTCTATTGTACTATTGTTTATAGAACTCAATGTGCTATCACAGCAGTGACTCTTTATCCGGAGTTAGAGGTCTATGCAAACAAAATACAGAAACAAAAGCAAGCTTTGTCTGCTGTGCTGTTTTTAGTTTGCCCATAGTGTTTTAGGAATCCTTGGTAGCAT
Source organism: Rana muscosa (assembly GCA_029206835.1). Taxonomy (NCBI): domain Eukaryota; kingdom Metazoa; phylum Chordata; class Amphibia; order Anura; family Ranidae; genus Rana; species Rana muscosa. The sequence continues at coordinate 95,211,085 of CM055120.1, read as the reverse complement.
AATACATTTTTATAGTGAAAAAAAATAGAATATTAAAGTAGATGTAAACCCATTTTTTTTTTTTGCTGTCACAATGAAGTGTGAAAGATTTCCTATCATTTGTTCCAGGTCTTGCCACAAAGAGTTAATCCAGCTCTGAGCAATCCTCTTTTATTTTTCAGTGAGATAAAACGGACAAACAGAGTTACCTTTGTCCGTTTCGCCCCCTTGCTTTGAGTGGCAGGTTATTTACATATCTCGTGCACTAGCTTTTTAATTCCCACCCCCACTTCTTTTCTGAAGTCATGTGGTTACTTTTCTGGATTTTGACTGGATGTTAGTGATCATAGCAGAAGAATACACAGGAGAAAATGCATGTTGACAAGGGGAGTGTAGAGGTGGGCGGGGAGTCTAATGACATCACGACCCACCGAGCTCCAGACAACAGATCCACCCACAAAATCTGCAGTTTTTCAGGTCTCATAACAGACAGAGGGGAGACATTTGACAGATAAGGATACATGCAGGAGGCATCTATATCCTTATAGATCAGCACTATGGCAGTAGTTTAGAAAGGATGAGAGTGGGTTTACATCCACTTTAAAATACCAAGTGCTTACTGACGTCTCCCTGGCACTGGTGACCTCATCTTGGGTTTTTATCCTCCTACCCAAAATCTGCCCTGGGTCTTGGTACTCCTTTGCAGTAACTCCTCAAAGACTTAAATAAGGCTATACCCCTACACTGGAGACCCTAGGGGTACAGCCATATTCAAGTTTATGGAGATTTACTTCACAGGCATGAAACAATAAAAGATTTTGGCCCCGAGGACATAAAGACAAGGAAAGGGCTTCCAAATGCTAGGTAGAGGTGAACAAACACCTGGGGGAGTCTAGGTTAGTTTAGATTCAGTGACTAGGAAGGATCAGCTGGATTTTTGTACGTGAGCAGGCCATTTAAGCATTTTGTTAGGAGAGCATTGCTTGTCCAAAGCTCCACTATAAGCACCCAATGTGTTCATTTTCTTGGATGAACTTTGCAAAGAAGCAGTAACATCAGCGCTATCTCAAAACCACAGGCGAGAATGCAAAAAGCAACTAAATAGCTAGGAAACTCTGGAAAAAACAAATCAATGTTGTCACGGGCAGTGCTATATTTACCATAAGTCACTTATGGACCAATACCTAGGGCAGCAGAGTGAGAGGAGACAGCACCTGGTTTAACTCCCAAATGTTACTTACCTTTTCATTGTTTTTTTTCTCCTCTGCCTTGGACATTTGTGGCTAATTCCACAAGAAAACTGTAAGGGAAGGTGGTGCATGAAATGTGAAACCATTATTTACAGTAATCCTTTGGTTGCCTGTCAAATTAAACAGTGGTCCATATAAAGCAGACCTTGTTCAAATTGTTAAATTGGAAAGGAGAAGGACAAGATATAATGAACATGTCACTTTCAAACATTGTGTTGCAAGAAGATAGGTACCATCATCCTACTTTGAAATGAGAATGGGAACAACCATAACATCGGTACAACGTAATGAAGCGATCACATCAAGAACAGTTTGATCAGAATTCATTAGGCAAGTGGTGCAGTAATTCAAAGTAGTAAATATAAATGTAGCTCCCTTCCCAAATGGTTGGGACGCTATGTGTAAATTTAGGGGTAGTTGGGCTCAGACCTGGATAATTGTGTTGAAATTTTGCTTCTGCTCTGGGTGTGATACTGCCTGGCAGTTGTGTTCCCTGTTCGCCTGTAGGTGGCACTGCCACCACCAGCCCAGGTTGAAATACAGGGGTATCACACCACATTGGGTGTCCTTTCTCGGCAGCCGTGCAGTGGGCGTGGTTAACCCGCTGTGCATGCTGGGAGAAGGTACATAAAGGGGCAGACGCCATTAGCAGGGGGTCGTACCTGTGTGTGCGCCTCGTAGCCCGCATGGTACGGGGTGCGTGCGTGTGTTCCAGCCCTGGGCACCTTCAGCCCGAGCCTGCATCACTTCCTGGTAGGCCCAGCTCTGCTGGCTGGGGCCTATGCCTTTAGAAGGGATCCCAAGATGCCCACCAGCAGGAAATCCACTCTTGGGGAAGGAGGCCAGGGGAGGATCTGCCCCAGAGGAAACTGGCAACGGTACTGCTGTCTCGGGAGGAGGCCTGGAGACTCACCTAAGAAGGGATCCATTACTACAAGCCCTGCAATGCGCCAATCTGGCATAAAGGTTCTCTCTATTGCTTGGCTGGGAGGTTCGGGACTTTGATAATCCTGTGGCAGAGGATTCCTGATCGCATCCCTAAATTCTCAGATAAAGTTGATCCGTGCTTCATCCTGGCTGCTAGGACCAAAGGAAACTGAACTATCCGGGTGAGCAATACCCACTCAGGCTTGAGTGGCGACGTTGTGCCTTTAGCGTTGCGTGCCTGAAGCTTCCCCTCTACTTCTCTCATCTTCCTGCTTTCTCTACATGTTCCCACAGCAAGAAAATGAAAAAAAAGCCTTCCTGTTTAGGTTTTACATTTGTGTGGACATTGACTTTTTCCAGAGACTCTCTATACCATGACAACGGAAGCCATGGAGGTACAGTAGTTTGCATGACCCAAAACAAAACAAGCTGGTCCCTTAAATGGGGGTAAGCGCTGCATAAACATAACTAGTTAGAACAATAATTTGTCAAAGTCTGGGAGTTAGTTCGAAAAAGCAATAAGTGTCAGGGAGGGCCAAAAATTGCATGGTAAATGATTGGATATGGGATGTGTAAAGGTTTCAGTAAACCATAAAAGAGAAGGAAGGGACATGCGAAAGATTATTGAGTACATAGGAAAAGAACTTAGGTGGAGGTGACTGGACTGGATCATCTAGGGGGTGTTATATTTTCATATCTCCCAGTCATTATTATTTTATTATTCTGTTGGAAATAACGACAAGGATTTAGTACACTTACAAGGACAATGTAGCTAATGAAATTTGTGATGTAGCACAACAGAAAATTATTTAATAAAAAGCTTTTCTCACTGACTGCATGACATTGACCTCTTTAAAATTGGTGGCACAAATGAGAAATTGATTTTGAGTCAACTATTGCGTGCAAATAATATCTGGATTTCTAATTGATGCGTAGAGGAATTAACAAATTACAGATGGGTCCACAGTTATCCTAGAAGTGAGGTATTCTCTGGAGAAGTCTATCCAAAGTCAATTTTACATCTCACAGAGCTATCACTGATCCTGTAGAGTGCCGTGCGACAGCTGCTATGGAAATCTGTACTTTACAATTTAATGTTTACATTTATTGTTGCTAAATTAAAAAAAAATCAGGCAGACAGCAATGAGTTAGGCAATTCATTGTTCTTTTATTTAGACATTTCTCTTCCACTATATATTATGCATTGGTGGAGCAAAGTTGAGCTTGCCATATGTAATCCCAACATTTCTGTTTACCTTGCTATGAACTTAAAGTCTGCTTGGGAAATTACAAGTTATTTTAGGTCAATTATATGATGTAAATGTTTTAGTATAATATGGATCTGCTCAGGTTCCCCTTTCATTTGAATGAATATAAATAATGTCTTAAATTTAACCACTTCCTTACTGGGCACTTAAACCCCCCTCCTGTCCAGACCAATTTTCAGCTTTCAGCACTGATGCACTTTGAATGACAAGTGCATGGTCATACAACAATGTACCCAAATTATCTTTTTTATAATTTTTTTCACACAAATAGCACTTTCTTTTGGTGGTATTTAATCACTGCTGGGGGTTTTTATTTTTTGCTAAACAAACAAAAAACATGGACAATTAAAATAAAAATAAAAATCATGTTTCATAGTTTGTTATAAAATTTTGCAAACAGGTAATTTTTCTCCTTCATTGATATGCGCTGATGAGGGGGCACTGGTGGGCACTGGTGGGCACTGATAGGCTGCACTGGTGGGCACTGATAAGCACAGATAAGGTGGCACTGATAGGCACAGATAAGGCGCACTGATGAGGACAGATAAGGTGGCACTGATGGGGACAGATAAGGCGGCACTGATGGCCACTGAAGGGTGGCACTGATGGGGGGCACTGATGGATGGCATTGATAAGGGCACTGATGGCACTGATGGACATTGATAGGTGGCACTGATAGGTGGCACTGATGGGCACTGGTAGGTGACACTAATGGGCACTGGTAGATGACACTGATGAGCACTGGTAGTAGACACGGATAGGCGGCACTGGTAGGTGACACTGGTGACACTGATAGGTGGCACTGTGGGCTCTGATGGGTGGTACTATGGGCACTGATGGGTGGCACTGTGGGCAGAACTGTAGGCACTGATAGGTGGCACTGGTGGGCACTGGTAGGCAGCACTGTTATGCACTGACAGGTGGTACAGATGAGCAGGCGGCTGCTCTCCTTCATCGGGACCACTGTCCATCTGACAGCCGCCGGCGATCGCCTACCGTATATACTCGAGTATAAGCCGAGTTTTTCAGCACATTTTTTGTGCTGAAAATGCTCCCCTCGGCTTATACTCAAGTCTATGTCCATCTTCACATTTGTGTGCCTGGTCCGGGCCCCCACTCTTCCTCTACAAGTGTGCAAAGTTTTTTGTCCAGGGTACATACGGTCGGGGAGCACTGATTTTTCAAAACCGGGCACCCCTTCCATAGACTCCCATGTTAAATGGTAATTTCTCCGGTAAATTTGCAGACCCGGTACTGGCCGGCCCTAGGTCCCCTGGACCCCAAACTTGGCACAGATGTAGCCTCACTCTTCATCTACAAGTGTACAAAGCTTGTTGTCCACGGGACCTACGGCCTGGGAGAACCCATTTTTCAAAGCCGGGCACCCCTTCCATAGACTCCCAAGTTAAACGTCAGTCTAGTCACACAGCGCCAGAGATCAGGTAGGGAGATTGGGCACAGTGAGGCATGGACACAGTGAGGCATGGGCACAGTAACAGTGAGGCATGGGCACAGTGAGGCATGGGCACAGTGAGGCATGGGCACAGTGAGGCATGGACACAGTGAGACATGGGCACAGTAAGGCACAGTAAGGCATGGACACAGTGAGGCACGGTGAGGCATGCACATGGACACAGTGAGGCATGCACAATGGACACCCTAGGCTTATACTCGAGTGAATACGTTTTCCCAGTTTTTTTAGGTAAAATTAGGTGCCTCGGCTTATATTCGTCTCGGCTTACACTGTATTTTTTTTCTCCTCACGCTATCAGTGTGAGGAGAATAAATAACCGATTACCGTCTCTGTTTAAATCACATGATCAGCTGTCATTGGCTGACAGCTGACGATGTGGTAAGGGGTCGGGGTCGGGATCTGTCATCAGCTGAGTCTAATTGACTGATCAGGCCGCTCGAGAACGGGAGGACGTCCAGGGACGCCCTCATGGCAAATTAGGTCTGCGCTGAAGCCATCTTTCGGTTATAGCGCGGATCTGCCTCTATCCTATATTCAGGATAGAGGCAGAATAAGCACCAACCTCAGGTGCTGCAGAGGGAGGATGTATTTGGGGTCGTAGACTAGATTGGTTGCTTCACCAGATTAAACCAGGAGAGATGCTCTTTGGGGACAATGAATGGCTCTGCTGTCAGACAGATGGAAAAGAAAACGTTTTCCTTGAATCATTGGAACTTGTTTTCCTTCTGTATCTAGTCACATGACTAATGATATGCAGTAGACCTGTGGCATTAAAAGTGCAGAACACCAAATAATAAACAGACTATGCACACATGGAGGGAGCACACATGAGCAGGGCAAGGTCAGGACAAAGACAGGAAACAACGGTAGCAGGGAGCAAGGTACTAGGAGCTGGGAGCAGGTCTCAGGATCCGGTACAGGAGCAGGTACAGGAACAAGGATCAAGATCAGGCAGGGACACGTCACACTGGAAGAACACTGAACTTCAGTCAAAGGGGGTATTATATACCTTCCAGAAGCCTACGCCAGGTGCAGCCTAATTACCCTGACAGCCCAGCTGCTGGGGGACACCTGCTGGTGGCCACTGGAACTGCGCCCCTCGACTCTGGGAACAACAGTGCCACCAGCAGCAAACACAATATTGGCATGCGTTAAAAAGGAGATTAACTCCAGAGATAAAACGATAATTCTCCAACTCTACAAGACTGGTCCGGCCGCACCTGGAGTATGCTCTCCAGTTCTGTGCACCAGTCCTCAGGAAGGATGTGCTGGAACTGGAGAGAATCCAGAGAAGGGCAACCAAACTAATAAAGGGTCAGAAGGACATTAGTTATGAGGAAAGGTTAGGAGCACTGAACTTGTTCTCTCTGGAGAAGAGACACTTGAGAGGGGATATGATTTAAATGTACAAATACCTTACTGGTGACCCTACAATAGGGATAAAACATTTCTGCGTAAGAGAATTTAATAAGACACGCGACCATTTACTAAAATTAAAAGAAAAACGGTTTAACATTAAACTGCGTAGAGGTTCTTTACTGTAAGAGCAGTTAGGATGTGGAATTCCCTTCCACAGGCAGTGGTTTCAGCGGGGAGCATTGATAATTTAAAAAAAACTATTAGATAAGCACCTCAACGACCACAGCATACAGGGATATGCAATATAATACTGACATAAAATCACACACACATAGGTTGGACTTGATGGACTTGTGTCTTTTTTCAGCCTCGCCTACTATGTAACTATGTAACTATGTAACCAGCAGGTGACACAAGTCCTGACACACATTTATTTTCTACGAATTGCATGCTTCAGTACCTGATATTTGATTTAGAGTCAAACTGTTTTGATTTGCTACCATACACCTCATTGCATCTACACTGTATGCCTCTATTGATGTCAGCAATGATGAAATGTGTTTGGAAGAGCTTAGCAATCTAGAAGTGAGCTGATGGCTTTGGGCTGAAGGAATCTGATAGCTGCTTGGTGGCATACAGGGTTCTCTGCACAGCACCAGTTGATTGCCAGGCTTTCAATGTGTTAAGCATTCTCCCGTGTTACATTCACGTGAGTGCAACTTTAACTGTTTACAAAAAAATTATTGCGGTGATCACTATGTTCCCTTTCTAATTTCTTTGAGCTTGGTTATCTGGTGCATCCATGAGTGGCTGTGTCTATTGATCAGCCTGGTTTGTTGAAGTTGGTGATTCCATGGGGGGAGCGTTGATAATTCACATGGACCACATAGCATCTGAGAATTACTACTGCTGAGTAGGGATGAGCTTTATGTTCGAGTCGAACATGAGTTCGACTCGAACATTGGCTGTTCGCCCGTTCGGCGAACAGCGAACAATTTGGGGTGTTCGCAGCAAATTCGAAAAGCCGCGGAACACCCTTTAAAAGTCTATGGGAGAAATCAAAAGTGTTAATTTTAAAGGTTAATATGCAAGTTATTGTCATAAAAAAGTGTTTGGGGACCCGGGTCCTTCCCCAGGGGACATGTATCAATGCAAAAAAAAGTGTTAAAAACTGCAGTTTTTTCGGGAGCAGTGATTTTAATAATGCTTAAAGTGAAACAATAAAAGTGAAATATTCCTTTAAATTTTGAAACCTGGGGGGTGTCTAAAGTATGTCTGTAAAGTAGCGCATGTTTCCCGTGTTTACAACTGTCTCTGCACAAAGTGTCATTTCTGAAGGAAAAAAAGCCATTTAAAACTACTCCGGCTATTCATGAATTGTCGGTCCCGGCAATACAGAGAAAAGTCATTGAAAAAATGACAGGGCCCCCCCCCCCCCCAGTCCATTACCAGGCCCTTTGGGTCTGGTATGAATTTTTTCAATGACTTTTATCTGTATTGCCGGGACCCGACAATTCATTAACAGCGCAGGTAGTTTTAAATTACTTTTTTTTCCTTCACAAATGACATTTTCTGCAGGGAACCAAAATTAAAAAAATAAATAAAATGTGTGGGGGTCCCCCCAAATTCCATATCAGGCCCTTCAGGTCTGGTATGGATATTAAGGGGAACCCTGCGTAAATAAAAAAAATGGCATGGGGTTCCCCCAAAAATCCATACCAGACCCTTATCCAAGCACGCAACCTGGCAGGCCGCAGGAAAAGAGAGTTGATGGGGACAAGGGCCTCATCCCCACAACCCTTGCCTGGTGGTTGTGGGGGTCTGCGGGCGGGGGGCTTATCGTAATCTGGAAGCCCCCTTTAACAAAGGGGACCCCCAGATTCCGGCCCCCCATGTGAATTGGTAACGGGGGTACATTGTACTTCTACCATTTCACAAAAAAAAGTGTCAAAAAGGGGGCTTCCAGATTATGATAAGCCCCTCATCCGCAGACCCCCACAACCACCGGGCAAGGGTTGTGGGGATGAGGCCCTTGTCCCCATCAACATGGGGACATGGTGCTTGGAGGAGTCACTGACCCCCAAAGCACCCTCCCCATGTTGAAGGCATGTGGCCTGGTACGGTTCAGGAGGGGAGGCGCTCTCTCGTCCCCCCCTCTTTTCCTGCGGCCTGCCAGGTTGCGTGCTAGGATAAGAGTCTGGTATGGATTTTTGGGGGAACCCCACGCCATTATTTTTTTTAATTTTGGCGCGGAGTTCCCCTTAATATCCATACCAGACCTGAAGGACCTGATATGGAATTTGGGGGGATCCCACGCATTTTTTTTTTTCATTTTGGTTCCCTGCACAAAATGTAATTTTTGAAGGAAAAAAAGGTAATTTAAAACTACTTGCGCTATTAATGAATTGTCGGGTCCCGGCAATACAGATAAAAGTCATTGAATAAAATGGCAGGGGTTCTCCTTAATATTCATACCAGACCCAAAGGGCCTGGTAATGGACTGAGGGGGGGGCTGTCATTTTTTCAATGACTTTTCTCTGTATTGCCGGGACCGACAATTCATGAATAGCCGGAGTAGTTTTAAATGACTTTTTTTCCTAAAGAAATTACACTTTGTGCAGAGACAGTTGTAAACACGGGAAACATGCGCTTTTCTTGTTCATACATCACGGGACACAGAGCAGCATAGTCATTACTATGTGGGTTATATAGAATTACCTTCAGGTGCTGGCACTGGCAACTTCCAAAACAGGAAGTACCCTCCCCTATATAAGCCCCTCCCATCCGGGAGCACCTCAGTTTTTTTGCCAGTGTCTAAGGTGTTGGCCAAGGTTAACATGTATTCATCTGGGCTTGTGTACAGGTTCTCTGGGCCTTAGCAAGCTATTCCGGATCCGACCAAAAAAGCTTCATAGCTAAACGGTCGGTACCCGGGCCTTGCAGAGAAGAGCAGGGTTTTGCCTGTAATGCCTCTCTTAGGAGGGCTGGACCCTGGGATCCAGAGCTCTGGTCATACCCAAAACCAAGAGGCTATCTGTGCAGGGTGCTATACAGGTCCAGGGGAGTGGAATCCTTGGGAACCCGGTCCCTGAAGGTCTAGTACAATGCCTGCCATGAGAGGTGAAGTTTGGGCTTCCGTGGACCAAACAAAGTCCTGCGGCGGGGAAAAGGTAAGTGGGGGCCCCTCAGGAACTTGGTTCTATTGAGGGGACCCCCAAGCCTAATATGTCTTTCTGCCTGTTACCTAAAGGTATTCCCGCTAATAGCTGTATATGCCTAAGAAATCCTAGAAATGTCTTTTCATAAGGAAGTTTTAAAAACTGTAAACCTAGAAATGTTTTTCATAAAGGGGGTTTTAAAAAAAAAAAAAGACAAAGTGCGGTACCTGTGTTTGTCCACTAGAGGCCGCTGTGGAACATCTTTTTTTCTTGGGACTATTCCTTCCATGGTGAAAGTCCAGGCAGATGAGTGAGCTCTCTATCAGGGAAGCTGCATTCCTCTGTCATGCTGCCAAGTAGTTTCCTTCCATCCCCGAGTCCTGGTGAAACAGGGACCCTGGCTCCTCTCCCTACATGGCGCCAAGAGCGCACACGTGCACGCGCGCGCGCGCACACACGCTTTCTTTTTATAAGATTTAGCTTCAAAAAAGGGGGCGGAGCCTGGCGGATGACGCGCTCTGTGCGCCCAGCGCTTCTGCGCATGTGCGGGCGTCCCAGCAAGATAAAAGGACTCAGTCCACGCTGCTTGCTATGGACACAGAGCATGAAAAGGAGCTGGTAGCATGGTATAGGGGCTTACAGCGGGCGGTTGATACAGGCATCCCCAGAAAGACGCATTAGTAGACACCCACTGATGTACATAGCAGCAAATTGCATTAGACTATTTCAGTAAAGGGGTGTATTGCGGCTGGAATACCTCAGCTTTGAACTAAGGAATATGCCGCCTAAAAAACTCCGAGATATACCTCTCAGGAAGTGTAGGGGGTCTCCATCGGGCTCTGAGGATCTGGAGCAGTCATCTGCACCTTCCTCCCCTGAGAAATCAGAGGTTAATACCCATAAGAAACCCCCGGGAGTGCCAGGTACTGCGGCTGTCCTCAGTCCACCTGCTCCTGCATATATAACAGAGGAGGTTTTTGCCTCAACTCTGGAGGGATTGGAGCAGAGATTGGCAGCATTGATCGCTTCTTCTCTACAGGAAAGAAAGCGCACCAGATCTCCATCCCCTCCATTAGAGTGCCTGTTGGCAGAGCAACAGTCCCAGGAAGGGACTGACCTACCTGAAGGGGATCAGGAGGAGGTTAACTCTGTTTTTGAGGAATCGACAGTAGATGAACCATTTTCAGCATCAAAGACTGAAAGATTGTTGGTCCAGACCCTAACTGACATGGTTCGATCTGCATTTAAAATGCCTCTTGTTGAACCATCAACTACTGCTGTCTCCTCGTTGGGGTCGCTAAAAGCTCCCCAGATTAATTGCTCCTTTCCAATTCATCCATTATTGGAAGGACTTATATACCAGGACTGGGAACATCCTGATAAACTATTTGTTCCACCTAAGAAATTTCAGGTGATCTATCCCATGGAGGAAAAATTCACCCAGAGATGGAATGTTCCTACGGTGGACGCAGCCATTTCTTCTGTGAACAGATCACTGACATGTCCAGTAGATAATGTTCAAATGTTCAAAGATCCAGTAGATAAAAAATTGGAATCTTTATTAAAATCTGCTTTTTCCACAGCAGGGGCTGTTACATAGCCAGCAGTGGCAGCTATTGGGGTCTGCCAAGCTTTAAAGGATCAAATGAAAATGGTCCTGAGGGATTTGCCAGACCAGCAGGCCCAGGCTCTGGCTGATCTGCCTAGAGCATTATGCTTTGCGGTTGACACCATCAAGGATTCTATCCATCAGGCCTCCCGCCTCACGCTGTCTTTGGTACATATGCGTAGGCTTCTGTGGCTCAAGAACTGGTCTGCTGAGGCTCCCTGTAAGAAGCTCTTAGTTAGCTTCCCATTTCATGGAGAACGCCTTTTTGGCGAAGACCTGGATAAATATATCCAGAAGATTTCCAGTGGTAAAAGTACTCTCTTACCAATTAAAAAGAGGTCTAGGGGTCCGTCTTTTAAGAGGACTACCTCTCCTATCCCTGGGACGTCTGCTACTAAGCAGTTCCGACGGCCTCCTCGGTCAAACTCAGGAGGTAAAAATCAGGGACAGTCACAGGGTAATAAAAAGCCCTGGATCCGAAGAGGTACTAAACCAGCCTCCAAGTCAAGCCTATGAAGGGCTGCCCCCACTCAAACGGGTGGGGGGAAGACTTCAGTTGTTCACAGAGACCTGGTGGGAGACGATCAAAGACAGATGGGTGCTCTCTGCAGTAACTCGGGGATACAAGTTGGAGTTAAAAGAGTCTCCTCCTTCCCATTTTATGTGGTCAGGCATGCCAAAAGACCCTCTGAAAAGAAGGTGTCTCCTAGTGGCGTTAGAACAACTATTGCTCCAAGGAGTAATTATGGAGGTTCCTATGGAAGAGTGGGGGTTGAGTTTCTACTCAAACCTTTTCACAGTCCCGAAACCAAACGGGGACATAAGACCCATATTGGACCTAAAGAGTCTAAACAAATTTCTAAACGTCCGGTCCTTCCGGATGGAGTCGATCCGATCGGTCACCGCTGCCCTACAGGGGGAGGAATGGTTAGCCTCGATCGACATCAAAGATGCTTACTTGCATGTTCCCATCTTTCCAGGTCATCAAAAATTTCTACGCTTTGCAGTAGAAGGGCGCCATTTTCAGTTCAGAGCCTTACCATTCAGTCTGGCCACAGCACCACGAGTGTTCACAAAAATTCTGGCCCCACTGTTGGCCGATCTAAGTACACGAGGTGTAACGATAATGGCATACCTACACGACCTGTTGTTGATGGACCACTCAGTTGCCAAGCTAGAAGTGGTAATTGTCGATACAATCAAGTATCTAGAATCTCACGGTTGGGTCATCAACCTGGACAAGTCAGCCCTACAGCCAGTGAAAAACCTGGTATATCTAGGGCTACGGCTGGATTCAAACCAGAGGAAGATTTTCTTACCTCTAGACAAGGTATCCTCTCTGAGGGGCTTGGTCCGTCTGCTTTGTGCAAAAAGACAGCCGTCCATACGCCTGTGCATGAGGCTGCTAGGAAAGATGGTAGCATCATTCGAAGCTGTGCCATACGCCCAATTCCACTCAAGGAATTTACAGAGGGCCATATTGTCAGCCTGGAACGGAAAGATTCAGGCTCTAGACTTCCTGATGGCTTTGTCCCCTTCCGTTCGGAAGAGTCTCTGCTGGTGGTTGATCCCCCAGAATCTCCAGAAGGGAAAACCCTTCAGTCCGATATCCTGGAAGGTGGTCACTACAGATGCCAGCCTTATAGGCTGGGGGGGGGCAGTACTGGAGCAATGGTCTCTCCAGGGCAGATGGTCAAATGTAGTAAGAACCCTGCCCATCAATCTCTTAGAGATACGAGCAGCCCGGTATGCCCTAGTAGCCTGGACATCCAGACTCCAAGGGTCCCCTGTCAGAATCAATCAGACAATGCCACAGCAGTGGCATATATCAATCATCAGGGAGGCACCAGGAGTCGTGCAGCCCAGAGGGAAGTAAGTCACATCCTGGAATGGGCAGAAAAGCATGTCCCATGTATATCAGCTGTCTTCATTCCAGGGGTGGAGAATTGGAAGGCGGACTTTCTGAGTCGCCAACAGTTATGCCCAGGGGAATGGTCCCTTCATCCCGAGGTCTTCCGAGCAATATGTCAGCGGTGGGGAACACCGGATGTAGATCTGCTAGCATCCAGATTCAACGCAAAGGTGGACAGATTTGTCTCCCGGACAAGGGATCCCCTCGCTTGCGGCGCGGATGCTCTGGTGTTCCCTTGGGATCAGTTCAGACTGATATATGCATTCCCTCCGCTACAATTGTTGCCTCGACTCCTTCGCAGAGTCAGGTTGGGAAAGAAGCCGGTGATCCTGGTGGCTCCAGTGTGGCCCCGAAGGGCCTGGTACGCGGAGATCATCAAAATGTCTGTGGGGAGTCCTTGGACCCTTCCACGTCGACCGGACCTGCTTTCGCAAGGACCGATATACCACCCTTCCTTACTAACTCTAAGTTTAACGGCCTGGCTATTGAATCCCACATCCTAAAGAAGAGAGGTCTCTCTAACTCTGTGGTATCAACTATAATCAATGCCAGGAAGCCTGTATCCAGGCAGATCTACTATAGAGTTTGGAAGGCGTACATCACTTGGTGCGAGGCCAGAAAATGGCATCCACGTAAGTACGTTATAGGCAGAATTCTGGACTTCCTGCAGTGGGCTGTAGACAGGAAGTTTGCCTTAAGTACTATCAAGGGCCAGGTTTCGGCCTTATCAATACTATTTCAAAGGCCCCTGGCTATGCATTCACTTGTCAAATCCTTTATGCAAGGTGTGACTCGTATTATTCCACCGATTAAAGCTCCCATATGCCCATGGGATCTAAATTTGATTCTGTCGGTTCTGCAGAAGCAGCCATTTGAACCTTTGCGGCACATTTCCTTGGTTCTACTCACCAGAAAATTGATATTTTTAGTAGCCATATGCTCGGCTAGAAGAGTGTCGGAATTAGCCGCCATGTCCTGTAAAGAGCCATATCTGGTTATTCATAAGGACAGAGTAGTATTACGCCCTCACCCAGCCTTTCTTCCTAAGGTGGTATCGGGGTTTCACTTGAACCAGGATGTGGTTCTTCCTTCTTTTTTTCCCCAAACCAAGCTCGGTAGAGGAAAAGTTATTGCATTCTTTGGATGTAGTAAGAGCAGTTAAAGCTTATCTAAAAGCCACTGCTCAGATTCGTAGAACGGATTCTTTGTTTGTTCTGCCGGAAGGCCCCAGAAAGGGTCAGGCAGCATCAAAATCTACTTTAGCCAAGTGGATTCGACAGGTCATAATACAAGCCTACGGCTTGAGAAGTAGACCGCCTCCGTTCAAAGTTAGGGCGCACTCCACGAGAGCAGTTGGAACTTTATGGGCAGTGCATCACCAGGCCTCCCTGGCTCAAATTTGTAAGGCCGCAACATGGTCTTCAGTACACACGTTTACTAGGTTCTACCAGGTGGACGTTAGAAGTCAGGAGGATGTCGCCTTTGGGCGCAGTGTGTTGCAGGCAGCAAAAGATCCTCATGCCTGATAGCGCCCAGCTTATGTATGGTGTATCCCCCCCCCTCATTTGGCATTGCTTTGGGACGTCCCACATAGTAATGACTATGCTGCTCTGTGTCCCATGATGTATGAACAAGAAAGTAGGATTTTTAAAACAGCTTACCTGTAAAATCCTTTTCTTGGAGTACATCACGGGACACAGAGCTCCCACCCCTCTTTTGGGGACACGTATTGCTTTGCTACAAAACTGAGGTGCTCCCGGATGGGAGGGGCTTATATAGGGGAGGGTACTTCCTGTTTTGGAAGTTGCCAGTGCCAGCACCTGAAGGTAATTCTATATAACCCACATAGTAATGACTATGCTGCTCTGTGTCCCGTGATGTACTCCAAGAAAAGGATTTTACAGGTAAGCTGTTTTAAAAATCCTACTTTTTACATGCATACTTTAGACACCCCCATGGTACGAAATTTAAAGGAATATTTCACTTTTATTGTTTCACTTTAAGCATTTTTAAAATCACTGCTCCCGAAAAAAACGACCGTTTTTAAAACTTTTTTTTGCATTGATACATGTCCCCTGGGGCAGGACCCGGGTCCCCAAACACTTTTTATGACAATAATTTGCATATTAGCCTTTAAAATTCGCACTTTTGATTTTTCATGTTCGTGTCCAATAAACTTTAACGGTATTCGCGTGTTCGAACAAATTCGAACATGCAAACGCCTGTTTGCATGTTCTGGTGCGAACCGAACCGGGGGGTGTTCGGCTCATCCCTACTGCTGAGTCCAACCATAAGTACTTCTTTGATCCCTGGTGTAAAGGAATGTGCGCATTTGGCATTTTGTAGTGAGGGTCAACATTTTAAGGTGAAAGAACACCTTTAAGTGGTGCACGTCCATATTGTTTTACAATAGAATTTGGACTGTTTTTGTACTTATTACATTTTTTCACATAGTTTGATGTTTCATATTTATTTTTCCTCAGATCAACTGTTTGATCACTGGTTATTAAATATTGTCACTGATTTATTAGCTTAGCACTTATTTATGTTAAACTTGTAAGGTGTTTTTAAAAAACGTGGTCTTTGCAGCTGTATATAGGCTGTTTTTCTAAATTTTCTATTTACTGACTCATGGTAATGCTTGTGAATTTATGTGCATAAACCATACATTCTTTTAATTATTTTATCTTATCAAAATTGCTTTTTATTTTATTTTTTTAAGACAAAAAAAAAATCATATTTGCTCAATAGAACATATCAGCAATATCCTTTTTACAACAATTTTACACTGTTTTCTCCAGATACAATACCTCTGTAAACAATAAATATGTTAGCTATATATTACATATGTCTTTCAAGGCTTGTAATACATTTCTTGTGGAGACAATAAAGGCTGACAGAATTAGGTCCAGGATATGACACATTTCACATTTATAATGCACCACTTTTTCAGAGATTAAAGGGTAGCATTAAACAGCCTCTAGAGAAAAAAAAGATGCCTCTTCGCCTCCTCCTTGCACCATACCTCTTGCCATGTGGTGACACTGGTACCTTACAGAAGCCTATTAAAGTGGTTGTAAAGGTTCAGATTTTTTTTTTAATTAACAAACATGTCATACTTACCTCCACTGTGCAGTTCGTTTTGCACAGAGTGGCCCCGATCCTCCTGTTCTGGGGTCCCACGGCGGCTCTCGCGGCTCCTTCCCACATTAGATAACCCCCTCTGGGAAGCTCTCTCCCGAGGGGGTTACCTTGTGGGCGCGCTCCTGTGTCATATACTCGGCGTCCATAGCTCGGCGGCTGTGTCATTGAATTTGATTGACAGCAGCAGTAGCCAATGGCTTCGCTGCTATCAATCTATCCAATCAACGCAGAGACTCTGTGGAGAAGAGGATGCCGGGGACACGCAGAGCAGGTGAACTGGCTCAGGTAAGTAAAACAGGGGTCTGGGGGGCCCGTGATTGTCAGGTGTTTTTTCACCTTAATGCATAGGATGTATTAAGGTGAAAAAACACGAACCTTTACAACCCCTTTAAGGCTTTCAACATCAGGCCTCCATAGAGAACTTATGCCGCGTACACACGACCATTTTTCATGACGAGAGAAATGCAATTTTTTTAATTGGTCATTAAAAACGATCGTGCGTAGGCTCCAGAGCATTTTTCTCGACGAGAAAAATGGACATTAAAAATTTAGAACATGCTCTATTTTTTCTCGTAGTTTTTCACGTCGTCGTTTTTCTCGTCGTGAAAAACGGCCGTGTGTACACTTTAATGACGGGAAAAAACGTGCATGCTCAGAAGCAAGTTATGAGACGGGAGAGCTCGTTCTGGTAAAACTAGCGTTCGTAATGGAGATAGCACATTCGTCATGCTGTAACGAACTGAAAAGCACGGAGACTGAAAAGCGCAAATCGTCTCTCACCAAACATTTACTAACATGCGGTAACACAATCAGCAAAAGCAGCCCAAAGGGTGGTGCCATCCAAATGGAACTTACCCTTTATAGTGCCATCGTACGTGTTGTCATACGTGTTGTACATCACCGCGCTTTGCTCAAGCATTTTTTTTCACGCTAGTGTGTATGCAAGGCAGGCTTTGAGAAGAATCATGTCGAGAAACACGTTGTTTTTTTCCATGACATTAAAAACGGTCGTGTGTACGCGGCATAAGAGTTAAAGGCTAAGTTCACCTTTTTTTCTATATTCCAGCTTCCCTATGTACAAATATACCATTCATGTACAGTGCATTGAAAAAGTATTCATACCCCTTGAAATTTTCCAAATTTTGTCATGTTACAACAAAAAACGTAAATGTATTTTATTGGGATTGTATGTGATAGACCAACACAAAGTGGCACATAATTGTGAAGTGGAAGGAACATGATAAATGGTTTTCAATTTTTTTTACAAATAAATATCTGAAAAGTGTGGCGTGCATTTGTATTCAGCCCGCTTTACTCTGATACCCCTAACTAAAATCTAGTGGAACCAATTGCCTTCAGAAGTCACCTAATTAGTAAATAGAGTCCACCTGTGTGTAATTTAATCTCAGTATAAATATAGCTGTGCTGTAAAGAGATTTTCTAGAGAACCTTGGTGAACAAACAGCACAATGAAGGCCAAGGAACACACCAGACAGTTCAGGGATAAAGTTGTGGACAAGTTTACAACAGGGTTAGGTTATAAAAAAATATCCCAAGCTTTGAACATCTCACGGAGCACTATTCAATCCATCATCTGAAAATGGAAAGAGTATGGCACAACTGCAAACCTACCAAGACATGGCCATCCACCTAAACTGACACGCCAGACTAAGGCCTCGTACACACGACCGATTTTCTCGTCGTAAACAGTCAAGAAAAGTGCCGCGAGAGTTTTTTTGTCTAGAAAAACGTTCGTGTGTATGGTTTTACGACGAGAAACTTGACGAGAATCTCGACGAGAAAATAGAGAACCTGCTCTCTATTTTCTCGTCAGGAGTCCAGATTTCCTCGTCGTGTTTCTCGTCGGCCTGTTTTGTGACGAGAAAATGGTTCGTGTGTATGCTTTTACGACTCTTCCAAAAGTGCGCATGCTCACAAGCAACTATGAGACGGGAGCGCATCTTCTGGTAAAACAAGCCGTCGTAATGGAAATAGCACATTCGTCACGCTAAAACGAACTGAAAGCACGAAGACTGAAAAGCGCGAATCGTCTCTTCCCAAACTTTTACTTCACACGCGGTAACACGAGATCAGCAAAAGCAGCCCAAGGGGTGGCGCCAAGAAAAATGATCTTCCCCTTTATAGTGCCGTCGTACGTGCTGGACGTGAGCGCAGAGAACCACGAGGAAATTGGAAAATGACAGTGTGTACGCATAGAAAGCTTGACGAGAAAATCGACAAGCTTAACAAGAATCTCGTCGAAAAAAACGACGTGTTTTTTACGACGAGAAAATCGGTCGTGTGTACGAGGCCTTAGGCTCGATTCACATCTATGCATGTTGCCTTTGAGCGTTTCTGCAGTGCTTTTTGCTGTGCTTGCCGCGTTTTGGACACACATTTTTCCAACGATTTTGCAGCGATTTGTGTTTTTTTACACTGTATATAGCTGGTTGCCAAGGAGGGGGCCGGGAAGCCGGCTGCCGCATTCTTAACAACCGATGAGTCATCAGCTGTGAGTGAGCTTCCCACTGAATGTAAAAAGAAGAATTACCGGCTAAAAAAAAAATTGAGAAAAAAAAACTGGTATATACCAGGCCCTTGGGTCTAGTATGGATTGGGAGGGGACCCCCCATGCCAAAATAAAAAAAAATGGCGTGGGGGCCCTCCCCAAAATCCATACCAGACCCTTATCTGAGCATGCAGCCCGGCAGGTCAGGAAAGGAAGGGGACAAGTGAGCGCACCCCCTCTAAACCATACTAGGCCTCATGCCCCCCACCCCAAAGCACCTTGCCCACATGTTGATGGGGACAAGGGCCTCTTCCCGACAACCCTTGCCCGGTGGTTTTCGCAGTCTGCGGGTGGGGGACTTATCGGAATCTGGAAGCCCCCTTTAACAAGGGGGCCCCCAGATCCCACCCCCTATGTGAATGAGTATGGGGTACATTGTACCCCTACCCATTCACCAAAAAAAAAGTAGAGTAGTGTTAAAAAATACATTAGACAGTTTTTGACAAGTCTTTTATTTAAAATATCTTCTTCTTCTTCTTCTCCGCTTCTTCCTCCGGTCTTCCTCCATCTTCTCCCACATCTTCATCCTCCGGCCTTCTTGTTCTCCCCCTGCTTCTTCTTTCGCTATTCTTCTTTCTTCTGTCTTCTTTGTCCAGTGTTCTTCTTCCTCTGCCGCCGCTCCCGCCGCCGACTTTCCTCCGATGCTGAGTCCCGCTGATCTGTCTGTGCCGATGTCAAGCATTTCTTAAATAACGATGGGGGCGTGGCAATCAAATTACGTCATCCGGAGGCCATGCTCCCTTGTGACGTCATCGCCCGGGACATAATAGGTCTGTGGCGTCACAAGGGGGCGAAAGCATGGGATTTTACAGCCTCTGCCCCATAACTCCGGCCGGTTCACACACACAGCTTTGCAGAGGCTCCTGGAAGGTAAGAGTTTTTTTTTTGTCTCACTCAAATGGAGGTCTATGGGGGGGGTGGTGGCACTGATAAAAAGGCACTTAAAGCTACCAGGGGTCTCTAAGGGGGGGGGGGGTATGCTGCTAATATAAAGGGGGCATTAATTACTCTGTCAGGAGGGGTGCTGATCAGTGGTGTCGCTACAGGGGGGGCTCATTTACACCATAGTTGCCAATGGTGCTGATACAAGGTGACTCTGAACTAATGGGGGACGTTTACAAATTTTTGCCTGAATTCGCACCTGAGATGGACCAAAAGACGCACAGGACCTTTTTGTATGCGGACTGCGGCCACGCCAGGGATGTGTGAACTGTCTCCATTGAGAGCCGGTCACATTCACATGTCATGCGAATTGGATGAGAGAAAACCCACATCCAATTCACATATGTGTAAACCAGTGGTGGCCCGTCCATTAGGGGTGTCAGGGCACCACCCCCTATCTCCTCTCCACCCCCTATATGCATAGCATGCATCTATCCATGGATGCCGCCTCCTATATGAATAATGGATAGATTCATACATAGCATTAAATATATCCACGGCCGCCGCTGCCGCCCCCTATTTATGTGTCCGTCCCCTTTCGGGGCACCGGGCACATGAATTACAGTGGTCAGGGTTTTTTTTAGCACCTGATTAGATCCATAGGCTCTAATAGGCTTCAAAATAGCGTGGGCTTGGGTCGCAGAGGATACGTCCGGAGCCCACCCAGGTGTGTTGCAACAGTGAATGAATATTAGATTATTATATATGAATATTCGCTGTTGCAACACTGATCCTCCTCCCGGATAATCGAAAAGCGGGTATGAAACCCGTTTCCTGTTTGGCCAAAATATGAGGTGATCCTATTGGACGCCTAGCGCCGGGAGGAGAAGAGAGGAGATGCACTGTAAGTTAGTGAGTCACTAACTCAGAACATATACAGTAAAAACATGCATACAAGGATTTTTGACTTTACTTTGGCTTTCCTGATCTGGATTTTTGACCCAGGCAGTGGTAGCAAAGTCAACAAGTGACCCCTGTGCAGACAATTTCTGGGCCCCCATTCAACTTTTAGATAGGTAAAAATGCTGACCACTCTGTATCAATTGACAGCTGGGCAGAAGTGAGCAGCGTTTATGTCTATGTGATAAAAGGTGGGATTTTAGCGCCCATCCCACCCTTCTCTAGGAAAATGGGCCCCTAAGTCCCAAATGGCACAAATCGTGCACCTGCCTCTGGTTTCAGCTACTTTCCATAACTTTCCAGGAGTCAGGGAGGAAGCAATCAAACCTACAACTAGTGAAACTCAGAGCAGACCAGAGCAATCACACGCTGCTCCACTGATTACAGAGGAGCCAAAAAAACTAAATTTACCTAACCAACCTAACACCCTATTTGAGGGGATGCTGCACTAAACTTGGGCTTTAAGCTACTTTTTGATTAAATAACTCAAACTGAATGTTTACTGAACGTACTTAATAAATTTAATTTAGGAAAGATTGTGAGCAAAGAATTCTGGTCTATTGTAACTCTGTGAAGTTGACTCCCGCCCCCCTGAAAAGTGTCTTTACTTACTAGATAATACAGACATCTAAATTCCAGTAGCAAAAGCTGAAAATTATTTGCAAAACAGCAAAAATATGAAAGAAGTAATTACACCAGCCTACTTATGGCAATGTTAAATGGTAAATAGGATTATAGAAACATTTCATTCCTTTTAAGCGCCGGAGACTATATATAGGTGACAGTGCTGTTCACACAGTCCTACATTTGCATTTTTATGAATCATCCCAGAGCATCAAAGAAAACCTAAAAGAGATGGGGAAATTTGCCCTTCGTGTCACTATGCCATATGATTAATTGGGTACGAAATACGGGATGAACCAATGCAATTATTAAAAGATAAACTTTCAAATTCCGTCTCTTGCTGGCTCTGCTGACGTCCTGCATAAAACACGGGAAACGTGCTTCATTAGCCGGGTACAGTTGATGCAGCCGCAAGCAAAAAATATTTTTTTTCTTGCCTTTTTAATTTTCAAGTGTCAGAGAATACTTTGATACACATACCCAGGAGAGTTTCATCTCTGCCTCCCCAATAATAAAATAATCAGCTCCCCTTTGTCAAGATACAGATTTGCTGTCTCTGCTACCTACTCGCTATCCTGTGCAGTGTTTGCATTTTTCCTGCAGGTTTGCATTAGAAATGTAATAATTACCTACTATTCAGCATCTTGGTCATTTCACCAGTGTTATTAAAGAAAGGAGAAAACAATAAATGTAGCTGGAAAGCAAGAAAGGATGACCTGGGACTGGCAGGGCTACTGAGAAGGAAATAAATGCTCATAATGGGCATGGAGAATCTTTGCTTATGAAAACTTAGATTCATGTAACACTCAAGAAGAAACGCACACATGTATGTGTGTTTAAATATTATACACTATATTGCCAAAGTATTAGGACACCTGCCTTTACACGCACATGAACTTTAATGGCATCCCAGTCTTAGTCTGTAGGGTTCAATATTGAGTTGGCCCACCCTTTGACGCTATAACAGCTTCAACTCTTCTATGAAGTTTGTCCACAAGGTTTAGGAGTGTGTATTTGGAGGTCAGGCACTGATGTTGGACGAGAAGGCCTGGCTCCCAGTCTCTGCTCTGATTCATCCCAAAGGTGTTCTATCGGGTTGAGGCCAGGACTCTGTGCAGGTCAGTCAAACTCACTCATCAATGTCTTTAAGGACCTTGCTTTGCTCACTGGTGTGCAGTCATATTGAAACAGGAAGGGGCCAGCCCCAAAATATTCCCACAAAGTTGGGGGCATGAAATTGGCCAAAATGCCCTGGTATGCTGATGCCTTAAGAGTTCCCTTCACTGAAACTAAGGGGCCAAGCCCAACCCCTGGGATGTCTGCCTTTACACGCACATGAACTTTAATTGCATCCCACTCTTAGTCCGGGTTCAGTATTGAGTTGGCCCACCCTTTGCAGCTATAACAGCTTCAACTCTTCTGGGAAGGCTGTCCAGTGTCCACAAAGTTTAGGAGTGTGAAAGAATGGTCAAACATTCCCATGGACACATTCCTAAACCTTGTGAACAGCCTTCCCAGAAGAGTTGAAGCTGTTGGAGATGCAAAGGGTGAGTCAACTTAATATTGAACCATACGGGCAAAGAATGGTATGTCATTAAAGTTCATGTGCGTGTAAAGGCAGGAGTCCCAATACTTTTGACAATATAGTATATATAGGCTTGAAGGTCTGTCAGTTAAGTTCCAGATTACTACTGTGTAAGTCAGTGGTGCTCCAGAGGGGCAGAGGGAAGGAGAAAAAGAGGGATAAAATGTGGCAAGAGAGAGATCCTTCTAATGCCCCGGACACACAATCAGATTTTCCGACAGCAAAAGTCCGATGTGAGCTTCTGAACGGAAATTCCAACCGTATGTATGCTTCATCTGACTTTTGCTGTCGGAATTTCCACCAACAAAAGATTGAGAGCTCGTTCTCAATTTTTCCGACGGAAAAAATTCCAATCGGAAATTCCCATCGTCTGTAGCAATTCTGACGCGCAAAATTCTGACGCATGCTCGGAAACAATTCGACGCATGCTCGGAAGCATTGAACTTAATTTTCTCGGCTCGTCGTAGTGTTGTACATCACCGCGTTCTTGACAGTCGAAAGTTCCGAGAACTTTTGTGTGACCGTGTGTATACAAGCCAAGCTTGAGTGGAATTCCGTCGGAAAACACATTGAAGGTTGCACACGCACCAGCAGCATCCCAACATTGTACAGAGAGGGCTTCCTAATGGTGGCAAAGGTAAATCATGTTGGCATAGTCCCCTATAGTCTAGCTTGGAAGTTCATGTAATAGGATGACAGTGCAGGAGAGTACAGTAATTGGAAGACACTGACAGAAATTTGTCATCCAACAACAAGAAGTGGAAGGTTTACCAGGTTGTAAATCAATGAAAGCTACAGTATGTTTATTCATTGCAGGTACTTACAGTGCCTTGAAAAAGTGTTCACACCCTTTGAAATTTTTCACCTTTTGTCATGTTAAAAGGCAAAAACGTAAATGTCTTTATTCGGGACTTTATTTGATAGACCAACACAAAGTGGCACACAATTATGAAGCGGAAGGAAAATTATAACTAACTAAAATCCAGTGGAACTAATTGCCTTCAGAAGTCACCTAATTAGTAAATAGAGGCCACCTGTGTGTAATTTAATCTCAGTATCAATGCAGCTGTTCTGTGAAGCCCTCAGAGGTTTGTTAGAGAACCTTAGTGAGCGAACAGCATCATGAAGCCAAAAGAACACACCAGACAGGTCAGTGATGAAGTTGTGGAGAAGTTAAAGCAGGGTTATGGCACAACTGCAAACCTACCAAGACCTGGCCATCCACCTAAATTGACAGGCCAGGCAAGGAGAGCATTAATCAGAGAAGCAGCCAAGAGGCCCATGGTAACTCTGGAGGAGCTGCAGAGATCCACAGCTCAGGTGGGAGAATCTGTCCACACAGGGCCGTTTGAAGGAATTTGGGGGCCCCAAGCAAAATTTTTTTTTCACCCTTGTTGAGCAACCTGTTCTTGCTGAGGGGGAGGGGGGGCCGCGGGAGATTGACGCTGATCGCGGGAGGGGGGGGGGGCCCGGGCCAGCTAATGGCCCCAAGCAGTTGCTTGGTTTGCCTGTCGTATTCCAATGGCCCTGTGTCCACAGGACAACTATTAGTCAGTCATGCGCTCCACAAATCTGCCCTTTATGGAAGAGTGGCAAAACGAAAGCCATTGTTGAAAGAAAGCCATAAGAAGTCCCATTTGCAGTTTGCGAGAAGCCACATGGGGGACAGATCTTCCTCCTATCAACAACTGTGCAGATGTTTACTGGACTTGTAATTGTGCATTTTATGGTGATAGTCTATAATCATTGGTGGAGCCAAAACTTCCATGAAGACATCTTCTCAACACATGTCTGTGTATTGTGCATTCTGGACAATTCTTTTCCCATACACTGTGCAATCTGATTGCACAGTGTATGGGGAAATAAATTGCTCAGAGAAATGAGTGGATGTAAATGCCATCCAATCAGATTGGACAGTGTATGGGGAAAGAATTGTCCAGAATGCACAATACACAGACATGTGTTGAGAAGATGTTTTCATGGAAGTTTTGGCTCCACCATTGATTATAGACTATCACCATAAAATGCACAATTACAAGTCCAGTAAACATCTGCACAGTTGTTGATAGGAGGAAGATCTCTAGAATGAATATTGAGTTGTTTCAAAAAGAAATGAATGAAAGGAATAAAAGTGGAAGCAATATTCTCCATGTGATAAGGAAAAGCTCATTAACATGATCAGCATTACAATGAGCAAGTGCCCGATGTCTGTTTCATATTTAGGAATGTGTATGCGCCCGTATGCGCTACGATTCCGCGAATCTGGCGCAAGTCGACAGCATGCGCCATGTCGCAATAATTAATTCTGCCCGCGCAAATGCGCCAACATTTTCTTAAATCAGCCCCTATGTGTGGCGGAAAACTAATACTGCACATCACCCTGAACACACCATTCCCACCGTGAAACATGGTGGTGACAGCATCATGTGGTGGGAATTCTTTTCTTCAGCAGGGACAGGGAAGCTGGTCAGAGTTGATGGGAAGATGGATGGAGCCAAATACAGGGCGATCTTAGAAGAAAACCTGTTAGAATCTGCAAAAGACTTGAGACTGGGGCGGAGGTTCACCTTCCAGCAGGACAACAACCCTAAACATACAGCCAGAGCTACAATGGAATGGATTAGATCAAAGCATATTCATGTGTTAGAATGGCCCAGTCAAAGTCCAGACCTAAATCCAATTAAGAATCTGTGGCAAGACTTGAAAATTGCTTTTCACAGACGCTCTCCATCCAATCTGACAGAGCTTGAGCTATTTTGCAAAGAAGAATGGGCAAAAATTTCAATCTCTAGATGTGCAAAGCTGGTAGAGACATTCCCAAAAAGACTTGCAGCTGTAATTGCAGTGAAATGTGGTTCTACAAAGTATTGACTCAGGGGGGCTGAATACAAATGCACACCACACTTTTCAAATATTTTCTTTGTAAAAAAATTTGAAAACCATTTATAATTTTCCTTCCACTTCACAATTATGTGCCACTTTGTGTTGGTCTATCACATAAAATCCCAATTAAATACATTTAAGTTTTTGGTTGTAACATGACAAAATGTGGACATTTTCAAGGGGTATGAATACTTTTTCAAGGCACTGTATATAGGACCAACGATTTACATAAATATTGTGTATTCACATCAGTCCCTGCCCAAGAAGCTTACAATCTAAGGTCCCTAACTTTACATTCATACATACACATATTAGGGCCAGTGTATACAGAAGTCAAATAGCATGTTTTTGGAAGGTAGCCAATGCAGGTACGGAGAGAACATGCAACTCCAGACAGGTGCAGTGGCTGGGATTTGAACCATTGCCTCTAGTGCTACCAGGTGAAAGTGCTAACCACCTAGCCATTGTGCTGCCACTAGTGATAAAAAGCTTTAGTTTTTATATATTGCACATTTCTTTGGAAATTACTTCATGTCAAAGATCATTACAACAGAATAGATACAGAAACTTCTGGAGATGTCTTGTACAGGTTAATGGATGTGTCAAGCAGGGTTTGCTTTATGCAGCCAACTTTTCCCATGGGGTTAGGTGTATGAGGCTAGAGAACAAGGTACAGTACTGTCTCCTGGTGATAACTGAGTTTTTGACAATCATGTAGCATCCAGACTCATCAGTGAGGCCCTCCTGGTCTTAGAGAACATACCTCCCAACTTTCCTCTGGACTGTCCTGGTGTGAACTAAATGTGGGCGCAGTTTATGTGAATAGTGGGTGTGGCTTAAATGGGCGTGGCTCAAAGGAGTGTGGTTAGAGTCTGAGATGAATGGGGGATGGAGAAAGAAAGGGGGGTGGAGAAAAAAAGAGGGAAAGAGAGAGAGGGAAAGAGAGAGAGGGAGAGAGAGGGGGAGAGAGAGGGAGAGAGAGAGAGAGAGGGAGAGAGAGGGAGAGAAAGAGAGGGAGAAAGAGAGGGAGAAAGAGAGGAAGAGAGAGAGAGAGGGAGATGGAGAGGGAGAGGGAGAGAGAGAGAGGGGGAGAGAGAGGGGGGAGAGAAAGAGAGAGAGAGGGAGAGAGGGAGAGGGAGAGAGAGGGAGAGAGGGAGAGAGAGGGGGAGAGAGGGAGAGAGGGGGATAGAGGGAGAGAGAGAGGGAGAGAGAGAGAGAGGGAGAGGGGGAGGGAGAGGGAGAGAGAGGGAGAGAGAGAGTACACCACAATAGAAATATGTGTATTCCAGAGTTTAACAAATCAGCAGATAAAGATACTCCTAACACCTTGTGTTAGCGCTTCAATCATCCCGACACCATGGTTGTTATGGTGTCAGGATGATTGACGTGCATTATTTCTATTATTACATTGTAATATAGAATGAAATCATTCAACTGACCATAATGCAGAATCACTGGGACCCCTGAGCATGCCACCTGCCACGTCGCCTGCCACCAGATGCCATCGGGTGTCCCCAGCAGAGTCTGTCCTTGCATCTGGTGTCCCCAGCAGAGTCCGTCCTTACATCAGTTGCCCCCAGCAGAGTCCATCCTTACATCTGGTGTCCCCAGTGGAGTCTCAGTCCTTACACCAGTGTCCCCAGCCTCAGTCCTTACATCATAGTTACAGCCCTCCCCCTGTACATAGTTACCCCTCTCCCCCTATTTACCCCCTGTACATAGTTACCCCCTGTGCATAGTTACTCCCCCTATGCATAGTTACCCCCCATGTACATAGTAACCCCCCCTGTACATAGTAACCCCCCCTGTACATAGTTACCCCCTGTACATAGTTACCACCCCTGTACATAGTTACCCCCCCTGTACATAGTAACCCCCCGTACATAGTTACCCACCGTACATTGTAACCCCCCATGTACATTGTAACCCCCCCTGTACATTACAGTTACATCACTGGCTGGGGCTGTACACCAAGAGGGAGAAGAGCAGACTCAGAGCATTGTAACCCCCCCCCCCTGTACATTACAGTTACATGGCTGGCCTTGGCTGTACACCGAGAGGGACAAGGGCAGACTCAGAGCAGAGTAAACTGAACGAGCGGCACTGTGTGTTCAGTGGAGAGGGGAGGGGCCGATCCGTGCTGCTAACCTGGCTTCAGAATTTTAAATAGAGAAGCCGATTCATTGGCTGCATGGATTGAGCCCCCTCCCCTCTCCACTAAACATAAGGGGGAAGAGACCTTGCGGTGGCGCCGCCGGCCATTTTCTTGGAGCCAGCTGCTGCAGAGCCAAACATTCCCGATTTCCCTGGACAAAAAAGGCAAAATCCCAAATCGGGACAGCCTCCGATCGGGACGAGGGTCCCAAAATCGGGATTGTCCCGGGAAAATCGGGACTGTTGGCAACTATGCATGATAGAAAGATACAAGGGACGTCTGGGAGAGAAAACCTCCCAACTCTGCTGTATAGTAAGGAAACTTCCTGACTCTGAAGTCACCTCACCAGTTTGTATAATTATATATATATATACATTTACACACACACACACACTATATTACCAAAAGTATTGGGACGCCTGGCTTTACTCGCACATGAACTTTAATGTCATCCCAAACTTAGTCTGTAGGGTTCAATAATGAGTTGGCCCACCCTTTGCATTTTTAACAGCTTCAACTCTTCTGGGAAGGCTGTCCACAAAGTTTAGGAGCTGGTCTATGGGAATGTTTGCCCATTCTTCTAGAAGCTCATTTGTGAAGTCAGGCACTGATGTGGACGAGAAGGCCTGGCTCACAGTCTCCACAGTCAAGTTCCTCCACCCCAAGCCTGCTCATCCATGTCTTTATGGACCTTGCTTTGTGCACCAGTCCAAATCATTTGGTAGAGGGGGATTATGGGATTATGTGACTACACTGACTCTAAACCCACCTCTATGTTAGTCTATGTGGCCATGCACACATAGGGGTTTACAGGCATATTAATAGAGAAGTGTTTAGAAGCAGTCCTTTTTTCCCTGTCAAGAGAAGCAGGGAAAACACCTTCGGAAATATTTATTAACACTGTTGTACACAGAATCTGGTGCAGCTGTGCATAGTAATTCAGCTTTGACAGTAAAACCTAGAAGCTGATTGGTTTCTATGCACCAGATTGTGTGTCCACTAGTTTTAGTAAATCCCCCTTTCCAAGTGTGCATGAGGCCCTAGAATGCTTCACCTTGCAAAAGGCTTAAGACAAACTATTCTTGACAAAATAATGTTTTGGGCAAAATGGGATTCTACAGGCAGACTCCTGGAGAAGATTTTTCGCTCTCAACAGAACAAGACATTTGTAAAGTTCTTAGAGATAACACCGTGTAAAAAATGCATTGCTTATAGATATTTTCTTGCTGCTTTTTAACATTGTGGCCAACAGTCTGTCCGCTAAAATCCAAAATTCAATTTACTCAGATCAACCCGGTTTTATGCCCAATAAATCCACAGCTGTTAATTAGGGAAGGATGTTTTTTTTTCTAAATGAGATGCTAATAACAGAGCTTACATGCAGTTATTATTATTATGTTTTTTTAATTTTCCTCCTCTGAGCTGCCTTATCAAGTTCTCCTTTGGCCACGCTGTTAGATTACCATTATGTTGGTGCTTACTGTGGCTGCAGGGACCTATGGAGATTACGCCTCTCCTCCTCCTCCTCCACAGTGGTAACTGACAGCCACTCCTAGGCTGTCAATTACTGCTATCAAGGAGAAGAAAAGGCTTGGCTTTGGCTCTGCATCCCTCTTGCACTGCCTGTGTGTGCGGTGCTGTGAACAGCTTCACTTAACACTGTAGTTCCAAAATGGAGTGCACAAGCGGAGGAGACTCCCTGTAGGCTTATATGCAAGTTATTGCCAAAAAAAGTGTTTGGGGATCCGGGTCCTGCCCAAGGGGACATGTATAAATGCAAAAAAAAGTTTTAAAGACGGCTGTTTTTTCGGGAGCAGTGATTTTAATGATGCTTAAAGTGAAACAATAAAAGTGAAATATTCCTTTAAATTTCGTACCTGGGGGGTGTCTATAGTATGCCTGTAAAGTGGGGCATTTTCCCGTGTTTAGAACATTACCACAGCAAAATGACATTTCTAAAGAAAAAAAAAGTTATTTAAAACTGATTCCGGCTATAATGAATTGTCGGGTCTCAGCAATATACATAAAACTGATTGTGGCTGTAATGAATTGTCGTGTCTCGGCCATATACATAAAATTAATTTAAAAAAATGGCATGGATTTCCCCCCCCCCCAGTCCATTACCAGGCCCTTTGGGTCTGGTATGAATATTAAGGGGAACCTCGAAAGAAAAATTGTAAAAAAAGTGCGTGGGGGGTCCCCCAAAATCCATACCAGGCCCTTCAGGTCTGGCATGGATTTTAAGGGGAACCCTGTGCCAAAATTAAAAAAAATGGTGTAGGGGTCCCCCCAAAATCCGAACCAGACCCTTCAGGTCTGGTATGGATTTTAAGGGGAACCCTGTGCCAAAAAAATGGCGTAGAGGTCCCCCCCAAAATCCATACCAGACCCTTATCCGAGCACGCAACCTGGCAGGTTGCAGGAAAAGAGGGGGGACGAGAGAGTTCCCCCCCTCCTCCTGAACCGTACCAGGCCACATGCCCTCAACATGGGGAGGATGCTTTGGGGTCTGACAAGGGCCTCATCCCCACAACCCTTGCCCGGTGGTTGTGGGGGTCTGCGGGCAGGGGTCTTATCGGAATCTGGAAGCCCCCTTTAACAAGGGGACCCCAGATCCCGGCCCCCCCTATGTGAATTGGTAACGGGGTACATTGTACCCCTACCATTTCACAAAAAAGTGTAAAAAATTGTAAAAAAGACAAGAGACAGCTTGGGACAAGTCCTTTATTAAAAAATAAAAAAATAAAAATGTCCCGTGATGTAAATCCACGTAGCCTGACACACCGAAAAAAAAACGTACGTTTTTAAAAGTTTTTTTTTGCATTGATACATGTCCCCTGGGGCAGGACCCAGGTCCCCAAACACTGTTTATGGCAATAACTTGCATATATGCCTTTAGAAAAAACACTTTTGTTTTTTCATGTTAGTGTCCCATAGACTTTAACGGTGTTCCGCGGCTTTCGAATTTGCCCTGAACTCCGCATATTGTTCGTTTGGCCCGGACTTATGCTCGAGCCGAACCATTCGCCCATCCCTACTTGCATAATTATAGACCCTATGCCAATTGGCAGAGTCAACTGCATGACACTAATGGTTTTTATAGCTGTCTTTAAGGGAGGCATTATGACCACCATGGCAAAAGGGGGATTTTCCCCACTGACCTCCAACAAATTTGTTTTAGGAGGGGTTCCCCAAGGCCTGAAATTTGCTTCAGGGGCTTCTCTTGGGTGAAAAGGTTGAGAACGTTTGCCCTAAGGTGTCCCTCTTTTTCAAGTTGTAGAAGTCCTGAGAGTTTGCTAGTTTGAAGTTGGAAAAGAGGCTGAGAGTGATGGTTTGCAGCAGGGCAAAATGTTATATTCAGAGGGAGAATAAGTGTGAGAGTTAACTCCTGCCATGTAATTAGGAGTTGGAAGGTAAGCTCAAGCTTTTAGAGCCCTTGTTCGGTCAGGATGTCTTTGAAGCTTTTTACTAGTGTAGCGGCCTCAACCCCTTTTCTCAGTGAAACGGCTGGCTTGTCTAGGGGTATGTGGGAGGAGGGTGAGGTTCACTACGACCTATGTCCTCTAATGTGCAGAGGTGAAAGCCAACACTTGTTTTACCTTCGGGCCTGTGTTCTGGATGGAGCCTCTGCTTCTCCTGTGGAGGTTTGACTGCCAGTAATAGAGCCCCACACCATAAAAGTCCAACACTCTTTTATTCTTCTTGACAAGTGAACAGCATCAGTTAAACTTTTAAATGAACAGACAGGGGTGTGGATACGAGCAGGTCCAGGCACAGTGAACTCTCCTATTCCTTCTTGTGCAAACAGGCTTGGCGCACGGTCTCTGCCACCGACCGTGAGGTTGGCCGCTGCCACCGACCGGGTGAACTGTTGAGGCCCCTGCCACAGGCCTGGGAGCAGGTCTCTGCCACCGACCATGGTTGATGAAGTGGACCGCTGCCACCGGCCGTGAAACATGAACTACCTTCCTTTTTGTAGTTGGCCCGTGTTAGGGAAAGACATCCATCCGGACGGTCTCCGGAGGCCCACCCGGCACCTGCAATATGCTGCACCAGCTCTACGGGAAGGTCACCTCTCCAGTCCCTTATGCCCTGGATTCAGGCACCCGACACCACGGGCACCTTAGGACGATCCCTCCCTCACGGGACCCAGTGGAAGGTACTGGGCCCCAGGCCTTCGGCTAAGTACCTCACCCCAGACTGAAGGTGTCTGGGATGGAACACGAACTCCACGTGTCCAGGCCAAAGGCGCCTGGACACCGATCACGGACAGCAGCCCTCAGGCTGAAGGTGCCTGGGACTCGGACCTCATGGTGAAGATGTCCGCCCCCTTTTGTCCCCTCTCCCAGCAAGCACAGCAGGTTACCCGCCCCGCTGTACAGCTGCTGCAAGAGGTCACAAAAGGTACGGCACTGCAGTGGTGGTTCAACCCCGGCCCAAAGCAACAGTGCCACCTACTGAGCCGCAGGGAACTGAGCACCCCTGATGTCTTCACACGAATGAAAACAGCCCTACTCTACCAATTAGTGCATCTGGGTCATACTACCACCCAGATGCTGCCCCTAAATAGTACATACCCGCTACACTAGAGTAAAGAAATATTTTTTATCCTGCTGTCTTGTGTGCAAGGCTATTTCCTTTCATCACCTTAAAAGGGTTTGTGAGCAAAAGTGCAGTAAGAAAAACCTACAGCCACATGTGAAGTTCTATCTAAAAACTCCAGAGCAAGTAAGCGTTATCTAATGCCGCGTACATACGATCGTTTTTCACGTCGTTAAAAATGCCATTTTTTAAATTGGGCATTAAAAACGATCGTGTGTAGGCTCCAGAGCATTTTTAATGACGTGAAAAATGGCCTAAAAAAATTAGAACCTGCTCCATTTTTTCACGTCGTTTTTTTTAACGACGTGAAAAACGGTAGTGTGTATGCTTTTACGAGGGGAAAAAAAACACGCATGCTCAGAATCAAGTATGAGACGGGAACGCTCGTTGTGGTAAAACTAGCGTTCGTAATGGAGATAGCACATTCGTCACGCTGTAACGGACTGAAAAGCACGAGGCTGAAAAGCGCGAATCGTCGCACAACAAACTTTACTAACATGAAGGGTGGCGCCATTCGAATGGAACTTCCCCTTTATAGTGCCGTCGTATGTGTTGTACGTCACTGCGCTTTGCTCGAGCGTTTTTTTTAATGAACGCGTGTATGCAAGACAGGCTTGAGAGGAAACAAGAAAAATCACGTCAAGAAAAACTTCGTTTTTGAAAATGACATTAAAAACGATTGTGTGTACGCGGCATTAGTGTTTCTGAAGGATATACTACTTTCATCAAGTTACTCAGCTGCACTAATTCACTGTGGACCTGGGATAGTAGTAGGTACACATTTACCAATGTGTCTCTGACCTTCACATTACTCCACGTTACTCTATGCTCAAAAGAGGCTACCAAATTTACCATTTTCTTTAATATTTTTAAATAATATAAAAATTCTATGTGAATCACAGAGGATACAAGCCCCTGAAATGGAAGGACTTAACAGGAGGCAGCTTGATTAAGCAAATTGTTCAAATTCTTCAACCTCTAACAACCTATCCTCTTTTCATTTTCTTTTCTTCCATCCTCCTTACTTCCAACTGACCAGTGGCGGCAGGGCCATAAGGGCCGCAGGGGCGCCACCCCCCTAGTTTGCATAAGCTAATCATAGAATTTTTTTTTTTAAATAACTGATAATATGACTAACATTTTTTAACATCTTAAAGTTAAAAAATGTTAGTCATATTATCATTTATTTAAAAAGCAATCATCCTATGTGTGTGGCTGTACACTGTGCAGGGGGCGCAGGACTAACAAGTTTCTATTAGGTCCATCATTATTTTACAAGCATGTGATTAGAGCCTGAGGCTCTAATTGGCTTGTTTTAGGTTGTCCTCGGGGGGAAGAGCACTGCGCCCCGGACCCTCCCTCTTGTGATTTCAGCGAATCAATATTCACCATCAGTTTCTGGCTTCTCGTCCCAGCCAATCAGGACAGGGGGCTAAAGATTTGGAACCCGGAAAAAAG
The DNA here is from genome assembly GCA_029206835.1 of Rana muscosa. Taxonomy (NCBI): domain Eukaryota; kingdom Metazoa; phylum Chordata; class Amphibia; order Anura; family Ranidae; genus Rana; species Rana muscosa. The sequence goes on along the minus strand of CM055120.1, from coordinate 95,177,287 downwards.
ACCGGGTTAACACGGAAGCCTCTGCACCGGGTATCAGGGGAGCTGTGACCACTGGAGGGCTCCATTTGTAGGGTAAGTGCGGACCTGGAGGGGTTTGTTTGCACACCCCCAAAAAATGTTTAGCACCAGCTGCCACTGCAACTCACATTGAATTACCACTGCAAATCATCAGGTTCAAATAAACAATGGTGGTAAAACCTCTTCATAGCCCATTTTTGTTACTAATTATTTTATTTTGTTGCTTCCTGTTTTACACATTGGGGTTGATTGACTAAAGAAAATAGGCTGTTCACTTAGCAAACTGAATTTGCACTTTGCATGTTGAGACTTTCCTGACTCCCATCATCCAATTGTGTGCTGGCAAAAATCGTTTTTTTAAATTGTTCCTTGCTAGTGATTGGGTATTCTTTGCAAAGTAAATTTTTGTCATATTCACTAAGCGAAATGAGAGTTCTCTTTACAAATTGAGCACCTTTAGTAACCTACCCTGTTGTCACAGAATCTGTTAACATAATACCCCTGCAATGGGTAAAGGCTGAATGTGCAGTGATTTGTTTTCTATTAAAAAAAGTGATATTGAAATCGAACTACAAAAATACATCAAGAAAGTCTAGGCAACTTCTGACCAAGAAGTTCTGCAGAGCCAATTATTTTATATATTTTTTTCACAATATAATATATTTTGTACAGTCAATTAAATTTTTGACTTTTTTTTTTTTTGGACTTTAGGCCCCCTTTAATACATTGTTTTCTTTTCAACTAGTGAGATTGTTATAATAAAATGTCTTACTTTACAATTTATTACCTTCACTGTAACCTACCTTCTTCCCTCTCTTCTGCATTATACACATCAGCGGTGTGTCAATGGCTTATAAACAAAACACTTTCCAAGTAAATGAAAGTTCCAGCTCTCTAAAGTAAGGTGGACATGACTAATCACAGATGAAGCAGAGAAGTGAAAAATCCACTACCCAGGAAGACAACTAATATACTATGTAACATGCATGTCTCTTCTTGTTCAGCCTGTAACTACCCCTGATTATGTTTTTGCCCCTAGGCTCTACTGTAGTATTGAGTTTACCAGTATTTAGTTTTCAGCTGCCAGGAAATGTTTATCTTGCATTGAATGTTTCATGTCTGTTTGTAATTAGGCCTTTAGGACACAAGTTCCCTGACAGTATAATTTCTCTATGAGATTTCTTCTCCTTATTTGCTTCAAATTTTCCAATATTCCTCTCCATAACATCTCTGCTGCTATCTCCTGATTCCACTTTAATGCATGGATTATGAGTATACTGTCTCCGCCCCCCCCCCCCCCTAGCCCCTTGCTGTGTTACCAGCACAGGCAATTTTGTATATTACATGCCATGATAATAAGAGTAAAGTCATGTTTTAAACATGTGGGTTGCTGTTCATTTGAGGACATTTTGAAACCAATGAGGTGAAAATTAATATTTTAATTTGAGCATTAGAGCACGTACGCGCGAATGTTTAGCTGGGGGGGCATTCAATGGAAGTCATCATCATGGAGGAGGTGCAGCATGGGATTATTGACCTCCTGTGATGATTACACAAGCCATTTATACTGTAACAACATTGCAAAGATTCTCAATGGAGTGTTGCCTCCAAAAAATAAATTGTGTTTATCCTGTTTTAGCTCAGGGACTGTGACAGGCACGAGGAGGACTGAATTTGGGTCATATTAGGGTCATATTTAAAGGGGTTGTAAAGGTTCGTTTTTTATTTTCTAAATAGGTTCCTTTAGGCTAGTGCATTGTTGATTCACTTACCCTTTCTTTCGATTTCCCTTCTAAATGTTTTTTTTCTTTGTTTTCTATGTCTGAAACAGGAAGTGAGAAATTCAGACAAAGAAAAAGCATCCTAGGGAAAACTGAAATTTTAAATTTTTTTTTACAAGCTCTGCCTCTTGTGCCTTTTATTTAGTGCATTTTGGACATTTAAATGTTATGCGGCGTACACACGATCGTTTTTCATGCCATTTTTTAAACCAATGTTTTTCTCATAGTTTTTTTTTTCATGTTTCCTCTCAAGCCTGTCTTGCATACACACGATCATTTTAAAAAACGTTCAAGCAAAGCGCAGTGGCGTACAACACGTACGACGGCACTATAAAGGGGAAGTTCCGTTCGGATGGCGCCACCCTTCATGTTAGTAAAGTTTGTTGAGCGACGATTCGCTCTTTTCAGTCCGTTACAGCGTGACGAATGTGCTATCTCCATTACGAACGCTAGTTTTACCAGAACGAGCGCTCCCGTCTCATACTTGATTCTGAGCATGCGTGTTTTTTTTCACCTCGTAAAAGCATACACACTATCGTTTTTCACGTCGTTAAAAAAAACGACATGAAAAACGACGTGAAAAAATAGAGCATGTTCGAAATTTTTAATGCCCGTTTTTAACGTTGTTAAAAATGCTCTGGAACATACACACGATCGGTGTTAATGCCCATTTTTAAAAATGGCATTTTTAACGGCATGAAAAACGATCATGTGTATGGGCCATTAGACTATAGGCTAAAAAATCAATGTTATGCAGCAACACAAGTCAATGCATATTTGTGTTTGAAGCCTACTTTTTTAACTTCCTTTAGAGTGGTGACAACACTTCTGCATCTTCTCCAAATATCCTATTTTCACTGTTTACCTCTGCCAAGTTATCTTAAACTACACCGTTGCGTGGTGACTTAATGTGATCTACTTCGGCAGAGATGCAAAACATGCATACTAGGGCCAATATAGACAGGGGCCAATTGCTAGGAGTACCAGCATGTCTTTGGAGTGTGGGAGGAAATCAGAGTACCCGGAGGAAACCCACGCAGACACAGCGAGAACATGCAAACTCCGGGCAGGTAGTGTCATGGTCAGGATTCAAGCCAATAATCCTAGTATGAAAGTCCTAACCACTAAGCCACTGTGCTGACTCTAATGAGCAGCATTCTTTTTTTCAGATCAGTGAACCAAAACATTTTGTAATCAGTAACAGCCAGGCAACAGCAATGTCAGAAGGAGATCAGAAAATGGCAGCGTCAATGCTTTGTTAATTTTTTGGCAATCTCAATCAACTTTTAATTGCAAAAGCAACTGAATAGGTCAAGTCAACCAACTGCCTAAAGTTTCCATCTATATGACAAAATGATAGAAATGATTAGAGATTGGCAATTTTAATGTTTTTGTAATTGAACATACCTGGGAGCTTGCTGGATTTTTCCCAGGAATGCCAGCTTATAAGAGAATTTACCGATTCCATAACTGGCCCATAACTGGCCCTGTCAAAATCTCTGGCCTGTGTTGAAATGTTGTAAACATTATGTGACATCACTCTTCATGTATTGTGAGAAAATCTGCCCCCATACACATTGCTCTCTACACATTACACATGTCTGTGCATCTCTTCTGACAGAAAACATCTACAAGGACAACTCTGAAGAATGCTTGGGAAGATATACTGTAGTAATGCCTCAAATTCAAAGGATTGAAGCTTTCAGAGGGCAAGGTAGTCCTCAGGGTAGCCTGAGAGGTAGCCTATAGGATTGCACATGAAAACCCACCCTAGACACTAAGAAGGGGATCCCGAGAGCCAAGTGAAGGCACAAACAGCAGTACAGTAGGGAAAGGTTACACCCTCTATTATTGCTGTCTCATTGCAGCATCGCGCAACCATAAAGTGCTTTCTGTCATTGCTTGCGCTGCGCTCCACTATTAGTCCTGCCCCTACTCCTCTCTTTCCAACCTGCATTATCAGGCTTGCAGATTTGCAAACGTTTCCAGGTATGATCATCATCCTCTTCTTCAGACCACACCCAGCCCTGCCTAATCCTGCCCAGCACATGCTCACCCATCCAGCACAGGCAGATTCTGCCCAGACGCAGGAGAAAATACATGTGCCCTATGCCTCCGCTATGGTCTACTAACATAAACCATGCCCAAGGGTCTTCCAAGGACAATCCCATAAAAACACCTCACTGTATAGCAATAATGCTATACATGATGGGAGATGTTTTTCACAGAGTTAATTCCAGGACTTCTGGATAGCAGGGGGGAAGCACTGGATAACCCCACACCCGTAAAACTCAAGCAGCAAAAAGGGAACTTCATAAATAGTTGTTTGCAAGAATTAAGAAGGTGAGCCAGGTTGGAGTCATTACATTGACTTAAACTTCAAAATCCTGAGTTGTTGCATATGAAATATAAAATCGAGGTATAGAACCCATAGTTGTACTTTAGGGCTTGGTGCTACCCTAGACAACAAAGAGTATCATTATGGTATGCCTATGATTTCATTATGGTATGCCTATGGTGTGCCTATGCTATCCAGATTTTAGGTCAGTCAAGGAAAAACAAATGCTTTCCTCATATAAGTGTTTAATAGGAGATATACTAGGACATCTAGGATATTTTTTAACATGTAGAATACCCTTATTTATATCAGATGTAACATACTGCATGGTCACAATTTTTTTTTTACTGGACTTTAGCGGTCAGTTTTGGGATAGTTTAGTTTAATTTTGCTTGAGCATATATTCATAGGCTAGGAGCACACATACACTTTTAATAGTGGCTCTCTATGGAGAGAAGTACACAAGTATCATGCAGTAGTAATTAGTCACATATTTTAATCATTGTGCAGCCATTAGCAATTCATCACTACTAAATGCTGTTTGTACACATCATCATTAGGGAACCCTTTGTTTTGTAAGTGTAGCAATCGATTACTATATCAGTGATTAATCACTGCGGATTTTAGTAGTGAGATTGCATAAGTTTTCCTAGTGTGAAAGTGGCATTTCACTGGGGACACCTGCAGCCAAGGAACAATCGATAAATGGGTTCCAGAAAACCAGGAGAAGATGATAGTCTTTAGAAACAACCATGTGGACACAGACTTGAAGAGTTGTTAGGAGGCTTTATACTACACAGTACTTTGAAGAAATATAATCAAATCAACAGATGAGAACTCTATCCAATAGCAATATAAGTATTTACAAGTATAAATGGCAGACCTAGTAGGGATCACATTATTTGCTATTGCAATGGTGTGCAAGACGAAAGCAGATCTACTACTGGCACCTGACTTTCGGCTTCCCTTGACAGTGGAATAGGCACTACATTTGTTTGGCTCTGCCAACAGTTGGTTGGGTAGTCACTGCATTGGACCCTCCACTGTTCAACCCTAGCTAGATGGAAGCCTAGGCCTCTCTGGTCCAAAGGGATATGACTTGACTCTCAGTGAATACAGTGAGCAATGTATATACACCACTGTTAAATACCATCTTGAAAACTGGATTTGAAGACTTTACAGTTCCTTGCTGTATACTGAAGGAAACATGGTTCCCGTAAAATGGTAAACTCATTAAATGCAATCTGATAGCAAAATAGCTGTCAGTAATGCACAGAAGAGGTAAACTATGCTGCTGCATAGAAGGTTTTGCTAGGTGTATCAATATCCACTGAGCACCTTTATACTGACAGTTCAAAAGGTATTGTATTGTGTTGACATTGTTTTTTTTGTTTTTTGTTTTTTATAAAGCTGATAGTGCGGCATTGCTGTTGCAACTGTTGCATTTTTTAATCAGAATAGCAGATCTAACTAAATCCACTTAAATAAAGAGCAAGTTATATAATAATAAGTGGTATATGATCACTTGTTCAATAATTTGCTTCTTGTTTCCCTAAATTCACCCATTAGGCAATTTGACATGGTTAGAAAGCATATTCCCCACTTAATCCAGCTGCCATTGTCTCAATGTCTCATTCTTTATTGGAAAATCCAGGTGTCAGTAACATTAATTGTATTTATCATAAGGTAAATGGTACAGTTACCATGTCCTATCTTTCCATTGACATTCACCACCTGGACAAGAGAAATCATGATTTTCTCATTGCTTTCTATGGAACACTCCAGCTATTAAATATTTTTAACAGCTTTCTGTACGTATAGGGCCAGTGTATATAGTAAGATTTTGGAAATCATTTGCAAACCTTTTGGAAAGCTTTAAACAGCTGGTTGAAGCCCGGAGATCAACTTTAAACTTATTTTATTTGCCACTTACTGCTGGACCATTATTTCTACACCAATGAATTTGCTTCCAGCAGTTCAGAAGTGTGTAGCGCCCACCCCATTTAAGGGTGCTATATACCCAAATTTAGGGGCTGGTCTGAGATAGTAGTTGGGCTCAGACCATTCTCAATTTATAGGTTGTGCTATTTTATTCTCCAGGTAATATACTGGTGTTCAGTTCCCTGTGGCCTGTAGGTGGCACTGCCATAATGGGTCGGGGTTGAACCACTGGTATTAGTGCTATGCCTTGGGGTGTCTTCTCTCGGCAGCGGTACAGTGGGCGTGTTTGGCCTGCTGTGCATGCTGGGAGAGTATACATAAGGGGCAGACGCCGCCTGGGAGGGGTCTTCGGAGGAGGAGAGGAGTCGGAGTCCAAGTGCGTGGCGCATGGCCCTCCAGGCCATGGTACCATGTGTGCATCAGTCCCAGGCACCTTTAACCCTGGGGCTGCATCTTCAACACTGGGCCCAGCACCTTTAGCTGGAGCCCACTTCTAAAAGAGGAATCCCAGGGTGTCCCTTGCAAGGGAGCCCGCTTCTAAGAAGAGGAGGCTGGGGGGGGACCTTTCTGACGGACCGGTGAGAGTTCACGGTGAAGGAAGGGGCCCGGTAACTTTCTGGAGGGATTCCTCTATCCACCAAGGGCCTAGTAATGTGCTGCTGCTGGCACTTGTCCTTATGTACCAAAAGCTGAGAAGTTCAGGGTCTGATAGATTCTTTGGCAGAGAGTCTCCTGATCGTATCTAGAAAAAGAACCTGATTGAACGTCCGAGCATCACTTCGGCTGCTAGGATCCACTTTGCAGGAGACTATCCGGATGAGCTAAACCTACTCTGGGATAGAGTAGTGAATGCAAAATTTGTGCCTGGACTAACCTCCCAAAACCTTGCTGTCCTGTCTCTCATCCACCCTTTTCCTATCTGCTGAATATTGAGAACTCAACGTTGGAGTTTAGAGTGGTGTGGAAATTGGAATTACTTGGGGGGAATACAGAGACTTGTCCCTATATCCTAGGAGACGAGAACCAACTGACGGAAGAACCTAGCTGTGGGACCCAAATACATAACACCGTTCAACCTCCTCAACCAGGAGGGTACGGCATATAGTACAGTGTGCCTTTTTCCTGCAAGTGAGCCAAAGGTAGGGAAAAGGGTCCGTGTGCTACAAGTGCATGCAAGGAAATAAGACATATTATCTTGATATTTATCATTACCAATATAATAAAAGAAATAGACAACTGTACCTATAGATTCTGGTAAGATAATAACAATACATTAAGCATATATTTTTTTTTTTGTCTGGAGTTTTACTTTAACTTAAAAATGGGTTTATAATCTTTATTCAAATGTCCCCTCATTATACTGTTATTTTATTTATAACACTTGCCATTCAACAACCTTTGAATATTCATCAATTACCCTAATTACATGATTCTAGAATTAATTTTGCAATAGTTAAATCTTCTTCTACACAGATGAAAATGCATATGGAAGACAAATTAACCTCAATTTAATAAATTTAATTATTTTGTTATATTAAGCATTGGGATAAAAGCATTAGAGTGTGTGTCAGGGAGGTAAAAAATTAGAGCTTACATGCTACTTGTGCACGTACGAGAGCTTTCTGTAATATTTATATGTTCGGCTGAAACAAAGAACTAAAAGTCTAAAGATAAAAGAAATCTCTTCACAGATTACTTAATTTTTTATACTATTTAATGCATTACCACCATCATTAATTTGGCAAAAATGTTAGACCTTCAGCAAAGTCTCAGGACTTTCCTTAACCACTTCAGCCCTGAATCATTTTGGCTGGTTAAAGACCAGGCCACTTTTTGCGATTCGGCACTGCGTAGTTTTAACTGACAATTGTGCAGTTGTGCGACGTGGCTCCCAAACAAAATTGACGTCCTTTTTTTCCCACAAATATAGCTTTCTTTTGGTGGTATTTGATCACCTCTGAGGTTTTTATATTTTGCACTATAATCAAAAATAGAGCGACAATTTTGAAAAAAATGCAATATTTTTTACTTTTTGCTATAATAAATTTGCCCCAAAAATATATAATTTTTTTTTTCCTCAGTTTAGGCCGATACGTATTCTTCTACATATTTTTGGTAAAAAAATCGCAATCAGCATTTATTGATTGATTTGCGCAAAGGTTATAGCGTTTACAAAATAGGGGATAGTTTTATGGCATTTTTATAAAAAATTTTTTTACTAGTAATGGCGGCGATCAGTGATTTCTTTCATGACTGCGACATTATGGCGGACACATTGGACCCTTTTGACACATTTTTGGGACCATTGTCATTTTCCCAGCGTTCAGTGCTATAAAAATGCACTGATTACTGTGAAAATGACACTGGTAGTGAATGGTTTAACCACTAGGTGGCGCTGTAGGGGATAAGTGTTCCCTGCATAGTGTTTCTTACTGTAGAGGGGATGGGCTCTGTGTCACATGACACCGATCTCCGCTCCGAGTACATGGAGCCAAGATCAGTGTCATTGTCACTAGGCAGAGCCGGGAGATGCTTGTTTACACAAGCATCTTCCAGCTCTATACCTCCATGAGACGATTGCGGGGATCCCCGCGGCGATTGATTCCGCGGGACCCGCGGTCCGACTTACAATGATGGCGGCAGGGTCACAAGCGTGCCGGCGGCGGCGTGCGCGCGACCACATGGACAGGCACTTAAAGGGGACGTACAGGTATGTTGACATGCCTGTCCATGCCATTCTGCCGACCTAAATGTACAGGAGGCGGTCGGCAAGGGGTTAAAGAACTATACTTTATTCATTTTAATGACTGAGCACCCCCCTCCTGAGTGAAGATTGCTGGATTGGGGTTAAAGGCCAGATGGGCAGCATTTAGAGGGGTGGGGGCAACTAAGTATTTAAAAAAAAAAAAGTACAGTTGTACTTTACAGAGAAGTTGAACCTACAGGTAAGGTGAGCAAAAACTAGCTAAAGGTGCCAACATGGCCGGTCAGCCTCAGTATTTGTCACAGTACTGAGCCAATAGAGAGGCTAAGAAGGCCTTAATAAGAGCGGGTAGATAGGCCCTCAAACAGGGATGCTGGGTAGATACTTGTGTATGAGTACACCCCAGGATTTTGGGCACCCATGGTGCTGAAAAGAACTGATGAGCTGATGTGTAGGCATCTGCAGGTACATGCCCTGTGGTGCCAGTGGCAAATGCTACTGCCCAGTCCAATTTTTTTCACTTTCAAAATGTAAAATTTTTGTCAAATCTGAAACTTCTGTTCAATACATGAGTTATGATGGTGTATACTGTATCATTAACCTTTGGATGTCAACTTAAAATACATTATATACCCTACTTAAATTTCAATTCACCACCAATATATTGCTATACACAAATTGAAGTACTCTCTTGTGTATAACAAATGACTGAACGACCTCTGAACATGGACGTTTTTGTCATGGACTGGCAGTATATATGTCATCAACATGGGGCTCTTGTCAACTATACTTACATATATTTTTCCCACTTCTGCCAATTCAGATTTAGAAACAAGACCTCATTCCCTTGCAAAACAAAATTTTCTAGTTCATGCAGAACGAGAAGTGTATTGTATACAAAATCCAAAACTGTAGAGAAATAGAAATTGCCGCTCCAAACAGATCCACCCTGATAACAGTCTCTCTTCCAGGAACCGTGGGTGCTGGCAATGCACAAGGCAATTTAAAACAAGGATAGTTAGGACAGCCGCACTCCAATCTAACAAGGCTTTATTCGAAGTAGATAAAAACAGGCACTACATATCACAGCAACGAACCTTAGGACCACTGACGCGTTTCACACTTATTTAGTGCTTACTCATAGCTTGAGTAAGCACTAAATAAGTGTGAAACGCGTCAGCTGTCCTAAGGTTCGTTGCTGTGATATGTAGTGCCTGTTTTTATCTACTTTGAATAAAGCCTTGTTGGATTGGAGTGCGGCTGTCCTAACTATCCTTGTTTTAAGTGTATTGTATACCTAAGAAAACAATACACTAAAATAAAAGGAAAAAGATGAGCAGGGGACAAAGGAAGGCTACAAATGAGTGTGCTCTTTGATATATTATTTGAAAAAATCAATTCATTTTTAGAAATACATTGAATCCATTTTGCAGGGAGAATTTATACTTACATTGTAAGGCTGCTTGAACCATGAATTCACAGAAACACATAACTGTGCATATTCAGAAAACTTCATTTTCCATTGGGGATGAAATTTGTGTTAGCTGCTACCATGGGTTTATGGTGAATCCCTAGGGTTTGCATAAATAAGAAACCACCTAAAATGCAGTGCCTATACTTGCTGTAACGAGGTGGGCCCTTTCCTGTGAAAGGGGGCTCAGGCCAGTCATATTGTAAGTGTGTGTTGAGTCTTTAGTGAGAAACTGACAATTCTGTTTAGAGATAGTGTGTTTTTATTTTTCATTTTGGCATTGGTACATGTTCCCTGTAGCAGTGTTCAGCTTCCCATGTCTTTTGTTTGACAATAGCTTGCTTATTATCCCTACAAATTGCTATAATTGAGTAACAAAATCCCACCCACGTCCTATATACTTCAGTGGAGCAAACTAGCAAACTAAACCTAGGCAGATTTGCACATCCCTAGTCTCCACTCAGGCCTTTATGTTGGATTGCTCTCTAGCTAGTAGGGTTTCCCCAAATTTGGTAGTCTGAGTAGAATGGTCCTGGGGATATAAAAAAACCTCTGATGTGATAAAAAAAATCACATGTACCTTGGGGTATATATAACGAGTTCTTCTTGGATTGGCAGCACTAAAAATACAAGAAGTACCCATGCACCATGTCCAATGTAGTGGCCTAAGTAGCTATGAAACACGTTGAAGATGCTTTAATTCGACCAAATAAAATACTGTATTAAAGAGAATTTCTAAACAAAAACTATATTCTGAGTATATACAGATCTAAGCTATATGAATTTTTTTAACAACAGGAAATAAAAACTTAATCGGGGTTTTAATGCTTAATAAGATCATCTAGGAATTGCCCTTTTAATGCACTTAAGAATGCCCTGCTTTTGATAATTATAAAATCTGTTTTTTATATGTCCATCATTTCTCATCACGCTTTATTCATGTGGAAGAGCCTGCCCTTTAAATACCAATTCCAGCTGAAGCCTTCCCTCAGAATACGATTAAGCTCTGAAAAGGGTGAAACATGTTGGAGGAGTTCTCTACAGGTGGAGAATAGGAGCTGAAGCCATCTTTTACCCATTCTATTCACAGTCATGCAAACGGGGAGTCAGTGTCTGTGTGCAGATGGCAGTCATTTTGTTGAAGCCTCAAATAAATGAGATTTAGCTTGCTAAAGCACTGTGTCTCATAAAAGAAGAGAAAGGGGAGCACAACCTCTAGCACAGTTAATTGTTGCTAAATAAGAAAGTAACATTTATCAAACTCACATTTAAAGCACATTAATATAGATCAGTGAGTGGAATTACCCTCTGTATGTAGATTGGCATCTCACGTGCATGCCGACCGAGCAGCTGGAGAATCCAGTTCACCCAGCCGACCACTCCCCCCCAGGAGGCTGACCATGGGTATATGTAGGAGGCCTGCCCTCTGCCAATCCTAGTTGGGGATTGGTCGGAGCTTCTCACATGCACCCCATGTCACTCCAGCTTTCTACCCTGCCCCTTTTCCAGAACCTTCTCCCTAGAAACAGAGGAGGCGCCCAAGAGCTGAAGTACATGTCAGTCACCTACTGCTACTCTAAACCACTCCCCTCCCCCCAGATCAAAAAAAGAAACAGGCATAGCTCACAGCATAGGCCTGCTTAAATTTACATGTGCTGGCAGCTTACACAAAAACCTACACTAGCACCTACCTATCTAAGGTAGAGGGTGCTACATGTACGTAATACCTGCTTAGTCCCAATCAGACTTCATACTATTTATAGTATTTTATATAGATTCTCCCCAAATGTTTCTTTTTTATTCTGGTTTAAAATCTTCTAATATATTTTGCATTATCACAACCCTTCATTGAAGATTTCTCTGTTCTAATCTCAACAGATAACATTTTGAAATTCATCTTCCCTACCCATCTGGTTCAGTATTTTTGGCACGGCTGCCACAATGCACATAGATTCTCTAGGACAATCTATTTCTTCTTTCACAGCAACCAAGGAAAATGCTAAAAATTATTCAGTGGATAGTTTAAGGAAGCCTTGGCTAAATTATTGTGCTAATCAAGGATTAAACCATCTAATAACAGTGTTGAGATACTTGTGGCCTTCCCTCCCGTTTCTAAAAAAATGATCTCTAACTTAAAACTTTATACATGTAATGAGATATTCCATTTTCACAGTCCTATTGTCATCAGCATGCTTCTGGCTGTATTTTATGTTTATTAACATTCTGAAAATATATCTTAGTCCGTGTGGAGGAAACTCTGCTCTCAATGACTGCCATTCATATTATTTTAATAAAGAATCTGAATTTTAAAATCTAATATAAGGTTATGAAATGCTGCTTTGGACCAAATATATGCCTAGATTGCAGCTTCCTTTTTTTTACTAACCTATGGCCAGTAGGCAAGTAGTGAATCTGTGGCGCATAATATAATATATAGTCTTTACTAACAAAATATCTGATTACTATGAGTTACTTTTCCTATAAGTACAGATACTTATTGCTCTGCTTCTGTAAATGCACACTAATATAGTACCGTTTTCTATATGCAGAAAATATAAGTTTTGACTTTACAAATCCAAATCTTTATTACAGTCAAATAAACCGTAATGAAGAATACATGGGGCTCTGGTTGGCAGATCACTAGAGAAGCATCTAAGTGGTGTTTTAGCTAAAATCCAAGAGGTTTGTTAAAAAAAATATAAAACCAAAAGTTGAGAGATGACAAATAATTTATATCAACTAAAATGTCAAAAGGCCAAGCTGACATGTTTTAGGGTGCAGTTTTAGGGTGCAGCCCCCCTTCATCAGAGCTTAAAATTTCTGTAAAGAATCTGAATGGTATTGGGCTTGAATGAGTTAAAGTGAGAGAAATTAAAATGTAACTAAAGGCAAAACTTTTTTTTTATTTTTTTAGATTTGGATAGAGTGGAGAGGGATTAGAACACCTGTCAGGTTTTTATTGCTGTCTGTGTCCCCGTTAGGTTGTTTTCATGCTGCCCAGTTGCAAAAACGTGGCAAAAACGCGTATGCATTTTTGCGGCATTTTTAATGTTTCCAGCGCATTTCTGGTGCGTTTTCTGGGTGCCTATTACACAGCATGTACCTGTGAACCTGGGACATGTGACTCAAAAATGCACCAAAAACGCAAAGCGGGTGTGTTTCGATTCATTTTTGCAGAATGTTATATTCATTTCAATGGGGATCTGGGTTTTTGGTGTTGTTTTAAAAAAGGCAACAAAGATGCATCATACAGGACATTTTAAAATGAATCAACAGCGCTGTGGTATGAAGAGTCCCAAAAGAGGTAAAGTTATTGCGTTTTTGCTGTGTTTTTAGCATGGTAAATATGCAGCAAAAACCACCAGTGTGAAAGCAGCTGAAGGGAGATTCTCCCTACCTTTTTGTCCTGTCATCATCGAAAATGAAAGTAAAGTATAATCGCTAATTTTGGGTTGACGCTAGAACAGGAATAGAGGGGAAGTCTTCAAATGAGAACACTAGTTCTAGTGACCCTGGTGACACATCAGGATTCCCTCACTTTGGAGGGATTTCTTCTCACTGTGACGTCGCTTCCGTGTTTACACAAAAAAGACTGGAACAAAGCAATTTCCGGCTTCCTTCCAGTCTCACTCTAGCCGGCGGAAGTGCTGGATCGCGGATTGGCTCTCCCGATGGGACGGAAGGCCAGGGAAGAGCGGCGGAAGGCGGCGGGAGGAGGGACGTTCCCTCTCGCTCCTTCGGGACAACAGCCAAGTGGCTTTTAGCCGCATTGGTTGTTATCCCTGAAGAGCCAACCGCCCGCACTAAAAAACGGTACCGGGGTGATAAATGCGACTTAACCCCTTAAAGCCAAGGCCGCATATGGGTGTACGGTCGGCGCTAAGGGGATAAAGAGGACCTGTCATGCACAAAGCAAGGTCCATAAAGACATGGATGAGTGAGTTTGGGGTGGAGGAACTTGACTGGCTTGCACAGAGTCCTGACCTCAACACGATAGAACACCTTTGGGATGAATTAGAGCAGAAACTGTGAGCCAGGCCTTCTTGTCCATATCAGTGCCTGACCTCACAAATGCTCTTCTGGAAGAATGATCAAACATTCCCATAGACACACTCCTAAACCTTGTGGACAGCCTTCTCAGAAGAGTTGAAGCTGTTATAGCTGCAAAGTGTGGGCCAACTCAATATTGAATCCTACAAAATAAGACTGAGATGCCATTAAAGTTCATATGTGTGTAAAGGCAGGTGTTTGAATACTTTTGACAATATAGTGTATGAGAGTTTAGATTGACTGCTGCTGCCTCCTAATGCCTTCAGGATGAGATTACTTGAGCGGCCAGGAGGCTAAAGGAGTGGTTTTTGCAATAAAGCTATGTATTTCAAAGCTCCTTTTTAGATTTTTGTGACTCATTGAATAGGATGGTCAGGAAGAGAGCATGTTTTTATAGTATAAATTCCCTCTAAAGGCGCCCTACCTCCAACTCTAGTCCAATACACTTTTGGTTTGATCACCTCCCATCCCAATCTAATCCACTTTCAGTTTTTGGAGGGGTTTGATATCATATGTATGAGTTATATTCTCTTTCAAATGTTAATGTCAGGCCCGCTTTCCTCTGCATGCTGTACTCCTGCAATAATACAAAGCATAACATGAAACAAATGAAAAAAATCCCATTGACAATGACTTCCCATAATGCCATAAGTCACAGTGCAATTCACCTGCTGCACAGACTATTGTTGTGCTTGTGCTGTCTCTATCTCTCCCACACACACAGGCTTATTCCCTCCACTCATTATTCCTTTCTCTCTTTCACCCTGTCTTCTCTATCATCGTGTTCTCTCTTTATCTTCCATTCCTTCACTGATTATGTTCTTGTAAAAAGCCTAAGCCTGACATTCTCTTTGTGCCTTGCAATTATGTTTGGTTTCTTTTATATTCTTTTAAAACACATTATTTATCAAGATAAAAACACAAATAAATTAATGGAATTCTGTGGGTAACGAACACCAAGCAGGAAGCGGGATGGAGGGGTTGATGTCATGAGAGTCATAATGAAAAGCCTTCTGTTATATTATCTCTCAATGACTGCTAAAGTCAAATAGATACAATTGACTTTTGAAAAAAATATGATTGTGAAGCTGACATGTTCCATCCAAGGCCATGATACTTTTTATTATTTGTTGCTAATGCCCTGAATAATTTCTAATGTGTCTCACAATCAATGGATTAACTGCATTTTGTTGATAGAGATGAAGCTGAACTCAATAGTTGTGTATTTCTTGTGGGTTTTTTAAATGTGCCCACATGTGGCCCGGTCATTTGAAATATTAGGTCATTAGGTCTATATAGCCCTCCAGAACTTCTGTGAAAAGCTTTAGGATGGTGACTTTTTATCTCTGTGGGTGGCCAATATTAAAGCTGACCTTAGGCTCCACCCTATGGTTAGAGTTTTTTGGACCCACTGCATTGCTAGTGGTGATAGCTAGGCTAGAGATGGTAGAGTGAAGTACATTCTTAAAGTGGAAGTAAACCCATCGATTTAACAGTTTCAAAAAGCAGTTACATTCCTGGCATGCCGGGAATGCTAACTGTCACATTGGTTGTGCTCTCAACAAAACTGTCAAACCATCCAATGGCTGGTGTCATAACTGATCACATGTGCAGCATCATGGCAGTTGAAGATTAAACAGAGGCCAAGATGGCAGCTTCCTTGCCTGAAAAATATAAGAGGGTTTACTTCCACTTTAAGCAGATTGTCAGCAGAAAAAGCAGGTGTGACAGAGACAGCAAGCTGATATCAGGTCAGAACAAATGAAGACATAGCAGATGTTAAACAGAATGTAGTTTTCTGATGGGTGACAGAACAATGATGGTTGATACTAAAAATAACAGGCTGATCAGACAATCTGAGAACAAGTGCAATTTAAACAATTTTCATGGCATGACCACAGGTCAGTCAGAACAAACCTATACGTGGGGTATGAGCAAAGAGACTATGCTGCATGTTCAGCAGTCTGTTTAGTACTTGCTTGATTAGGGCAGAGGTGCACTGCAGTGCTGTGTAGCAACTAGCAGATGGAGACAGCTCAAAATAGACTACTACACCCATTTTAGTTATTTTAAAATTACGTGCTACACATTCTGTTCTGGAAAAGGGATTCTGGAAAACATGCTCCATCTATTACATGGTATGTGATTGTAATCTTGCTGTGGATGAAAGATGTGTTTGTTCCAGAGGCTGCACTGGTTTAACTGGGACTTTTGCACAGAGGAGTCACAGACATTTAATTGCTGCCCTACATAGACTGTCAACAGGGTTAAACTGCAAGTGATTTCAAATACAAAAGCCTTGGAACACATAAGTTATAAACACATTTCTCAACAAAACTTTGCATCAGAAATATAAATAAACTCTCTTTGAGTGGCTGAATTTTGCAGTAGAGCTACTCTCAGACATGGCTCTAGTACCAACAGGAGAGTTTATTCTCAGTTATAATAATACAGTGCCAAAACAAGAAGATTCTTCTTGGCCTTTTTTGTCCATGCGATTGTTGTCCTCATTTTAACCATTTCCTGCAGACTAGCTGCATATTTGTATCTGTATAGGTGGGCTTTAATGCCGAGCGTCCTCATATATGCATCTATAGGGAAGCGGTTTACTGTGCTGAGAGTTCACTCACTATGCTCTCCCAGCACAGTAACTAAAGTGTCACAGAAAGCTCTAATTGCAAATTTGTGATCAGGAGTTTTCTATCACGCAACCACTGTGACAGCCAATCTCAGCGGTCACATGATCAGAATGCCTGCATCCGCCTCCCGGCATTTAGATCCTTCTAAAGGCAAAGGAGGCAGCGGTGGAAAGGGGTTAATGTCTGGTTGCCGTTTTAATTTTATTACAGACAGTGCCTGACTGTGCCTATGGGTGTGGTGAACCCCTTAAAGTGTATCTAAACACTTAGAAACCCAAGAAAAAGTGTAGTATATTGCAGTCCTTAAATGTGGTGTTTGAATTCATTTTATTTTTATAGCTTATCAGTAACTAGAACTTTGGCCGTACTCTGGTGGGGCTGCCTTTGTTCTATGCTCACAAATCTATAGCTCTTAGTTGGAAAAAAACTACCCCCCCATCATTGTCTATGTGGAAACTAGTTATTAACAATGGCCTACCATTATATAAGGAGACCTATATTAATAGAGGTTGTCTCCTCAAATATGCCTCTGAAGCCTTTTAGAGGAATACGACTCTTAACCTACTTTCCGTCAGTTATTGTGCAAATATCCATGATCACTTGAATATTTTATATTGGCGTATATACCATAGGACTGCATCGCTTACAAACTTGAAAATCGAGCTAACAGGAGTACTATTTTATGTTTTACGCTATAACTTGATGTAATGTTTATTGTAAGAATTGCATAAATACCACGTAAGACCAATGTATGTATGTGTTTTTTTTTGTTGTTGTTTTGTGCTTTGTCCTTGTCTTTCTTCGTTTACTGTTTCAGTAATTGTAATTTTTTTGTCTGTGTTTTGAAAATGTATAAAAACGTGTATTTAAAAAGTAACTAGAACTTTTAAGGCCCCAGTGCAAGAAAGCGTAAAGGACCCCGGGGCCGGGGCCCTCTGAGCTATGTGGCAGAATGCCAGGGCCCGGCCGCAAGTGCGACCTTTGTTATTCCGCCACTGGTGTCAGTCGTTTTTTTTTTTATTATCAACATTTTTTTTATTACTATTTTTTTTTTTTACAATATTTTACATCCATCCAGTCCAGGAAATATGATAACTTTGTAATCGCTGGTCCTAATTCCCTACTTTGAAACGAATTCTCCTGATGAAGATTCACATCCAGAATTGAAACACGTTTGATTTCTATATGCATTGTTATGCCTATGTATCGCATTGTGGTTTTGTCTATTTGACAAGTCTTATAATGTTTTTATATACAGTACATTTTTAAACCTAGTATAATAAATGTTTTGGTTTTTATTATTGTCAGATTGTGCCTTAAAAATCCCATTGTTTTTGCTATCACCTTTTCAACAGAGAGTGGGTACATTCCCAGTTACAGTGGGAACATGGAGAACAAATGTAGCCACCCTCTAACAGGAGGTTGAATCACAGCAGCAAAAAAAAGAGAGCCATTGAATGTACTTTTTTGAGTGAATAAATACTGGAATAGAATTTGTTTTATAAACCAGAGTTTAGTGTCACTTTAAATTCACTTACCGTTAAAAAATATGTCAGTGGAGTGTCCAGAATTTTGTTTCTTTGTCCTTGCATGTATTGTGCCAGCACATTGTTAAGGGACATGCAGGGGGCCATAAATAGGTGCTCATGTAAGAAGGGAATTGGCGATAGCATGTGCTTCCTTTGTTATTGCTGGTAGTGAAACAAAGTCACCTGGCTCTGGAGTACATGCAAAAATAGAAGCACTATTCTGAACAAATGTACCATGATTTATCAGCATGTAGGCTGTTTATGCAAAACAGTAAATTACAAGCACTATTTGTCCTTTTCCAAAGCATTTCGTAGACTCATCTGTAGAGTGTGTACTTAGCTATCCCTATGTTTGAGACAATTAGAACTTTTGAAATTGCTTCATGTTTCCAGTATAAGGGGCCACATGCAGTTCTCAAAGCTGGGCAAACAAGAGCACAATAAGGCCGAAGTAAAAGAAGCATTTTAGTAAGTAATTATATTTTCTCACTAATGTCTGGGAGGATAGGATGAAATAATGTGACAGTGGGAACACAGTGATGTTACTATTACATCTATAAGTATTACTACAACTCTGTATAACGTATCAAAGAGACTGAGGGCAACCTCATGAAAAATCTTCAAATTATTGATGTGTTTGCAGCATATTAAAAGTGATATTAAAGCCTTTCTTTTTGTTTTTTTGTTTAAATAACCAACATGTTATACTAATCTGCTCTGTGCAGCTTGGCCCCACCCCCACATCTCCTGATTGGCTCACTGGCTGTGATTGACAGCAGCGGGAGCCAATGGCTCTAGTTGCTGCCAAAAAACAGTCAGAAGCGCGAGTCCCCAGGGAGGCAAAGCTCTACTGGACATTGCTGGATCGAGAGGAGGCTCAGGTAAGTATTAGGGGGTGGGGTAGCTGCTGCACACAGAAGGTTTTTTTACCTTCATGCAAAGAAAGCATGAAGGTAAAAAAACTTGTGCCTTCTTAATAGAAGTAGGGAGTTTTAAAAAAAACATTCATACTCACCTAGGTGGAGGCAGCATTGGTCCAAAACGGCATCTGTCCCCCATCTCCTCAAAGAACACTGATCGCTCATGTTCTTTCCAGGCTTCAGTGAGCAGAGAGCCAGGTGAGTATGAAAGGTTTTTTTATTTTATTTTTTTAATCAGCAATAGTATTTCTATTCTGATTAGAATTAAAATTTGTGATGAGAAAAATTAAAACCATACCTTTGGCGCTTTTAAAATTACGCAAGAGCTAAAATGTTCTGGCCCCAGTCTGAATGCTCACACTCTTTGGGCCATATTTGATAACCCATTATTTAAAGTGGAACTGTATCCATTTTTATTTATTTGTTTGACTGTTTTTTTGGCTGCCTAACTCCAGATTAGGCCAAAATGAAGTTAGATATTCCACAGGTCTTTGCCAATCCTCTCTTGACATCTGGCAAACTGGAATGTGCGGTGTAGCCATCCCAGAAGATGTTTGCCAGATGTCGTGCAAGTGCATCAGGTGGTGGTGCTTATGAAAAGTGGCAAAGGGTTTTTACTTCAACCAACACTGGTCTCCATGGTCTAGTAAGTATAGGATGTTTTGTTTTTTTTCAAGACAGGGACAAGTGTTCAGGATTTTTTGGGGGGGAGGCATGGGGGTTAGGCAGAGTGTTGTGTACAGTTAAATAGTTGCTCACCACTGTTTTAGAACCTTATGTTAGCCAGCAGAAAAGTCATGCTTTTTTTCATGCACGTGTGCACATTTTCTTGGATTTAGGAGCTTAACTAAGCAGGTGGGGATGGGCACACACACTCACATACAAGTGTTCACTTCACAGCGCACATGTGGACAGACAGATGCATCTGCTACATATCCTTGTGCCTGATGGCTTATTTAAACCTGAGGTCTGCATGGGATCATCGATGGATGGTCTTTCAGCTTATCTCCTTGTTATTTGTGCTCCTAAAACCTAAATCTGATTCTTCTCTGGATTTTTTTTTTTG
This sequence comes from Rana muscosa, assembly GCA_029206835.1. NCBI lineage: Eukaryota > Metazoa > Chordata > Amphibia > Anura > Ranidae > Rana > Rana muscosa. The sequence continues at coordinate 95,156,830 of CM055120.1, read as the reverse complement.
TTTAATCTCTCTTTATTAATTTTTTTTCTTTACATATAACATTTAACATTTAACATGCCTTGACACTTAAAGGTAGCTCCGTGATACCTTCCTTTACTAGATGGTGGTTTCTTCAATTCCTCCCCAAAAAAGAAAAAAAAGGGGGGGCCGAAGGGGAAACGAGAAAAAGTGCCTATAAAGGATATATTAATATATGTATATTCCTAGTGCTATATCAATGTGATATTTATTGTGTTTTCTTTGTGCCTTCTTATACTTGTTTATCCGTGATTCGGATTTACCTCCCTTATTGAGGGGGAAAAAAATAATTGTGTTTTAGGTGTTATATTTATATGTGTCTTCTTATTTCTAATTGTCGTGTTCTCTTCTAAATTATACGTGTTTTCGGATCTTCCCCCTCCCTCCCCCCCCCCAAAAGGGGAAGAAGAGAAAAGAGAGAGAGAGAAGAGAGAGAGAAGAAAAAAGAAAAAAAATTCTCTCCTCCCCCTTTCCTCCTCCCTCCCTTGCGGAGGATCGTTAGCCACCTTTCCATATTCTTCTAGTGATTCTAGTGATTCTTCTCTGGATTACCCTTGCCTGTTCATGTCTGCATTAGTGACCTCAGCCTGGAGTTTTGACCAAGGTTCTACCTTCTTATTTTGTACTTTGCTGCCAGCACACTGCAAATTCTTGCCTGTCTCTGATCTGGACTCTGTCCTGATTTGGTACATCTCCACCTGGTTGTTATCGAACTTGGATTGTGACCTGACTTTACGCTTTTGCTCATCTGACATCAGTATTTTTAAGCTCAAGTTTGCTCATCCTTCCAATTGTCATGTCACCTGAAGTCAGGTGACAGATGCACACCGTTGGGGTCAGGAATGCACCGCTAAGGTAGTGAACCCTATGGCTGACTGCTGCGGAGTGAACACTGGGTGATTAAGGAAGGCAGGTCCACTGGAGCATCAACAGAGATCCCACAGGGAGCTGGAGCCTAAGATTCCCCATGGCGCGGAGTATAAGATCCAGCAGGTGTTCACCAGAGCCTCTAGTGGTGAGGATGGACTGGGCTGCAACTGGATCCAGGTCGCGGCCCCCAGAGTCCCCTAGCTCACGCTCACAGTGGGCTATAGAGGATAGAGTGGAAGCAGCAGCTCAGGATACAAGAGATAGTGAGGGGATAAGCCAAAGGTCGGGGCGTCTAGCGGACAAGGATAAACAAAGGACACGCCAAAGGTCAAGGTCACAAGCAGATAGGGATAGTCGAGAACAAGCCAAGATCGGTAAAACAGAGACAGACGTAGCACGCGGCAAGCAGGAACCCAAACACACAATAGCTTAACAAACAACGTTGATCAGCACGGCTGGCTTGCAGTGCACAGGTTAATATAGTGTTCCCTGATAGGGCCTGGGGTGGAGCCATGCTTGGAGGAGAGATTATTTAAGCAGCCAGGTGAGAGTGGCTGGCCTCTAAGGTGAACACATGGAGAAGGGGTAAGCTTATAGACAAACATTACTGCATAACCATGACAGTACCCCCCCTCTTATGGGCCCTCCCCCTCCCCCGCCTGGGCCCAGGCTTAAAGGGAAATCTCAGATGAAACCTCCTCAACAGACGAGGTGCAATGACCTCAAATGCAGCGATCCAAGACGCCTCCTCAGGACCAAACCCTCTCCAATGCACAAGGTACTGAAGAATGCCTCTGCAGAGCCGAGAATCCAGAACTTGGCTAACCTCATACTTTAGATTATCCTCAGAGACCGGAACCGAGGTAGGGAGAGAATGAGAGGAATTATTGAGGACCAAAGGCTTTTTAGGGATAAGCAAGGGCATGAGAGGATCAACAGGAATCTGAGGAGGGTCCCCCAGACCCTTAAAGATGAACTGGGCATCTAGCACAGGACCATCAGACTGGGCAGATGTCAGTGGAACCCTGAGGTCAGGTTGGTTAGAAGGTGACATGTCACAGGAGTCAAGCTGGATAGCTGAAAGACAAGCAGAATGAGGATTGGTTGAACCCCTTAGACAGGTTTGAATGGACGTAACAGTATTAGGGTGAGGCGAGGTTGCAGAAGGTCCTGAACAAGAAAAGGTAGAAGGTTCACTGGGCATGGGCTGGACTGGCATAACTAGTTCAGAGGCCGAATGAATAGCATGGTCAGGTGTAGCGACTACCTGAATCGCATCTCAAGGCGTATTGACTGCAGAACTTGTAGACAAGCTAGCCTGGCTGTGCGTCCAAGGGCGTTTAGGGACAGACAAAGGTGAATGGTTATGCAAACTGGAATAAAGGATCGGCTCAGGTTCACAGGTGGGCTCCTCATCCAGAGTGCCACATGACCTAGAGAGTGCATCAGCCCGACTATTGCAGGACACATCCCAGAAATCACTATATGCAGTAGGAAGAGCAAAAGATATTGGGATGGTGGCAACAGGAAGTTTCTCTTTTGGGACAACCTTGGGTAGGCAGGACGAGGAACAGGAGGAACCCCAAGCCAGGATCTGTCCAGTAGTCCAGTCAACATGTGGAGAATGGAGCCGTAACCAAGGAAGACCCAAAATGATAGGAGTTAAGGCCTTAGGTAAGACAAGGAAGGATATCCACTTCTGGTGGAGTGTCCCTAGCGACATCTTAACAGGGAGGGTCTGGAAGCGGATAGGACCCCCTGGGAGAACAGTGCCATCAATCGCCAAGACCACCAATGGCGTGGTGAGGGGCAAAAGGGTAAGTCTCATGGACGATGCGATTTCCCAGTCCATGAAATTGCCAGCAGCTTCCAGATGTATTGGACCCGAGCGTTTTTACGGGCGAAGAAGGCAAGTGTCACGAAAATGACCTTTGCCCCCACAGTAGAGACACAAGCCAAGATCGGTAAAACAGAGACAGACGTAGCACACGGCAAGCAGGAACCCAAACACACAATAGCTTAACAAACAACGTTGATCAGCACGGCTGGCTTGCAGTGCACAGGTTAATATAGTGTTCCCTGATAGGGCCTGGGGTGGAGCCATGCTTGGAGGAGAGATTATTTAAGCAGTCAGGTGAGAGTGGCTGGCCTCTAAGGTGAACACATGGAGAAGGAGTAAGCTGAAAGACAAACATTACTGCATAACCATGACACCAATGCCCTAGAAGTCCCTGCCTCCTCTTCCAGGGGTGCTTGGATGGGAATTGTGCAAGAGGCCACCCTCATCATCTTGAGCTCCACAGACAGGTGCGTGACAGCCACACACAACTCTAATGCCACGTACACATGGTTAGATTTTCCGGCAGCAAAAATCTGATGTGAGCTTTTCGACGGAAATTCCAACTGTGTGTACTGTATGCTCCATCGGACTTTTGCTGTCAGAATTTCCGCCAGCAAAAGATTGAGAACATGTCCCCCTTTTTTCCGACGGGAAAAATTCCGGTCGGAAATTCCGATCGTCTGTAGCAATTCCGACACGTTAAATTCCGACGCATGCTCGGAAACAATTTGACGCATGCTCGGAAGCATTGAACTTAATTTATTGTCGGAAGCATAAAAATGCTGAACTTTCCACAGGCACTTCTAATTATAAAGAAGTCCACTGCCAGGTCATACACATCTCCTAATGCTGGCTGTGTCTGTAACAACTTTCTATATATTAAAAGCAAAAACATACAGTAAATCAGAGCACAGCTGAGTTTGATCCAACACACTTTATGACTTCTTTGGCTGGGGTCATTCTAAAAAGCAATAGAGATAGATTTTACACAGTATTGTACAGATATTTTATTAACTTAAATTATTATTTCAGTTTGTTATTCCTGTGTGCCCTCTCCAGCCCCAACAATAGATAACAAGAAATGTGCACATGTAAAATAATAGAGCTTTGATGGAAAGTGTCCAAAAACTTTACACAATTTATGCTAATTTATATTAAATCTCAAATCTGAGATAACCCCAAAAAATCATTATTTTTTGAGTAACAGTAATATACAGGTCCTTCTCAAAAAATTAGCATATTGTGATAAAGTTCATTATTTTCTGTAATGTACTGATAAACATTAGACTTTCATATATTTTAGATTCATTACACACAACTGAAGTAGTTCAAGCCTTTTCTTGTTTTAATATTGATGATTTTGGCATACAGCTCATGACAACCCAAAATTCCTATCTCAAAAAATTTGCATATTTCATCCGACCAATAAAAGAAAAGATTCTCTATGGGGTTCAGGTCAGGAGAGTTGGCAGGCCAATTGAGCACAGTAATACCATGGTCAGTAAACCATTTACCAGTGGTTTTGGCACTGTGAGCAGGTGCCAGGTCGTGCTGAAAAATGAAATCTTCATCTCCATAAAGCGGATGGAAGCATGAAGTGCTCCAAAATCTCCTGATAGCTAGCTGCATTGACCCTGCCCTTGATAAAACACAGTGTAATAAAACAAAGAATTCGCCCTTTGGGACTTTAAATGAAGTGGACCAACACCAGCAGCTGACATGGCACCCCAGACCATCACTGACTGTGGGTACTTGACACTGGACTTCAGGCATTTTGGCATTTCCCTCTCCCCAGTCTTCCTCCAGACTCAGGCACCTTGATTTCCGAATGACATGCAAAATTTGCTTTCATCCGAAAAAAGTACTTTGGACCACTGAGCAACAGTCCAGTGCTGCTTCTCTGTAGCCCAGGTCAGGCGCTTCTGCCGCTGTTTCTGGTTCAAAAGTGGCTTGACCTGGGGAATGCGGCACCTGTAGCCCATTTCCTGCACACGCCTGTTCATGGTGGCTCTGGATGTTTCTACTCCAGACTCAGTCCACTGCTTCCGCAGGTCCTCCAAGGTCTGGAATCGGTCCTTCTCCACAATCTTCTTCAGGGTCCGGTCACCTCTTCTCGTTGTGCAGGGTTTTCTGCCACACTTTTTCCTTCCCACAGACTTCCCACTGAGGTGCCTTGATACAGCACTCTGGGAACAGCCTATTCGTTCAGAAATTTCTTTCTGTGTCTTACCCTCTTGCTTGAGGGTGTCAATGATGGCCTTCTGGACAGCAGTCAGGTCGGCAGTCTTACCCATGATTGCGGTTTTGAGTAATGAACCAGGCTGGGAGTTTTTAAAAGCCTCAGGAATCTTTTGCAGGTGTTTAGAGTTAATTAGTTGATTCAGATGATTAGGTTAATAGCTCGTTTAGAGAACCTTTTCATGATATGCTAATTTTTTGAGATAGGAATTTTGGGTTGTCATGAGCTGTATGCCAAAATCATCAATATTAAAACAAGAAAAGGCTTGAACTACTTCAGTTGTGTGTAATGAATCTAAAATATATGAAAGTCTAATGTTTATCAGTACATTACAGAAAATAATGAACTTTATCACAATATGCAAATTTTTTGAGAAGGACCTGTATGTCAGCTATCTACATATTGTCTTGCAACAGTTGCAAGAAAATTTATGTTTTATCAGTTTTCAGCTTAAAGTGGTTGTAAACCCACTTATGCAACTTGCACCTACATGTAAGCCTAGATTAAGGCTTACCTGTAGGTGCAAGAAATATCTCTTAAACCTACACGGTTTAGGAGATATTTGCAAAAAAAGACATGCACCGATGTCTACGGCGCATGCGCGCCGTAGACAACGGTGCATTCAGTCAGAATCCCCATTCACAAATCCGGCTTTGCCGGATTTGATGGCTCCCGTGCGCATGCGCGGAGTGACGTCTTCGCCGCTCCGGCCAATCACAGCGCCGGAGCGGCGCTGTGATTGGCCGGAGTGGCGATACCCGGAAGTAACCTTCCGGGTATCTGTGGAGCGATGGCTGCGACTGGAGGGGGAGACCAGGATGGCTTTGGGGGCCCCAATCTAAGGTAAGTGATGCATAATGAGCTAGTATGCTAGTCATACTAGCTCATTGTGGCTTTGTCTTGCAGATGTTTTAAAAAAAAAAACTGGTTTACAACCACTTTAACACTTCAGTCTTTATACACTCACAGTTTTATTCATGGGCCATTGTAAAGTTTGATGCTATTTTTACAGCCATTCTGTAGTTACACAACATGGGCACTAAGCTGCTCCAGCTTTTTAGTTTGTTAAGGGCATACATTCATTTGCAATTAGCAAGGGGTAAAATTAAAAGGAATGTGTTACTATGAAAATACCTGCTGTTATTCAGTAAAACTCTAACGTCTCTGCAAACCATTAGACCAATTACAAGCTATTAATACTGCGGTAAAGCTAACATTTGATAACAGAGAGTATAAGCCCCCAAAGAATAGAACAAATAAAAAATACATTCAAAACATCTTAGTAAGACCTCTAAATCATTGCATGGGTGCCCATAGGATAGGTACAAGTTAATGAGGGAAAAATATTATGGGAAACATATACAGTGATATCTCAGAAGACGTTACAATTGTACGCCTCGTCTCTTCAAGCAATAGGTAGCACAAGTGCTGATGCAAAATTCATATAGTAATAAAATCTTGACTGGCGGCAGTCCAAATCATGTTCTATAATACCAACTGATTGACCTTTGATTGGAAAAGGAGGCGAGTTTGCTAATGTTTCCTGTGCAGGATTTCTGGACTGATGGAGCACGATGTCCAGTTTCATTAGTCTGCTGGTCCACCAGTTGCCTATCTCATTGTCCATCCAATCATTGTTTTTTTGACAGACTGCACTGCACTATGCCCACCCATTCTGGCTGACTGATCATCTGCCCCCATTACTCCCTTTACTGCTGGCTGTCTGTCCCGCAATTTCAATAAAGCTTGTGCTTCCCACTGCTTGAAATGACAGGGGGGGGCACATGCTGCCTATTGCCCTATACTTTGCAGTCACCCAAGGCACTTTGCAAATAAACAAAGCATCTGCTAGCAAGAAAAACTTTGGGGTTGGTTTACTAAAACTGGAGAAGGCAAAATCTACTGCAGTGCTGCATAGAAATCATCCAGCTTCCATTTTTTTTCTTATTTCCTTTATCAAAGCTGAATTAAACAAGCTGAAGTTAGAAGATGATTGGCTACCAAGCACAGTTGCACCAGATTTTGCACTCTCCAGTTTCAGTAAATCAACCCTCTTAGGCCCCTTTTACACAAGTGAATCCGCCCACTGACAGCTGAATGTAAAAAAAAAGAATGCTGGCAATAAAAAAATGAATGAAAAAAACGGCGTGGGGGTCCCTCCCAAAATCCATACTAGACCATTATCTGAACATGCAGCCTGGCAGGTCAGGATAGGGGGGAGGTGACGAGCGATTACGTCAGCAGGTGACCCCACCACATGTGACGTCACTGAGCCAGCATGTAGCTTTTTTTTTTTCCGGGTCCGGTGGTGCGTGAGATGAATCTACATCAGGGGACATTGTTTTTTATTTTTCAATAAAGAACTTGTCAAAAACTCTTGTTGAGACTTTTCCTGGCATTTTTGAATAAGAGTCTCGTATGGATTTTGGGGGAGACCCCACATATTTTTAAATTTTTTATTATGGTGTGGGGTTTCCCTAAAATCCAAACCAGACCTAAAGGGCCTGGTATGGATTGGGGTGGACCCCACGCTGCTTTTTCAGTTTACTTTTCATTCAGCTGTCCGTAGGGAAGCCTGCTCACAGCTGATGACTCATCGGTTGTTAAGGATGCGGTGGCCGGCTTCTCAGCCCGCTGCTTAACAACCAGCTATTCTTCACACAGAATTCAAATAGGTCCAAAATTTTTTGACCAATCAGAATTGTACATGTACACTCCTAATTTCCTCTCCCGCTCCTCCCCCTAGTGCTTTCTATTGGATAAACAAAATCGCCTGAAGCTGTAACGCTTGCAAAAAGCTGCGAAAAAAAAAAGCTAAAAAAACGCCTGCAAAACTGCAGTAAATCGCGTATATTTTTCCAGAGTTCATGCTCTCAATCCTTTTCCCCCAGAAGAAGACCTCTACTGTCAAAGTTCGAAACGCGTCGTTTTTTTTAGCATAAATTAACCTACTTTATTGCCACATGAACTCATATGGTTGTATCCATTCACATGCATATGCTTTTAAATTGTATTATGGAACGTATGTCTTGATCCAACCAGATGTTCTCTCCATTATGTATTTTTTTTAACCACTTAATGACCGCCCACTGTAAATATACGTCGGCAGAATGGCACCGACAGGCAGAATCACGTATATGTACGTGATTGCCTTTGTATAGTTGGGGGGTCCGATCGGACCCCCCTTCTTTACAGTGGGTGGTCGTTTTACCTTCGGGAGCGATCCGGCATGAGGGGACGGCCGTTCGATTCCGGCCACCCCCTCTCGATCACTCCCGGCGAATGAGAGCTTCCCCTGCCTGTGTGCTTGTTTACACAGGCTGGAGGAAGTGATGTCATCTCTCCTGCGGCGCTCACATATACCGAGCGCCGTACAGGAGAAGATGCAGGTTAGAACACAAAACAGCACACTGACACCAGGACACATAGGCACATAAATCGCCCCCCCAGACCCCCCCAGATCACCCCCCAGATCACCCCCCAGCCCCCCCAGCCCCCAGTCACAGTGTCACTGATTGCAGTGACCATTTATTTAGTGATCACTGCAATCAGTGACATTTGTGACTGTAAAAGTGTCACTACATTTAGTTTTAGGTCCAGTGTAGCCCCCTAACCCCCCCAATAAAGGTTTAACCCCCTGATCACCCCCCAGGTAACCCTTTCACCCCCTAGCACCGCCGTCACTAAGCAATCATTTTTCTGATCGATGTCTTAGCGTCGGTGATGCTGATCGGTAGCCAGTAATTTTTTTTAGGTTCGCCGCAGGTTTTTATAGCGTCGGGTACCCCCATATATTACCTAATAAAGGTTTAACCCCCTTGATCGCCCCCCAGGTAACCCTTTCACCCCCTATCACCACTGTCACTAAGCGATAATTTTTCTGATCGATGTCTTAGCGTCGGCGATGCTGATCGGTAGCCAGTAATTTTTTTTAGGTTCGCCGCAGGTTTTTATAGCGTCGGGTACCCCCATATATTACCTAATAAAGGTTTAACCCCCTTGATCACCCCCCAGGTAACCCTTTCACCCCCTAGCACCGCCGTCGCTATGTGATCATTTTTCTGATCGATGTCTGTCTTAGCGTCGGTGATGCTGATCGGTAGCCAGGTATTTTTTTTAGGTTCGCCGCAGGTTTTTATAGCGTCAGGTACCCCCATATATTATCTAATAAAGGTTTAACCCCCTGATCGCCCCCCAGGTAACCCTTTCACCCCCTATCACCACTGTCGCTAAGCGATCGTTTTTATGATCGTTGTCTTAGTGTCGGTGATGCCGATAGGTAGCCAGTAATTTTTTTTTAGGTTCGCCGTCAGGTTTTTATATAGCGTCAGGTACCCCCATATATTACCTAATAAAGGTTTTAACCCCCTAATTGCCCCTAGTTAACCCTTTCACCAGTGATCATCATATAAGTGTTACGGGTGACGCTGGTTAGTTAGTTTGCTTTTTATAGTGTCAAGGCACCCGCCGTATATAACCCAATAAAGGTTTAACCCCCTGATCTCCCGGCGGGTGATATCAATTAGGTTTTAGCGTCAGAGAGGGTCTGCGTCACACCCCAGGCAGCGTCAGGTTAGTGCCAGTAGCACTAACACCCACGCGTGAAGCATACACCCCCCTTAGTGGTATAGTATCTGAACAGATCAATATCTGATCTGATCAGATCTATACTAGCGTCCCCAGCAGTTTAGGGTTCCCAAAAACGCAGTGTTAGCGGGATCAGCCCAGATACCTGCTAGCACCTGCGTTTTGCCCCTCCGTCCAGCCCAGGCCACCCAAGTGCAGTATCGATCGATCACTGTCACTTGCAAAACACAACACACATAACTGCAGCGTTCGCAGAGACAGGCCTGATCCCTGCGACTCCAGTGCTGTAGGAGGTGATTTCACCACCACAGTTAAAAAAAAAAAGCATATATGCCGAAGCATTGGGGCAGCAGGAGCGGAGGAGCGATTTTGCTCCTAATGCCGCGTACATACGGTCGAAATTCCGACGGAGGCTTGCCCGTGGAAAAGTCTGACCATGTGTACGCGGCATAACTTTTGCGAGAAGATGCCCCCATGCTTCGGCATATATAAATGGTGCATGTATGCCCATCATTAGAAGTGGGTGGATGAAGGGCGGTATTCTAATGGTGGGCATACCCACCGATCAATCTTTTTTTTTCGTTTAGCCAACAGGCTGCATGAAAAAAAAGATTACAATACATGTCCAACAAGGACCAGCAACATACTGGTATGTTGCTGGACTTTGAATGTTTATACCAGAATGATGCCTGCGGGTTTAGGTATCATCTTGGTATCATTCTTTTCAGCCAGCGGCCGGCTTTCATGTAAAAGCAATCCTAGTGGCTAATTAGCCTCTGGACTGCTTTTACAAGCAGTGGGAGGGAATGTCCCCCCCCGGATATAAAAAGCGCCATTGGGAAATTGGGAAAGCATTTTATCACACCGATCTTGGTGTGGTCAGATGCTTTGAGGGCAGAGGAAAGATCTAGGGTCCAATAGACCCCAGTTTTTTCAAAAAAGAGTACCTGTCATTACCTATTGCTATCATAGGGGATATTTACATTCCCTGAGATAACAATAAAAGTGATAAAAATAAATAAATATGGAAGCAACAGTTTAAAAAAAAAAAAAAAAGCAAAATTAATAATAAAAAAAAAAAAAAAGAAAAAAAAAGCACCCCTGTCCTGCCCTGTTCTTGCCCAATGGCGAACGCAAGTGTCGGTCTGGCGTCATATGTAAACAGCAATTGCACCATGCATGTGAGGTATCACCGCGAAGGTCAGATCGAGGGCAGTAATTTTAGCAGTAGACCTCCTCTGTAAATCTAACGGGGTAACCTGTAAATGCTTTTAAAGGCTTTTAAAAATGTATGTAATTTGTCGCCAATGCGCGTTTGTGCGAAATTTTAAAGCATGTCGTGTTTGGTATCTATGTACTCGGCCTAAGATCATCTTTTTTATTTCATCAAACATTTGGGCAATATAGTGTGTTTTAGTGCATTAAAATTAAAAAAAGTGTATTTTTTCCCCAAAAAATGCGTTTGAAAAATCGCTGCGCAAATACTGTGTAGAAAAAAAAATGCAACACCCACCATTTTATTCTGTAGGGCCTTTGCTTTAAAAATATATATAATGTTTGGGGTTTCAACATAATTTTCTTGCAAAAAAAAATATGTTTTCATGTAAACAAAAAGTGTCAAAAAGGGCTTTGTCTTCAAGTGGTTAGAAGAGTGGATGTAAGCTTCCTAATGTTGTGTATAAAATGTCAGAACAGTTCAAAACCCCCCCAAATGACCCCATTTTGGAAAGTAGACACCCCAAGCTATATACTGAGAGGCATGTCGAGTCCATGGAATATTTTATATGTTGACACAAGTTGCGGAAATAATAAAAAAAAAATCTTTTTTTTTTTTGCACAAAGTTGTCACTAAATGATATATTGCTCAAACATGCCATGGGCATATGTGGAATTACACCCCAAAATACATTCTGTTGCTTCTCCTGAGTACGGGGATACCACATGTGTGAGACTTTTTGGGAGCCTAGCCGCGTACGGGACCCCAAAAACCAATCACCGCCTTCAGGCTTTCTAAGGGTGTCAATTTTTGATTTCACTCCTCACTGCCTATCACAGTTTCGGAGGCCATGGAAAGCCCACATGGCACAAAACCCCCCCAAATGACCCCATTTTGGAAAGTAGACACCCCAAGCTGATTGCTGAGAGGTATTGTGAGTATTTTGCAGATCTCGCTTTTTGTCACAAAGTTTTGAAAATTGAAAAAAAAAAAGAAAAAAAAAATGTTCTTTCTTCATTTTCAAAAACAAATGAGAGCTGTAAAATACTCACCATGCCTCTCAGCAAACAGCTTGGGGTGTCTACTTTCCAAAATGGGGTCATTTGGGGGGGTTTTGTGCTATTTTGGCATTTTATGGCCTTCAAAACTGTGATAGGTAGTGAGGAGTGAAATCAAAAATTTGCGCCCTTAGAAATCCTGGAGGCGGTGCTTGGTTTCCGGGGTCCCGTACGTGGCTAGGCTCCTAAAAAGTCCCACACATGTGGTATCCCCGTACTCAGGAGAAGCAGCAGAATGTATTTTGGGGTGCAATTTCACATATAACCATGGCATGTGTGAGCAATATGTCATTTAGTGACAACTTTTTGTAATTTTTTTTTTTTGTCATTATTCAATCACTTGGGACAAAAAAAAATATTCAATGGGCTCAACAGGCCTCTCAGCAATTTCCTTGGGGTATCTACTTTCTAAAATGGGGTCATTTGGGGGGGGTTTGTGCTATTTTGGCATTTTATGGCCTTCAAAACTGTGATAGGTAGTGAGGAGTGAAATCAAAAATTTGCGCCCTTAGAAATCCTGAAGGCGGTGCTTGGTTTCCGGGGTCCCGTACGTGGCTAGGCTCCTAAAAAGTCCCACACATGTGGTATCCCCGTACTCAGGAGAAGCAGCAGAATGTATTTTGGGGTGCAATTCCACATATAACCATGGCATGTGTGAGCAATATATCATTTAGTGACAACTTTTTGTAATTTTTTTTTTTTTTGTCATTATTCAATCACTTGGGACAAAAAAAAAATATTCAATGGGCTCAACATGCCTTTCAGCAATTTCTTTGGGGTGTCTACTTTCTAAAATGGGGTCATTTGGGGGGGGGGTTTGTACTGCCCTGTCATTTTAGCACCTCAAGAAATGAGATAGGCAGTCATAAATTAAAAGCTGTGTAAATTCCAGAAAATGTACCCTAGTTTGTAAACGCTATAACTTTTGCGCAAACCAATAAATATACGCTTATTGACATTTTTTTTACTAAAGACATGTGGCTGAATACATTTTGGCCTAAATGTATGACTAAAATTGAGTTTATTCGATTTTTCTTATAACAAAAAGTAGAAAATATCATTTTTTTTCAAAATTTTCGGTCTTTTTCCATTTATATCGCAAAAAATAAAAATCGCAGAGGCAATCAAATACCATTAAAAGAAAGCTCTATTTGTGGGAAGAAAAGGACGCAAATTTCGTTTGGGTACAACATTGCATGTCCGCACAATTTACAGTTAAAGCAGCGCAGTGCAAAATTCTGAATTCACCTCTGGTCCTTTAGCTACCAAATGGTCCGGGGCTTAAGTGGTTAAATAAAATAATTCTCTAAATTGTAGTACTATTATTTGCTGCAATTCAAAGCCCCTTCTACTATGGGCTCTATGGGCCTGTGCATGATTTCTTGGCTGCAGGACACTACTAGTGCTAGCCACCTTAACAGCTTGGACTGCACTTCTGGGACTCGCTACGTCACCATGTGATACTGAAGTGCTGGTGTGTAAAATGCTATGATGTACTAGGCCAGTGTTTCTCAAGGTGCCCCAACAGGTCATGTTTTCAGGATTTCCCTCAGATGAAACAGCTGTGGAAAATACTAAGGTAGTGAAACTGATCAAATCACCTGTGCAAAATAATGGAAAGCCTAAAAACATGACCTGTTGGGGCGCCTTGAGGACTGGAGTTGAGAAACACTGTACTAGGCCATTGGTGCTTGCCAGCTCACCAAAAGGTAGTGTGGCACTAGTACTTGGTTCCTTCTGCATATGAGACAAGTCATGCATTCCTAGCACTTCAGCTACCTGGGGTCGGGTATGCCTGACCTTAGAAGGGACCTCTTCTCCATTGTCCATGCTCCCTGTCGAGGTACCGTGGCTTTCTACCTGCTTGTGCTAGCAGAGATCAGGCCTGTCTATCACTGTGGTTTTGTGTGCAATATATCAGATGTGACAGTGATCTACTGACACTGCACTTGTTGGGAAGGGGGTGGAGGGGCTTAACGCAAATGCTGGCAGTGAACGGGACTGATCCTGCTAACAATGGATTTTTAGGGACACTATACTAAGGGGGACACTAGTATAGTTCTGTTCATGATCAATATATTGATCTGTACAGACAATGCATACCTCCCAACATGCACGGATTCTGCGGGTTTTTCCCTTATTGACACTTCCTTCCCGCAGTCCCGCAAGAGCGTACATTTTCCCGTACAGGCGGAATAGGAGGAAGAGGAGCCAGTGGATTTGGTGTCAGGGAACAAAAATTAGACTGAATGTCCCGCGGTGGAACTTTTAAAGGTTGGGAGGTATGGACAATGTGCTAATAATGGTAGTGATCAGCAACTTATAGCATGTGCACAATAGTGTGCGGCAATATAACGCTAGCTGACCCTGGCTGGGAGGAATGCTAACTGACCCTGACACTATCTGACGCTGTCTGTTGTTGCAAGTGATGCTAATACAGTAATTATTGAAAAATACTGTATGCTGACACTGTACTAATGGCACTGGCTGGATGACAGGGGTGATCAAAAGGTTAATGTGGGTGATCAAGAGGTTAAATGTGCCTATCTTAGGTACTGTATGTGGCTGTGCAATGTGTTGCTTCTACTCACAGTGTGGTGTTCTCTTCTGTTCCTGGACTGAAAAGCATCCAGGAACAGAAGGAATGGTTAGATTGAGTGCCTGTGATAACTAACACAGGCACAAGCCAATCTCTTATTGGCTGCAGGTGATAAGCAGGGTCCTGGGGGAAATCATTGGCTGGGACTCGCTGACAAACTGGTCCTGCAGCCAATGACACCTCAGGCTTCCAGAAGGAATCAATGAGGAACAGGTACGCTATAGTGCCTATACGAACTGACCTGCAGCAGTAAATGTACTGTAGAGGGTCAACAAGTGGTTAAGGATGAATTTCATTTATAATTTCACCTACCTACATTTGTCCAGCCTCGACCAATGTAGGTGTAAACGTGCCATACATGTGAGAATCCTGTGGAAGCTGGAAATCACTGCAGTAGGCGCCACTGCTTCAGAGATCTCCACTAGCTTCTGAGCCCCTTGCATTCATGGAAAATGGACAGTGTTCCCTGAATGTCAAGGTAGGGACCAAGTGGGGGACCTCCTGTGTTCAGAATTAGGGATGAGCTTCGCGTTCGCGTCGAACACACGTTCGACTCGAACATCAGCCGTTCGATCGATCGACGAAGAACGAACTTTATGGCCCGTTCGCGCTAAATTCGTGTTGCGCGACACGGCCCATAATTCACTGTGGCATCGCAGTGCATTGCTGGCTTATGATTAGCCAAGCATGCACTATGACCCGCATGCTTGGCCAATCACAGCGCGGAAAAAACGGAGAGCCGTAATTGGCCAAAGCCAGGGTGGCTTTGGCCAATTATGGCTCAGGGGGTTTAGTACACGCCCCACAATATATAAGGCCGCCTGGAAGTCGGCCTTGTGTAGTGTTTTGGCTTTTTTGAAAGAGGCAGTTTCAGAGAGATAGACAGTGTCATTTATATTGAGTTAGATAGAGCAAGCAGGCAAGTCAGTTAGCTGCTGTTACAGTGTGTAGAGGATATAAATGCATCCTAGGTGTTGTATATATATGTATACACTGTATTGAGTTTAGATAGATCCGTTCCTGTTAGTCTCGAGGGCTTTCACACTGGAGCGGTGCGCTAACAGGACGTGAAAAAAAGTCCTGCTAGCCGCATCTTTGGAGCGGTGAGAGGAGCGGTGTGTTTACCGCTCCTACACCACTCCTTCCCATTGAAACAATGGGAAACTGCGGTAATACCGCCGGCAATGTGCCTCTACAGAGGCGCATTGCGGGCGGTATTAACCCTTTTTCGGCCGATAGCGGCCGAATACCTCGGCAATTCCGATGGTATAGTGCCGCTAAAAATGGCGGCGCTATACCGCCACCGCACCCACCGCCCCAGTGTGAAACCAGCCTCAGTGTTTCACTTAGGCTGGTTTCACACTGGGGCGGTGGGTGCGGTGGTGGTATAGCGCCGCTATTTTTAGCGGCTCTATACCGTCGTTATTGCGGAGGTATTCGGCCGCTAGCGGTGCAGTTTTAACCCCCGCTAGCGGCCAAAAAAGGGTTAATACCGCCGGCAATGTGCCTCTGTAGAGGCGCATTGCCGGCGGTGTAACCGCGGTTTCCCATTGCTTTCAATGGGAAGGAGCGGTGTAGGAGCGCTAAACACACCGCTCCTCTCACCGCTCCAAAGATGCGGCTAGCAGGACTTTTTTTCACGTCCTGTTAGCGCACCGCTCCAGTGTGAAAGCCCTCAGGCTTTCACATTGGAGAGACAGCAGCCGCTGTTTAGGCTCGGTTTGCAGGCGCTATTTTTAGCACAATAGCGCCTGCAAACCACCCCAGTGTGAAAGGGGCCTTAGTGTACTACTGTGTCCTTTGCATAGCAATCACCTAAAGCTCACCTGGATACAGTTATTCTCTATACTGTGACAGGCAGGCCGGTGATTGTGCTAGCTGCAGACAGTCAGTGTTTCACTTAGTGTACTACTGTGTGCTTTGCATAGCATTCACCTAAAGCCTAAATTTTTGATGCAATACTTTGCAACAGGGCTCATTGCTGCGCTCTAAGTACGCTATCTGTGAGGGGTTGCAGTGTTGTGACACCAGCACCAGTGCCTAAGGCCCAATTTTTCAGCCCCTGTTCAACAGGGGCATGCAATTACAAGTCTTGATCTAATATTTCACAGAAGGGCCCATTCCTGCACCCACCAAGAGTAACTGTGAGGGCTTACAGTGTTGTGGCACCAGCACCACCACCAAAGGCCCAATTTTTCCTACCACTGTTCAACAATGGCATGTAACTACAATTCCTGATATAATAGTTGACAGCAGGGCGTTCCAGCGCCCACCAAGAGTAACTGTGAGGGCTTACAGTGTTGTGGCAACACCAACACCTAAGGGGCAAATTTCTGCAGACTATATATGGCAGGCCCCTACTTTCAAACATCCAACTTACAAACGACTCCTACTTGCAAACGGAAGGAGACAACAGGAAGTGAGAGGAAATCTACCCCTAGGAAGGCAAATTCTCTCCTGTAAGAGTTAATATGTGAAAAATGTGTCTCCTCTCCACTGATGCTTTATCACCAATTCTTGTTTCAATAAAAAAAACAAATTTTCCAAAAACATTTGTCATTGGGATGGAAAGTGAGGTGAAATGTTCTGAACAGGTGCACAGACAGCAAAACAAATGTTACAGGGGTGATAACCCTTCCCTATGTTCTCCAAAAAGCTTAAAAATAGATTTTTGGGCTGGAGTTACACTTAAAAAATGTACCTGTTCCAAATTACAAACAGATTGTACTTAAAAACAAACCTACAGTCCCTGTCTTTTTTGCACCGCCTGTATACTGCTGTTCAGAGTATATAGGGCCTTTTTTTATTTTGGGTGCAGGGTTCCCGTTAATATCCATACAAGACCCAAAGGGGCTGATAATGGGCTGGGGTAGGGGTGGGTGATGGGGTAGCCATGCCATTTTTCTCAATGATTTTCATCCATACCGGGACCAGACATTACATTAAAGCCGCATGCAGTTTTAAATGGCTTTTTTTCCTTTAGTAATGTAATTTTGTGCAGGGACAGTTCAAAACAAGGGAAACACGTGGCACTTCACAGGCATACTTTAGACACCCCCCAGGTACGATATATTTTTTTTCACTTTATGCATCATTAAAATCACTGCTACCGAAAAAATGACAGTTTTAAAAGATTATTTTTACATTGATACATGTCCCCTCAGGCAGGACCCGGGTCCCCAAACCCTTTTTAGGACAATAACATGCATATTAGGCGTTATAATTAGCACTTTAGATTTCGAACGTTCGCGTCCATTGTATTTAATAGGGTTTTAAAGTTCGTGCGAACGTTCGGTCCGTTCGAAGGTTCTGGTGCGAACCGAACGGGGGGTGTTCGGCTCATCCCTATTCAGAATGAAGCAGAGTAGGGATGGGCCCGGTGCTTGATTCGAACCCATGTTCGAATCGAGCATCGGGCGTTCGCTCGCTCGTCGAGCCCAGAACTATTTGGGCCGTTCGCATCACATTCGTGTGATGCGAGCGGCCCCGCAATGCATTGCGGCCGGCGCGGCCGGCGCAGTGCATTGCTGGCTGATGATTGGCCAAGCATGCACTGTGACCCCGCATGCTTGGCCAATCACAGCGCCCGAAACTCGGAGAGCAATAATTGGCTACAGGCAGGACGGCTGTAGCCAATTACAGCTCAGGGGCTTTAGTACACGCCCCACCATTTAAAAGGCCGCCACGCCATCGGCCCCGGTCACATGAGTTCCGGCTTTAGGAGAGATTAGTCTGCTGATTCTGTCTTTGCTTGATACTGAAAGATTTGCTCTTCTTTGCTAAACCATTGGCTATTTCTTTGCTAAACCATTGCTACCTAAGTCATTGATCGTTCATTGCTGCTGATTGCACAGTTAGTGTGTTATTAGCTGCTGCTGGGGATTAGTCTGGTGCGTGCTTACTGTTAGTACAGTATTGCAGTAGTACCAACCGCAGTGCTGTTAGCACAGCATTGCACCCCAACAGCACCCATAGGACTTCTAGTGTGTTAGTGGCAGCAAACAGAGCTCCTATATTTTCTTCTCAGCAGCACCCATAGGACTTCTAGTGTGTTAGTGGCATCACACAGAGCTCCTATATTTTCTTCTCAGCAGCACCCATAGGACTTCTAGTGTGTTAGTGGCAGCAAACAGAGCTCCTATATTTTCTTCTCAGCAGCACCCATAGGACTTCTAGTGTGTTAGTGGCAGCAAACAGAGCTCCTATATTTTCTTCTCAGCAGCACCCATAGGACTTCTAGTGTGTTAGTGGCAGCAAACAGAGCTCCTATATTTTCTTCTCAGCAGCACCCATAGGACTTCTAGTGTGTTAGTGGCAGCAAACAGAGCTCCTATATTTTCTTCTCAGCAGCACCCATAGGACTTCTAGTGTGTTAGTGGCAGCAAACAGAGCTCCTATATTTTCTTCTCAGCAGCACCCATAGGACTTCTAGTGTGTTAGTGGCATCACACAGAGCTCCTATATTTTCTTCTCAGCAGCACCCATAGGACTTCTAGTGTGTTAGTGGCAGCAAACAGAGCTCCTATATTTTCTTCTCAGCAGCACCCATAGGACTTCTAGTGTGTTAGTGGCAGCAAACAGAGCTCCTATATTTTCTTCTCAGCAGCACCCATAGGACTTCTAGTGTGTTAGTGGCAGCAAACAGAGCTCCTATATTTTCTTCTCAGCAGCACCCATAGGACTTCTAGTGTGTTAGTGGCAGCAAACAGAGCTCCTATATTTTCTTCTCAGCAGCACCCATAGGACTTCTAGTGTGTTAGTGGCATCACACAGAGCTCCTATATTTTCTTCTCAGCAGCACCCATAGGACTTCTAGTGTGTTAGTGGCAGCAAACAGAGCTCCTATATTTTCTTCTCAGCAGCACCCATAGGACTTCTAGTGTGTTAGTGGCAGCAAACAGAGCTCCTATATTTTCTTCTCAGCAGCACCCATAGGACTTCTAGTGTGTTAGTGGCAGCAAACAGAGCTCCTATATTTTCTTCTCAGCAGCACCCATAGGACTTCTAGTGTGTTAGTGGCATCACACAGAGCTCCTATATTTTCTTCTCAGCAGCACCCATAGGACTTCTAGTGTGTTAGTGGCAGCAAACAGAGCTCCTATATTTTCTTCTCAGCAGCACCCATAGGACTTCTAGTGTGTTAGTGGCAGCAAACAGAGCTCCTATATTTTCTTCTCAGCAGCACCCATAGGACTTCTAGTGTGTTAGTGGCAGCAAACAGAGCTCCTATATTTTCTTCTCAGCAGCACCCATAGGACTTCTAGTGTGTTAGTGGCATCACACAGAGCTCCTATATTTTCTTCTCAGCAGCACCCATAGGACTTCTAGTGTGTTAGTGGCAGCAAACAGAGCTCCTATATTTTCTTCTCAGCAGCACCCATAGGACTTCTAGTGTGTTAGTGGCATCACACAGAGCTCCTATATTTTCTTCTCAGCAGCACCCATAGGACTTCTAGTGTGTTAGTGGCAGCAAACAGAGCTCCTATATTTTCTTCTCAGCAGCACCCATAGGACTTCTAGTGTGTTAGTGGCAGCAAACAGAGCTCCTATATTTTCTTCTCAGCAGCACCCATAGGACTTCTAGTGTGTTAGTGGCAGCAAACAGAGCTCCTATATTTTCTTCTCAGCAGCACCCATAGGACTTCTAGTGTGTTAGTGGCATCACACAGAGCTCCTATATTTTCTTCTCAGCAGCACCCATAGGACTTCTAGTGTGTTAGTGGCAGCAAACAGAGCTCCTATATTTTCTTCTCAGCAGCACCCATAGGACTTCTAGTGTGTTAGTGGCAGCAAACAGAGCTCCTATATTTTCTTCTCAGCAGCACCCATAGGACTTCTAGTGTGTTAGTGGCAGCAAACAGAGCTCCTATATTTTCTTCTCAGCAGCACCCATAGGACTTCTAGTGTGTTAGTGGCAGCAAACAGAGCTCCTATATTTTCTTCTCAGCAGCACCCATAGGACTTCTAGTGTGTTAGTGGCAGCAAACAGAGCTCCTATATTTTCTTCTCAGCAGCACCCATAGGACTTCTAGTGTGTTAGTGGCATCACACAGAGCTCCTATATTTTCTTCTCAGCAGCACCCATAGGACTTCTAGTGTGTTAGTGGCAGCAAACAGAGCTCCTATATTTTCTTCTCAGCAGCACCCATAGGACTTCTAGTGTGTTAGTGGCATCACACAGAGCTCCTATATTTTCTTCTCAGCAGCACCCATAGGACTTCTAGTGTGTTAGTGGCAGCAAACAGAGCTCCTATATTTTCTTCTCAGCAGCACCCATAGGACTTCTAGTGTGTTAGTGGCATCACACAGAGCTCCTATATTTTCTTCTCAGCAGCACCCATAGGACTTCTAGTGTGTTAGTGGCAGCAAACAGAGCTCCTATATTTTCTTCTCAGCAGCACCCATAGGACTTCTAGTGTGTTAGTGGCAGCAAACAGAGCTCCTATATTTTCTTCTCAGCAGCACCCATAGGACTTCTAGTGTGTTAGTGGCAGCAAACAGAGCTCCTATATTTTCTTCTCAGCAGCACCCATAGGACTTCTAGTGTGTTAGTGGCAGCAAACAGAGCTCCTATATTTTCTTCTCAGCAGCACCCATAGGACTTCTAGTGTGTTAGTGGCAGCAAACAGAGCTCCTATATTTTCTTGTCAGCAGCACACATAGTACCTCTAGTGTGTTAGTGTCAGCACCCATAGGACCTACAGTGTGTTGTGAGCACACATAGGAGTTCTATTTTTTATACTATATACACTACCGACTACAATGGCTGGAAGACCGCCAAGGAGAGGCAGAGCGTGCCGAGGCAAGAACACAGGGCAGGCAGGCTCTGTTTCTAGAGACAACAGTGCTGGCCGTGGACGTGGTCGTGCATCGTCATCAGCACGTGGCCATGGGACACGCTTGTCTTTGTTTTCGGCAGCTGGACATGTGGAGCCGCATCATGCCGAAGGCTTGGTAGAATGGATGACCAAGCCCTCCTCATCCTCCTCATCCTCTCTCACCCAGGCTCAGGGTACTGGCAGAGCAGCTGCCAACGCGTACTCAATGGCATCATCAGCCACCCCTTCCCTAGACCCACCATGTCCTCCTGAGGAGTCCCCCGAACTGTTTGAGCACAGTGTTGGGTACATGCTCCAGGAGGATGCCCAACGATTCGAAGGCTCGGATGATGATACCCAGCTTGAGGAAGTCAGTAGTGTGCGCGCAGAGAGAGGGGATGCTGAAGGACAGCAATCTGGCAGTAGTGTTCCACCAGCTGCAGCTTACTGCCAGGTTTGCTCTAGTGGTGAAGAGGGAGGGGATGATGAGGTCACTGACTCCACGTGGGTGCCTGAAGGGAGAGAGGAGGAGGAGGAGGAGGATGCAGCGTCACATGTCCAACGAGGCAGGATGCCCCCTGGAGGCCAGCTAGAGGCCAGCACAGCAACTGTACCACACCGCAGAGCTCCGCCTGTGCAGGGCGCTGCCTCTGCACGTTATCACAAAAGTTCTTTGGTGTGGGCCTTTTTTGAGACGAGTGCATCAGATCGCACCACTGCTATTTGCAATATTTGTCTCAAGCGTATCTCGCGTGGCCAAAACATCAGCCGCTTGGGCACCACAAGCATGAGCAGACATATGTCGACTTGCCATGCAGCTCGTTGGCAAGCACACATAAAAGACCCACACCAAAGAACAAAGCGGACCTCTCCTTGCTCCTCATCAGCTGGGATCTCCATCCCCACTATATCTTCAGTCCTCTCTGAAAGCTGCTCTGAGAGGACTGAAGGTGTAGAATTAGGTGTGTCACAACCAAGTACTTGCAGTACACCGACGTCCGATTGTAGCAGGCAAATTTCCCTGCCCCAGCTGCTGGACCGTCGAAAGAAGTATACTCCCAGCCATCCACATGCCCAGCGGTTGAATGCTAGCTTGGCTAAATTGCTAGCACTTCAACTGCTGCCTTTTCAGTTGATAGACTCGGCCCCCTTCCGTGAGTTTGTTCAATGTGCGGTTCCTCAGTGGCAGGTTCCCAAACGCCACTTTTTCTCACGGAAGGCGATTCCGTCTCTCTACTGGCATGTGGAAGGCAATGTCCATGCCTCGCTGGACAGGGCGGTCAGCGGTAAGGTGCATATTACCGCTGACTCATGGTCCAGCAGGCATGGACAGGGACGTTATCTTTCTTTCACGGCCCATTGGGTCACTCTATTGGTAGCTGGGAGGGATGCAGGACAAGGTGCAGTAGTGTTGGAGGTTGTTCCGCCACCACGCCTCCAAAATGCTACTACTGGTTGTGACACACCTCTCTCCTCCACCCCCTCCTCTTCTTCTTCCTCCATGTCCTCTTCGAGTGCTCTGTCCTCGGAACCAGCGGTGCTCCGTAGGCGTACAAGGGGCTACGCGAGTACGCAGGCAAAAAGATGCCATGCCGTGCTTGCGCTGGTGTGTTTGGGGGACAGGAGCCACACTGGGCCAGAGGTTCTGGCAGCTCTGCAGGGGCAGGCCGAGAGGTGGTTGACGCCACGCCAGCTTAAGCCAGGAATGGTCGTTTCTGATAATGGCACCAACCTCCTCTCCGCCCTGCGACAGGGGCAGCTCACCCATGTGCCCTGTATGGCTCACGTCCTCAACCTGGTGGTGCAGCGGTTCTTGGGCAGGTTCCCAGGCTTACAGGATGTCCTGAGGCAGGCCAGGAAAGTCTGTGTGCATTTCCGCCGATCTTATAATGCCAGTGCTCGGCTGACTGAGCTGCAAAAGGAGCTGAACCTGCCCAAGAACCGCCTAATATGTGACATGCCCACCAGGTGGAACTCAACGTTGGCCATGCTGCAGCGACTGCACACGCAGCAGAGGGCCATCAATGAGTACCTTTGCGACTACGGCACCAGGACAGGGTCAGGGGAGCTTGGCTTTTTTTCCCCACGCCAGTGGAGCATGATCAGGGATGCATGCACTGTCCTCTCACCATTTGAGGAGGCCACGAGGATGGTGAGCAGTGACAGTGCATGCATCAGTGACACTGTACCTCTTGTCCACCTGTTGGAGCATACGCTGCGTGGGATAATGGACAGGGCACTTGAGGCAGAACAGAGGCAGGAAGAGGAGGACTTCCTTGTCTCTCAAGGCCCCCTTTATCCAGACAATGTTCCTTCTGTCCCACCCATCACACAGGAAGAGGAGGAGGAGGAGGAGGAGGAGGAGGATTGTGTGAGCATGGAGGTGGAGCCTGGCACTCAGCATCAGCAGCAGCAGTCTTTTAGGGATGATGTACAGTCCCAACAAACCAGTGGACTTGTACATGGCTGGGAGGAGGTGGCTGGCGATCATGTCATCCTCAGTGACCCAGAAGACTCCGGACCGAATGCCTCAGCTAACCTACGCTGCATGGCCTCCCTGATCCTGCAAAGCCTGCGGAAGGATCCTCGTGTTCTTCGGATCAAGGAGAGTGACCATTACTGGCTGGCCACTCTCCTTGATCCACGGTACAAGGGTAAGGTTGCGGACCTTATCTTGCCGTCGCAGAGGGAGCAGAGGATGAGACATCTCAGGGAGGCCTTGCAGAAAGGTCTGTGCAACGCGTTCCCAGAAACTGGGAGGTTACAAACTCCTGGTCCTGGACGACAAGTTGCTGAGGCTTCGGTCAGTAGCAGAAGGAGCGGTGGGGAAGGTGGACGTCTGACCGATGCGTTCAGACAATTTTTTAGTCCGCAGCCCCAAGGTATGATCGGTTCCAGCAACCATCGCCAGCGTCTGATATACATGGTGCAGGAATACCTAGGGGCAAGGTCAGACTTGGACACCTTTCCCACCGAAAATCCTCTGGCTTACTGGGTCCTGAGGATGGATCACTGGCCAGAGCTTGCACAGTATGCAATTGAGCTACTGGCCTGTCCTGCATCCAGCGTTCTTTCCGAACGCACATTCAGTGCTGCTGGAGGATTTGTCACCGATCATAGGGTGCGCCTGTCCACCGACTCGGTTGATCGACTGACCTTCATAAAAATGAATCAGTCTTGGATCACCACCAGCTACCAGACACCTGAAGCGGATATAACGGAATAATTTATAATGTCACATCCCTTCAAGACTGCCTATGCTGATGCTGAGTGACTGTCCTGTTATGTTCACTGACTATCCTCTTCCTCCTCCTCAATGATCCATGCCACCACACCAGTGCCTAAGGCACAATTTTTCAGCCCCTGTATAACAGGGGCGTGTAATTACAATTTTTTAAAAAGATGCTTCGCAACAGGTGTGACTGCTGTGCTCAGAGTACAGTATCTGTGAGGGGTTGCAGTGTTGTGGCACCAGCACCAGTGCCTAAGGCACAATTTTTCAGCCCCTGTTGGGGCGTGTAATTACAATTTTTAGGCAATGCTTTGCAACAGGTCTCATTGCTGTGCTCAGAGTACAGTATCTGTGAGGGGTTGCAGTGTTGTGGCACCAGCACCAGTGCCTAAGGCACAATTTTTCAGCCCCTGTATAACAGGGGCGTGTAATTACAATTTTTTAAAAAGATGCTTCGCAACAGGTGTGACTGCTGTGCTCCAAGTACAGTATCTGTGAGGGGTTGCAGTGTTGTGGCACCAGCACCAATGCCTAAGGCACAATTTTTCAGCCCCTGTTTAACAGGGGCGTGTAATTACAAATCTTGATCTAATAGTTCACAGCAGGGCCCATTCCTGCGCCCACCAAGAGTAACTATGAGGGCCTACAGTCTTGTGGCAACACCGTCCACCACCACCACCACCACCAAAGGCCCAATTTTTCTGCCCTGTTCAACAGGTGCATGCAATTACAAATCTTGATCTAATAACTCACAGCAGGGCCCATTCCTGCACCCACCAAGAGTAACTGTGAGGGCTTACAGTCTTGTGGCAACACCGTCCACCACCACCACCACCACCACCAAAGGCCCAATTTTTCTGCCCGGTTCAACAGGTGCATGCAAGTACAAATCTTGATCTATTAACTCACAGCAGGGCCCATTCCTGTGCCCACCAGTCTTGTGGCTACACCAACATCTAATAGGGCAAATTTCTGCAGAGTATATACGGCAGGCCCCTACTTTCAAACATCCAACTTACAAACGACTCCTACTTGCAAACGGCAAGAGAAAACAGGAAGTGAGAGGAAATCTACCCCTAGGAAGGAAAATTCTATCCTGTTAGATTTAATTTGGGAAAAAGGTATCTCCTCTCTACTGATGCTTTATCACCAATCCTTGTTTCAATTAAAACCCCACTTTTCCAAAAACATTTGTCATTGGGACGGAAAGTGAGGTGACATGTTCTGAACAGATGTGCAAAGACAGCAAATGTTACAGGGGTGATAACCCCTCCCTATGTTCTCCAAAAAGCTTAAAAATTGATTTTTTTGGGATGTAGCTACACTTCATAATGTACCTGTTCAGATTCTACTTAAGAACAAACCTACAGTCCATGTCTTGTTTGCACCACCTATATACTGCTGTTCAGAGTATATAGGGTTGTAGGTATAGGGTTTTATTTTGGGTGCGGGGTCCCCCTTAGTATCCATACAAGACCCAAAGGGGCTGGGGTGGGGGGGGGGGTGATGGGGTAGCCATGCCATTTTTCTCAAGGATTTTCAGCCATATGGCGGCCAGGACAAGACATGACATTAAAGCCGCAAGTGGTTTTAAATGGCTTCTTTTTTTCCTTTACAAATGTCATTTTGTGCAAGGACAGTTCTAAACACGGGAAACACATGCCACTTCACAGGCATACTTTAGACACCCCCCAGGTACCATATTTAAAGGAAAATTTCACTTTTTTTTTTTCACTTTATGCATCATTAAAATGACTGCTCCCGAAAAAACTTTAGTTTTTAAAATTTCTTTTTGCATTGATATATGTCCCCTGGGGCAGGACCCGGGTCCCCAAACCTGTTTTATAACATTAACATGCATATTGGCCGTTGTAATTAGCAATTTTGATTTCGAACGTTCGCGTCCATTATAACGAATAGGGTTCGAAAATTCGCGCGAACTTTCGGTCCGTTCGAAGGTTCTGGTGCGAACCGAACCCGGGGGTGTTCGGCTCATCCCTAAAGCAGAGCAGCCACTCAGCACAGGACCTGGTAGTTAGGGACAATCACTGTAGTAAGGGTGCCTATTACAGTGATTTCCAGCTTCCAGGGGATCCAATAGGTATAGTATAGCAATGAACATAGTTACACTTGTCCAAGCTGATCCTGAAGCTCATGTAAACAATGCCATACCTGGATTTCAGCTTTAAAGGGGAGTTCCAGACTTTTTTATGTTTATTAAAAGTCAGCAGCTACAAAAAGTGTAGCTGCTGGCTTTTAATAAACAGACACTTACCTGTTCCACTGTCCAGCGATGCGGCCTCCCGGAGCTTCGGTCCTCTCCCCCCCTCTCCGCCAGCGCCTCCATTCTAACTGTGGGCACCCGGCCTTGACAGCTTTCAGCTTCACGGCTGGGCACTCACTGCGCATGCGCAAACGGTGCTTCGCTCCCTGAGTGGACAGGTGATCGCCTGGGACCTGTCACGTGTCCCAGGTGACCACCTACAGGGAGGGCCCGCCAAAAGGCGATATGACAAGTCCCCTAAGCGGTACCTGGGTGGAAGGAGGAAGTGGGACAGAAAGTCCCACTCCTACTGAAGCCCCCACCCCCCCCCCAAAAAAAAAATGACATGCCAAATGTGGCATGTAAGGGGGCGAGGAGTGGTTAAAGCGGTGGAACTCGGCTTTAAGTGTTTGGGTTTAGATATACTTTAAAGTGGATGTAAACCCGATTCATGAAATTTGAGCTGGGCATATATATATCTGCATTGTTTTGTTATCTCTCTTCAAAGAGCTATGTCCCGTAGCTCTCTCCTGAACCATTTCTCTGTTATCAGCCTAATAACTCCTGACAAATTCTCGGACACATCAGATAAAAGCAGTCAGACATTTCTGTCAGGGGAGGTTGCTATAAATAGATTAGCAGGGAGCTGGTCCTGTTACAAAAGACCTCTGATGCCTTGTACACACGACCCGACTGTCCGTCGGAATAAAGTCCGACGGATTGTCCGACAGAGTTCCGACGGAATTCCACTCAAGCTGTCTTGCATACACACGGTCACACAAAAGTCTGACCGTCAAAAATGCGGTGACGTACAACACGTACGACGAGCCAAGATTAATGAAGTTCAATAGGCAGTTTGGCGCTTCTGCTTGATTTTGAGCATGCATGTGTAGCACTCACCACCCCTTCTCCCTTTGGCTCACTAGTGGGAGAAGGGGCACACCTATGCCACATGCCCGTACCCTCCTGTGTAAAGAGGTTGAGCGGTGTAATGTACCTGGGTCTCTATGGTCAGATTCCCCCAGAGAATGGCTCCCGTCTTCACTGTGATAAAGACAAGTCTCTATTCCCCAATAACTTCAAGGTCCACACCAATTGCAACTCCAACGTAGAGTTTATTTCTCTCTCATGCATAATCGTTGAACAGGAAAGGTTGGAGGAAGATCAGGACAGCAAGAGGTGTTGGAATAGGTCCAGGCACAAACAAATACTTATTCACTACCCATATCCTCAGGTAGACTCAGCTCATCCAGATAGTCTCTCAATGGAGTGGATCCTAGCAGTCGGAATGATGCTCGAATCAGAGTACACACACAGTCTCTGCCACAGACCTGGTGAACGTTGGTTCTGGTTTTAGGCCTCTAACGGGAAAATGTCATCCCTTCCTTCACTGTGATCTCTCACCAGTCCTTCGGAACGGTCCTCCCCCGGCCTCCTCATCTAGATGCGGGTCTCCTCGCAAGGCAGCACCCTGGGATTCCTCCTCCCTCTGTGGGCTCCAGCCGAAGGTGCTGGACCCAAAGCCTCCAGTTGCAGCCCCTGGGCTAAAGGTGCCTGGGACTGATCCGCCAGTGTACCGGACCAGGAACTCCACCCCAGGGC
Organism: Rana muscosa; assembly: GCA_029206835.1. Classification (NCBI taxonomy): domain Eukaryota; kingdom Metazoa; phylum Chordata; class Amphibia; order Anura; family Ranidae; genus Rana; species Rana muscosa. The sequence goes on along the minus strand of CM055120.1, from coordinate 95,128,488 downwards.
TAAAGGTGCCTGGGGTGGCCACGAACAGAATCACGCGCTTCCGGGGTCGGACCCCCGGGAACTCACTCCTGACAGAAAGGGTCTGCCCCTTTTATATCCCCTCCCGGGATGCACAGCAGGCCGACACGCCCACCATACCACCGCCGAGAGGGGACATCCAAGGCACAGAACTGTACCAGCGGTTCAACCCTGACCACCGATGGCAGCGCCACCAACAGGCCACGGGGAACTATACACCAGTATCCCACCTGTAGTTCAAAATGGGTTTTACAGAACCCTATCAAATAGTGTGCTTGAGTACAACTACCACTCAAACATTCTCTTCGTTTTTAAAGCCCCGCTACACACTCCCCAAAGACAGATAGACACTGTCCCCAGTGTCTGGGGTAAACCCACGTACCTCATGCCTGAGTCTACGCATGTTTATCTCAGAACTATATACAAAAAAAAAAAAACGATAATAGAAAAATGGTTTGTTTGTGCCGGAACCTAAATGTGGGGAAAGGGGTTGAATAAAGAAATGAAGAAAGATCAACAAGAGAAGAAAAAAAATTAAATAATGTGTACATCCCATTCTCAATGTCACATATATAATATAAAACACATCACCTTATACACTTACATCTCCCTCCCCTCCTTATCTAGCTAACCCACCCATGCTCAGTGGTTGCCAGCCGTTCACCTGCAAAGGGAGAAAACACATATAAAACTAGTATGATCATTACCTACACCATTATTTACAATTCTCCAAGGGGAGAGTATTTTCCTTCTAATAAAGTACTCATTACACTAGTCCTAGTGTAAATAGAAAACTATTAATATACATCAATATATATATATATATTTCTTTTCTCTTTGAGCGCACAGAAACCCTTCGCAACACCGCCACCTAGTGGAAGTGTCACCGTCATAACATTGTCCCAACATTTGAAAATTACATCTTTTACATTTCTTCTTCTGTGGCCCTAACTGTACCTACTCCCCAAAGTCTCTGTCTTTGTAGCGTTGTGAGCGGAGAGCAACAGCAACAGCCCCTCTGGCTCCCCCGCGGAGTAGATTACCCCAACTCACAAGGGCAAAGCCCCTGGACTCCAGGAGAGTACACTCCGGAAACAATAGAACACATTAGAGTCCAGTCTCTTAAAGATAAAATTTAGAATCGGGTAAAACAAGGAGCTTCCAATTCTTGTCAAAAGTTTCAATGGAATACACGGCATCCTCCCACTCCTTCCGACACACAACCAACCGATCTGCGTGTATGTGCTGACCAAGTACCCAGTCCAACTTGCACCCTTTGTACTTCTCCGCAACAGCTCCAGAACAGGAGTGATACCTGCGGGCGTTAGGCACTTTCAAATAGTCCCACAGAAAGTCAGCGTACCATCTCTCCCTGTAGGCCTCCACCTTAAAAAGTAAGTCTCTTAGATACGGGTACTCCCATCCATAATCAGCGGCCACCCTTTGGTTGAACAGCCGTTGCATCCTGGAAAGCGGAGGAAGGGTAGCACGATCTCCCGCACCCGGTAGGACAATGGCATCCAGATGCCTAGGCACTTTCACTGCCTTGAGACCCAACATAGCAGGCCGCAATGGCGCATACTCAGCCACAGCGGTTGGCACTGGCAATACAGGTCTGGGTGATGTAGGCCTGGGGTCAGATACCTCTTCAAGCACATGGGCCTCCACCGGGGGTGCTATAGCCCCAGGAACTTTGGGTGTATCCCTTCTACTTCTTGCGGAGGATAGGGGTATCTTATCCCAGCCTTTCTTGACGAACAGCTCGTCTATTTCGGCATCATCTCCCACCTCGGAGGATGACTCCAGATCAGAGGTATCGTATTCCTCTGCCGGCAAATAATTTTTGGTGGTGGAGGAATCACTGTCCTTAACAAGTTCCTTAGGGTCGGGAACCCAAACATCTCCGATACTTCGGACACTAGTTTTTGTCCCTTTCCCCGGCTTACCTCGGCCTGTAGCTGTCGCGGATCGTCTGGCGGTCCCTCTGACTAAGCAGTCCGATTCAGGTAAGCGCTGGGGTGTAGCTCGACCACGGCCGCAGGAGGCTTTCACATAGCCCACCTTTCGCTTGGGCGGTGGGAGCCACGACTCTGTAGTGACAGAGGCAACATCCGCCGGTTTCTCCGTCTCCGGTTCCTCTTCCACGGGAACATCCGTAACAACTTCCTCCGAAGTCACGACAGTGCGCGTGGGGGTGGCTGCAGAAGCACTGTTTTCCTCCTCAAGAGTAGTGGCGCCCATAAGGCAATTCAAATGGTAGGCCCAAAGATGAATTCCTTGCACTTTTCACATCTTCCAAAGGGCCGAAGGTGCACAACCAGTCCCTGGCATCCGGGACAAACCACTCCAAGGGCCTCCGCATCTCTGCAGATGTAGAGAGCGAAGCGACCCCGAGGCTTCAGCCAAATCCCCGTAGTCATCAAGGGAGCAGCGAAAGAGCCCTCCTCCCTCCGTGGGCTCCAGCCGAAGGTGCTGGACCCAAAGCCTCCGGTTGCAGCCCCAGGGCTAAAGGAGCCTGGGACTGATCTGCCAGTGTACCGGACCAGGAACTCCACCCCAGGGCTAAAGGTGCCTGGGGTGGCCACAAAAAGAATCACACGCTCCTGGGGTCGGACCCCCGGGAACTCACTCCTGACAGACAGGGTCTGCCCCTTTTATATCCCCTCCCGGGATGCACAGCAGGCCGACACGCCCACCATACCACTGCCGAGAGGGGACATCCAAGGCACAGCACTGTACCAGCGGTTCAACCCTGACCTCCGATGGCAGGCCACAGGGAACTATACACCAGTATCCCACCTGTAGTTCAAAATGGGTTTTACAGAAATCTATCAAATAGTGTGTTTGAGCACAACTACCACTCAAACATTCCCTTCGATTTTAAAGCCCCGCTACACGTGGTTTTTAGTCCGTCGGAATTGCATACAGACGAGCGGACTTTTCGATTGAAAATTTTGTCCGTCTGAAAAAAAGAGAACAAGTTCCCTATCTAAGTCCGTCGGAATTTCAGAAGGAAAAAGTCAGATGGGGCATACACAAGGATGGAATATCTGATGAAAAGAGCCCGTCTGACTTTTTCCATCGGAAAATCCAGTCGTGTGTACAAGGCATGAGAGTCTCTGCCTATGTGGAGAGGGGGTGTGTGCCTTTCCTCCAATCAGCAATTTTAGCTATCTTGGCTGTATGCCCAGACATCACACTCTGTGTTAAACAGGAAGAGAACATTTCCTAACATGATCTGAACTTTCTAAACAGTATATAAACGTAAAGACAGCAGATATACATGTAAAACCTATGGAGGGAGATTTGGTTAATCTCTGTGTATCATCTGAGGCTGTTCACTTCACTGGGTGTATGGAGGGTTTACATCCACTTGAAGTTTGCCTGTGTCCTATTTCTGCCACTTTCCATCCTATAGCTCTTCAAAGCTCTGATATCTGGGGAAGAACTTACTTTACAAAGTGATGAAGAGTCTTTTCAGGATTTGTACCCTAGCTGAGTGGAGGCAAGTTTGATATGAATGCTGGTTTTATCCTCTGCAATTTCTCTCTTGCAAGTACAAAAGAACACAAAACACTCGATTTAAGAGCTTGGCTGCTCTGCAGTTTCATCAAAATGTCCCATAGGTCCAGTAAATACAGACATGTTGATTTGTCTTTTCTTTCTTTTAACTAGTGCTTTTCCCAGAGGTATTACTGCCATTGTCCTGCTTTTGTTTTCTTTTTTCTTTCTGCCTAAAAGTTCAATCACAAAAATAAAATAATATTAAGAGGAAGCGGGTCATTGGACCACATCCACTATACACCTAAAAGAAAGAACAAAGTTCTAATGTTTCATTTGGAACTATTAGGTTCTATAACAAGTATTTTAAAGCCTTGCGTATATAGTCCCTTATCGTTAGCCCAAACCCTGAATGAAGCACATAAATAGGAAGTGCACTGAGGCTGTACATAGAGTTCATTGAACCCTCTGGACAGTGAGTTAACTTTTTAGATGTTCTCCATAGCCAAATATGTGATAATGCAAGTTAAAGTGGTTTTAAAGCCAATATATTTTTTTAAATAACAAACATTTTATACTTACCTGAGCAACCTTAAATCTCCTCTTCTGGGGCCCCCCACCGATGCACTAGGCTCCTCCTCATCTCGGTGTGTCACCATAAGAATCTGCTTCCTATGGTGGTGCACCTGCGGGCTTGGTCCCAAGCCGGGCTGTTCGAGGCTATAGACATACATGGCGTGGCTTTGCTCGGACCCACCACCCGCTAACTCCTCACAACATTTGACTGACAGCAGCAGCAGCCAATGACTCCTGCTGCTGCTTCTCTATCCTATAAGTACAGGGAGTGAGAAGAGTGATGCAAAATCTTGCACAGCCCAAACTGGGCAACTCATTACCCAGGTGGTTAAGCTTATGCTGTGTTGTGATGTCTTATATACCCTTGCAAGAGCATCCTTTCTATAAAATAACTATTTGCTCTTTTTCAGGCATTTTTCAGGCACCATTATATTAACCTACTGTATGTGGCCATGCACACCTAGGCCTTTACATGCATATTAGAAGAGGAGCATTTAAGGGCTGAAAAAACCCCTGTCACCAGCACATTCAGGAGAGAAGCTTTAGGGCTGAAAAACCCTGAACGTACCTAAATGCATGTAAACACGTGCAAAAGCACCTAAAAGTCTTGTTTTTTTCTTAAATAACAAACTTACCTGCTCTGTGTAGTGGTTTTGCACAGAGCACCCCAGATCCTCTGATCCTTGGATCCCTCTTCAGATCTCCTGACTAGGGATGAGTGGAACACCCCACGGTTCGGTTTGCATCCAGAACATGCGAACAGGCAAAAAATTTGTTTGTACACGCGAACACCGTTTAAGTCTATGGGACACGAACATGAAAAATCAAAAGTGCTCAATTTAAAGGTTAATATGCAAGTTATTATCATAAAAAGTGTTTGGGGACCCGGGTCCTGCCCCAGGGGACATGTATCAATGCAAAAAAAAGTTTTTAAAATGGCAGTTTTTTCGGGAGCAGTGATTTTAATAATGCTTAAAGTGAAACAATAAAAGTGAAATATTCCTTTAAATTTCGTACATGGGGGGGTGTCTATAGTATGCCTGTAAAGTAGCGCATGTTTCCCGTGTTTAGAACTGTCCCTGCACAAAATGTAATTTCTGAAGAAAAAAGTAATTTAAAAATACTCGCGGCTATTAATGAATTGTCGGGTCCCGGCAATACAGATAAAAGTAATTGACGGCATGGGTTCCCCCCCCCAATCCATGTTGAGGGCATGTGGCCTGGTATGGTCCAGGGGGGGGGCCTGCAAGGTTGCATGCTCGCATAAGGGTCTGGTATGGATTTTTGGGGGGAACCCCACGCCATTTTTTTTATTTTGGTGCCGGATTCCCCTTAAAATCCATACCAGACCTAAAGGGTCTGGTATGGATTTTTAGGGGGACCCCTACGTCATTTAAAAAAAAAATGGTGCAGGATCACCCTTATTATTCATACCAGACCCAAAGGGCCTGGTAATGGACTGGGGGGAACCCATGCCGTTTTTTTCAATGACTTTTATCTGTATTGCCGAGACCCGACAATTCATTAATAGCTGCGAGTAGTTTTAAATTACTTTTTTTCCTTCAGAAATTACATTTTGTGCAGGGACATTTCTAAACATGGGAAACATGCGCTACTTTACAGGCATACTATAGACACTCCCCAGGTACGAAATTTAAAGGAATATTTCACTTTTATTGTTTCACTTTAAGCATTATTAAAATCATTGCTCCCGAAAAAAACGGACGTTTTTAAAACTTTTTTTTGCATTGATACATGTCCCCTGGGGCAGGACCCAGGTCCCCAAAACATTTTTTATGACAATAACTTGCATATTAACCTTTAAAATTAGTATTTTTGATTTCTCCCATAGACTTTTAAAGGGTGCTCTGCGGCTTTCGAATTTGCCGCAAACACCCCAAATTGTTCGCTATTCGGCGAACGGGCGAACAGCCAATGTTCGAGTTGAACTCACGTTTGACCCGAACATAAAGCCCATCCCTACTCCTGACCCCTTCCTCCTGTTGAGTGCCCCCACAGAAAGCAGCTTGCTATGGGGGCACCTGAGCCGAGCCGCAGCTCCCTGTTTTTATTCAGACACAGAGCTGTGGACGGCCCCCACACCCTCTCTTTCCTCACTGACTTTGATTGACAGCAGCGGGTGCCAATGGTGCTTTGCTGCTTTCTCAGCCAACAAGGAGGGAGAGTCCCGTACAGCCCAGTCTCTCATGCAACATTGCTGGATCGGGATGGGGCTCAGTTAAGTATTGGGTGGGCTGAGGGGGCTGCTGCACACAGAAGGCTTTTTATCGTAATGCATAGAATGCATTAACCCCTTTGCGCCAACTCCCGACGGCCCTTTAAGGGGCTTTACATTCCGGTAGATGGGGCAGGGGTTGTGACCATGTGACCGTCGTAATTGGCTGTCACCGCGGTCACATGATCGGAAACTCATAATCATAAGAAGCGATTGGGAGCCTTTTGTAAACCACTGGTCACTGTGCTGGGAGCGCACTCTTGGCACAGCTCTATCGGCGCTAATGCACGCAAATATGCGGCCCCTCTGCGCAAAGAACCAGCCACCGAGAGGCTGCATATTTGCGTGCGATCGGCGCCTAGGGGTTAACATAAGAAACCTTCTGCCTTTACAACCACTTAAACGCTAGGTGTGTTAAGCACTTGAGCGTTCATTTATTCAAATGGACAAAATTATTTAATATTCTGGCCAATGGAATCAAATGCATGATGCACCTTAACATGCCTAAAGGCATGTACAAAATGTGGTTTGAAGCTTTTTTTCCTGCCAAAGACATCCAGGGGAGGAAAAAACATCCCGTGTGCATGAGTTCTTACTGTTATTCCAAATCAAAGATAAACAAAAGAGTAAACTGGATATGGTGGCAAAGACAAAATGAAGAGGAAAGAGAAGCAAATAAGAAAGGAGACTTTTCTAAATTATTGTATTTCTAGGTCTATTTGCAGTATTTCCAAATATTCTGTAATAGTAAGCAGTTCGGTTCTGTACGTGAGATCCATGGTGAAAACCAACTTCCTAATTTGGCCCCTTTTTTTCCACTTGGAGACATAATTGGCCAGAAATGTCTCTGGGGTTTTCTTTGCCTTCCAATGGTTCCATGGAGTGGTGATATCTAAAGCAGAGCTTAAGTGAACCATATGTTTTGGTGAATTAGTCCAAATTATGACTAAATCCTAATTGAGGCTTCCCAAGGGCTAAACCAGAACTCAAACAAAAAGAAAGAAAGAGGTGCTACTACCCCAAATCATCTGAACATTCATAAGCAGTCACTCAGCTGCCAACACGGTAACCAGTAAAATATGATCCGCAACCAGGAGCCACTTTGATTTGTTGCTGTAGTTTTTTAAATGATTTTATTTACTTCTAAATAGGGATATTCATTTCTAAAAACTATATTATTATGAGATTGTTTATAAATTAATATTCCATCACGCCATACATAGAATTGCACTAGATAATTTTCATTTTAAGAAGGTTAGTTCGATTTTCTAATCATTAGTGGGGTCAATTTGACATTTGTTTTCAGCCTCAGAATGGAAATTTTTTATTAAACAAATTACAACAGTTTACAACAGTAAATACCTGTACATTTTTATGGGGGAAAGTCCAATAACTCCAAAATGTTAAAAGTACTTTTGAACTATATTAATCATGTCATCAAATGTACTGATGAGCATTTTGAAAATCTACTAGTATATTGACAGTTTTGCTCACACAAAAAAGTCCCAAGATTTTAAAAGTGGTGCTGGTCTGGCTTTGGGTCCTGCCAAATGACAGATGTTATTACATGTATTGGTTAGAAAATCCTCCTCTGTGTCTGTTTCTGATTTAGTTTCAATTTGCTACTGTTGCTTGGCTTTGTCTGATTTAATGTCTGAAACTGTAAACTGGTACTGATATACGAGCATCAGGTTCTTGGCAGAAAATTCTTGTGTAAAAATGCGAGAATGGGCTGTATAGTAAATGCGTGTATCCGCATGTTGTTGTGGGTACATGCAAACATGCATAAAAATTCTTCTACATTTTCTTGGGTTGTATCATATGTGAATACGCTTGTATTTGCATGTATAGACACAAACTTGCTTCAAATAATGTCCAACAAAGGAAATATTTTATTTTTCTTAAAAGTTCAGCAATGCTAGTGGGCAATGGCTATCACAGGGATAATTACTAGCTTGCTATGGTGGAAGGGAATACTGAATTGCTCCTCCCTGTATTTGTAATCTGACCTACCTCCAGGTACAAAACAAATCTGTGAATAGGTTAATCTCTTGAATCTCAGTGTCCTTTATAAATAGTGCAATTATGGTGTGCTCTTGTCAAGCCCAGTGTTGGCTTTTAGGTGGAAGTGATCATCACTTCCACAACTAACAAAGCCTCCCCATGTGACCCGTGCACCCACCAACTGGCCTGTAATGGGCATGGTGGTTGTATCTGGGCTTCCTGTCACTTCTTGATTTAGAGCTATAAATCTCCCCTCAGTGCTGGCCAGAAAAGCAACTAGTGGAGCAGGATCTGTTCTCCATTAGCTGCAGTGGAGTACAGGGAAGTGTATCAGACCACTAATGTCTCAATAAAGAGAAGCTGTCACAACCCATATGCTATCACATAGGAGGCTATTGTTCCCCCATATGATAGCAATAACGTTGGGTTAAAAAAATAACCTTTAGGGGGCGCATGCAAGGAGCCAAGCAGAGCAGACAGGTCTGCCTAAAGCTCTGCTCCCGGATGACACTAAAACAGGATAATAGCGATGGACTGAGTGACACCCGCACTCACACAGCGGTCCGCTCCTGATGGGGAACGTGAGAAGGGGCGGGTCTATTCATTTTTTTACACTGAAGAGGAAGTTCCCCATCAGGTCCGCTTAGCCAATGACGTAGGCGGGGTCTGAGATACGAGGGCACCCCCTCGTACCTCAGACCCCGCCTAAGTCATTGGCTGACCGGACCTGATGGGGAACTTCCTCCGCAGTGTAGGTCTGCTCAGCCAATGACGTTTCGAGTGGAGACTGCAGCGCCGGACATCGGATCGCAGCGGGACATTGGATTACATCGCTGGAATGTGTTTTTTATTTTTTATTTTTAATAAAGGACTTTTCCAAGGTGTCTGAGTGTTTTTTTTACATTTTTTTTACACTTTCTTTGTGAAATGGTAGGGGTACAATGTACCCCTTACCAATTCACATGAGAGGGGCTGGGATCTGGGGGTCCCCTTTGTTAAAGGGGTCTTCCAGATTCTGATAAGCCCCCTGCCCACAGACCCCCACAACCACCGGGCAAGGGTTGTGGGGATGAGGCCCTTGTCCCCATCAACATGGGGACATTCTCCCCATGTTGAGGGCATGTGGCCTGGTACGGTTCAGGAAGGGGGCGCTCTCTCGTCCCCCCCTCTTTTCCTGCGGCCTGCCAGGTTGCGTGCTCGGATAAAGGGTCTGGTATGGATTTTTGGGGGAACTCCACGCCATTTTTTTTTTTTGGGGGGTGGAGTTCCCCTTAAAATCCATACCAGACCTGAAGGGCCTGGTATGGATATTTGGGGGGAACCCCACGCATTTTTTCTTTAAATTTGCGGCAGGGTTCCCCTTAATATCCATACCAGACCTGAAGGACCTGGTAATTGAATTTGGAGGGACCCCCACGCATTTTTGTTTTTTTTATCAATGACTTTTCTATGTATTGCCGGGAGCCGACAATTCATTATAGCCGCGAGTGAGTTTTAATTTCCCTTTTTTCCTTCAGAAATTACACTTTGTGCAGGGACAGTTCTAAGCACGGGAAACGAGCGCAACTTTACAGGCATACTATACACACACCCTAGGTATTACATTTAAAGGAATATTTCACTTTTATTGTTTCACTTTAAGCATTATTAAAATCACTGCTCCCGAAAAAATTGCAGTTTTTAAAACTTTTTTTTGCATTGATACATGTCCCCTGGGGCAGGACCCGGGTCCCCAAACCCTTTTTTGACAATAACTTGTATATAAGCCTTTAAAATTAGCACTTTAGATTTCTCCCATAGACTTTTACAGGGTGTTCCACGGCTTTTCGAATTTGCCACGAACACCCCAAATTGTTCGCTGTTCGGAAAACAGGCGAACAGGCAATGTTCGAGTCGAACATGAGTTCAACTCGACCTCGAAGCTCATCCCTAGTGTACTGTGTCCTCTGCACAGTGTGCACCTAAAACGAACTGAAGACAATTGCTGGTGTTCTCATACTAATACCACAGCAGGCAGTTGATTCTGCTAGCTGCAGTATAATCAGTATAGATATATATACATCCCACCTTTGTGCAGCTACATCTCACTGGAGGCCATTAGTATGTCTGGAAGGCAAACAAGAAGAGGCAGACAGTGACGAGCCAATAAAAGAGGGCAAGCAGGCTCTGTGTCTAGAGGCAACAGTGCTGGTCGTGGACACTGTGCATCCTCATAAGCACATGGCCGTGGGAGACGCTTGTCCTTCTTTTCGGCAACTGGCCATGTTGAGCCGCAACATGCCGAAGACTTGGTAGAGTGGATGACCAAGTCGTCCTCATCCTCCTCATCCTCTCTCACCCAGGCTCAGGGTACTTTGTCTGGCAAAGCAGCTGCCAAATCGGCCTCTTCCCTCGGCTCAATGGCATCAGTCACTCCTTCCTTAGCCCCACCATGTCCTCCTGAGGAGTCCTCCGAACTGTTTGACTACAGTGTTGGGTACATGCTCCAGGAGGATGCCCAGCATTTTGAAGGCTCTGATGATGGTACCCAGCTAGAGGAAGGCAGTAATGTGAGCCCAGAGAAAGGGGGTGCTCAACAAGGACAGCAATCTGGCAGTCATGTTCCCCCAGCTGCAGCATACTGCCAGATTTGCTCCAGTGATGAGGAGGGAGGGGATGATGAGGTCACTGACTCCGCGTGGGTGCCTGATAGGAGAGAGGAGGAGGAGGAGGCAAATCTCCAACGAGGCAGGATGCCCTCCAGGGGCCAGCTTAAGGGCAGCCAACCGACTGCATCACACTGCAGTGTTCTGCATGTTCAGGGCGCTGCTGTCTCTGAGCATTATTCCAAAAGTTCTTTGGTGTGGGCCTTTTGTGAGACGTGTGCAGCAGATCGCACCGCTGCTAATTGTAACATATGTCTGAAGCGTATCTCGCGTGGCCAAAACATGAGCTGCTTGGGCACCACGTGCTTGACCAGACATATGTCGACCTGCCATGCAGTGCGTTGGCAAGCATACAAAAAAGACCCACACCAAAGAACAAAGTGGACCTCTCCTTGCTCCTCATCAGCTGGGATCTCCAAGCCCACTATACCTTCAGTCCTGTCTGAAACCTACACTGAGAGGAGTGAAGCTGTAGAATTAGGTGTGCCACAGCCAAGTACTTCCGGGCAATCTGCTATCGGTACACTGACGTCAGATTGTACCAGGCAAATTTCCCTGCCCCAGTTGCTGCACCGCCGAAAGAAGTTCGCTCCCAGCCATCCACATGCCTAGCGCTTGACAGCTAGCTTGGCTAAATTGCTAGCACTTCAACTGCTGCCTTTTCAGTTGTTAGGCTCTGCCCCTTTCCGTGAATTTGTGGAATGTGCGGTTCCTCAGTGGCAGGTTCCCAAATGCCACTTTTTCTCACGGAAGGCTATTCCGGCTCTCTACCGGCATGTGGAAGGCAATGTCTTGGCCTCGCTGGACAGGGCAGTCAGCGGTAAGGTGCATATTACTGCTGACTCATGGTCCAGCAGGCATGGACAGGGACGTTACCTATCTTTCACGGCGCATTTGGTGACTCTGCTGGCAGCTGGGAAGGATGCAGGACAAGGTGCAGTATTGTTGGAGGTTGTTCCGCCACCACGCCTCCAAAATGCTACTACTGGTGATTCTGACACACCTCTCTCCTCCACCCCCTCCTTTTCTTTTTCCTCCATGGCCTCTTCCTGTGCTTTGTCCTCGGAACCAGCGGTGCTCCGTAGGCATTCAAGGGGCTACGCAAGTACGCAGGCAAATAGATGCCATGCGGTGCTTGAGCTGGTGTGCTTGGGGGACAGGAGCCACACTGGGGCAGAGATTCTGTCAGCTCTGCAGGGGCAGGCTCAGAGGTGGTTGACGCTACACCAGCTTAAGCCAGGAAGGGTGGTTTCCGATAATGGCACCAACCTCCTCTCCGCCCTCCGACAGGGACAACTGACCCATGTGCCCTCTGGAACTCTAAGTTGGAAATGCTGCAACGGCTGCACACGCAGCAGAGGGCCATCAATGAGTATCTGTTGGAATATGGCACCAGGACAGGGTCAGGGGTGCTTTGATTTTTTTCCCCACGCCAGTGGGACATGATCAGGGATGCATGCACTGTCCTGGCACCATTTGAGGAGGCCACGAGGATGGTGAGCAGTGACAGTGCATGCATCAGTGACACTGTCCCTCTTGTCCACCTGTTGGAGCACACACTGCGTGGAATAATGGACAGGGCACTTGAGGCAGAACAGAGGGAGGAAAAGGAGGACTTCCTTACCTCTCAAGGCCCTCTTTATCCAGACAGTGTTCCTGCTGGCCCGCCTATCACACAGGAAGAGGACGAGGAGGAGGAAGATTGTGTCAGCATGGAGGTGGAGCCTAGCACTCAGCATCAGCAGCAGTCTTCAAGGAATCAATTACAGTCCCAAGACACCCATGGACTTGTACGTGGGTGGGAGGAGGTGGCTGTGGATCATGTCGTCCTGAGTGACCCAGAGGACTCCAGACCAAATGCCTCAGCAAACCTACGCTGCATGGCCTCCCTGATCCTGCAAAGCCTGCGGAAGGATCCTTGTATTTGTGCTATCAAGGAGAGGCATCATTACTGGCTGGCAACCCTCCTTGATCCACGTTACAAGGGTAAGGTTGCAGACCTTATCTTGCCATTTCAGAGGGAGCAGAGGATGAAGCATCTTCGGGAGGCCTTGCAGAAAGGTCTGTGCAACGCGTTCCCAGAGACTGGGAGGCTACAAATTCCTGGTCCTGGACAACGTGTTGCTGAGGATTCGGTCAGTCAAAGAAGGAGCGGTGGAGATGGTGGCTGTCTGACCGATGCGTTCAGACATTTTTTTAGTCCGCAACCCCAAGGTATGATCGGTTCCAGCAACCATCGCCAGCATCTGGTTTACATGGTGCAGGAATACCTAGGGGCAAGATCAGACTTGGACACCTTTCCCACCGAAAATCCTCTGGGTTACTGGGTCTTGAGGATGGATCACTGGCCAGAGCTTGCACAGTATGCAATTGAGCTACTGGCCTGTCCTGCATCCAGCGTTCTTTCAGAATGCACATTCAGTGCTGCTGGAGGCTTTGTAACCGATCATAGGGTGCGCCTGTCCACCGACTCGGTCGATCGACTGACCTTCATAAAAATGAATCAGTCTTGGATCACTACCAGCTACCAAGCACCTGATGCTGATGTAACAGAATAATTTTCTTTGAAATGTCAGATCCCTTCAAGACTGCCTATGCTGATGCAGAGTGACTATCCTGTTATGCTGAGTGACTATCCTCTTGCTCCTCAATGATCATGCAGATAGCATGTAAGAAAATTTTTGTTTCTGGGCACCGCCACCAGCGGCTAAGGACCAATTTTTCAGCCCCTGTTTAACAGGGGCGTGTAATTACAATTTTTAATGTAATACTTTGCAGCAGGGCTCATTCCTGTGCTCCAAATACAGTATCTGTGAGGGGTTGCAATATTGTGGCACCAGCACCAGTGCCTAAGGCCCAATTTTTCAGCCCCTGTTTAACAGGGGCGTGAAAATACAATTTTTGATGCAATACTTTGCAGCAGGGCTCATTCATGAGCTCCAGTTAGAGTATCTGTGAGGGGTTGCAGTGTTGTGGCACCAGCACCAGTGTCTAAGGCCCAATTTTTCTGCCCCTGTTTATCAGGGGCGTGTAATTACAATTTTTGATGCAATACTTTGCAGCAGGGCTCATTCCTGCGCTCCAACTAGAGTATCTGTGAGGGGTTGCAGTGTTGTGGCACCAGTGCCTAAGGCACAACTTTTCAGCCCCTGTTCAACAGGGGCATGTAATTACAATTCTTGATCTAATATTTCACAGCTGGGCCCATTCCTGCGCCCACCAAGAGTAACTGTGAGGACTTACAGTGTTGTGGCACCAGCACCACCACCAAAGGCCCAATTTTTCCTACCACTGTTCAACAATGGCATGTAGATACAATTCGAGATATAATAGTTCACAGCAGGGCGTTCCAGCCAGGGCCGGATAAACACAGGGGCTATTGGAGCTGCAGCTCCAGGCCCCTTTCTCAAGATAGGTCCATTTGCCCAAAAAAAAAAAAACGCCAAAAAAAAAAAAAGATCGACTTTGAGGGTTCACAGAGACCCCACAGCTGAAGACCTACCCCATCACTGGATAAAATATGGGGCTGCTATCATTTAGGGTTCCGGAGATACGGGGCTGCTTGCGCAGCCTTTTAGAAGCTACATACAGAGCGGCCAGTTTAAATACAAGCTGACACACTCTGCAGCAGACTGAGAGGATGAGCTCACAGTGCTTATAATAATTATTTGTATATCACTTATGGTGATTAACCCCTTGCCACCCAGGCCAATTCTGACACCTCTCTCCTACATGTAAAAATCATCAGAACCCTTAAACATATACCGTATTTATTGGCGTATAACACGCACTTTTTTCCCCTTAAAATCAGGGGAAAATCGTGGGTGCGTGTTATACGCCGATACCCACTGATCCCGGCGATCTCCGCTGACTGAGCGGAGCGCAGCGATCGCCGCCGAGATACACATAGCCGAGTGTACGCGGCTTTTCTCGGCTCTGCTCACAGTCACGCCCAGTCCCGCCATTGGACCTGTGTTATGTCCATCATAGGGCGGGACTCGGCGTGACTGTGAGCGGAGCCGAGAAGAGCCGACTAGAGCCGAGTACACTCGGCTATGTGTATCTCGGCTCCGCCCAGTCCCTGCGTTCTCGGCGGCGTTCGCCCCGCTCCGCCCAGTCTCTGCGGCGATCTCGGCGGCGCCAATTTTGAAAACTGGGGCAAGGCTGCACTGGACACTGGGCAAAGGCTGCACTTAGCAAAGGCTGCACTGGACACTGGGCAAAGCTGCACTGGACACTGGGCAAAGGCTGCACTGGACAAAGCTGCACTGGACACTGGGCAAAGGCTGCACTGGACACTGGGTAAAGCTGCACTGGACACTGGGCAAAGCTACACTGGGCAAAGGCTACACTGGGCAAAGGCTGCACTGGACACTGGGTAAAGCTGCACTGGACACTGGGCAAAGCTACACTGGGCAAAGGCTGCACTGGGCAAAGGCTGCACTGGACTCTTGGTAAAGCTGCACTGGGCAAAGGCTGCACTGGACACGGGGCAAAGGCTGCACTGGACACTGGGCAAAGGCTGCACTGGACACTGGGGCAAGGCTGCAATGGACACTGCTGGCAAGGCTGCACTGACAAGGCTGCAACGGACACTGGTAAGGCTGCATTTAAATGTAAGTTTTTTTTTCCTTAAACTTCCCTCCTAAAAGTTTTTTTCCCTAAAATTCCCTCCTAAACTTGGGGTGCGTGTTATACGCCGGTGCGTGTTATACGCCGATAAATACGGTATATTGTTTTAGCAGACACCCTATGGAATAAAATGGCGATCTTTGCAACTTTTTATGTTACACGGTATTTTGCGCAGCAATTTTTCAAACATGTTTTTTTTTTTAAAGAAATTGTTTCATTCATAAAATAAAACACTAAAGTTAGCCCGATTTTTTTTGTATACTAAGTGATGCTTTAATTTTTTTTACAGGTTACATGTTTAGAGTTATAGAGGAGGTCTAGTGCTAGAATTATTGCTCTTGCTCTAACGATCGTGGTGTAACCTGTGTGTATCTGGCTCTGATACTAGCCAGTGCCTACCCAGCCATTGACTAGTATATCTCCCCAGCCTGTCCCCACACACCCTCTCACCTGCTGACCTCCAGTGTTGTGAAGAAATAATTCCGGACGGCTGCATTTCCAAAAATCCTTTCCCACTCCTCCAGTGTTATTGTGTTCTGCCTGTGAATACAATGGTCAGTGTTGCTAACTAATAGCTGGCAGTAGGGCTGCTGCTAGGAATCATGGGGCCCTGTACAGCCTACCTGACCCCCCACACACACCTGACGGTATTTTCTACAATATTTTCACACAAAAAATACATGAAAATCATTATTAATGGACACAAATCCCACCCCAATTCCCCCTCCTAGTACAAATCTCCCTCACCCCAAAAATTCACCAGCCTAGCACACATCAAGCTTTCTATCCTTGCACAAATCTTCTTCCGCCAAATCTCCCCTGCCAGCACGAATCCCCCCCAATCCCTCCTATTAGCCCCCCGAATTCTCCTACTGGCTCTTGGTACACAATCACCCTCCCAGCACAAATTTTCTTTCTTCAATCCCTCTCCTAGGACAAATTCCCACAAATCCCTCCTCCTAGCACAACCCCCTCTAAGTTACTCTTCCCAGCACAAATTATTCCTCCCTACTGAAATCCCCCCCCAGCACAAGCATCCCCTCTATGGGTTCAACCCTCCCCCACCCCAAACCCTCCTCCTAACACATATTCCCCATCCCTAAATCCCTATTACTTTTCCCAGCAAAGATACCCACCCATCCACCTCCCCCAACTTACAGGAAGAAGCCACTAAAAAGCCAGCAGGAGGTGTGCTGTGTTCTGTTCTGTCCTGTCAGAAGATCGTTCATCCACAGTATACAGTGCATGAAATCGGATCTGACTGTACATCGCATTGCACTGTATACACACCGCCCCCCTATCTCCTCCAAGGGTTGCTCGCAGCAGCAGGAAATGTGGATAGGGGGTGCTGTGTGTATACAGTGCAATGTGATATACAGTATGAACGATCCGGTCTCATGTGCTGTATGTGGATCACTCTTCTGACTGGAAGGAGAGCACAACACAGCGCACCTCCTCCTGGATGTCGCCTCTCTGCTCCAGCCTACCATCTCCTTGTCCCAGCTGTGAGTGTGAGCGGGGCAGGGGAAGGAGCTCAGCGGCGGCAGGCCAGGATCATTATTTTTCCATGTCTCTCACCCAGCAGCTAAGAGCCAATGGGAGGGAGAGGGGGAGAAACCTGGGTGAGAGACATGGAGTGCTGTCTGGGCCCCTCTGTGTACCGGGGCCACCTACAGGAGGGCTGGTGGTCCCCCCTATCAGTGGCCCTGGCTGGCAGCACTGATTGTTTTGGGAAAAACCTGACAGTCTGGTTGTACCCAAGTCGGTTAATAGGTTGGCTTGTGTAAAACCAGCAAGCCCATACATAGATCGACCATGGCTGGTCTCTGCTTAATTGATGAAATTTTATGTATGGCCCGCTTAACCACTACACAGTCCCTAAACATCCTTCCACAAACCTTTACATTTTTCCTTCTCAGATTCCTTCATCCTCCTCACCTGTAAATAGTGCCCACTGTCATACTCTCCACACTTCTCTCCTGCACATACTGCTCACTGTCATACCCTCCACACTTCTCTCCTATACATAGCACCCGCTGTCATACCCTACACACTCCTCTCCTGTACATAGTGCCCGCTGTCATACACTTCTCTGCTGTACACAGTGCCCACTGTCGTACCCCCCATACTTCTCACTGTCATACCCTCCACACTCCTCTCCTATACAAAGTGCCCACTGTCATACCCTCCACACTTCTTTCCTATACATAGTGCACACCATCAAAACCTCCACACTCCTCTCCTGTACATACTGCTCACTGTCATACCCTCCACACTCCTCTCCTATACATAGTGCCCACTGTCATACCCTCCACACTCCTCTCCTGTACATGCTGCTCACTGTCATACCCTCCATACTCCTCTCCTATATATAGTGCCCACTGTCATACCCTCCACACTTCTCTCCTATACATAGTGCCCACAGTCATACCCTCCACACTCCTCTCCTGTACATACTGCTTACTATCCTACTCTCCACACTTCTCTTTGGTACATAGTGCCCACTGTCATACCCTCCACACGCCTCTCCTGTACATACTGCTCACTTTCATACCCTCCACACTCCTCTCCTATAAATAGTGCCCATTGTCATACCCTCCACACTCTTCTCCAGTACATACTGCTCACTGTCATACCCTCCACACTCCTCTCCTATACATAGTGCCCACTGCCATACCCTCCACACTCCTCTCCTGTACATAGTGCCCACTGTCATACCCTCCACACTCCTCTCATGTACATACTGCCCACTGTCATATCCTCCCCACTCTTCTTCTGTACATACTGCTCACTGTCTTACCCTCCATACTCATCTCATGTACATACTGCTCAGTATCATACCGTCCACACTCCTCTCCTGTACATACTGCCCACTTTCATAAACTCCTCTATTGTACATAGTGCCGGCTGTCATATTCTCCACACTGTTCTCCTGTACATACTGATCACTGTCTTACCCTCCACACACATCTCATGTACATACTGCTCAGTATCATACCGTCCATCCTCCTCTCCTGTACATATTACCCACTGTCATACCCTCCACACTGCTTTTTTGTACATACTGCCCACATTCATAAACTCTTCTATTGTACATAGTGCCGGATGTCATACCCTTCACACTTCTCTCCTGTGCATACTGCCCACTATCATACCGTCCACACTCCTCTCCTGTACATACCGCCACTGTCATACCCTCCACACTCCTCTACTGTACATACTGCCCCCATTATACCTTCCACACTCCTCTACTGTGCATACTGCCCACTATCATACCCTCCACACTCCTCTCCTGTAGGGATCTCAGCTACTCTAAATATAGCACTTGTAAAAAAAAGTGTCCCTGAAAATATTTTTGAAATGTTGGCAACTATGCACTTAGGCACTGCCAAAGGTCAGTAGGGGGCCCCATGAGAGGCTCTTGGGATCCTGTGATATTAAAGCTCTAGTAAACTTTGCTAACATTACCACTTTTTAGAGGCCCTGAGGAAGGTTATGCCACAATGTACAAGTATGCACAGCATATTAGGGTACACTTAAATTGTCAGACTGAGCCCTCCAGTGCTGCGCTGTGATCAATCCGTCAGGGCCTGGGCGCTTCCATCTTCACCCAGTCTTTCTTCTGGGTTATGTGCCTTCGGTCACTTGCTTTGGCTGGACTGCGTTGATGTCATTCCCACGCATGCTCATGTGCCTCCTCTCTCTCTCATTCCCCCTCTCTCTCTCATCCTCCCTCCCTTACCCCTAACCCCCTCTCTTCCCTTTTCTCTCTCTCTCTCTCTCTCTCTCTAATCCTCCCTCTCTCTCTCTCTCTTTAATTTAATTTGTTATAACAAAAAAATTATTTGCATTTTTATTTATTTATTATTTATAAAAGGCCCCACCAAAATCCTCAGCACCAGGCCCGTGATGTTCTTAATCTGGCCCTGGGTTCCAGCGCCCACCAAGAGTAACTGTGAGGGCTTACAGTGTTGTGGCAACACCAACACCTAAGGGCCAAATTTCTGCAGCGTATATACGGCAGGCCCCTACTTTCAAACATCCAACTTACAAACTACTCCTACTTGCAAACGGAAGGAGACAACAGGAAGTGAGAGGGAATCTACCCCTAGGAAGGGAAATTCTCTCCTGTAAGATTTAATATGGGAAAAAGGTGTCTTCTCTCCACTGATGCTTTATCACCAATCCTTGTTTCAATAAAAAAAACAAATTTTCTAAAAACATTTGTCATTGGGACGGAAAGTGAGGTGAAATGTTCTGAACAGGTGCACAGACAGCAAAACAAATGTTACAGGGGTGATAACCCTTCCCTATGTTTTCCAAAAAGCTTAAAACAGATTTTTTTGCTGGAGCTACACTTTAAAAATGTACCAGTTCAAAATTACAAACAGATTCTACGTAACAACAATCCTACAGTCCCTGCCTTGTTTGCCCCGCCTGTATACTGCTGTTCAGAGTACAGTATATAGGGCCTGGGGGCCCCACGCCTTTCCTTTTTTTAATTTGGGTGCGGGATTCCCCTTTATATCCATACAAGGCTGGTAATGGGCTGGGGGGGTGAGGGGATAACCATGGCATTTTTCTCAATGATTTTCATCCATATTGCCGGGACCAGACATTACATTAAAGCTGCAAGCAGTTTTAAATGACTTTTTTTCCTTTAGAAATGTCATTTTGTGCAGGGACAGTTCTAAACACGGGAAACACGTGCCACTTCACAGGCATACTATAGACACCCCCCAGGTACGATATTAAAAGGAATATTACACTTTTTTTTTCACTTTATGCATTATTAAAATCACTGCTCCCGAAAAAACGGGTGTTTTTAAAACTTTTTTTGCATTGATACATGTACCCTGGGGCAGGACCCGGGTCCCCAAACCCTTTTTAGGACAATAACTTACATATTAGCGTTCATATTTAGCACTTTTAATTTTGAACGTTCGAGTTCCGTAGACTTTAATAGGGTTCTAAAGTTTGCACAAGCTTTCAGTCCGTTCGCAGGTTCTGGTGCGAACCGAACCGGGGGGTGTTCAGCTCATCCCTATTAAGGACCTGAAGGATTTTCCCCCTTAATGACCAGGCCATTTTTTGCGATACGGCACTGTCGCTTTAACTGACAATTGCGTGGTCTTGCGAAAATGGACCCAAACAAAATGTATGTCCTTTTTCCCCCACAAATAGAGCTTTCTTTTGGTGGTATTTGATCACCTCTGCCTTTTTTCTTTTTTTTTTGCGATATAAACAAAAAATACTTTTGAAAAAATACATATATATTTTTTACTTTTTGCTATAATAAATATCCTCCCCAAAAATGTAAAAAAAAATGTCTTCATTAGTTTAGGTCAATATTATTTTGGTAACAAAGTTCGCAATAAGCGTATATTGATTGGTTTGCGCAAAAGTTATAGCGACTACAAAATAGGGGATATATTTATGGCATTTTTATTATTATTTTTTTTATACTCGTAATGGTGGTGAACAGCGATTTTTAGCGGGACA
Organism: Rana muscosa; assembly: GCA_029206835.1. NCBI lineage: Eukaryota > Metazoa > Chordata > Amphibia > Anura > Ranidae > Rana > Rana muscosa. The sequence goes on along the minus strand of CM055120.1, from coordinate 95,107,374 downwards.
CTTTTGACACTTTTTTGGGACCAGTGACATTTATACAGTGATCAGTGCTAAAAATAGCCACTGATTACTGTATAAATGTCACTGGCAGGGAAGGGGTTAACACGAGGGGCGATCAAGGGGTTAAGTGTTCCATAGGGAGGTGTTTCTAACTGTGGGGGGAGTGTAGTGACTGGAGGAGGAGAGAGCAGATCTGTCTCTCCTCCCCTGACAGAACGGAGATCTGTCTGTTTACATTGACAGATCCCCGTTCTGTGTCTCTCAGGAGCCATCGGGGATGGCCGACGGACATCGCGGCTGCCAGCCACACGCATCAGCTCCAACGCTGCACCCCCTAGAGCTCTTAAAGCAGGCAACGTACAATGATGGCAATTCGCCCAGGAGAGCCAACCTGCCGCAGTTAGACATGCGCAAAAGGAAAACATTTGTTTCGTTTCGTTTTAATTCGTTAATTAATTAATTTTGTTTAGTTAGATTCGTTAAATTTGTTAAATTCGTTTTCGGATTTCGTTTTGTTTTCGACCGAATTCGAAAATCGGTCGCATTCGAAAATATTTCAACTGAATTCGAAAATATTTCTACCGGATTCGAAATTATTTCAACATGATTCGAAATTATTTCAACCGCATTTGAAACTATTTCAACCGGATTCGAAAATATTTTGCAACCCGACTTTGGGTCCACGTATCTCAGGGTCACTTAGTAATAGAAACCCCAAATGTGGAGATGTTATAGTGCTAGTTCTACTGTGTTTGCATACCAAATTTGGGGTTTCTAGCTACAAGTGGCCCCGAGATATGTGGCCCAAAATTCGGGTCGCAAAATGTCATTCTCTGCTGCAGAAAAGTGTTTGACATTTTGCGACCCGATTTTGGGTCCACGTTTCTCGGGGTCACTTAGTGATAGAAACCCCAAAATTGGTATGCAAACACAGGAGACCTAGCACTACAACATCCCCAAATTTGGGGTTTCTATCGCCAACTAACCCCGAGATACGTGGACCCAAAGTCGGGTCGCAAAATATTTTTGAATCCGGTTGAAATAGTTTCAAATGCGGTTGAAATAGTTTTAAATGCGGTTGAAATAATTTCGAATCATGTTGATACTATTTAAAGCAGATTCGAAAATATTTTGCGACCCGACTTTGAAAAAAAAATGAAATTGATTCTAACAGTCTGCAGGAGATCTGCAAAAAAAAAAAGAAGTGAAATGGCTGTTAATAGTCTACAGGAGATCTGCTAAAAAAATAAAATAAATGCTAATAGTCTGCAGGAGATCTTATGTAAAAAATAGTAATCTGCAAAAAAAATTAAACATGAAATAGATAGTATCTATATTCTATTCTATTCTATTGTTTTTCTAGTGTATTCTCTATTTCTATTCTAATCTATTCTATCCAAAGTTAAAATTAATTAATTACATTTTTTTTAATTCCTACTGTTCGAAATTAAAATGTATTCTATTCGAAATTCGAATTTCATAAGATGGTTGCACATTCTTTCTATTTTATTCTATTAAATTATATTTTTTTTCTATTCTGTTCTAATCTTTTCTATTTGAATTATAAATTTTGAAAGATGGTTAGTTACTTACTTATATACATCTGTCACATAAAAAAAAGATGTGAAATGGCTGTCATGGATGTCGATCGCAAGGCAAGTACATATGCTGTATGTCATTGTCCGAGTGCCACGTGACCGGCCACGAGTGCCACGAGACCAAGTTGTGGATTGTCCACTTGCCACGTCACCTGCCACAAGTTATGGGGTTCCTAGCACCAAGTGACCCCCAGATATGGGCGATCTGTCAAGTGCTTTTCTGCAGCAGAGAATTAAATTTTGTGACCCGACTTTGAGGCCACGTATCTCGGGGCCACTTACAGCTAGAAATCCCAAAATATTTGGTATGCAAACACATTACAACTGGCACTACAATAACCCCAAATTTGGGGTTTCTATCACCAAGTAACCCCGTTGTAATGCTAGTTCTACTGTGTTTGCATACCAAATTTGGGGTTTCTAGCTATAAGTGCCCCGAGATACGTGGCCCCAAAGTCGGGTCACAAAATGTCATTCTCTGCTGCAGAAAAGTACTTGACATATCGCCCATATCTGGGGGTCACTTGGTGCTAGGAATCCCATAACTTGTGGCAGGTGACGTGGCAAGTGGACAATCCACAACTTGGTCACGTGGCAGGTCACGAGACACTCGTGGCCGTTCACGTGGCACTCGTGGCAGGTCACGTGGCACTCATGGCAGGTCACGTGACACTCGTGGCCATTCACGTGGCACTCGTGGCCGGTCACGTGGCACTCGTGGCCGGTGTCGTGGCACTCGTGGCAGGTGTTGTGGCAAGTGGACAATGACATACAGCATATGTACTTGCCTTGCGATCGACATCCGTGACAGCCATTTCACATCTTTTTTTTTATGTGACAGATGTATATAAGTAAGTAAATAACCTTCTTCCAAAATGTATAATTCAAATAGAAAAGATTAGAACAGAATAGAAAAAAATATAATTTAGAAGAATAAAATAGAAAAAATATACAACCATCTTCTGAAATTCGAATTTCGAATAGAATAAATTTGAATTTCGAATAGTATGAATTCAAATTTTTTAATTAATTAATTTTAACTTTGGATAGAAAAGATTATAATAAAATAGAAAATAGACTAGAAAAACAATAACCCCAAATTTGGGGTTTCTATCACCAAGTAACCCCGAGATACATGGGCCCAAATTCGGGTCACAAAATATTTTCGAATCCGGTTGAAATAGTTTCAAATGCAGTTGAAATAATTTCGAATCATGTTGATACTATTTCAACCGGATTCGAAAATATTTTGCGACCCGAATTTGGGTCCATGTATTTTGGGGTTACTTGGTGATAGAAACCCAAAATTTGGAGATGTTGTAGTGCTAGTTCTACTGTGTTTGCATACCAAATTTGGGGTTTCTAGCTACAAGTGGCCCCGAGATATGTGGCCCCAAAATCGGGTCGCAAAATGTCATTCTCTGCTCCAGTAAAGTGCTTGACATTTTGCGACCCGACTTTGGGTCCACGTATCTCGGGGTCACTTAGTTATAGAAACCCCATATTTGGTATGCAAACACAGAAGAACTAGCACTACAACATCTCCAAATTTGGGGTTTCTATCACCAAGTAACCCCGAGATACATGGACCCAAAGTCGGGTCAAAAATATTTTTAGATTCGAAAAAATTCGGATTCGGTTAAATTCGTTAGTATTGTAATTCGGTAATTCGGATGCATCCGAATGTCCGAATAATGAAAAATTCGTCCGAATTTCGATTCGGAACGAAACGAAATGCACATGTCTAGCCGCAGTACAACTGCGGCGGCTGGTCGTAAAGTGGTTAAAGACTCTATACTTAAGAACCGGGTACATTTGGCTAGACATCGAACTCACACTTAAAGAGTATCTAGTAACTCCACCCCTAATATATCTCCGCTCACTCTGTGGGAAGCACACAAACCAGTTCTTCGTGGCGCCTGTTTACTGCAAGTGGCACTCTTTAACCATGAACCCAAAGCCCTTTGCCGTAAGCTAGAAGCAGACTAAAGCATGTTATGCAGCGTTTCAAAATGACCCTTCTCCAACTCTGAAACTTAAGCTGAACAGGGCTAGACTGGAATTTGATCTGTTCCTCACAGAATCAGCGTATAAAACTCTTCAGCAATCCCGTCACAATTACTAAATTAAATCGAATAAACCAGATACTCTATTGGCTCACTTCACAAAATCTCTAAACCTATACGCTTTAAGGTATCCAGAGACACATATTCCAGTAACCCAGTTAGGATACTTCAGAAGTTTAGGTCACATCTAGCTGCTCTATACTCACCCGAGAGTGAATTGAATACCTCTGTGACTGACGACTGCTTCCCTCACATCTCTCTCCCATCGCTATCTCAAGCACAGTTAGAAAGGGTCCTATCTCAGCTGATAAAGTGTCCCACGCTATCAAAGCGTTGAAACTGAATAAGAGACCCGGCCCTGATGGATCATCTGCTCTCTATTTTCAGACGTTCTTGGAACCCTTGTCCCCTGTTTTAGCCAATGCGTTCAACTCCCTTCTCAAAGGACACTCCTTTAGACAGGAAACTCTGACAGTGATAATTTGCATGCTCCCCAAACCACATATCAATGACACAATCTGGACAAACTATCGTCTTATTTCTCTTTTGAATTTGGACATCAAGTTTTTTGCTAAAATTCTCGCTTCCAGGTTAAACAACTTTATTGGAAACCTTACCCACCGTGACCAGGTAGGAATTATCCCTGTTCATCAAGCTAATGTAATATTCGCCGAGCGGTCTTCTTATCCCATGCCGCCAAAACACGCTGCATTCCTTCCTGCTTTCTTTCACTAGACATTAAAAAAGCATTCAACATCATATCCTGATCCTATATGTACTTCACCCTCCGTAAGTAGGGCTTCGGCCCTCACTTCCTGCAATGGGTCCCTGCGCTATACAATAAGCCTGGGGCATACATCAAATATGCGGGCTACAAATCAGATATATTCAATATAGAGGGAGGCACACGTCTGGGGTGTCCACTTTCCCCTCTCCTATTTGCCCTGCTTATTGAACCCTTAGTGCAACGTATCAGGACTGAATCCTCTATCACCGGCATAGAACTAGGTGGATATCATCACAAACTGTGCTTGTTTGCGGATGATATTATTATTATTATTATTATTATACAGGATTTATATAGCACCAACAGTTTACGCAGCGCTTTACAATATAAAAGGGAGACAATACAGTTACAATACAATAAAATACAATAGGATTAGGAGGGCCCTGCTCAGAAGAGCTTACAATCTAATAAGGTGGGGCAGGTGGTACAAAAGGTTGTAACTGTGGGGAATGAGCTGATGGAAGTGGTAAAAGATTAGTTGGAGATGTGATAGGTTTCCCTGAAGAAGTGAGTTTTCAGGGATCGCCTGAAGGTGACAAGAGTAGGGGATAGCCGGACAGGTTGAGGTAGTGAGTTCCAGAGGATGGGAGAGGCTCTGGAGAAATCCTGGAGACGAGCATGGGAGGAGGAGACGAGAGAGCTTGACAGTAAGTCTTGATAAGAGCAGAGAGGACGGTTTGGGATATGTTTGGAGACAAGTTTGGTGATGTAGCTCGGGGCAGAGTTGTGGATGGCTTTGTAGGTTGTGGTTAGTATTTTGAATTTAATTCGCTGGGTGATCGGGAGCCAGTGTAGGGATAGGAGGAGAGGGTTGGCAGACACTGAGCGGTTGGTAAGGTGGATAAGTCTGGCAGCAGCATTCATGATAGACTGAAGAGGGGATAGCCTATGGAGAGGCAGGCTAATAAGAAGGGAGTTGCAATAGTCATATCCACCTATTCCTTTAATCCCTACAGGTCTCTGCCCTTAATTGTATGATCAATCTCAATAAGTTTGCCTCTATTTCGGGTCTAAATGTTAAAATCCAGAAATCCACGGCACAGAATTCTTCACTAACCAAGGCGGAGTTACGTATGGCACAAGTGGCATTACCTTTTACGTGGGCTCCGCATCGCCTTCCTTACTTAGGAATCCAGCTCACTGACAATATTTCTGATCTATTTGCAGCCAATTTTCCAGCCCTGTTGAAACAGATGATTGACTTGTTGATGAGATGGTCATCCCTCCCACTTTCCTGGCTCTGGAAAATTAACAGAATCAAAATGGCTATACTTCCTAAATTTTTATACCTGTTCAGAGTCCTCCCGATATCCATACCTGCAATGGCGTCCCTAGGGGGGGGCCAGAGGGGGCCCTGGCCCCCCCAACATTATGCTGTGCCCCACCATGTGCCCCCCCAAAAAAAAAAAAAAATTTTTTTCTTTTTTTGCATTTTTGTATTTTGCTCGGGCTGCTCCTGGGGTAACAGTCTCTCCTGAGAGGGAGAGCGTCCCTAGTCAGCTCCTGTGGGGGATTCCTCCCCCCTCCCTCTGCTCGCTGACACTGCATAATGAGAGCGCTCACACAACCACAGCCACCCGATCTGCTCTTTCCCCTGCATCCTCATTGGCACGGAGAAGAGCGAGTTGCAGAAAGGACTCCACGAGCACTGTGGGGGGGGGGCACAAGCCTTCATCTCAGTTACTGAAAAAACAGACTGATTTCTCCCGTCCTTAGGACAGGAGAACCAGCCTGTAAATTCCGAGAGTGGTGACTGCAAGCTGGGCCGAGTGTCAGTCTATGACACTCTTTCACAGCCCATCAAGTCCAGCCACCCCCCCTCCCTCACTCTCCTCACATACGAGCAGGGAGGAATACAGCTCCTCCTTCCAGTCCCACCCACACTATCCCGGCATGCTGTATCTGAAGAGAGGGGATGTGTGGGCGGGAAATATGAAAATCAGCAGCATTCCTGGCTGTGTGTGACTGATGCCTGAGATTCTAGACTGGACCGTGGGTAAGTGTGTGCACTGCAGTACACTGTAATCACTGAACTGCATTATCTCCATCCCTTCTCTCCCCCCATCTGTCTCCCTCCCCCTCTTCTGTTCTTTTAAGACCTTCACAATTTACTTTCATTTCAGTTAGGCAGGTAATATACGGTGCAAATTTCTTTCCTGCATCCACAGATTGCAGGAAAGAAACTTCCATAATTCCCCCATCAACACAGACAGTGGTGACAGGGGAATATCCCTCCTGCCCAGCAATTGTATTCTCCCGACAAACAGTGATTATCATTAGTGGCTATAGCAACCACTGGTGATAATCATAAGAGAATCTGGTCATTAATGGTTCAAATCTCAGCCAGTTCCTGCTGAACCAGCTGAGATTTAAACTGTCTATGTCTGGTCTTAGCTCTTAGGCCGGGTTCACACTGGTCCGACAAACGCTCCGACATGAGCTCATGTCGCATGACGTGAAAATCAATGTTTCCCTATGAGAGCCGCCTTAACTGGTCCGACACAAGTCGGTCTGACTTTGAAAATGCTCCCTGCACTACTTTGGTTCACCATTGATCCTACTTCAGCCCATTGAATATCATTGAAGTCGGATCAAAGTAGGATACTTGTCCTAACCATCCGACTTTTGACATCCGACATGGTGATTACAGCAGCAGTAAAAGGAATTTATCTCACACTGGGATTGTTTTGATTGGTCAAAGGACAAGTCAGACTAGCACAAAGTCGGATCAAAGTAGTATCCTGTTCATGAAAGTCGGATGGATGTCGGACCAATGTAGGATCAATGTAGGACTGATGTCGCAGAGCAAAGTAGGATGAAAGTTGTATGACTGTCGTGTCATACCAGTGTGAACCCAGCCTTAGGCAGCCCATACATTGATCACTTTTTTCATTCAATTATTAGGTTGAATGAAAAAAAAAAGAAATGATCCAATTCCCCCATCTACACATTATAGGTGGATGGGGGAATGTTCCCAGCGTGGACCAGTGCTGGAACAACCAGAGTTGCTGTCCTGTCCCGGCTATTCACAGTGCTGGTCTCTGTCTCCATGGTAGCGGCGGCAGCACATTGGAACCCAGTGCTGGTTACTTTATGGGGCTGATGTACAGTAAGGTGACCAGATTTTTAAAATGAAATCCGGGGACATATTTTATTTTTATTTTTTTATTGGCTAATGGTAAACTATTTTGTAAGCATATTTTCCTCAAATGATATATGCAGTGTATGTGGTGTTTATCGAATGATTGTATGATATATACGTTCTTTCCCACATTTCGTCCATGAGATGAAAAAAAAAAAATACTTCTTAGAATTTTTTGGGATATGACTACCAAATGTTATGAAAAGAAGATAGAGAAAAACTTGGGAGGGATGGGGTCCCAAAATTTTAATCCAATACAGGCAGGGGTGGCTCCAGACAATGTTTTTTTGGGGTGCTATGGTGGTGCTTGAAGTAAAACTGAGGGTGCTAATGCGGTGCGCTACCACACACCTGTGGGAGTGGCCAGCAAGTGACGGTTTCATCATGGCGTCCAATGATGATCAGTAGGTCCTGGCCTCTGTATACCAATAAAAAGCCAAAAAATGCAGCACAACCCTACACTTCATTTATACATTTCTACAAATGGACTTATAAGTGAAATGGTAAAACCTATAAATGAATATCCAATGCAAATCAACCAATGTATTGCAATATAGTAGTGATGATGTCACCTCCTCTGCAAAAATATTTTGAGAATTTGCAGAGCAAATAATGGTGAAACCCCCTACATACAAAAATAATAACAGAGACGCAAATCAACCCATGTATTAGAATATAGTAGTGATGGTGTCACCCTCTCTGCAAAAGGTAAGAAATATTGCAGAGCTGCAATGTGCAAATAGTGGTAAAGCCACCTATATATAATCATAATAATGATAATAATAAAATGTACACTTGATGTATATATTTTACATTTTATTATTATGATTATATATAGGTGGTTTCACCACTATTTGCACATTGCAGCTTTGAAAAATGTATTACTTCTTGCAGAGAGGGTGACAACATCACTACTATGTTCTAATACATGGGGGTTGATTTGTGTCTTTGTTATTATTATTATTGTATGTAAGGGGTGTTACCGCTATTTGCACATTGAAGCTCTGCAATTTCTCAAAATATTTTTGCAGAGGGGGTGACACCATCACTACTATATTGCAATACATTGGTTGATTTTCACTGGATATTCATTTATAGGTTTTACTATTGCACTTATAAGTCCATTTGTACAATTTTATAGATGAAGTATAGGGCAGCGCTGCATTTTTTGCTTTTTATTGATTCGCGTTAGATGAGGAAACCAGCTAAAAAGATTCTCTTATTGCTTTTGAGATATTTTTAGTTGCATGGTAATTGATTTACCTGATTTGTTATGTCCTCTGTATACTGGTAACCACTGGCCATGCATTTTGGTGGTCAGTGTGCCCCCTTTATGCTGGTGCTACATGCAGGGTGCAGGTGGGTGCTGGATGCAGGGCTCAAGAGGATGCTATGTAGAGAGTGCAAGGTTCAGGAGTGCGTTTTGGAAAGAGTGATGGTCAGAGACTGCAGACATACTACAGGAGATGTTCAGAGACTGCGGATATTATACAGGAAATGGTCAGAGACTGCGGATATAATACAGGAGACGGTCAGAGACTGCAGATATTATACAGGAGAGAGACTGCGGATATTATACAGGAGAGAGACTGCGGAAATAATACAGGAGACGGTCAGAGACTGCGGATATTATACAGGAGAGAGACTGCGACTATAATACAGGAGACGGTCAGAGACTGCGGATATTATACAGGAGAGAGACTGCGGATATTATACAGGAGAGAGACTGCGGATATTATACAGGAGAGAGACTGTGGATATAATACAGGAGACGGTCAGAGACTGCGGATATTATACAGGAGAGAGACTGCGACTATAATACAGGAGACGGTCAGAGACTGCGGATATTATACAGGAGAGAGACTGCGGATATTATACAGGAGAGAGACTGCGGATATTATACAGGAGAGAGACTGCGGATATTATACAGGCGAGTGACTGCGGATATTATACAGGCGAGAGACTGCGGATATTATACAGGAGACGATCAGACTGCGGATATTATACAGGAGAGAGACTGCGGATATTATACAGGAGACGATCAGACTGCGGATATTATACAGGAGAGAGACTGCGGATATTGTACAGGAGAGAGACTGCGGATATTATACAGGAGAGAGACTGTGGATATTATACAGGAGAGAGACTGCGGATATTATACAGGAGGGCCAGCACAATTTGTTGTTAGAGATGGGCTGGGCATGTTCAAAATTCCACATGCCAGAGCCTGCCAGGAAGCCCACACTGCACAGCGCTAATCACAGGCAGTGAGACATTTCCCGGCCCGCAGCTGCACAGATCATGAAATGTCTCACTGGCTGTGATTAGCGCTGTGGAGTGTCGGCTTCCTGGCGGGAGATCGGGCATGTGGGATTTCAAACACACCCGAGCCCATCTCTATTGGTTGTAGACAGTTGAGCTCCCTGCAGGTTGCTTAGCAGCAGCGGAGCTTTCTCTGACATGCTGATCGGGATGCAATCCAGGTGATGCTCCTAGTCAAATCCTAGTGTTAAATATCAGTGATTTTATTGATCAAAGCCCACACTTTACAGGCATAGAGCCCACATGGCTGCTGAGCATACGGTTGATTATATATATGTGGTTGTACTCTTGATGCTAATAAATACTGTGTTTATTAGATCTGACTGGGAGCATCAACAGGATCACATCCCGATCAGCATGTCAACAGAGAAGGTTATACAGCATTACTGCTGCTAGTTGACCAGCTGGGGGCTCAGCTCACTATAACCAATAGTGCCAGCCTTCCCCTTCATGCACCCATAATGTCACCAGCACTAGGTCCTAATAGACTGCCGCCGCTGCCAAGGAGACAGATGCCAGACCAGTGCGGTCAATAACAGGGACAGGACAGCTGGGGAACCCCACAGTGGCAGAACACCAGGGCCCGGTGGCAAGACAACCTTTACAACCCTGAGGCCTCATGCCCACGGACGTTTTTACAGCCACGTTTTTGAGCGTTTTTTACAGCTTAAAACCACCTGTCCATGTTAGTCTATAGCTTCATGCCCACCTAGGCGTTTTTGAGCTGCAAATAGCATAGGCGTTTTTAAGCTTCAAAAAAAACCCAGGACCAGTGCGTTCCGCAGCGTTGGCGTTAGGCATAAAAAAAGCGAATCGTTAAACGCGCAAAAACGCCGCAATTGGGTTTTTAAGCTCCGGCGTTTTGTTTTTTTTTCAAAAAAAATACGGTCGAAAAATGTATACAATACCATGGACACAGAGGCGGCTCTCTAATTAGGCAGATTAGGCGAGGGCCTCAGGCCTCGCAAGAGTCGCAAATTCCAGGGGCCCCGCGCGGCCGCCTAATTAGTCACTATCACTAGTCATCTGGAATGCCTGCAGCTTGTACGGGCTATTTTCGTTCCCGCACACCGCCCGCAAGCTCCACTTTTCACTGCAGAGAGAGCCACACCGCCCGCAAGCTCCACTTTTCACTGCAGAGAGCGTTGAGTCAGCCGACATCTCTCCCCGCAGTCCCCAGCTGCCTGGCCCTGCTGACACACACAATCATTGCAGACTGCAGAGAGGCGTGGAGAACTGGACCCGCCCCCTCCTTCTCCTGCTCTGTGTGATGTTTCCTGTGTGTACACAGAGGGGGAGGGGGAGACTCAGCATGCTGCCGAGACAACTCTGCTCGTCTGACATTTACTGCCTGAACTAATGCAAAGTAAGTCTTCCAGAGGAGAGGGGGAGAGGAGGGGGGAACAAGCCTACAGTTCACTTTGAGTGATTTTGGGGGAGAGGATATGTTCTAGGGGGCATTTTAGGACTTGTGCTACAAGGGGGCTTGGATATTAAATCCACCCCATTAGCACATATCCTCCCCCCCAAATTAAATAGATGCTGTCTGCCACAGAGGGGGTGGCCCTTGGCACCCCACAAGTGATGTGCAAAATTGCTCCAGGTGCCCAAACTAGTGCCCCCCCCCCCTGCAGGTAAGTTACTGCAGCAAAGTGAAAAACACAGGAACATGCTGTGTGATCTGTGCAATGCACGTGTGACCCGGGTACAATTTCAGCCCAATTATGTCTGCACACTCTCTGACCATCTCTTGTATCATGTCTGCAGTCTCTGACCATCTCTTGTATCATGTCTGCAGTCTCTGACCATCTCTTGTATCATGTCTGCAGTCTCTGACCATCTCTTGTATCATGTCTGCAGTCTATGACCATCTTTATATCATGTCTGCAGTCTATGACCATCTCCTGTGGTATGTCTGCAGTCTCTGACTATCTCCTGTAGTATGTCTGCAGTCTCTGACCATCTCTTGTATCATGTATGCAGTCTATGACCATCTCTTATATCATGTCTGCAGTCTATGACCATCTCCTGTAGTATGTCTGCAGTCTCTGACCATCTCCTGTAGTATGTCTGCAGACTCTGACCATCTCCTGTTTCATGTATGCAGTCTATGACCATCTCTTATATCATGTCTGCAGTCTCTGACCATCTCCTGTATCATGTATGCAGTCTCTGACCATCTCCTGTATCATGTATGCAGTCTCTGACCATCTCCTGTATCATGTATGCAGTCTCTGACCATCTCCTGTATCATGTATGCAGTCTCTGACCATCTCCTGTATCTTGTATTGCAGTCTCTGATCATCTCCTGTATCATGTATTGCAGTCTCTGATCATCTCCTGTATCATGTATTGCAGTCTCTGATCATCTTCTGTAGTATGTCTGCAGTCTCTGACCATCTCTTGTATCATGTATGCAGTCTCTGACCATCTCTTGTATCATGTATGCAGTCTCTGACCATCTCTTGTATCATGTATGCAGTCTCTGACCATCTCTTGTATCATGTATGCAGTCTCTGACCATCTCTTGTATCATGTATGCAGTCTCTGACCATCTCTTGTATCATGTATGCAGTCTCTGACCATCTCTTGTATCATGTATGCAGTCTCTGACCATCTCTTGTATCATGTATGCAGTCTCTGACCATCTCCTGTAGTATATCTGCAGTCTCTACCGTCTCCTGTAGTATGTCTGCAGTCTCTGACCGTCTCCTGTAGTATGTCTGCAGTCTCTGACCGTCTCCTGTAGTATGTCTGCAGTCTCTGACCGTCTCCTGTAGTATGTCTGCAGTCTCTGACCGTCTCCTGTAGTATATCTGCAGTCTCTGACCGTCTCCTGTAGTATATCTGCAGTCTCTGATCGTCTCCTGTAGTATATCTGCAGTCTCTGATCGTCTCCTGTAGTATGTCTGCAGTCTCTGACCGTCTCCTGTAGTATGTCTGCAGTCTCTGACCGTCTCCTGTAGTATGTCTGCAGTCTCTGACCGTCTCCTGTAGTATGTCTGCAGTCTCTGACCGTCTCCTGTAGTATGTCTGCAGTCTCTGACCGTCTCCTGTAGTATGTCTGCAGTCTCTTACCGTCTCCTGTAGTATGTCTGCAGTCTCTTACCGTCTCCTGTAGTATGTCTGCAGTCTCTTACCGTCTCCTGTAGTATGTCTGCAGTCTCTTACCGTCTCCTGTAGTATGTCTGCAGTCTCTTACCGTCTCCTGTAGTATGTCTGCAGTCTCTTACCGTCTCCTGTAGTATGCCTGCAGTCTCTTACCATCTCCTGTAGTATGTCTGCAGTCTCTTACCGTCTCCTGTAGTATGCCTGCAGTCTCTGACCGTCTCCTGTATCAGGTATGCAGTCTATGACCATCTCCTGTAGTATGTCTGCATGTCTGCAGTCTCTGACCGTCTCCTGTAGTATGTCTGCAGTGTCTGACCATCTCCTGTATCAGGTATGCAGTCTATGACCATCTCTTGTATCATCTATGCACACTCTCTGATCATCTCTTGTACCATGTATGCAGTCTATGACCATCTCTTGTATCATGTATGCAGTCTCTGACCCTCTCCTGTATCATGTCCACACACTCTGTGACTATCTCCTGTAGTATTTCTGCAGGGTCTGACCATCTCTTTTATCAAGTCCTCACAGTCTCGTAGTGTAATATAGGATGAAACGAGAGCTCTCAAGCTGGAGCCCAGAGAGGACCATCTGACTGAGCCCTGCACGGTGCACCTGAGTGGTGGTCAGTAACAGCGTAGCAAGGCCAGTCTGAGGGGGGATCACTGATGTAGGGGGCAGTGAATACAGTAAGGTAAGGAGGCACTGATATAAAGGTTCCCCCTTATATCAGTAACCCCCCCTTACATTAGTGCATTCACTTTGCGAAAGGTGCTCTATGGTGACCAGAGTCCTCCCCACATTAAAGTTTCCATTTTAAATGCAAGTTGGAACTCTGTGGACAATGACATAAAGGGGAACTCTGATATAAGGTGATCTCGTCACCAGAGTTCCCCCTTACATCAGAGTTCCCCCTTACATCAGAGTTCCCCCTTACATCAGAGTTCCCCCTTACATCAGAGTTCCCCCTTACATCAGAGTTCCCCCTGCACTGTAAGGGGGAACTCTGTGCTGGGTTATATTAACCACTTCATTAGCAGGCACTTACGCCCCTTCCTGCCCATGACAATTTTCAGCTTTCAGCGCTGTCGCATTTTAAATGACAATTGCACGGTCGTGGTACACTGTACCCAGACAGAATTTTTTATCATTTTATTCCCACAAATAGAGCTTTCTTTTGGTGGAATTTGATCACCTCTGCGGTTTTTATTTTTTGCTAAACAAACTAAAAAAGACCAACATTTTTGAAAAAAAAAAGTTTTTCTTTGTTTCTGTCATAAAATTTTGTTTTCCCCTTCACTGACAGGCACTGACAAGGAGGCACTGATATGTAGAATTGATGGGCACTGATAGGCGGCACTGATATGCAGCACTGGTGGGCACCAATAGGTGGCACTGACATGCGGCTGTGATGGGCACTGACAGGCGGCTGTGATGGGCACTGACAGGCGGCACTGATTGGCACTGACAGGTGGCACTGGTGGGCAGCACTGATGATGAGGTACTGATAAGTACTGACAGGTGTTACTGCTGGGCAGCGATTGGCACTGTGGTGGGTAGTGATTGGCACTGTGGCAGGCAGTGATTGGCACTGTGGTGGGGGCTGGCATAATTTAATGTTGGGACATTGCTGGGCACTAGTTGGGAGGTGATTGGCACATCTGAGGGGGCTGTGTTTATAATCAATGTGCTGATTATCAGCACATACCCCCCCTTCTGTCAGGGAGAGCCGCTGATCGGCTCTCCCTGTCTGCGTGAACTGAGGAATGCCGTTCACCGGCACTTCCTGGTTCAGGTGATGATCAGCTGTGATTGGTCACAGCTGATCACGTGGTAAGAAGCCTCTGTCAGAGGCTTCTTATCATGATCGAAGATGCGGGGTGTCAAACTGACACGCCGCGCTGCGCGCCCCCATGGGCGTGCGCCGGCATGTTATCCAGCTGGACGTCATATGACACCCAGTCAGGATAACAGAACCACTTCCTGGCCGTCATTCTGCATATGGCGGACGGGAAGCGGTTAACCTGACCTTCATGTAAATGGAGAAATATGGTTTTGACTCTTGTTATACCTTAAAAATATTGCTAGTAGCAGCTGCACAAATGTTATCTATATTTGTGTGTGTGTAATATTTATATATGTAGTATACTGCATATATTTAATTAAAGAAGAATTGGTTAGAGAAAGTTCTAGAAACTGTAAATTCATAGTTCATAGGATTTAAGACTCTTTATATATGCAATTTATACCGTTAATTTTTATTGCTTGAATTATTTTTTCCATTATGGGAGTTAGTAGGGCCTCATGTCTAAGGTTTGCCTAAGGCCTCACAAAGCCTAGAGCCGCCTCTGCATGGACAGGCGTTTTTAAGCTGTAAAAAAACGCTCAAAAACGCAGCTGTAAAAACGTCCGTGGGCATGAGGCCTGATAGTTCTCCCACTGCTTTGGACCCTTATATTTTCTTGGGTGGCCCCAGTATAGTAGGAAGGGAGCTCACTGCAGAACATGTGAAAGGGCCCGTTGTGGGATCGTAGAAAAGGGCCCAGGATATATATATATATATATATATATATATATATATAAATGATTGCATTTTATAGTTGGTCCCCCTACTTTTGTCCCTGTCCCCCCATGTGCCCCCCCTAAATATGAAAGCTGGAGACGCCACTGCATACCTGCCCATTTTTTACAAATCACACAACAGAGAACAGCACAGTTTACTTGGGGAAAGGTTAAACCGGGATTGCCTAAACACACCTTATATCTCCCCAGAGTCGTGGAGGCTTGGGCTTTCCTAATTTTGTGACATACTGCAGGCTGTAAGGGTTAACATTTTCTCCTCAAATTTCATTACAGTGTTAGCATGACAGACAGACACCTAGCATTTTCAGAATGAGGATGAGAACCAGCAATGGCATATTTCACCATGCAAAATAAGTAGACTCTTAAGCCCCGTACACACGATCGGTTTAACTGATGAAAACCGTCCGATGGATGGTTTTCATCAGACCAACCGATCGTGTATGGTACCCATCTGTCTTTTTTCCATCGGATGGAAAAAATAGAACTTGTTTTAAAATTTTCCGATGGATAAAAAACCGATGGGAATTTCCAATCGTCTATGGGCAAGTCCATCGGTTAAAAAACCCACGCATGCTCAGAATCAAGTCGACGCATGCTCAGAAGCATTAAACGTAATTTTTCTCGGCTCATCGGAGTGTTTTACGTCACCGCGTTTGGAACGATCTGTTTTTTGACTGATGGTGTGTGGCCAAGACTGATGAAAAACAGTTTCATCGGATTTCCGATGGACAAATCCATCGGACGAAAATCCATAGGTTATCCGATCGTGTGTACAGGGCTTTAAAGTAGTTGTAAACCCACTTACACAACATGCACCTATAGGTAAGACTAGATTAAGGCTTACCTGTAGGTGCATGAAATATCTCCTTAACTTACACGGTTAAGGAGATATTTGCTTTTAAAAACGGTGCCGCTGACGTCACGCGCATGCACACTAGTGGGCCGCATAGTAGCCGGATTTCTAAATGGATTTAGCCGGCCCAAGCGCGCATGCGTGTGACATCATCGCCACTCCGGGGCCAATCACAGTGCCGGAGCGGCGATACACGGAAGGGACATCGAGGCAAGATGGAGGCGGCGACGGAGGTGTCCGAGCAGCACCACTGCGAGAGCTTCGATCTAAGGTAAGTAATTCATAATGAGCTAGTATTCTAGTCATACTAGCTCATTATGCCTTTGTCTTGCAGGTTTTTTTTTTTTTGGGGGGGTTTACAACCACTTTAAGGGTTAATGTTTAAAGTAATGTAGAATTAGCACCTTGTTTTTTCCCCCGCTTTGTGCATATATATTTCGTTGATAATGAAAAGAAGCATACAAAGAGATTGCTCTGGCTTTGCACAGATGTGGTTAGGGATGGGGTTGGGCAGATTTGCATGCCCAGCACTTGTGAATACTCTGAACCAGCGCATTGAATTCTCGATCAATAACGGCCCACAAGTTGTTTTTTAGCTTATTCAACCGCATAAATACAAATGGAAAGGAACATCTATTGGAAACAGACCCAAAGCAAGCCCCCTGTGGGTTTACTCAATACACATTGAAGGTAAAACAGAACAGTGAGAGAAGGCTGTCTCAGAATAGCAGAAGAATTTCAATAGTAATCGCTATTTTAACTGTGCTGCCGTTAGTGTGATGTTCAATGGTGGAGAAGGATCTGGGGGTTTTGGTAGATCATAAGCTCAATAATGGCATGCAATGCCAAGCTTCGGTTTCCAAAGCGAGCAAAGTCCTTTCTTGTGTTAAGAGAGGTATGGACTCCAGAGAGAGAGATATAATTTTGCCCCTGTACAAATCATTAGTCAGACCTCATCTGGAATATGCAGTTCAGTTTTGGACACCAGTTCTCAAAAAGGACATTGGGGAACTGGAGAAAGTGAAAAGAAGGGCAACCAAACTGATAAGAGGCATGGAAGAGCTCAGCTATGAGGAAAGATTAGAGGAACTAAATTTATTCACTCTTGAGAAGAGGAGATTAAGGGGGGATATGATCAACATGTACAAATATATAAGGGGTCCATATAGTGAACTTGGTGTTGAGTTATTCACTTTACGGTCAACACAAAGGACAAGGGGGCACTCTACGTCTAGAGGAAAAGAGATTTCATCTCCAAATACGGAAAGGTTTCTTCACAGTAAGAGCTGTGAAAATGTGGAATAGGCTCCCTGCAGAGGTGGTTCTGGACTGGACATGGACTGAGATCTGAAGACTG
Source organism: Rana muscosa (assembly GCA_029206835.1). Taxonomy (NCBI): domain Eukaryota; kingdom Metazoa; phylum Chordata; class Amphibia; order Anura; family Ranidae; genus Rana; species Rana muscosa. The sequence goes on along the minus strand of CM055120.1, from coordinate 95,089,558 downwards.
GGGATTCCACGGGAAAGTTAAAGTACCGGCAGGCACAGATTATGTCTAAAGTGTTCTATCTGCAGCAAACACTTTTTTTGACAACCCCGAAGCTCAGTCTTATAACTCTTTACACTCTATCCCTCAATGTCATCACAAATGCTGGACAGACTGAGTAATTACAATAATTAGGGTGGTATCCTGTGAAGAGCAGCAAACAATTATGTTCAGTTTTTGACTGATTGAGAGGGGCTCTCAACCAAGATCCAGCACATGAGTGCAATCATTTACATTAGCCCTTCACTTTCCCTAGTCACCATCCATGGGATATTCTAAGCCCGGTATCCAATTTTTAGTCCAGGACTCTTTTTGGGTGCAAATCTCTTGAACTGGAATCCTGCTTTTGGTTTTACACACATTGGACTTATAGCCTCTCCCATCCTCTGGAACTCCCTGCCCCAGTATGTCCGATCAGCCCCTACCCTGTCCACCTTCAGTAGATACCTGAAAACTCATTTATTCAGGGAAGCCTATCCCACACCCACCTAACAACTATCCCCGAGCCACCCCCATCAAATTCTCTGCAGCTATTACCTTTTGTATCACCACCCCTCCCTTTAGAATGTAAGCTCTACAAGCAGGGCCCTCCTGTACTTTTTGTATTGAACTGTATTGTAATTGTGTTGTCCCCCCCTATACATTGTAGTGTTGCGTAAACTGTTGGTGCTATATAAATCATGTATAATAATAATAATAATAATATGCAATAGGCCCTCTAGAACCCCATAGAATTCTGTTTGCTCTCTGTTTCCATCTGCTCCCCTATCCACAGCTCAAACCACCAAAGGGATTGATGCATTGGGGCACCTCCTAGACCTCTTTTTGTTAGTTTGATACAGTAATTACTATTAGATGTACCCCCTGCATCAGTTAATTTGGCGTCCGGATGTTTGTTTTGTGTATTTTGTTTTATCATTGGTTTATGTTTTGTGTTGGTGTGTCTTTGACACAACAGCACACCAACAGGCTTTGCTTGTTAGATTTTAAAGCGGAAGTAAACCCATCAATGTAACAGTTTAAAAAAACTGTTACATTCCCGGCATGCCGGAAATGCTAACTGTCCCATTGGTTGTGCTCTCAAGCAAACTGTCAAACCATCCAATGGCTGGTGTCATAACTGGTCACATGTGCAGCACCATGGCAGTTGAAGTTTAAACAGAGGCCAAGATGTCAGCTTCCTTAGCTGAAAACGATAGGAGGGTTTACTTCCACTTTAAGTATTTTCCACTGTGTGGTTGCATGCAGCATCATGATTTTAGATGAATTGTGATTTAATAAAATTATCTTTGATTTTGACTCAGAAGTCCACACTCGTTTATCATCCTATAGCCTCTCTTCTTCCATCCTTCCTTCTTGAGGAGGAAGTATTTCTCCCATGTACTGTATGCCTTGAGGCGTGATGTTTAGCCACATAATGGTGTGAGTTGGATAGGACAATTTCTATTTAACTGCCTTGTTTTCATTTCGTTTTTTACCCCAACTCAATATTGAACCCTACGGACTAAGACTGGGATGCCATTAAAGTTCATGTGCGTGTAAAGGCAGGCATCCCAACACTTTTTGTAATATAGTGTGTAAATAGATATATCTATATATATATATATATAGATATATACACACACACACACAAACAGGCATGTGTGTTTGAGTTTTGGTTTGGGGTGCACACCCCAATGCAATAGTGCACACCTATGCTCTCCCCTGATGCAGTAACTATGAGCTCAGCGTTTGAGAACTCACTCCTGTGATGGTGAAGGTGAACAATAATAGCTGGGCCTCCAGTAGCAATGTCCTGGTCAGGTCAGGTCAGGCTTCAGAGGTATGTAAATGGCCAACACCTACAGCAGGGGCATCAATCAATTTGGACAGTGTGTTTTTTTTTTTTTTTTTTTTTGCAGACACCCTTTATGTGCATAGGCAGTTTTTTTGGTAAAGGTGAACTAACCCTTTAAAAAAAAGGTTTAGCTGGACGTACACTTTAAGGTAGTTTACACTATTATCCCAACTGATACTTTCAGAAACCACACAGGGAAATCACTGAGGGGGTCCCATAAAAAATGTACTATGGAGCCTCACAAATTATAGCTACCTCCCTGGAAGTACAATCAATTCTAATTATAGTTAATAAATAATGACTTCTTGTAGCATGATGGATAAGACTTTCTTGTATTAGTGTATTCATTTTTTTTTTTTAAATGGGCAAAAACGAAAAACGCCTATAAATGAAACGCGGCTAAATGCGGGGTACCGCGTTTAGCCGCGTGTAGGCGCGTTTGGCGTCTGAAACGTTAGAAACTTTGGCGTCTGAACAAATTTTTTTGCCTAAAAAAAAAAAAGCCCATAAACGCAACTGGCTAAAAACGACAGTAAACGAACCTGTGTACATGTACACATAAGATAACATTGAATGACTCTGAACGTCCGTTTAGCAGCAGCAGTGTACATGGGGCCTTAGAGACATACATTTCTAGAGACTGTCTTATCAGGGACTCTTCTTATATTATAAGAGACCATTAGCAATAGACCCATGATATTAGAGAATTTTGGGGGCTGTCTCAATTTTTCAATTTCAAGAGAATGTAATGCTGGCCATTTTTTTTTTTGTCTTCTTTTAATAAGTGTTTGACAACAAATATTACAATTGTCAATCACTAAACAATTTTATCATTTTGTCATTTGAATAGAAACTTTAGACGGTTGGTTGGCTTGATTCATTCAGTTGCTTTTGCAAATACAAGTTGATTGAGTTGATAGAAATTAATAGAAAAATAGAATAGATTAGAATAGAAGAGAATAAAATAGAACAAATAGAGCCGCCTTCCAAATGTAAATTTTGAATTTCAAGATTTGAATTTCGGAAGACGGCTATATTCGTTCTATTCTATTCAATTTATTCTATTCTATTTCATTTTATTATTTTCTACTCTATTCTATTTTTTATGTTCTATTCTATTCTTTTGTATTCTATTCTATAAAGCAACCTAAGTAGGGATCATCATCTTATTTCACTTTTATACCTTGATGTATTTATCGCAATATATTTCCATTTTGAATTTGAATTCAAATTCATTTTCAAATTTGAATTTATTTTCAAATTTGAATTTGGATAATTTTGTATGTTATCATTTATTTCGGATTCATTATAATTCATTACTGTTGTAATTCAGGGATTCAGATACATCCGAATAATTAAAATTTTGGCCAAATTTATTTTCGCAATGAAACCAATCACACATGTCTAATGCCAATCATGAGAGTCAGAAAAAAATGCCAGGACCCCTGTATACTTATTCCAGGAAAGGGGACCCAGAAAGTACTGAAGTGTTAATCCCACGGTCCCCCTGTCCATCCCACTGTCCCCCTGTCCATCCCACTGTCCCCTGTCCATCACACTGTCCCCCTTTCCATCCCACTGTCCCCCTGTCCATCCTACTGTCCTCCTATCCATCCCACTGTCCTCCTGTCATTCCCACTGTCCCCCTGTCCATCCCACTGTCCCCCTGTCCATCCCACTGTCCTTCTGTCCATCCCACTGTCCCCCTGCCCATCCCACCATCCCCCTGTACATCCCACGGTCCCCCTGTCCATCCCACTGTCCCCTTGTCCATCCCACGGTCCCCCTGTCTATCACACTGTCCCCCTTTCCATCCCACTGTCCCATGGTCCCCCTGTTCATCCCCCTGTCCATCCCACGGTCCCCTTTTCCATCCCACTGTCCCCCTGCCCACCCCATGGTCCCCCTGTCTATCCAACTGTCCATCCCACTGTCCATCCCATGGTCCTCCTGTCCATCCCATGGTCTTCCTGTCCATCCCACTATCCCCCTGTCCATCCCCCTGTCCTCCGGTCCATCCCACTGTCCCATTGTCCCCCTGTCCATCCCCCTGTCCATCTCACTGTTTCCCTGCCAATCCCACTGTCCTCCCCACTTGTGGTCCACTTTGGGGGGCCTCAGTATTTTATTCATCCTTGCTATCTCCAGCATGACCGTTTGCACAATTCTAGGCTCGGGCTGAGCCTCCAACTCCAAGTATGCCCTAATTGGTGCCTTTAGAGCTGTTGCTCAAACCATCTCCTATGACGTTACCCTACCCTTAAAGCGGAGGTCCCATTAAAAAAAAATATTAAAAGCCAGCAGCTACAAATACAGCAGCTGCTGACTTTTAATATATGGACACTTACCTGTCCAGGTCACCCGCGATGTCAGCAGCTGAAGCCGATCTGTCCCTCGTGGATCGGCTGCTGCTGCCGCCGCCATGCTTGGTAAGGGAATCAGGAAGTGAAGCATTGTGGCTCCACTTCCCGGATTCCTACTGCGCATGCGCAAGTAGCGCTGCGCGTCTTCACTGGTCCCCGCTGTGTTCTGGGAGCTGTAGGTCTCCCAGAACACAGCGGGGGTACAGAATAGGCGCCAGAAGTGGCGTAGATCACCGAGGTCATCTATGCCAGGAAGTGGGAGCAAATACCTGTATTAGACAGGTATCTGCTCCCCCCTCCCCCCTGAAAGGTGCCAAATGTGACACCGGAGGGAGGGAGGGTTCCAAAAAGTGGAAGTTCCATTTTTGGGTGGAACTCCACTTTAATTATCTTATGCGCTATCTTTCTAGCAGACACCCTCTCTGCCTTCAGTTTTTCACAACAATACATATGACTTATTCTTCCTCTCTGACCCTTAACTTTTATATACTTTGTCACTACATTAGCCAAAAGAAACAGATCCCCTTTTGACTTCACTGAAGGTGAATAAGAACTAGTCTCAGACTTCATTGTCGAATATGCAGGAGGACCCTTCACCTTGTTTTTACTTGCATAATACGCTAATATTTTAATAATATATACCCTTTCGGCTATTATCTTTCTCGGTTCCCACATATCATTATTAACCCTCTCTACAACCTTACTTATGACTAAGGCCTCTATCTTATCCCTCTGTTTACTATGAATCCGAGCTTCATATCCACGATTTCACTATGACCAATTAATGTGCCTTGTATATATATATACTTTCTTCCCCTAACACTTGCACTAATTATCTTTTACATTTCAATGCCCATCTACCTCCTCTTCACTCCACCACTACTCTTGAAGTTTGCCTGAAAGCTAAGGATTTGATAGGGAGGCTTATAGGGGTTCAAACCCCCTTACTTCCTCTAAAGAGATAGGAATTGAACCTATACCCAAGAGATCAAAGCCCTCTGTACTTCCTTTATACTACTCCTTAGCATAGGTGTGCGCAGGGGGTATGCCAGGTGTGCCTGGGCACACCCTAATAACCCAGTGCGGTGAAGATTCCCCTTGCTGATATTTCACCAAAGCCCCCCAGCGGTGCTCCAATAAAAAATTTTAAAAATGTATTAAAAAATTAAATAATAAAAATTAAAAACTACTGACACATTTCACTGCCCTACTGACACCAACCTCTGCCCTGCTGACTAGGGATGAGCCGAACACCCCCCGGTTCGGTTCGCAGCAGAACATGCAAACAGGCAAAAGATTAGTTCGAACACGTGAACACCGTTAAAGTCTATGGGACACGAACATGAAAAATCAAAAGTGCTAATTTTAAAGGTTAATATGCAAGTTATTGCCATAAAAAAGTGTTTGGGGACCTGGGTCCTGCCCCAGGGGACATGTATCAATGCAAAAAAATTCTGTTTTTTCAGGAGCAGTGATTTTAATAATGCTTAAAGTAAAACAATAAAAGTGAAATATTCCTTTAAATTTCGTAGCCTGTATAGTATGCCTGTAAAGTAGCGCATGTTTCCCGTGCTTAGAAAAGTCCCTGCACAAAGTGACATTTCTAAAGGAAAAAAATTAATTTAAAACTACTCGCGGCTATAATGAATTGTCGGGTCCGGGCAATAGAGATAAAAGTAATTGAAAAAAACGACATGGGTTCCCCCCCCAGTCCATTACCAGGTCCTTTGGGTCTGGTATGAATATTAAGGGGAACCATGAACCAAAAAAAAATTCCCCCCAAATTCCATTACCAGGCTCTTCAGGTCTGGAATGAATATTAAGGGGAACCCTGTGCCAAATTAAAAAAAAATGACAGAAAAACCCAGTTGCATCAGAGGGGGAGGGGTCACCCGTGACACCACGGGGAAACCGCCGGAAACCCCGTTGCGTAAGAGGGGGCAGGGGCACCCGTCCACGTCACGGGTGGCCCCGCCCTCGGCTATATAAGAGCTGTCAGACGGGTCGTGTGTCATTCGGCTGGGTGCCTCCTATGGAGGAGGCTGTATCATTCATAGCTGCGGGTCCGGGTCATAGAAGGATTACAGTGGTGGATTTTTTTTTATTATTATTAAACGACTTGTCCCAAGCTGTTTGTGTGGTTTTTTTACCTTTTTTGTCACTTATTTGGGTAAAATGGTAGGGGTACCCGTTTACCAATTAACATAGGGGGGGCAGGATCTGGGAGTCCCCTTTGTTAAAGGGGGCTTCCAGATTCCGATAAGCCCCCCACCCGCAGACCCCCACAACCACCGGGCAAGGGTTGTGGGGATGAGGCCCTTGTCCCCATCAACATGGGGACATCCTCCCCATGTTGAGGGCATGTGGCCTGGTACAGTTCAGGAGGGGGGGGCGCTCTTTTGTCTCCCCCTCTTTTCCTATGGCCTGCCAGGTTGCATGCTCGGATAAGGGTCTGGTGTGGATTTTTGGGGGGAACCCCACGCTATTTTTTTATTTTGGTGCGGGGTTCCCCTTAAAGTCCATGCCAGAACAGAAGGGTCTGGTATAGATTTTTAGGGGGACCCCTACGCCATTTTTTTTTTATTTGATACAGGGTTCCCCTAATATCGATACCAGACCTGAAGGGCCTGGTAATGGAATTTGGGGGGACCCCCACGCATTTCTTTTGGGTTCGGGGTTCCCCTTAATATTCATACCAGATCCAAAGGTGCCTGGTAATGGACTGGGGGGGGGGAACCCATGTCGTTTTTTTCAATGACTTTTACCTGTATTGCCAGGACCCGACAATTAATTATAGCAGCGAGTAGTTTTAAATTACTATTTCATTTTATGGAGGGACTTTTCTAAGCACGGGAAACATGCGCTACTTTACAGGCATACTATAGACACCCCCAGGTACGAAATTTAAAGGAATATTTCACTTTTATTGTTTCACTTTAAGCATTATTAAATTCACTGCTCCCAAAAAAATGGGCGTTTTTAAAACTTTTTTTTGCATTGATACATGTCCCCTGGGTCCCCAAACACTTTTTATGACAATAACTTGCATATTAACCTTTAAAATGAGCACTTTTGATTTCTCCCATAGACTTTAAAAGGGTGTTTCGCGGCTTTCAAATTTTCCACGAACACCCCAAATTGTTCGCTATTCGGCGAACGGGCGAACAGCCAATGTTCGAGACGAACTCATGTTCAACCTGAACATAAAGCTCATCCCTACTGCTGACAAGTCCACGGCTCTACTGACTTCATCCACTGTCCTTCTAACACCGTCCATGTTTTAAAACATTTGGGGTGCACACCCTAATTAAATAGGCTGCGAAAACCTATGCTCCTTAGTAAAGTCAGCTAAATAAGCTTTTGGGACCATACCCCAACAATGTTAGTTAAAACCCTTTGTTTACTAATTAACCCCTTCGCCCTAACAATTTTTCTACTTAGCCTCACTATAGGAACTACTATTACCCTATCGAGCTACCAGTGACTCTTCACCTGAGTCGGCCTAGAAAGAATACCCTCCCTATTATCTCTACTATAACAAAAATGCCACACCCACGAGCCATTAAAGCTGCCACAAAATATTTCCTGACTCAAGCTGCAGCTTCCACTTTATATTTATTCTGCAGCCTCATCAACGCATGACAAACTGGAAAATGAAACAATAATTCCCTCACTGACTTACTAACAAATGCGCTCTCCATTGCCCTCATGATAAAACTTGGCTTAGCCCCATTACACTTCTGAAAGCCTGAAGTCTATCAAGAGATTTCGCTTCCCACAGGCCTCATTACATTAACCTGACAAAAAATTGCCCCAATGACCCTACTCCTTCAAACTTCTCACCTCATTAACCTAAACTTAACAATTACTTTAGGCCTCACCTCTATATTCTAATTGGAGGATGAGCCGGAATTCACCAAACCCAACTTCGAAAAATCATAGCCTTTTCTTAAATCAGCTACCTTGGATGAATAGTCATTATCTTAAAATTTGACCTCTTTACCTTTCTGCTATATATTATTAGAACAGCTGCCATATTTATATTACTAATCACAATTTCTACCACACAAATATCAGAAATCCCCACCTCATAGCCTAAGGCCCCTGCCTTATCCGCAAACACAATACTTATTTTACTCTCCCTAGCAGGCCTCCCACCCCTCACAGGCTTTGCCCCAAAACTCTTAATTACCCTTCAACTAATCAAGCAGAATGCAACTCTACTTGCCGCAGTAATTATACTCACCTTTCTACTGGCTCTCTTTTTCTACCTCTGACTAACGCACATTGTTGCCTTAACCCTTTCTCCAAACACCCCTAATTCACTATCCACCTAACATATCACTACAAAATCACACTCAACTACTGCCATCATAAACACCCTTGCTCTTATTCTCCTCCCTCTTACCCCAACCCTCCTTCTTATATAGAAACAGGCTATCACAGAATAAAGGCCTTCAAAGCCTGAAGCAGAGGTTAAACCTCTTCAGTTTCTGTAGGACTTGCAGGATACTAACCTACATCTCCAGAATGCAACCCAGTTAACAGCTAAACACTCTATCCAGTGAGCTTCATTCTACTTCTCCCACTTATTAAAAAACAGAAGAAGCCCCAGCAGGTATTATTCTGCATCCTGAGGTTTGCAACCACACGTGCTAACACCCAAGGGCCTGGTAAAGAGTCCTCTGAGATACAATCCGCCACCTGCTCAGCCACTTTACCTGTGATATTCACCCCGCTGATTCTTCTCTACTAAAATAAAGACATTGGAACCCTATACTTAATCTTTGGCATCTGGGCAGGAGTAGTTGGAACAGCCCTAAGCCTGCTTATTCGAGCATAATGAAGCCAACCCGGGACTCACCTCGGCAACGACCAAATCTACAATGTCATTGTAACTGCTCACGCATTTGTAATGATTTTGTTCATAGCCATGAATTGACTGGTCCCCCTAATGATTGAAGCCCCTAATATAGCCTTCCCCCGAATAAACAATATAAGCTTCTGACTTTTACTCCCATCTTTCTTCCTTCTCCTAGCAAGTTCTATGGTTGAGGGTGGAGTTGCTACAGGTTGAACTGTTTACCCCCCCATTGGCGGGGAACCTAGCCCATGCAGGCTCATCAGTAGACCTAGCTATCTTCTTTCTACACTTAGTTGGGGGGTCATCTATCCTAGGGGCCCTTAACTTTATTACAACAATCATTAATTTTAAACCCCCATATATTACACAATATAAAACACCCCTCTTTGTTTGATCCATCTTAATTACTGCTGTGCTGTTACTCCTGCCCCTCCCAGTTTTAGCTACCAGAATAACAATACTCCCAACCGACCGAAATCTAAATACTACAAGGGTCGGACAAGACTAGCAAATGTTACATAACAACAGCAGCGAAAAATTAGGTTTCCTGACCTGCTGGACAGGGTTGTGTTGTGTGATAAAGCTGTGTAAATCTTAGAACTAGATTAACAGAAATACACATTTTTGGCAGGAAAAACAGCTCCCTTATATGTATTTAATCTATAGCTGTTTGTCTGGAGATCAGTTTTACATAAGCTAGCGTAATGTGTCATACCTATGTGTAAGGTGCATTTAACTATTTTTAAGTTTACTATAGAAAATTTGGTAAAGAGTGTTTTCTGATTGTTTTTGTTGCACTGAAATGCATTAAGGAGACAAAGTTAAAATGAACAGGATGCATGGAAGTTCATCTTAGATCAGCTCACGGCAACTGTATGAAGTCCTCTCATTATTGATTGACCTTTGTCTGACTCTTCTTTATATATGTACTATATATACACTGCAACCTTCCCTTTCTCCCCTTTCTAATTAGGCTACTTTGCATCATTGCCAGTAGTCAAGTTAGAAAGCTGTAGAGAGTAGGGATGCACCGATGCCACTTTTTTAGCACCGAGTACGAGTACCGATACTTTTTTGCAAGTACTCGCCGATACCAATTACCGATACCTATCGCGTAGGTAGGAGGGTGGTTTGGCGGGGGGTTGTTAGGGAGTTGGGCGATGCTGGGATGAGGGCAGGGTGGGAAGTAGAGGGGTAAGTGAGGGCAGGGTAGTTGAGGGTGGGGTGAAATAGGGATTGTGTGGTGGGAGAATTGAGAAGAAAAAGGCTGTGAATGCTGGGGGAAGAGGATGGGAGGGTCATTGAGAGACATGGGGGCAGAGGTGACAGCTGGTGGGGGAAGGAAGAGGCAACACAGGGAGGGCGCAGTACAGGCCATTAGGGCGTTAGAAAGGTGTTAGGAAGGCACAGTATAGGGCATTAGGAGGGTGTTAGGAAGGCGCAGACCAGTCTGTACACTGACACCATACTGTACATCATATACAGACTGGTGTGTGAAAAACATATACAGTACAGTGTTGGGGTATAGACTGGTCTGTATATAATGTGCAGTGTCAGTGTATAAGACTGGTCTGTACCCTTCTGACACTGTCCTGTACAAACTACACTAACCTGTTTGCAGGACTTGCTCTCCTCATTACTTGGTTCTGCTTCCAAGGACGATTCCATAGCTGCCTCACATAGAAACACACGTGCTGATGCTGTCCAGCCCCTTGCCCTGTGTCACTCCTCATCCAGCCTCTGTCCACCCTGTGTCACCCCTCATCCACCCTGTGTCACCCCTCATCCACCCTGTGTCCCCCTGTGTCACCCCTCATCCACCCTGTGTCCCCCTGTGTCATCCCTCATCCAGCCTGTGTCCCCCTGTGTCACCCCTCATTCAACCTGTGTCCCCCTGTGTCACCCCTCATCCAGCCTGTGTCCCCCTGCGTCACCCCTCATCCAGCCTGTGTCACCCCTCATCCAGCCTGTGTCCCCCTGTGTAACACCTCATCCAGCATGTGTCCCCCTGTGTAACACCTCATCCAGCCTCTGTCCCCGTGTCACCCCTCATCCACCCTGTGTTCCCCCTCATCCAGCCTGTCCCCCTGTGTCGCCCCTCATCCAGCCTGTGTCCCCCTGTGTCACCCCCTCATTCAGCCTGTGTCCCTCTGTGTCACCCCTCATCCAGCCTGTGTCCCCCTGTGTAACACCTCATCCAGCATGTGTCCCCCTGTGTAACACCTCATTCAGCCTCTGTCCCCATGTCAGCCCTCATCCACCTGTGTCCCCCCTCACCCAGCCTGTGTCCCCCTGTGTCACCCCTCATCCTGCCTGTGTCCCCCTGTGTCACCCCCTCATTCAGCCTGTGTCACCCCCTCATCCAGCCTGTGTCACCCCCTCATCCAGCCTGTGTCCCCGTGTCACCCCTCATTTGTGTGTCTCACCGTGTCCCGCTGCAGCAGCTCTGTGCTCGGCTTCACGCGGGATAACAATACTGCTACACCGGCTACACCGGCCGCCATGCCCGACTTCCGGTGCCCCCCAACTGACGTCACTTCCGGTATCGGTTTTCGGTAATGGAGCATTTTCACGAGTACCGATACTCGTGAAAATGCCTAGTATCGGCACCGATACCGATACCAATATCGGTATCGGTGCATCCCTAGTAGAGAGCTGTGTACGTAGTACAAATAAAAGCCACTAATGATTGAAAAGCATTTCTATCGCTATAATTATAACCCTTAGCAAACTCCTGAATGTTTTTTGTTTTTTTTTACAAAAGAATTTATTGGAAGTTTTGCAAAAGTAAAAAAGAGAATTCAAACAGAATCACTGTCACAAAAGAGCTTACAATTTTTGGAATATAATGTAAATAATATATATCTTTAGATGGATAACCAGATATATGTGAAATTTTCCATAGGCACTAATGAAGAAATAAATAGAGACCTGGATGAATCACTGTTAAAGAGTGTGGGGACGGGGAGAGGAAGGGGAATCTGCTCACCGAAAACTCAGTAAATGGAAGCAAATGTAGGGTTGTACCATGTGGCTATTACCATCCCAAAGTCTGGCATCAGTAGAGAACAGAAATAAAATAAAGTAAAGTAGAGAATAGTTGCATTAATGAGCAATCATGAGATGATAATGCTAGTGGTAGGTCCATAGAGGGGGTCCCATTAAGAGATGTTATCGTTATCCTAGAGTTGTTGAAGTCCTTTAAAGTAGTTGAAGGAGTCCACGAGAGAATTTGACACCTTCGGTGTTAAAGTTGTCGACATAAGTGGTTGCAAACTCTGATAAAAGCGGTGAGTGGAAGAAGCTTTAGTGAAGTCCTTGGCAAGTTTTTCTTGGTATGGTAATAATGTTAGTTCCCGTTTCACAAGAGAAAAAGTTGGATAAACAGGGGATGTCCCTTGTTTCAGTATGGCTCTATGGGCCACCAAAATGCATATGAGGATCCAAGGTAGGTGGTGAAAACTCTCATGAAATGTAGTAGGGAGACCAGTGGAGGAGGTCCAGTGACCAAATACCAGGAGAAAGGGATCTTTTGAAAGTTGAATGATAGTGACTCCATAGATAATGGCGATCATTTGGTCCCAGAAAAGTGATATGTGGGGACACGACCATAGGCGATGTGCGAGAGAGGGCCTCGGCTGGGAACATAGCAAGCTTAAAGCAGATTGAGGGTTGGATTTCTTGGAGAGGAAAGGAATGAAAGAACAGTGTATTAATTTGAGTTGTGTCTCCCTCCTGGATTCATTCAGAATCAGGTGAAGGATTATGGCCTATCCTGGAGCAGCTTATCAGTGATTGTGTTGTCTTTGTCCCAGTTTGCAGCTGAGGAGGAATGGAAAGAGGATGTCAATTTTTGATCTAAAGGTTTGTAAATGGCAGAAATGGAGTAGAAGCCATGGTTTAACAAACAATCTATCACAGAGAAACTCCTGAATGTTTTGGTATTGTGCTTGCCATTTGAATAATTTTACTGTTTTTGTATTAAACAATCAGTATTTAATTATAAATTACCTCCTCCATGCATTGAAGAAGAGACAAAGTCAAAATGAACAGGCTGCATTTAAGCTGATCAGCTCACAGCAGCTGTATCCAGAACTCGCCCTGTTGGTTGACCAATGCCTCACTTTGTATATATGCAGCAACCTTCTCTTTCTATTCTTTCTAATTATGCTACTTTGTATCATTACCAGCAGTCAAGTTAGAAGTATATGAATCCATTGATTGACAAATATGGAGAGCTGTGTAAGCTGTGCAAACAAGGGGCACTAATGAGTGAAAAGCATTTCTATCGCTATAATGATAACCCTTAGCAGACTCCTGAGTGTTTTGATATTTTGCTTAAACACCACTTAAATGCTTTTACCATTTCTATATGGTACAGGCCAATATTTAATTATAATTGACCTCGGCAATGACCTGTGTATGCCATTTTCTGCCAATTATATTGCTATTTGCTATGTATTTAGTAGGAAAAGTAATTCTAAAACGTAGTGGTGGAGACTTTGAGTTATATTTAAATAAGTATTTTTTTTTTCATTAGCTCCTTCAAGAAACATGGTCAGCCTTAAATAAAATACATGAGTTCAACAATTGCTCAGGTGACCGTGTAACTATTCAAAGATTAAATCTGTTTTGAAATATTGTCTGAGCATGGCAGAAAGGTGTCTGAAACATCTTATACTTGCTTTGCAGGAAAGGAGAAAAATGTGACTTTGAATGAGGCCCGCCATATCAAATAGAGCAAAAAACATATATGTAAATATGATAAATTCATTGTTTATTAAAATCTAAAGTACATATCAAAACTCTTAAATAGACATGAATTGGTAGTCACATGACTAACACTTGTTTCATACTGCTCATAGCATAAATTACATAAATGGATTGACATGACATAAACAATAAATTGATAGACAGGCATATATGCATAAGGAGACCAGCTGTATCTTGACATATAATAGCACTCGACGTGTTTCATGGCATTACAGCCACTCATCAGGAGTGTAATATGACAGTATAACTGTAAAGAATCAACAATTGAAAAAATATTAAAAAAGGATTAAAAACGACCCTCTGAAGAGGGGAGATAAAAAATTATTTCCAAAGAAATGGCAACTTACAACTCGCCCCAAAACTGGGTCCAACCTCTACGTGGGAATTAGTGGGGGTCTCAGGTATCTCCCCCGGGGTTGAGGCGGGAAAACCTTCCAAGAGCAGAGGGAAGCAACAAAAGTGAAGCCGGATGACCACAGCACAATCCAGTGTGATATGTGTGCTTCACGTGCTAAGTGTCCTGCAGGGATAAATGATAATAGGGTAAGTATAAATTAGTTAACAAAAATGGAATGTGAGGGTCAACTAAGTGTTCTCTCGAAGGGAATACATGTGAGTGATAATGGATGTGAATGTGCCCACTGAACATATGAAAATGTCCCAGAAATACACCCTCCACGGTTATGTGAGAAAAGTGGTAGACTGGCCCCAAATGAATACCTGTGAGGAAAGGTTCAGGGATCAACTCATGTCTGGTTATCCTTACTAAGTGATGGAATCATGCAGAGTGAGCCACCAGCTGACTCAGGCTTCATCCCCAGTCTGCCCTTGCTGTCATAGTCCTAGCACCTGGGGTATATGTTCTTAAATTCTTATCACCACCAAAGATCTTAAGGCTTTGACCTCTAATGTTGCGCATCACCAATGCTTAAAATCTGAAGCTATACACCCATTATGGGGCTAATGACATTACCAACATGCCTTAGCAAGAAAAACTCTGCATTCAAGTGGGGGCTGGGTAAGGGCTCATTTACATTTGCATTTGCAAGGGAGGCATGTTAAAACATGTGGTCCCCCCTTAAGCTGCAAAGACAATGGATAGGGGTGCACAACATGCCATAGCCATAGCAAAAAATGATTCCCTATGTTATTTGGTGGGCAGTACCCCTTGAGGAATGTGACCCATTCAAGTGATTAGGGCCAAACCACAGCCATTTGCAATGCCTTTGCACCCACGGTTGCGGTGGTGTGGAATGTATGGGATTAAAATAGGTGGAGGCAACATTTTGCCTCCTTGCCGCGTATCAAATGCCTCTCAGAAGCAATTAACTACTAATCGCTTTTCAGAGTTGCTATAATGACAGCAGCATGTGTAAGCCTAAGTGTAGATGGGGAAATGTAGCATGCTTTCAGGTGCATTCAGTATGCTTTTGAAATTAATATAAGATGCTTCTGAGGTTCTTCACAGGGGATTCCTACCTGCGATTGTCTTCCTCAAACATACCTTCTGTTGAGTCACAGCTATACGGTAGCTCTTCACTTCACAGGAAATGTGAGCTTTGCAGATTGCAGAGCTATGGGACTTAGAAGGGTGTGATAATGGTGAGGATGTGGAAGGTGAACTGGGGATGTAGGCAGGTGCAGTGAAGCCTTCCTGCAAGGGTGGCACTATTCAGCGGCTGTCGTGCAGAGAGGGCAGAGGACAAGGGGTAACCCAGTCCCACTGAGGCCTCTGTAGGCCTCTTCAGGGAAGTAGCTGTCCAATTGGACGCTGCTGCCCTGGTTGACCTGGCGGTCACCTTTGAGGTTGGCAGTGCTTATAAAAAGCATTGTTCCCTTTAGGTTGACACGCATTCAGTGTAGTGAGTAGGTTAGGAACAGATCTCCTGCTGGCTAGGGAAAGTCGGAGTAGCACAGGGTTGGGTTCTGTGAAATAGCGACAGAGCAGGTACTTACGCTATGTACCATCAATAGTCTTCCTGTGCCTGGCCCGGATTTTTGTCTACCTTCTATTCACCTCCCTTGCTGTCAGGTGTCTCCATTGTGCAATGTGTTCTCTGTCTGGATTATTGTAAATGTTCTGGTCTGGTGTGGCCATGTCTGCAGAGTTCGCTGTTCTCTGTCCACATCATTACATTATTATACCTTTATGCATCAACCAGTCTCCGTGTGAGTTTCCTTCCCATGTGAGCAGTGAGTCTGGGCCTCACCTACAGGGAGACATCTTATTCTTTTGATTTTCTTGTTTATGTAAAAAAAAGGAATGACGAATCTTGTATCATCATCGTGACCATATATATCCAATATAGTCCGGAGGAACCTGAGGTATCATTGAGTAGATGTAGCCATCTGGGTCTCAGCACCGAATACTAGAATATTATTTGCCTGCATATTTGACTCCATAATTGAGTCCATATTCTGATAAGAGTCCATCTAACTACTGGTGATGTTCCATCGTGCTGAATACAGAAACTTTATGACACTCCTCATTACACAGCGCGGGATATCAATTTTTATTGAGACTGTTGTATTCATCTATGCACATTTTAAACAGACTTCTAATTTATATATTTTTTCACCTACGTTTTTTACTGTGTCTGACTGTCTCTGTTAGTGGTGTCTTTGTATATGCCAGCGCGTTTCCATTTTTTATGATTATTGCATAATTGTACAGGCTCCAATGCTGTACTGAAATTTCTTACTCTGTTTATACTGCACACTATGACCTTCTCGTCGAGGCTGCATCAAGTCAGATAGAACCAGCCTATATGCCAGCGCGTTTCCATTTTTTATGATTATTGCATAATTGTACAGGCTCCAATGCTGTACTGAAATTTCTTACTCTGTTTATACTGCACACTCTGACCTTCTCGTCGAGGCTGCATCAAGTCAGATAGAACCAGCCTATTTTCCTGGCTGGAGGACAGCAAGAATCATCTATTCCTTTCCTCCCCAGCATTACCAGCTTTGGCCCGCCCCTTTCATTCATTGGATTTTAAAGTGGTTTGTAAACCGTGGATGTTGTAAAAAAAAAGATTCTGAAATACTCACCTTGGAAAGAAGCCCTCCAGTGTTGTACTGTCACTGCTGAGAGGGCTGACATGTGCCCCCCATCTTACTTCCGGGCTTGCGTGCTCCAGCTATGATGCCGTGATGATGTCACTCGATTACAGCATGAAACTCAAAAGTTCCAGCAAGGTATGCTGGACCTTCAGAGTGCATGTGCCAGTGATGTCACTGGTTGCATGCAGGGTGACTATCTCCTAAATGGTGCACGTTTAGGATATATTCCATGGGTGACCCGTCCATTAAGGGCACATGGGTGCTGCCCCCCTATCCATATCCATGCCTCCGGCCCCTTGCAGGACCCCGGATGCATGAATTCCAATGGGGGGTGTGTTTTTTGAGGCACCTGATTAAAGCCAGAGGCTTTACTAAGCTTCAAAATAGCATGGGCTCGGGCACAGTGAATGCAAACCAAGCCCACCCAGGTGTGTAGCGAATTAATATTTGCTATTGTAACACTGATCCTGCTTCCGGCCAACCAGGAAGCGGGACCCGTCACCCGATTGGATGAAAGGACAGGTGATCCTATTGGAAGCCTAGGAGGAGGGGAGGAGACGCAAGGCGGAAGCGAGGATGAGGAGAGGCAACAGGAGCTGCTGCCCACTGCCTGCTGCCCGATGCCCACCACCTGCCACATAAATGGGGTAAGTGCCCAGACCGACCGGCAGACAGTGAGTGGGCGGGGAGACGGGTTGAGGTGCCGGCGGCCGCCGTAGGGGGTTGTGGTTGTTTGCCACCCACCCAAAAAAAAAACACCAGCCGCCAATGATATATTCATTTTACCTACAGATAAGCCTTATTATAGGCTTACCTGTAGGTACAAATGACCAAGCGGGGTTTACTACCGCTATAACGCTTTCATACATGGAGGCTCAGCTTCACATGTGGGTTACCAAGGCATTTCATAGAAAAGTACAGAGGACCAGTGATAATGTTGCTGCATCTAAAATAAGGTATTTCATGAAAATAGAAATTTTTCATTTAAATTGTATTAGCATGTTGATGAGGGGGGAAAAAGAGGAACCAGGGGAAGCATAATATAAGCAGATTAAACTTCAACTTTAATTATTTGCATATATAATAAAGTTTGGTGAGTTCAGCTGAATGAAGTTACTGTATGCATGAGTGCCTTCCAGTTCTGTGGAGCCTGTTTACTGTATCCATTGATGGCTTTTAAGAGACAGGCAGTGGCAAATGAGCGGGCCCTTTTAACCTAAGCATTTGGTGGGACCTGACGGGCCGTGAAAGAGGCTTATAGAAGCAATGTTTTCCAAGAGTTTGTCATGGTCACTCTATTTCACAGGCATTTCCCAGAATTCTACACTCCTCGTCTTTACTCCAGTCATTCTTTGCATGTGCAGACAAATATCACGATGCAATCCTGTTTGACCTTTGATGTCATTATTTTATAATCCCTTTATACAAGAGCACATTGGAGTACATTCAGCGCTCTATAATACAGGTGTCTTAGAAAGGAACTTCCTCTAATGTAGAGGTAAGAACTATATTCAAATATATTATCCCTGCCGAGTAGTATAATCACATGTCTGCTAAATGCAGCTCAAGCTGCGCATTTTAATACCTAATTCTTGGAGTATTCCTGGCATGGTGAATTGGAGCATTAGGTCGTTTCATGCAGAGGGTTTTAATAACTTCCGGCCTGGAACATATCTATCATTAAGCACTACCTTGGAACTATGTTCTCAGAGGATTTTTTTTTTTTATGTATTTTTATTATGTTTTCTAAGATGATTAAATGAGACTTTTATTCACAATTAATTCCTAAACATTTGCATTTAAAGGGGCTGTCTACTTAAAGCATAAAGAGCATCAGCATACTTAGCATTTACACCCCCAATTCCAAAAAAAAAATTGGGTTGCTGTATAAAATCTACATAAAAACAGAATGCAATGATTTGCAAATCTCACAAACCCATACTTTATTCACAATAGAAAATAGAAAATCCATCAAATGTTTAAACTGAGAAATTGTATAGTTTTAAGAAAAAAAAAAGGTAATTTTGGAAATACCTCAATGGTGATTCTAGCATAGGGGAAAAGCTATTCAACTTCAGGGAGTTTAACCACTTCTCCACCGGGCCTATTCTGGCACTTCTCTCCTTCATGTAAAAATCATCATTTTTTTGCTAGAAAATTAATCAGAACCCCCAAACATTATATATATATATATTTTTTAGCAGACACCCTAGGGAATAAAATGGCGGTCATTGCAACTTTTTATCTTGCACGGTATTTGCGCAATAATTTTCAAACACCTTTTTTGGGAAAATTAAAAATAACAAAACAGTAAAGTTAGCCCAATTTTTTTGTATAATGTGAAAGATGCTGTTACGCCGAATAAATAGATACCTAACATGTCACGCTTTAAAATTGCGCACACTCATGGAATGGCATCAAACTTCGGTACTTAAAAATCTCCATAGGCGACACTTTAATTTTTTTTACAGGTTACTATTTTCGAGTTACAGAGGAGGTCTAGCGCTAGAATTGTTGCTCGCACTCTACCGCACGTGGCGATACCTCACATGTGGGGTTTGAATGGCGTTTACATATGTGGGCGGGACTTACATGCGTGTTCGCTTCTGAGCATGAGCTACTGGGGACAGGGGCGTTTTACATTTTTTTTATTTTACATAATTTTTTTTATTTTGACACTTTAAAAAAAAAAAAAAAAATTGATTACTTTTATTCCTATTACAAGGAATGTAAACATCCCTTGTAATATGAATCATTGTGACAGGTCCTCTTTATGGAGAGATGCGGGGTCAATAAGACCCCACATCTCTCCTCCAGGCTGGAAAGCATGAGATCGGTGAAAAAAAAATCACCAATCTCATGCTGACAGCCGCAATTGCGGCTTTGTTTACTTCCGGGTACCGGGCGGGACTCTGGACTGGTGACCATCTGGTCACTGAAAATCTCTATGATCTTCATGCGACGCTGGCCGATTCGTTTTCCGGGCCCCGATGGCACGGGAGAGCCCGGAGAAGCACCGGATGGCGGCTATATGGCCGCCTATAAGAACGATCAAGCGATCTCATGTTTACTAGCCGCAATGGCGGCTTTGTTTACATCTGAGGACCCGGGCGTGACGTCATCACATCGTGGCCGTGCCTCCAACGGTCATAGAGATGACTGGTGACCATCTGGTCACCAGTCATCTCTTTGCTCATCACGTGACCCACCACCGGCGCCGGACGATTCTCTCCGGGTCCCCGATGGCACGGGAGAGCCCAGAGAAGCACCGGATGGCGGCAGGAGGGGGGATGTCCCCTCCCACCGCCTATAAGAACAATCAAGCAGCAGAACCGCCGCTCTGATCATTCTTATGGTGCGCAGAATCGCCGGCATGACAGAATGATATCTGAATGATGCCTGTAGCTTCAGGCATCATTCAGATATCCCCACTCAAAGTCAAGGACGTGACGTCCTTGGTGGAGAAGTGGTTAAAAAGACACATGGCCACTAAATGAAATTGGAGAAGCAGTTTAAAGTGGAAGTAAACCCTCCTATCATTTTCAGACAAGGAAGCTGCCATCTTGGCCTCTGTTTAATTTTCAACTGCCATGATGCTGCACATGTGATCAGTTATGACACCAGCCATTGGATGGTTTGAAAGTTTGGTTGAGAGCACAACCAATGTGACAGTTGGCATTCCCGGCATGCCGGGAATGTAACTGCTTTTTGAAACTGTTAAATTGATGGGTTTACTTCCGCTTTAACTTAGTGGGAAGGATGTGGAACTCTATTAAACAATCAGTGGTGTCAGTGGGAAGTGTTGCTAGTTTAAAAATAAACTCTTAAGGCCCGTACACACGATCAGATTTTCCGACAACAATTGTGTGATGGCAGGGTTTTTGACGGATAATCCGACCGTTTGTACGCTCCATCGGACAATTCTTGTCGGAATTTCCGACAACAAATGTGGGATAGCATGCTCTCAAGTTTTCCCACAACAAATGTGTGCCGTTGGATTATCCGATCGTGTGTATACAAGTCCGTCAGACTAAAATCCAAAGTACAAACACGCATGCTCCGAACCAATGCTAATCATAAGACAACATTAGCAGAAGTTGCCCAAAGGGCGGTGCTAAAGAGCAGAAAAACCATGTAGTTTCGTGAATGTTGACTGAAAAACTTCTGCCGTCTGTATACAGAACAAGTTCATGGCCAACGCCCACAAAATTCCACGGATTTGTCCGATCGAAATCCGATCGTGTGTATGAGGCTTAAAAAGGACATTCTAATACAAGGATATGGGAATAAACACAAACAGCCACACAGGCTGAACTGGATGGATTAGTGTCTTTATTCAACCTTACCAACTATGAAACTATAAAGGCCCGTACACACAATCGGATTTTCCAATGGGAATTGTGTGATGGCAGGCTTTTGTTGGAAAATCAGATCATGTTTACCAGGCTTTAAAATTATGGCAGCAACACTTCTCAAAAAAGTTGGGACAGGGCAACAAAGAGCTGGAAAAGTAAGTGGTACTAACTAGGTAGAGCTGGAGGAACATTTTGCAACTAATTATGTTAATTTGCAACAGGTCAGTAACATGATTGGTTTGATTTACTAAAACTGGAGTGCAAAATCTGGTAAAGCTCTGCATAGAAACCAAACAACTTCCAAAGCTTAACTATACAAGCTGATGTTAGCTGCTGATTGGCTATCATGCACAGCTGCACCAAATTTTGTACTCTCTAGTTTTAGTAAATCAACCCTAAAGTTTCTCAGAAGTAAAGATGAGTAAGGCCTCTTTCACACGGGGCGGATCCGTGAAGATCCGCCCCGTGAAGCTCCGCTTGCTCAGCGGGGATCGCTCCGTTGATCCCCGCTGAGCCGACGGATGACTGGGCGGTCCCCGCACACTGTGCAGGGACCGCCCTGTCAGAGCGCCGCTCTCCCCTATGGGGAATCGGATGACGACGGACCGCAGAGTCCGTTGTCATCCGATCCGCTCCGCCGACGGAAGGAAAAATAGGGTTTTCCTCCGTCACACTTTGGCGGAGCGGATGTCAGCGGACATGTCACCGCTGACATCCGTGCTTCCATAGGGGTGCATGGAGGATCCGTTTCAGGTCCGCCTAAAAAACTGACAGGCGGACCTGAACGGACCTCCGTGTGAAAGAGCCCTAAAGGTTCACCAATCTGTGAAAAGGTGCATCTAAAAGTTGTTGAAGACTTTTAGAATAATGTTCCTCAACGTCAAATTGCAAAGACTTAAAATATATCATCATCTACAGTACATAACATCAACAAAAAGACTCTTAGAATGTGGAAAATGTTCTGTGTGCGAGGACCAAAATTTAATATTAGATGCCTGTGATCTTTGGGCCCTCAGATGGCACTGAATTAAAAACAGGCATAATTCTGTGATGGACCTCACTGCATTGGCTCAGGAATACTTCCAAAAATCACTGTCCATGAACACAGTTCACTGTACCATCCAAAGATGCAAGTTAAAGCGCTATCATGCAAAGAAATAATATCTGAACATGATCCAGAAATGCTACCGTCTTCTCTGGGCCAAAACACATTTAAAATGATCAGTTTCAAAATTGAAAGCTGTTCTGTGGTCAGATAAATTGAAATTGGAAATTTTTTGGCAATCATGGGTGGTGCATCCTCCGTACTAAAGAGGACAGGGACCTTCCTGCTTATTATAAGCACTTGGTTCAAAAGCCTGCATCTCTGATGGTATGGGGGCGCATTAGTGCGTATGGAATGGGCAATCTGGAAAGGCACCACCAATGCTGATTGATTGATGGTGAAAGATACATCCAGGTTTTAGAGCAGCATATGCTTCCATCCAGGCAACATCTTTTTTAGGGAGTGCCTTGCATATTTCAGCAGGACAAAGCTAAACCACATACTGCTTTATGACAACAGCATGGCTTTGTAGTAGAAGAGTCTTAATTGGCCTGCCTGCAGTCCATACCTTTCACCAACTAAAAATATTTTGCACATCTTGAAACAAAAAAAATACAACAAAGAAAACCCAGGACTGTTGAGTAGCTAGAATCCTTTATCAGGCAAGAATGGGACCACATTCCTCTCCCAAAACTTCAACAACAAGTTTCCTTAGTTCCCAGATGTTTACAGAGTTGTTAACCACTAGAGGTCAGCGCTATAGCCGAATGATGGCTACAGTGCGGACCTAGAATGCCGGGAGGATGTCAATTGATGTCCACCCCTTTCCTCGTTCCCGGCGCGCGCTCCCGATCGCGCATCAGGGGAACTTCCGTGTCCGCCACGTCACGCGGATGCCGATGCGTGTGCCTGGTGTCCGCCAGGTACCCGTGATCGGCATTTACAGAGCCAGGGACGTGGATCTCTGTGTGTAAACACAGAGATCCACGTCCTGTCATGGAGAGGAGACCGATGGTGTGTCCCTTGTACATAGGGACAACCATCGGTCACCTCCCCCAGTCAGTCCCCTCCACCCACAGTAAGAATCACTCCCTTAGGCACACTTAACCCCTTCAGCGCCCCTAGTGGTTAACCCCTTCACTGCCAGTGTAATTTTTACAGTAACCAGTGCATTTTTTATAGCACTGATCGCTGTAAAAATTACAATGGTCCCAAAATGGTGTCAAAAATGTCCGATGTGTCCGCCATAATGTCACAGTCACAATAAAAATCGCTGATCACTGCCATTACTAATAAAAAAAAAAAATATTAATAAAAATGCTATAAAACTATGCCCTATTTTGTAGACACTATAACTTTTGCGCAAACCAATCAATAAACACTTATTGCGATTTTTTTTTTACCAAAAATCTGTAGAATAATACGTATCGGCCTAAACTGAGGATTTTTTTTTTTTTTAAATGGGGATATTTATAATATACAAAGTAAAAAATATTGTGTTTTTTTCAAAATTTTCGCTCTTTTTTTGTGTATAGCGCAAACAATTCAAACCGCAAAGATGATCAAATACCACCAAAATAAAGCTCTATTTGTGGGGAAAAAAAACGTCAATTTTGTTTGGGAGCCACGTCGGACGACCGTACAATTGTCATTCAAAGCGTGACAGTGCTGAAAGCTAAAAATTGACCTGGGCAGGAAGGGGGTTTAAGTGCCCAGTAAGCAAGTGGTTAAAAGAAGAGGGGATGCTGCACCATCGTAAACATGGCCCTGTCACAACTTTTTTAAAACATGTTGCTGCCATCAATTTCAAAATACCTTTGTTTTTTGTTTTTTTCTTTAAATGGAACATTTGATATATTTCCTATTTTCTACTGTGAATAATAATTGAATTGTACCAGTGGAGTACTTTTGCAATAACCATTGTCACACACAGCACAGTTTGATATTTCAGACCTTATCATGTCCAAGGCTATGGGCAATCCTCTCTGCTGTAACCCAGTTGGCCAAGTTCCTCAAGACAGGATCAGTTGGCACAAATGCAGCCACCTTTATGTTTTAGTTGGCTACTCTGCTGTAGAACAGAGTCTGAGAAGAACATTTTGACAAGTTCTGCAAATTGCTTTGACATGTCTTTGACATACCTGGCTGCAACACCCCTCTTTTCTAAAGGTACCACTTACATTTCATCAGTGTCCGGTTCTAGGCTGTAGCTACCCTATTTGTCAGGCGATCATCTCTTACCAATCCTGCTGTTGGCAATGCAGTATGGATGGTGATAGGGTCCTTTCCTGTAATGGTCTTTGTATGCTGAAGTGCTATGTAGGCCACAGACAGGTGCGTCTCTAGGAGAGTCTGTCTTTTCTGTGCCCTTGTCAGTTGCATTGACCAAAATCCAATATTGCGCGCTGTCCATTCTTTTCATTTGGCTGCCACAGACTCCAGGATATTGCAACTATAGCCCTGGTACTGCCAGATGGCTTGCTAAGCAACAAGTTATGTGGTCTACTACGCTGAGCCCCATGCAAATTATTTTTTTTGTTTTTCCTGGTAACATTGCAAATAGGCCTCAGGATCAATCCAAGATGTACAGTATCTCACAAAAGTGAGTACACCCCTCACATTTTTGAAAATATTTTATTTTATTTTTTCATGTGACAACACTGAAGAAATGACACTTTGCTACAATGTAAAGTAGTACAGCTTGTATAACAGTGTAAATTGACGGTCCCCTCAAAATAACTCAACACACAGCCATTTACGTAATGTCTAAATCGCTGGCAACAAAAGTGAGTACATCCCTAAGTGAAAATGTCCATATTGGGCCCAATTAGCCATTTTACCTCCCAGTGTCATGTGACTCATTAGTGCTACAAGGTCTCAGGTGTGAATGGGGAGCAGTGTGTGTTAAATTTGTTGTTATCGCTCTCACTCTCTCATACTGGTCACTGGAAGTTCAACATGGCACCTCATCCTCTCTGAAGATCTGAAAAAAGAATTGTTGCTCTACATGAAGATGGTCTAGGCCAGTGATGGTGAACCTTGGCACCCCAGACGTTTTGGAACTACATTTCCCATGATGCTCAACTACACTGCAGAGTGCATGAGCATCATGGGAAATGTAGTTCCAAAACATCTGGAGTGCCAAGGTTCGCCATCACTGGCCTAGGCTATAAGAAGATTGCCAAGACCCTGAAACTGAGCTGCAGTACAGTGGCCAAGACCATCAAATGGAATTTCCAAAACGAAAACCACTTTCACTGCTAGAATTTTGTTACTTCAAGAAAATGTTCCATCCTGCTCCTTAACCACTTCAATACCCAGCCATAGTAATATGACGCTCACAGATGGGATCTCCCATCCTGGGTGGGCGTCATATGACGTCCTGGGTTTGAAGGGGGATATATGAATGATGCCTGCAGCTAGAGGCATCATTCAGATATCCTTTTGTTGTGCCGGCGATTCTGTGCACCATAAGAACGATCATAGCGGCGGTTCCGCCGCTTGATCGTTCTTATAGGCGGCGGGAGGGGACATCCCCCCCCTCCCGCCGCCATCCGGTGCTTCTCTGGGCTCTCCCGTGCCATCGGGGACCCGGAGAGAATCGTCCGGCGCCGGTGGTGGGTCACGTGATGAGCATAGAGATGACTGGTGACCAGATGGTTACCAGTCATCTCTATGACCGTCGGAGGCCCGGGCGCGATGTGATGACGTCACGCCCGGGTCCTCAGATGTAAACAAAGCCGCCATTGTGGCTAGTAAACATGCGATCAGTGAATTTTTTTTCACAATCTCATGTTTTCCAGCCTGGAGGAGAGATGTGGGGTCTTATTGACCCCGCATCTCTCAATAAAGAGGACCTGTCACACACATTCCTATTACAAGGGATGTTTACATTCCTTGTAATAGGAATAAAAGTGATAAAAAAAGTACAATAAGTGTAAAAAAATAAAAAAATAAGTAAAATAAAAAAAAAAATTATAAAAAAATAAAAAATTAAAATGCCCCTGTCCCCGGTAGCTCGCGATCAGAAGCGAATGCACACGTAAGTCCCGCCCACATATGTAAACGCCGATCAAACCACATATGTGAGGCGTTAGAGCGCGTGCAACAATTCTAGTACTAGACCTCCTCTGTAACTCTAACCTGTAAAAAAAATTAAAGCGTCGCCTATGAAGATTTTTAAGTACCGAAGTTTGGCGCCATTCCATAAGTGTGCGCAATTTTAAAGAGTGACATGTTAGGTATCTATTTACTCGGCGTAACACCGTCTTTCATATTTTCCCAAAAAATTGGGCTAACTTTACTGTTTAGTTATTTTTTAATTCATAAAACCATTTTTTTTCCAAAAAAAAGGCGTTTAAAAAATTATTGCGCAAATACCGTGCAAGAAAAAAAGTTGCAATGACCGTCATTTTATTCCCTAGGGTGTCTGTTAAAAAAACATATATAATGTTTGGGGGTTCTGAGTAATTTTCTAGCAAAAGAATGATGATTTGTACATGTAGGAGAGAAGTGCTAGAATAGGCCCGGTATTGAGGTGGTATAAAAAAAGCCCTGTATTGAAGTGGTTAAATTGTTACTTTTTGTCACTAAGGTTGAAAGCAATCATTTATTTGACCATATTAAGTATTACAAAATGAAGCAAATGTTCTAAAATCTATTTTTTTCTACTGGAATTCTATCCGTGTATGGCCAGATTAAGCCGAATTGAAGAAAAGAGCTAAAAAACACCTTTTTAAACTGACTCAGTGAACCATATTAAAAAGCAATGTACTGTACATAAAAAATAGAATATGTATACTAAACACAGTTCCAAAGGGGACTTGTGTGTGTTTGTGTGTGTGTGTGAGATATACACTATATTGTCAAAAGTATTGGGACACCTGCCTTTACACGCACATTAACTTTTTTTAGCATCCCAGTTTAGTCCGTAGGGTTCAATAGTGAGTGCAGCTATAATAGCTTCAACTCTTCTGAGAAGACGGTTCACTAGGTTTAGGAGTGTGTCTATGGGAATGTTTTATCATTGATCCCAAAGGTGTTCTATCGGGTTGAGGTCAGGACTCTGTGAAGGCCAGTCAAATTCCTCCACCCCAAACTTGCTATCCATGTCTTTATGGACCTTGCCTTGAGCACTGGTCCAAATCCTTTGGTGTGTGGGGGGGATTATGGTGTGGGTTGGTTTTCAGGGGTCGGGTTAGGCCCATTAGTTTCAATGAAGGGAACTCTTGAGGAGGGATGGCCCCTTTCTGTTCCAACATGACTAGGCATCAGTGCACAAAGCAAGGTCCATAAAGACACGGATGAGCCAGTTTGGGGTGGAGGAACTTGACTGGCCTGCACAGAGTCCTGACCTCAATCCAATAGAGCACCTTTGGGATGAATTAAAACGGCAAATGCGAACCAGGCCTTCTCATCCAACATCAGTGCCTGACCTCACAAATGTGCTTCTGGAAGAACGGTCAAACATTCCCATAGACACACTCCTAAACCTTGTGGACAGCCTTTCCAGAAGAGTCGAAGCTGTGATAGCTACAAAGGGTGGGCCAACTCAATGTTGAACCCTACTGACTAAGACTGGGATGCCATTAAAATCCATGTGCGTGTAAAGGCAGGTGTCCCAATATATATATATATATATATATATATATATATATATATATATATATATATATATATTATACATAATTTTTATTACCCACAAATAACATATTGTTAAAAGCCATGGTCCTAAACCTTGTAAAATACCTCGCTCTCCCAGCCCCCATCTGGTGTAAAGATTAAAAATGAACCATATATAATGTTGTGGTCCCAGATGTGAAATCATCTAGTTGAGATTACAATAAAATAGCAAGGCCATCCATATAGCATTGACCATCTGGTGCCGGTATTCAAAGCCCATATGTAATGATGTAAGTTCATTAAAGGCTAGATTGTGGAATCTATATTAAAGTCTGTACTAATGAAATCCACATTTCAGTACATAGTGTGGAGTAATCCAATTCAAAATCTCGTCAAATGCATTGCTTCAACATATTCACCATAAATCATATGTTTCACTCACATAAGTGGATACATCATGTACATTGTCTGTAAAAGATGCTAGAAAGAGACCATTATGAGAACGGGGTTCGTGTTCTAGGAGAAATAACATTAACAGCATCATTCAAGCACCATTTATAGACAATGTATATGATACATCCACTTGTGTCTGCAAAATAGTATATGATTAATGACCATGGTGAACATAGGAGCAAAGGTAAGGTGAGCATGTGCTGCTAGGGAGGGGGCATTAAACAAACCTTGTATGGGCAAACCACAAATTTGATTTTAATCATCTGGTACTGAATACAACAGTTTTTTTCTATTAGCAACTAGGGATGAGCTTCGAGTTCGAGTCAAACTCATGTTCGACTCGAACATTGCCTGTTCGCCGAACAACGAACAATTTGGGGTGTTCGCGGCAAATTCGAAAAGCCGCGGAACACCCTGTAAAAGTCTATGGGAGAAATCTAAAGTGCTAATTTTAAAGGCTTATATGCAAGTTATTGTCATAAAAAGTGTTTGGGGACCCGGGTCCTGCCCCAGGGGACATGTATCAATGCAATTTTTTTTTTTAAACGGTTGTTTTTTCGGGAGCAGTGATTTTAACAATGCTTAAAGTTAAACAACAATAGTGAAATATTCCTTTAAATTTCGTACCTAGGGGGTGTGTATAGTATGCCTGCAAAGTAGCGCTTGTTTCCAATGCTTAGAACTGTCCCTGCACAAAGTGTCATTTCTGAAGGAAAAAAAGTAATTTAAAAGCACTCGCGGCTATAATCCATGTAATCCATACCAGACCCTTTATCCGAGCACGCAACCTGGCAGGCCGCAGGAAAAGTGTGGGGGACGAGAGAGCGCCCCCCCCTCCTGAACCGTACCACATGCCCTCAACATGCCCTCAACATGGGGATGCTTTGGGGGTCTGTGACCCCTCAAAGCACCATGTCCCCATGTTGATGGGGACAAGGGCCCCATCCCCACAACCCTTGCTCGGTGGGGCTTATCTGAATCTGGAAGACCCCTTTAACAAAGGGGACCCCCAGATCCCACCCCCCCTATGTGAATTGGTAAGGGGTACATTGTACCCCTACCATTTCACAAAGAAAGTGTAAAAAAATGTAAAAAAACACACAGACATCGTTAGGATAAGTCCTGCGGCCTGCCAGGTTGCATACTTGTATAAAGGGTCTGGTATGGATTTTTGGGGGGAACTCCACGCCATTTTTTTCTTGGCGTGGTGTTCCCCTTAAAATCCATACCAGACCTGAATGGTCTGGTATGGATATTTGGGGGGAACTCCATGTAATTTTTTATTTTAAATTTGAGGCAGGGTTCCCCTTAATATCCATACCAGACCTGAAGGGCCTGGTAATTGAATTTGGGCGGACCCCCACACATTTTTTTTTATCAATGACTTTCAATGACTTTTCTCCGTATTGCCGGGAGCTGACAATTCATTATAGCCGTGAGTGCTTTTAAATGACTTTTTTTCCCTCAGAAATGATTCATTGTGCAGGGACAGTTCTAAGCACGGGAAACAAGCGATACTTTGCAGGCATACTATACACACCCCCTAGGTACGAAATTTAAAGGAATATTTCACTTTTATTGTTTCACTTTAAGCATTATTAAAATCACTGCTCCCGAAAAAACTGCAGTTTTTAAAACTTTTTTTTGCATTGATACATGTCCCCTGGGGCAGGATCCGGGTCCTCAAAAACTTTTTTTGACAATAACTTGCATATAAGCCTTTAAAATTAGCACTTCAGATTTTTCATGTTCGAGTCCCATAGACTTTAACGTTGTTCAGACGTTCGAACAAATTTATTGCCTGCTCGCATGTTCTGATGCGAACTGAACTGGGGGGTGTTCGGCTCATCCCTATTAGCAACATATATATATTGCAAATGTATTGAGACAATTTTGTGCTGACTGAAAACAGCATGGCACCATTTTGAACTTTGCTTGGTAAACTTCTGACTTCTCTTTCTTTAAGTTGTGGTTTTTGTGTCTCTTTACTGCTGTGCTAGCTCAGGCTGAGTTACAAAAAAGAAAAAAGTTAGTAGATCACACAGCATATTTGTGTTGACCAAAGACATTCTTCCTAAGTCTTGTTCCCCAACCGGCTTATGTATGGTTTCTGCAGCCCTATCCAATTTTCTTCTTTGTCAAGTTTCTTTTGCTAGGTTCGCTGTAATCTTTTCCAATCCTTACCCAATACTTCTAGAAATTTCAGCACCAACTTGTAATGCTTTTTTATTTGTGTGGCTGGGGTTTCAATATCATTGTATATATGTATTTTTTTTATACACTTTTTATACACTTTGTCAGGAGAAAACGAAATCTTGTTTGCCATGCATAATCTTGTTACTTTGAAAGTGTTGCATAAACAGGCTTGAAGCTGATTTACTGTAATCTCTTTTTGTGATCACAAAGCTTGCAATGTGGTTTGCGCACATACAGATTGCATAAAATAATCTCCGTTCCGTGGATACTTCAGCTGAGGTTTGCCTACAGAAAAATGGCTGCCTCCTTCTGATTACATTTAAAAACACCTGTTGTAATATGGTGTATTGTGTCACAAATAAAATAGTCTAACTACTAAAGGCAAAGGATTTCATTGCTCGATAGAATAAAGCTGTTCTTCATTGCCTTGTTGATGGAATGACATTGGCATCCACAAAAACAGACCATTGTCTGAGATATCCCTAACTCCTAATTAAATGGGGTTTTTTTCCCTCTTTTAGACCTCATGTACACTGCTGCTGGTAAACGGACGTTTAGGAGAAGTTGGGCATTTTTTTCAACTGCTCCTGAACTCTCCTCTATGTTATCTTATCAGTACATGTACACAGGGTCGTTTATAGTCATATCTAGGCAGTTGAGTTTAGAGGTTTTTTCTGGAACCCCAAAAAAATGCATTCAGAATCTGTATTTAGAGGCATTTCAAGCGCCAAACTCAGCTTTTTTAAACGCTTCTAGGCGCAAACGCTGTCAAATTAAATCGTTCAAGAGAGGTTGAACAATGTCCCGTGTACATGAAGCCTAAATCAGCCACAGCCTGTGTAGAAAGTTCAGGCCTCTGCCTTGCTTTCTGTGTGATTGCAGTGGTCTCTACGCAGAGGTCAAAAACAATGCCTCCTTTTGATTGGAGAGTTCTACCTCTGATTTAGCAGAATGAAGGCCACTTGATCCCCTTTACAGAAAGAGAGCCTTGATTGATGGGGGCAAGGACAGGAGCTGTAAGTAAGCAGTATGCAAGTGGTTAAAGAGGATTGGATAAAGCCACAGGGTAATGGGGTTGGGTCAAAACTCATTAAAAGTACTGCCCAAGGGAATTCTAGGGCTTTTGAAGAAAATGTGTCTAAAGGAGCTGTCCACCCTCCCTCCCACTTTTTGGATGGTCTGTCACAGCTTTAGCAAGTGTTTTTTGATATTGCCAGTGTATGGCCAGCTTTGTTAAAGATAGCTTTAACAAAGCCTGTCGAAAAACTTGTTTTGAAGCAAGTGTAAACTAGCTGTTAATGTGTGTTGAAGCCGAAGCAAGTGAAATTAAGCCCTTACTTTTTTGTGGTTGTTTTGTTCCTTTTAAATTAAAGCGGGATTCCACCCGCAATTTTTAATTTTTTCAAAAGTCAGCAGCTACAAACACTGTAGCTACTGACTTTTAATAAGGACACTTACCTGCCCGTTTCCTACTGTGCATGCGCGAGGCTCGCGCCGCTTTGTGAATGGGCGGCTGCTTTCTGGGATACACACAGTTCCCAGAAGGCAGCGCGCCACATTTTCCAGAAGACACCGCGAGGAGGAAGAAGACCTGCCGAGGTGGAGGAAGAGGCAGATTAGCAAGTTCCGCATAGCAACCGCCCTTTCTGGTGAGTAAATTTTATAAAAAAATTTCAGGGTGGAACACCACTTTAACAAGACAAAATGACTGCCTCAAAGCCTGACTGTACCTTTCTTTTGACTTTATATAGTTTGTATTGACCAAGCTGATCCAAATGAACTATTTGCTTCACTAACAGATGCCCCCACTGGGAGCATTGTATAAACTGTATGTAGCATCAGTAGCAACTAGTGTTCTGCCAGTGGGATGCACTTAGGTAAAAGGTGAAAAACCTTGAGACTTTACAACTCCTTTAATACTTAAAAAATAATAAAAAGACTTCAATGCTAAAGTGTCAGCAACAAGTATGCATTGCAGACTTGACCATCTATCTGAAAGCCTTCAAATTCCAACAGGGAGCCGTGGAAGCTTCTGGCTTTGCTGTCCTCTTCCGATCTAGGGAATCCTTCATATTGAACAAAAGAAACAAAAATGGGGTGCACCAGCCTTGTGCATTACCTCAGATATAATTTATTTTAGAAAATATATAAGAAATATATTCACAAACCAGCTTGGTCATAAATGCATAGATGTACCAAGAAAAAGGGCTTTGCTGTAGACCAGACCATGCACACACTGGGCAGACTTAGGCGACACTCCACAGTAGAAACAGTAGGTTACATGTTTTGAGGGACATGCCCTCTTTATCTCATGAGGAGGACATATACCTCGAAACGTGTAAGCTTGTGTCTGCTGAGGAGTAACAGCTAAGTCTGTCCCATCGCCAGTGTGTGCGTGGTCCACAGCAAGACCTTTTATCTTGGTACATCAATGCATTTATGACCAAGTTGGTTTGTGGGTATATTTCTTATACAATTTCTAAAATAAATGCTATCTGAGGTAATGCATAAGGCCAGTATGACCTTTGTTGACTCTTATATTTAACCAACCTTTTACAGTATATTAAACTTTTAAAGAATAAACACAGTGTGTGCAGTAATGTAGAGGTCTGCAGGAGGAACCCCAGCCCTGAGTAGCTGTTCAGCTGATGCAGAAGGCAAGGCCGTGCCTTTGAAGCGTATTCTGATTGGCCAGACAGCGTGTGGGCGGCTCCACAGTTTGACAGCCCTGGATCACTCCCACCCAGAGACACACAGCCGACGTCTCCATGAGGCTTACTGAGGCTACAGCTGCGGCTAACACACGGCGCTCGTGGATCCCTCAATAGATACTTCCTCCTGTGCTCCTGTGACACTGCATTTGGAAGCTCCCACCTGCTCTAAGCACTCTGCAAGTGCTCCAACATTTTTCACGCAAGTTTTTAGTGTTGTTTTAAACTTATATACTGAATAAATTCCTAAGCTGTTTAAAGGATTGGCTTGGCGCTTCTCTCTCCTACTTTTGCTTTCCAGCTGTTCACACGGCCTGCTAAAAAACCTTCTTATTTTACAGGAAGGCTTTGTTTTAATTTTTTTGCGTGTGTCAAGAGGGTTTTTTAACATACAGTATAACCTAACCCTGAAAATTAACTTTTAAAACCTAAACCATTGTTTCTAATGCCGCGTACACACAACCGTTTTTCTGTGTCATGCAAAAACCAAAGTTTTTCTCAACGTGATTCGTCGTGATTCCTCTCAAGCCTGCCTTGCATACACATGTTCAGGAAAAAAACGCACAAGCAAAGCGCGGTGACGTACAACACGTACGACAACACGTACAACGGCACTATAAAGGGGAAGTTCCATTCGAATGGCGCCACCCTTTGGGCTGCTTTTGCTGATCTCGTGTTAGTAAAGTTTGGTGAGAGACGATTCGCTCTTTTCAGCCTCGTGCTTTTCATTCTGTTACAGCGTGATGAATGTGTTATCTCCATTACAAATGCTAGTTTTACCAGAACGAGCGCTCCCGTCTCATACTTGATTCTGAGCATGCGCTTTTTTTCCCCCCCTCGGAAAAGCATACACACGAGCGGTTTTCGCGACAAGAAAAAGAACGACGGGAAAATAGAGCAGGTACTAATTTTTTTGCGGGCAGTTTTCTCGTCGAGAAAACTGCTATGGAGCATACACACGACCGGTTTTCACGACCAATCTAAAAAATGGCAGTCGTGTGTATGCGGCATAAGAGGAGTTTGGGCACTTTGAGGATGTAATTCAAGGAAAATGTATATAATCTTAAACTATTGTCAAGCATGTAATTTTGACTGAAAAACATTCCCCTTTACTAAGGATGGGCTGGATGTTCGTTTGTTTGTAGAACAAATGGGAAGGCCGGCCGTAGGCTGGCCTGAGTTTGTAGGAGGAGTCGGGGGGTATTTAAACCCTCCCTCCTCCTCCTTACTCCCACGGCCGGACCCTTCTTGTTTGTTTATGCGACGACGCTGTGTGTGACATCATCTTCAGGCGCCGGCTTCGTGCTCCACGAGGCTCCAAGGACTCAGCGCTTCTTTCACCGGCTCGGCTTACAGCGGTAGGAATCGCCTCCTTGCTCCGCTCGCCCATTTTCGGAAGGGGTCGCCTCCTCGCTTTATCTCCGCTCGGTGGATCGTTGCAGGCCCTCTGTGTCACCTCGTTGGCGGTACAGGTATCGGTGTGGAGGGGGGTGGTGTGTATGGAAGCATCAGATCGATGGTAGGAGGGGGGGGGGGTGTTTTTGTTGGCTGCACAGCATGTCGTCTGGGGGGGGGGAGGGGGGTGATGGTTGCTGCATCAGGTCATTGTCAGGAGGGGGTTGTTTTGCGGCTGCATTTCTTTATTTTGCAGGGGGGGGTGTGTTGCTGCAGCTCATGTTGCAGGGGAGGGGGGGGGGGGTACTGCCTGCATCATGCCTTCTGGCAGGGGGGGGGGGTTGGTTGCTGCAGCACATGTCATTTTTGTAGAGGGGGGGGCGTTTGCACATCTGCAAGTGCCACTTATCATGTGGGATTTTCGGTGGGCATGCCCACACACGGTGCAATTTCTGCACTAGGCTGCGTCACGTGACATTTCCCTGCGTTTTGACTTGGGGTGGCAGGGTTATCTTTGGGGCATGTGGGGGAAGCTCACATGTGCGGTTCCTGTCATTTTCCTCCACAGTCATTTTTCTCCCCTTTTAGGACGTTAACGAGTTTTACGTTTGCATCAGAGTCTGTGTTTTCCTTTTCAGGTTGTTTCAGTAAGTGTCATGCATTTCCGTTCTGAGTCTTGGTGGCTGGTCAGGGAGGGGGGGGGGGAGGGTGTAGTTCCACTGCGGGGTCACCCACCACGTTTGTGGGTGTCAACGGTTTGAGATGTTTGTTTTTAATTGACTTGGTCAGTGGCAAGCCTCCTCAACCGTTTGGGTTTTACGTTGTTTTTCCTCCATGCATTACATGGCATGTTCATGCATGGCCTGACACGTTTTCAGGTCTCGTAGGGGGGTTCTGTTTGCTGGGCTTCATCTGTGACTTTGGTCCTCGTCCTGGGGTTCTGATTCGCTTTCAGTTCCAATTTGTTCGTTTTATTTCAGGGCTGCTAGGCGCCAGACGCAAGGTTTCTCGTTGGGTTGAGAATTCCCGGTGCAGGTAAGTCCGGGTTCTAGGCGTCATGCTCTCCTTTTCTCGATTTCACTTAAGGGGCAATCGCCACTGTGGTTACCTATTTTGTTAGGTCTTAGCGGGTTGAGTTGTTCGTTTTTAATTGACTTGGTGGCAAGTCTCCTCACCCGTTGGCTCAATTTCTCGTTTTTAAATTGGTGGTATCTGTTATTTCTTTTAATCATTAGACCTGTCACGTTTCAGGTTCTGGGGGGCCTGAGTGTGCGTTTTTAATTTATCTGCGACCGCAGGTGACTCGGCCCTCTTAGTCAGGGGGGAGGGGGGTGATCATTCTGGGCCAGGTTAGGGTTGGTTAGGTTTAAAGAGGAGGTTGGGTGTTGGGGAGTCGGCGTTGTTGGTCTGTGGTGAGTTCTGCCAGGCTGTTTTCATTTGTTTTGATTGTTTTAGGTCATGTCTCAGGCAGCGGACATTGAGGATTTCGCCTCCGTTTCCCCTTCTTCAGCGAGGGGGTCAGTGCAGGGCGGCACACCTTCCTTGAGGTCCTGGACGGTTCCGAAGTTGATCGCGGAGTTGCGGCTCAGGGGCATCTCTCACTCGGCTTCAGCTCGCAAAGCAGAACTTTTTAGACTTTTGTTACCCTCCTCAGCGAGTTCTGATGCGGAGCAGGTCACCCTGCGTGCCATGGCCGCATCCCTAACTCAGATCCACTCCACCCTCAGCTCTCTGGCGGGCTCTTTTCAAGATTTAAGGGCCAGAGTGGAGGTTCTGGAGGCTGATCCTGTTCCTGCTGTGGTGGATCTGGTTGTCCCTGGGGTCGCGGCAGGGCCCGAGGTCCCTGTGGTTCCTGGGCCTTCATTGTCAGGTACCAGTACCAGTGTCCCTTCCGTCACCCCAGCCCATTTAATTCCAGGGAACATCCGGAAAGACATCCTTGATGGGAAGGATGTCAACCTGGCATCCTTATTGTCAGCCACATCGTGAGTGGCTATTAATAAGTCGTATGCCTGTGGGGACGTTTCTGTCATCATCAAGTCCAGGGACCACAGGTTGAACCGCAAGCTCTCTATCCCCGAGTTTGTGTTGGCGTTCAGCTTGTTCAGAGACATCATCTGCTCTGCGAGTCCCCATAGGAGAGAGGAGCTGGACCACTACCTTTATACGGTGGTGGAGTTGGGTCACAAGTTTGGGGGTACGGCGTTTTATGATTACCACCGATCATTCTCCGCCAAAGCCGTCGCCTTGTTGGCCCAGCATCAGGTAGTGGCAGCCTGGGGCAGCGTAGATATGGAGCTGTTCTGCCGTCATTTTGCGGGGTTGAGGTCACCAGTCTGCGCCACCTGCCAGTCATCGTCACACACGGCTTACTGGTGCCCCAACGCGGAACCTCCGGTTCTTCCAGGCACTTCCAGAGCCTTCCTCGCTTCACTACCAGCACCTACCCAGGCGGCTACCGTGGACAAATTGGGTCGGCCCATCCAGTATCTGGGGAGGTCACCTATTTGTAACAATTTTAACCACGGTGTGTGCAATTATAGTCAGTGCCGGTTGTTGCACATCTGCTCAGGCTGTTTCAGGGCCCATCCTAAATCATCCTGTTCGCTTAGGTAAGGCAAGCACAGCTGACTGAGCCGCGTCAACATTGGGTTTTTGCAGGACTGCTCAGTGCTTGTCCTCTCACCCTTCCACTGAGCTATGCCCCTTTTTGGTGGAAGGTTTCACACGGGGCTTCCACACCGGGTTCATCACCTTGCCGTTGGTCACATTCGAGAGTCCCAACCTTAGGTCTTGTGAAGTGGATGTGGGGGCGGTGGACACCTTACTCCAGTCCGAACTTGACAAGGGGTTTGTCATCGGTCCTTTTTCCATGTCTCCATTTCAGTGTTGGAGGGTCAATCCGCTGGGGTTGGTCAAGGGGAAGTTTTCTAATGAATTAAGATTGATTTATGGCTTGTCCGCCCCTCATTGCTCCACTGTGCCTAGTCTTAATTCGTTAATCCCGTCTGAGGAGTTTTCCTTGAGATATGCTTCTGTAGACCAGGCCATCCAACAGATCATCAAGGTTGGGCGGGGGGCTTGGCTGTCCAAGGCAGACATAGCTGACACTTTCAAACTCCTCCCGATCATGCCGTCACTCTGGCAGTGGCATGGGGTAAAGTGGAGAGGTTTGTACTATCTTGCCACCAGACTCACTTTCGGGTCCAAGAGTAGTCCATGGTTGTTCGATGTTTTTGCCCAAGCTCTTGAATGGATTCTCATCCATGTAGAGCATTGTCATGAGGTCATTCATTATCTGGATGACTTCCTCCTCATTGAGAGTCCTCAGCAAATCCCCACTGATTTGCAGAAGTTGCTGGCGGTTTTTTCAGCACTCAACGTGCCTCTGGCAACCAAGAAGTTGGAGGGCCCGACATCAGCACTCACCTTTTTGGGGATTGTCCTGGACACCGAATCCATGCTGGCCAGGCTTCCGGCGGACAAACTCACCAGGATCAGAGAGTGTATCCATGCCTTTTCAGTCTCGCAGGTCTGTACCAGGGTGGAATTGTTGTCTCTCTTGGGCATGTTGAATTTCGCCATGCGGATCATTCCGCAGGTGAGATCCTTCATTTCCAGGTTGTTGGCATTGTTGCCAGCAGCCCCGGATTCAGATTCACGGGTCAAGCTGGATGCTGCGGCGTTGGCTGACCTTCGCATGTGGGACGAGTACCTCCGGTGTTGGAATGGGGTCACCATGTTCATGCCGGCGGAGTCCAGTTCCTCCCCTCAGGTTGGAACTGACGCGGCAGCCACTGTGGGCTATGCGGCCATTTTTGGCACCCACTGGTTGGCAGGGCCTTGACCAGATGACATGTTGGCCATCCCAGGGTTCACGGATTCATCTGCCTTATTTGAAATTTTCCCCATAGTGGCTGCAGCTTGGGTTTGGGGTAGTTCGTGGTCAGGGCAGACGGTGGTTTCCTCCACGGACAATCAAGCAGCCGTGGAGATTATCACCAAAGGCAGATCACGGTCCTTGGTCATCATGTCTTTCGTTCGTAGGTTAATTTGGTTATCCCTGCAATATCATTTTCACATCCAGTGTAAGTTCATCAGTGGGGTGGACAATGTGGCGGCTGATGCGCTGTCCCGGCTTAACTTTCCGTCATTTTACCAGCAGGTCCCGCATGCCGACGCATGTGCCACGCCGTCCCCGCAGGCTTCCCTTCTGATGCTGGATTAAACTCCCATTGGCTGGAGGCGGCAGCCTTAGTCGGGGCGTCGTTGTCGGTCAACACTAGGAAGGCTTACACCTCAGCTTGGAAGTCCTTTCAGGTTTTCCAGGCACAGCACCCGTGTGATAACTGCCCTGATGTCCGTTGCTTGTTGGCTTTTGTTGCTTACTGTCATACCAAACTCAGGTTGTCTCATGGCACCATCAAAACATATCTTGCCGGGGTTCAGCACCATTTGTCCTTGCAGGATCCGAATCGGCTCTCCATTTTCTCTGCCCATGCCATCAAGGCTGTTTTGAGGGGCATCCAAAGGAGTTGTCCTCCGACCACCATTTGCAGACTCCCGGGACATATTTTCCGGGGTATGCCTGGTTTGCTGGATGCGCTGCCTTTTGGGAGGCTTCTCAGCATGGTGCTCAAGGCTGCCATTTACCTGGCTTTCTTTGGGTTCCTCAGGCCAGGTGAGTTTTCCCGTTCCGGGCCTGGTTTCCGGACCCTTACGAGATGCCAGCTGGTCAGGCATCCGAACCGTTACATTTTACACCTGTCAGCTTGCAAGACTCAGCAGTTCGGGGCTGGCACGGATGTTTCGTTTTTCAAGACCGGCGGTGCGTGGTGCCCAGTGTTGGTGTTGGATCAGCTCATGGCGCTGATCGGCGACAAACCCAGGGACAGTCCCTTGCTTCCTTTCCCGGTGGCTCCCCTCACAGCATCGAAGTTCTCCAAACACTGCCGCACGTTGTGGTCCAACCTGGGTTTGAACCCGGCTAGTCTGTCGGGTCACTCATTTAGGATTGGGGCGGCCTCTGCGGCTTCACGCCAGGGGATCCCTGCTCATGTCATCAGGAAGTTGGGGAGGTTGAATTCAACTTGTTTCAGCAGATACATACCGGATCCTCAGGTGGAGATGGCTCGTGCGTTCATGCATCTGACTGATTGATGTTTTGTTACGGCAATAAAATCTGTTACTACTCACTCTAGTGTAGTGTTGAGCGAACCCGAACTGTAAAGTTCGGGTCCGTACCGAACTTTAGCTTTTTCCCGAACCCGAACCCGGACTTTGCACAAAAGTCCGGGTTCGGGTTCGGCAATCTAATTACACATTTAGAAATGCTTCAGGGGCCAGCCAATCACCTTTTGATTAGCTGGTGTGCCCTTAGAGGCCATCATAGCCATGCCTACTAATGGCATGGCTGTGATTGGTCAGTGCAACATGTGACCCAGCTTCTATATAAGTTAGAGGCACACAGCACACACGTCACTCTGCTTCAGAAT
This sequence comes from Rana muscosa, assembly GCA_029206835.1. NCBI lineage: Eukaryota > Metazoa > Chordata > Amphibia > Anura > Ranidae > Rana > Rana muscosa. Next base: position 95,049,350 of record CM055120.1, on the reverse strand, counting down.
AGATAGGGAGAGGATCTTGGCTGCTGCTGTTGCTAATAGGGAGAGATTGTAAAATACATGAGGTAGTCCTGATTCTGCAATCTGAGGGAAAAGATAGAGAGATAGTGTAGTGTAGGGCCAGGTTCCTGTTGGTGCTTTCAGGGAGAGAGAATATTATATAGGAGTCCAGATTCAGAGATTAAAATCAGCGATCTGCATAGGTTTACCTGTTTGTGTTGCAGTGCAGTATTTTTACACTGCCATGAGCCCAGTGTCAGAGAAAATCTAACTTTTAGGGGAAAAAAAAAAGGCACTTTATTGTGCTCTTTTCCAAAAGACCCATAGGGCAAAAAAAAAACATTTGCATTTTATTTTGCTTGTGCAAAAAAACACCTGTTTAGGAAAAAAAATAAATAAAAAATTTGCACTTTAACCACTTAAGCCCCGGACCATTTGGTAGCTAGAGGACCAGAGGTGAATTCAGAATTTTGTACTGCGCTGCTTTAACTGTAAATTGTGCGGACATGCAATGTTGTACCCAAACGAAATTTGCGTCCTTTTCTGCCCACAAATAGAGCTTTCTTTTAATGGTATTTGATTGCCTCTGCGATTTTAATTTTTTGCGATATAAACGGAAAAAGACCGAAAATTTTGAAAAAAAATATTTTCTACTTTTTGTTATAAGAAAAATCGAATAAACTCAATTTTAGTCATACATTTAGGCCAAAATGTATTCAGCCACATGTCTTTAGTAAAAAAAATGTCAATAAGCGTATATTTATTGGTTTGCGCAAAAGTTATAGCGTTTACAAACTAGGGTACATTTTCTGGAATTTACACAGCTTTTAATTTATGACTGCCTATCTAATTTCTTGAGGTGCTAAAATGACAGGGCAGTACAAAACCCCCCCCAAATGACCCCATTTTAGAAAGTAGACACCCCAAGGAAATTGCTGAGAGGCATGTTGAGCCCATTGAATATTTTTTTTTTGTCCCAAGTGATTGAATAATGACAAAAAAAAATAAAAATACAAAAAGTTGTCACTAAATGATATATTGCTCACACATGCCATGGTTATATGTGGAATTGCACCCCAAAATACATTTTGCTGCTTCTCCTGAGTACGAGGATACCACATGTGTGGGACTTTTTAGGAGCCTAGCCACGTACGGGACCCCGGAAGCCAAGCACCGCCTTCAGGATTTCTAAGGGCGCAAATTTTTGATTTCACTCCTCACTACCTATCACAGTTTTGAAGGCCATAAAATGCCAAAATAGCACAAAACCCCCCCAAATGACCCCATTTTAGAAAGTAGACAACCCAAGGAAATTGCTGAGAGGCCTGTTGAGCCCATTGAATATTTTTTTTTGTCCCAAGTGATTGAATAATGACAAAAAAATAAAATACAAAAAGTTGTCACTAAATGATATATTGCTCACACATGCCATGGTTATATGTGGAATTGCACCCCAAAATACATTCTGCTGCTTATCCTGAGTACGGGGATACCACATGTGTGGGACTTTTTAGGAGCCTAGCCACGTACGGGACCCCGGAAACCAAGCACCGCCTCCAGGATTTCTAAGGGCGCAAATTTTTGATTTCACTCCTCACTACCTATCACAGTTTTGAAGGCCATAAAATGCCAAAATAGCACAAACCCCCCCCCAAATGACCCCATTTTGGAAAGTAGACACCCCAAGCTGTTTGCTGAGAGGCATGGTGAGTATTTTACAGCTCTCATTTGTTTTTGAAAATGAAGAAAGAACATTTTTTTTTTTTTTCTTTTTTTTTTCAAATTTCAAAACTTTGTGACAAAAAGCGAGATCTGCAAAATACTCTCAATACCTCTCAGCAAATAGCTTGGGGTGTCTACTTTCCAAAATGGGGTCATTTGGGGGGTTTTGTGCCATCTGGGCATTCCATGGCCTCCGAAACTGTGATAGGCAGTGAGAAGTGAAATCAAAAATTGACACCCTTAGAAAGCCTGAAGGCGGTGCTTGGTTTTTGGGGTCCCGTACGCGGCTAGGCTCTCAAAAAGTCTCACACATGTGGTATCCTCGTACTCAGGAGAAGCAACAGAATGTATTTTGGGGTGTAATTCCACATATGCCCATGGCATGTTTGAGCAATATATCATTTAGTGACAACTTTGTGCAAAAAAAAAAAAAAAAAGAAAATTTTTATTTTTTCCGCAACTTGTGTCAACATATTAAATATTCCAAAGAACTCAACATGCCTCTCAGTATATAGCTTGGGGTGTCTACTTTCCAAAATGGGGTCATTTGGGGGGGGTTGAACTGTTCTGGCATTTTATACACAACATTAGGAAGCTTACATCCACTCTTCTAACCACTTGAAGTCAAACCCCTTTTTGACACTTTTTGTTTACGTGAAAACATATTTTTTTTTGCAAGAAAATTATGTTGAACCCCCAAACATTATATATATTTTTATAGCAAAGGCCCTACAGAATAAAATGGTGGGTGTTGCATTTTTTTTTTCTACACAGTATTTGCGCAGCGATTTTTCAAACGCATTTTTTTGGGAAAAAATACACTTTTTTTAATTTTAATGCACTAAAACACACTATATTGCCCAAATGTTTGATGAAATAAAAAAGATGATCTTAGGCCGAGTACATAGATACCAAACACGACATGCTTTAAAATTTCGCACAAACGCGCATTGGCGACAAACTACATACATTTTTAAAAGCCTTTAAAAGCATTTACAGGTTACCCCGTTAGATTTACAGAGGAGGTCTACTGCTAAAATTACTGCCCTCGATCTGACCTTCGCGGTGGTACCTCACATGCATGGTGCAATTGCTGTTTACATATGACGCCAGACCGACGCTTGCGTTCGCCATTGGGCAAGAGCAGGGCAGGACAGGGGTGCTTTTTTTTTTTTTTATTATTAATTTTGCTTTTTTATTATATTTTTAAACTGTTGCTTCCATATTTATTTATTTTTATCACTTTTATTGTTATCTCAGGGAATGTAAATATCCCCTATGATAGCAATAGGTAATGACAGGTACTCTTTTTTGAAAAAACTGGGGTCTATTGGACCCTAGATCTTTCCTCTGCCCTCAAAGCATCTGACCACACCAAGATCGGTGTGATAAAATGCTTTCCCAATTTCCCAATGGCGCTTTTTATATCCGGGGGGGGACATTCCCTCCCACTGCTTTTAAAAGCAGTCCAGAGGCTAATTAGCCACTAGGATTGCTTTTACATGAAAGCCGGCCGCTGGCTGAAAAGAATGATACCAAGATGATACCTAAACCCGCAGGCATCATTCTGCTATAAACATTCAAAGTCCAGCAATATACCAGTACGTTGCTGGTCCTTGTTGGACATGTATTGTAATCTTTTTTTTCATGCAGCCTGTTGGCTGAACGAAAAAAAAAGATTGATCGGTGGGTATGCCCACCATTAGAATACCGCCCTTCATCCACCCACTTCTAATGATGGGCATACATGCACCATTTATATATACCGAAGCATGGGGGCATCTTCTCGCAAAAGTTATGCCGCGTACACATGGTCAGACTTTTCCACGGGCAAGCCTCCGTCGGAATTTCGACCGTATATACGCGGCATTAGGAGCAAAATCGCTCCTCCGCTCCTGCTGCCCCAATGCTTCGGCATATATGCTTTTTTTTTTTAACTGTGGTGGTGAAATTACCTCCTACAGCACTGGAGTCGCAGGGATAAGGCCTGTCTCTGCGAACGCTGCAGTTATGTGTGTTGTGTTTTGCAAGTGACAGTGATCGATCGATACTGCACTTCGGTGGCCTGGGCTGGACGGAGGGGCAAAACGCAGGTGCTAGCAGGTATCTGGGCTGATCCCACTAACAGTGCGTTTTTGGGAACCCTAAACTGCTGGGGACGCTAGTATAGATCTGATCAGATATTGAGCTGATCAGATACTATACCACTAAGGGGGGTGTATGCTTCACGTGTGGGTGTTAGCGCTACTGGCACTAACCTGACGCTGCCTGGGGTGTGACGCAGACCCTCTCTGACGCTAAAACCTAACTGATATCACCCGCCGGGCGATCAGGGGGTTAAACCTTTATTGGGTTATATACGGCGGGTGCCCTGACACTATAAAAAGCAAACTAACTAACCAGCGTCACCCGTAACACTTATATGATGATCACTGGTGAAAGGGTTAACTAGGGGCAATTAGGGGGTTAAAACCTTTATTAGGTAATATATGGGGGTACCTGACGCTATATAAAAACCTGACGACGAACCTAAAAAAAAATTACTGGCTACCTATCGGCATCACCGACACTAAGACAACGATCATAAAAACGATTGCTTAGCAACAGTGGTGATAGGGGGTGAAAGGGTTACCTGGGGGGCGATCAGGGGGTTAAACCTTTATTAGATAATATATGGGGGTACCTGACGCTATAAAAACCTGCGGCGAACCTAAAAAAAATTACTGGCTACCGATCAGCATCACCGACGCTAAGACATCGATCAGAAAAATGATCGCATAGTGACGGCGGTGCTAGGGGGTGAAAGGGTTACCTGGGGGGTGATCAAGGGGGTTACACCTTTATTAGGTAATATATGGGGGTACCCGACGCTATAAAAACCTGCGGCGAACCTAAAAAAAATTACTGGCTACCGATCAGCATCGCCGACGCTAAGACATCGATCAGAAAAATTATCGCTTAGTGACAGTGGTGATAGGGGAGAAAGGGTTACCTGGGGGGCGATCAAGGGGGTTAAACCTTCATTAGGTAATATATGGGGGTACCCGACGCTATAAAAACCTGCGGCGAACCTAAAAAAAATTACTGGCTACCGATCAGCATCACCGACGCTAAGACATCGATCAGAAAAATGATTGCTTAGTGACAGTGGTGATAGGGGGTGAAAGGGTTATCTGGGGGGTCATCAGGGGGTTAAACCTTTATTAGGGGGGGTTAGGGGGCTACACTGGACCTAAAACTAAATGTAGTGACACTTTTACAGTCACAAATGTCACTGATTGCAGTGATCACTAAATAAATGGTCACTGCAATCAGTGACACTGTGACTGGGGGCTGGGGGGGGGGCTGGGGGGTGATCTGGGGGTGTCTGGGGGAGCCTGGGGGGGCGATTTATGTGCCTATGTGTCCTGGTGTCAGTGTGCTGTTTTGTGTACTAACCTGGCATCTTCTCCTGTACGGCGCTCGGTATATGTGAGCGCCCCAGGAGAGATGACATCACTTCCTCCTTCCTGGCAGGCAGGGGAAGCTCTCTCATTCGCCGGGAGCGATCGAGAGGGGGTGGCCGGAATCGAACGGCCGTCCCCTCATGCCGGATCGCTCCCGAAGGTAAAACGACCACCCACTGTAAAGAAGGGGGGTCCGATCGGACCCCCCAACTATACAAAGGCAATCACGTACATATACGTGATTCTGCCTGTCGGTGCCATTCTGCTGACGTATATTTACAGTGGGCGGTCGTTAAGTGGTTAATGTACGCTTGCAAAAAAGAGCCATTCAGGGCCACAAAAAATTGTTTGCAGTGTGTTATACATATGTGGAGGTGTGCGAAATAAACAATTTCTATATAGTTTTCTCCTACTGTGCTATACTAAAAAAACAACATTTTTTTTTAATAGCATTTTCTGCAGTTCTGTAGCTGTGCGATTTAGCGGTTACGTACTGTGGGTGTGTTCTGCTCTTCCAAAAAACGCCGTTTAGGGGCACAAAAAATACTTTGCAGTGTGTTATACATATTTGGAGGTGTGTGAAATAAACAATTTCTATATAGTTTTCTCCTACTGTGCTATACTAAAAAAACAACATTTTTTTTTAATAGCATTTTCTGCAGTTCTGTAGCTGTGCGATTCAGCGGTTACGTACTGTGGGTGTGTTCTGCTCTTCCAAAAAATGCCGTTATGGGGCACAAAAAATAGTTTGCAGTGTGTTATACATATTTGGAGGTGTGTGAAATAAACAATTTCTTAATAGTTTTCTTCTACTGTGCTATACTAAAAAAACAACATTTTTTTTGAATAGCATTTTCTGCAGTTCTGTAGCTGTGCGATTCAGCGGTTACGTACTGTGGGTGTGTTCTGCTCTTCCAAAAAACGCCGTTTAGGGGCACAAAAATAGTTTGCAGTGTGATATACTTATTTGGAGGTGTGTGAAATAAACAATTTCTATATAGTTTTCTCCTACTGTGCTATACTAAAAAAACAACATTTATTGAATAGCATTTTCTGCAGTTCTGTAGCTGTGCGATTCAGCGGTTACGTACTGTGGGTGTGTTCTGCTCTTCCAAAAACACCCATTTAGGGCAACATCCTAAATTTGGAAAATATGAGGAGAAGGTCAAAGGGACGTGGTGGCCCCGGTCGTGGTGCTGCTGGTGGAGCTCCTGTTGCAGGGAGAGGACGTGGTGGATCTGTGCCAGATACACGCACAAGTGAAACACCTTCCTCAGGTGCGAGTAAGCGACCGAGCCTGCGGCGGTATTTTGTCGCGCCTAATGAGGCTGTACGAATGTTTAGGCCAGGACAAGTACAGGCGATAGTAGATTGGGTTGCTGACAGTGCCTCGGGTTCCTTCACATTGTCTCCCACCCACTCTTCTGATGAAAGATCAGAGTTGGCACCTGAAACCCATGTCCATCAGTCTTTCACCTCACCCCCTTGCAAATCAGCCAAGCAGTCTGAGCCGCAAATCATGCAGCAGTCTCTTCTGCTTTTCGATGACTCTGTTAGCAGGGTTTCCCAGGGCCATCCACCTAGCCCTGCCCCAGAAGTGGAAGAGATTGAGTGCACCGATGCCCAACCACTTATGTTTCATGATGAGTACATGGGAGGACCATCGCAGTACATCTCGGATGATGACGAAACACAGGTGCCAACTGCTGCTGCTTTCGCAATTGTGCAGACAGACAAGGAGGGCAGGGGTGAAGACTGGGTGGAAGATGATGTGGAGGACGATGAGGTCCTCGACCCCACATGGAATGAACGTTATGCAGGTGACCAGTGTAGTTTGGAGGAAGAGGCAGTGGTCGCACAGAGACACCAGCACAGCAAAAGAGGGAGCAGGGTGCAAAAGCGGAGCTTCCGTCCCCTAGACAGTATGTCTGCTACTGCCCAACGCAGCAAGGGACCAAGCACACCAAAGCCAGGTCCAAGGAGTTCCCTAGCGTGGCAGTTCTTCACACAATGTGCTGATGACAAGACACGAGTGGTTTGCAGGCTGTGCAATCAGAGGCTGAAGCGAGGCATAAACGTTCTCAACCTGAGCACAACCTGCATGACCAGGCATCTAAGTGCAAAGCACGAGCTGCAGTGGAGTAGACACCTCAAAAACCAAGAAAGGTCTCTGGCTCCTCCTGCTTCCTCTTCTGCTGCAGTCTCGGCCTCTTCATCCACCTCTGTAGTGACAGTGGCACCTGCCACCCCGCAAACAGAGGATCTGCCAGCAACACTACCACCTGGGTCACCAACCATCTCCACAATGTCCCATGGAAGCGTTCAGCTCTCTATCTCGCAAACATTGGAGCGGAAGAGGAAGTACCCCCCTAGCCACCCGCGATCCCTGGCCCTGAATGCCAGCATTTCAAAACTCCTGGCCTTTGAAATGCTGTCATTCCGTATGGTGGAGACGCAGAGTTTTAAAAGCCTGATGGCATTGGCTGTCCCACAGTATGTCGTGCCCAGCCGCCACTATTTTTCCAGGCGAGCCATCCCTTCCCTGCACAACCAAGTGGGGGACAAAATCAGGTGTGCACTGCGCAACGCCATCTGTAGCAAGGTCCACCTAACTACGGATGCGTGGACCAGTAAGCACGGTCAGGGACATTATATCTCCCTAACAGCACACTGGGTAAATGCAGTGGCGGCTGGGCCTGAGGCAGATAGCAGTTTGGCGCATGTCCTTCCACCACCGAGGATTGCAGGGCGCTTCAGTTTGCCTCCTGTTGCTAACTCCTCCTACTCCGCTTCCTCATCCTCTACCGCCTCCTCATCCGGTCAGGGTAACACCTTCACCACCAACTTCAGCACAGCCAGGGGTAAACGACAGCAGGCAGTTTTAAAACTTTCCTGTTTGGGGGAAAAACCCCACACCGCGCAGGAGTTGTGGAGGGACATGGAACAACAGACCAATGAGTGGTTGCTGTCAGTGAGCCTCAAGCCCGGCCTGGTGGTGTGTGATAATGGGCGAAATCTCGTAGCAGCTCTGGGCCTAGCCGGTTTGACGCACATCCCTTGCCTGGCGCATGTGCTGAACTTGGTGGTCCAGAGGTTCCTTAAAAATTACCCCAATATGCCAGAGCTGCTGCAGAAAGTGCGGGCTGTGTGTGCGCACTTTCGGCGTTCTCACCCTGCTGCTGCTCGCCTATCAGCGCTGCAGCGTAACTTCGGCCTTCCCGCTCACCGCCTCATATGTGACGTGCCCACAAGGTGGAACTCCACCTTGCACATGCTGGCCAGACTGTGCGAGCAGCAGCAGGCGATAGTGGAGTTTCAGCTGCAGCAATCACGCGTGAGTCGCTCTGCGGAACAGCACCACTTCACCACCAATAACTGGGCCTCCATGCGGGACCTGTGTGCCTTGTTGCGCTGTTTCGAGTACTCCACCAACATGTCCAGTGCCAATGACGCCGTTCTTAGCGTTACTATCCCAGTTCTATGCCTCCTTGAAAAAACGCTTCGGGCGATGATGGAAGAGGATGTGGCACAGGAGGATGAGGAGGAGGAGGAGGAAGCGGGATCATTTCAAAGGCTTTCAGGGCAGTCTTTCACAAGTGGCTACGAGGGTGGGTTCCTGCACCAACAAACGCCAGGTACACAATTGTCCGGCAGAAAGGGCACAGTTCTGGAGGATGACGAGGTGGAGGAGGAGATGGAGGAGGAGGAGGAGGAGGAGCCATTTTCACAGCAGGGTGGCACCCAGACCAGCTCGTGGCCATCACTGGTGCGTGGCTGGGGGGATACAGAGGACACAGACGATACACCTCCCACAGAGGACAGCTTTTCTTTGCCTCTGGGCAGCCTGGCACACATGAGCGATTACATGCTGCAGTGTTTCCGCAATGACCGCCGAGTTGCCCACATTTTAACTGGTGCTGATTACTGGGTGGCCACCCTGCTGGATCCCCGTTACAAGGACAACGTACCGTCCTTAATTCCCTCACTGGAGCGGGATCGTAAGATGCGCGAGTACAAGCGCACGCTGGTAGACGCGCTGCTGGTGGCATTCCCACCTGACAGCGGGCGTACGGTGGAAGCACAAGGCGAAGGCAGAGGAGGAGGAAGAGGTCGCCAACGCAGCCGGGGCACCGGCAGCACCTCAGAAGGCAGGGTTAGCATGGCTGAAATGTGGAAAAGCTTTGTCAGCACGCCACAACAACCAGCACCACCAGCTGAGATGGAACGTCTTAGCAGGAGGCAGCATTTCACCAACATGGTTGAGCAGTATGTGTCCACAGGCCTACACGTACTGGATGACGAGTCTGCCCCCTTTAACTTCTGGGTCTCCAAATTGGGCACATGGCCTGAGCTTGCCCTTTATGCCTTGGAGGTGCTGGCCTGCCCTGCAGCCAGTGTATTATCTGAACGTGTATTTAGCACGGCACGGGGCGTTATCACAGACAAGCGCAGCCGCCTGTCCAGAGCCAATGTGGACAAGCTCACGTTCATTAAAATGAACCAGGCATGGATCCCACAGGACTTGTCCGTACCTTGTGCAGAATAGACATGTATACCGGTGTTGTGACAAAAACTGTCCGGCCATCGGATTGTGTCCGGCCCATACTGCGAAGGCGCAGTGCTTGCGCAGTACAGAGGACAAAGAGATTCACAAAATCTCCGAAGATGAACGGTGTCTGCGCTGTGAGTGCAGGTTCAAGCCCCACCATCCAAGTGGACATACGGTAGCACATAGTAACAGGGCCCCTCACGGGCTCGGTTCGATCGCCACGCTTCGGGCACGGCCTCACTTGGCTCAGCTTGAACCACGGATGGTGTGGCCTTCACCTGAACTCACCACGCAGGCGCCGTTCGTCTTGGGAGATTTTCGAAATCCCCTTGTCCTACATACTGAGCAAGCGCAGTACAGTGTGGACACTATTTGACGGGGGACAGAATTCGACACATCACCAGCCTTACCCAGCCATTGTTGTATTTTTGAACCAGTGTTGGCTACCTCGTCCTCCTCCACCGCCGCTTCCACCTACACAGCCACATCCACCGCCACCTCAACCTCCTACTCCATATGGACCTCGTCCTCCTAGGTCAAGATTATAATTTTTATTTTATTTTTTTGTAGCGCACAGATCCTTTCCCCCTTACCTGCCTTTATGTTGTTGGCTCCTCGCAGGAGGGAGAAAGGCACACCGCACTACCAGCCCGTACCCTCCTATATAAAGAGGTTGAGCGGTGTACTTGATGGGCCGTGTCCACAGCCGGAGTCAAAACTCCTCCAGAGGATGATTCTCACCTCTACTGTAGGTAGAGGCAAGTCCTTTAATTCCCAGTAAAGTCAATGTCCACACCAGCTGAAATTACAACTCTTATTCTCTCATGGCAAAATAAACTCTACTCGGATAGAAAAGGTTAGAGCAAAGAAACAGGACAGCTTAAGGTGTGGAGGAGGTCCAGGCACAAACGTAGCACATTCACTTCACTGCTTAGGTTTCTCAAACAGTTTTAGGTGCAGGGTCTCTGCCACAGACCTTGAGGTTGGTCTCTGCCACAGACCGGGTGTACAAGGCCCCTGCCACGGACCTGGAGAACTTTGGTCTCTGCCACAGACCAGGGTGTATAAGGCCCCTGCCACGGGCCGGGTGAATAAGGCCTCTGATACAGTCAAGATGACCTTGAGCTTCTCCTTCTACGAACCTAGCCCATATCAAGGGGAAGACATCTCTCCAGGGAGTCAACAGACCCTTCTTTCACCGTGACTCCCGCATCGGTCCATCAGAATGATCCTCCCTTCCCTGGAACATGGTCCCCTACACGAGGCGGCACCCTAAGACTCCTCGACCCTTAGCGGACTCCAGACGAAGGCTCTGGACTCCAGGCTTTACTCCTGCACCTAGGCCTCCATACCCAGGGCAGCAGGAACTCCAGGATAGTACCTCACCCCGGGCTAAAGGTACCCGAGATGGAACAGGAACACATGCACCCAGGCCGAAGGCACCTGGGCGTGGACCCCACTGGACATCAGCCCCCAGGCCAAAGGTCTGCCCCTTTTATATGCTCTCCCGGCATGCACAGCAGGTTCCCCGCCCCGCTGTACTACTGCCAAGAGGGGACACAAAAGGCACAGCACTGTATCGGCGGTTCAACCCTAGCCTACCATGGCAGCACCACCTGTAGGCCGCAGGGAACTGCACACCAATACTGTCCCCCGAGGACAAAATGGTCCATGAATCCTACAGAATTAGGGTTTTTGAGCCTATTTACCACTCAAACACTTCCCTTAAATTTAGCACCCCGCTACATTTTTATTTCAAAGTATTTTATTTTCCCACTAGCTTATCCATTAAATTGAATAATTTATTCCAGAAAGGGCGTATTCTGGGGCATTCCCACCATATGTGTGGCATTGTGCCGTTGAGTTTCTGAGGTTCTTAATGACTTCCCGTACCTTTTCTGCTGAAAAGGGGGCCTCCAGCATATTTTTTATTTTTTTTATTTTATTTATGTTATTTTAAGTTATTTCCCTATCCACATTTGTTTGCAGAGCACTTGCCATGCTCTTAACAACATTTTGCTGCCATTTGCAGCCCTCTAGCCCTTTCCATTACTTTTTTAGAGCCTTTTTAGTCCTTAGAAGTCCGGGTCCCCATTGACTTCAATGGGGTTCGGGTTCGGGTCCGGGTTCGGGTTAAAGTTCGGTCCTGAACCCGAACTTTTTTCCGAAGTTCGGCCGAAGCCGTCAAACCCGAACATCCAGGTGTCCGCTCAACTCTACTCTAGTGTCCTCTTTTTTGGCCCCTTTTAGGCATACCGACCACGTGACCTTTGGCACACTCCAGGTCTTGTTCATATGTCATTCTCCACGTTCGTTACCCATGTCTCACGCGGAGACTCTGAGTACAAATGGGAAGGCTGCCCGTAGGCTGGCCTGAGTTTGTAGGAGGAGTCGGGGAGTATTTAAACCCTCCCTCCTCCTCCTTACTCCCACGGCCGGACCCTTCTTGTTTCCCCACCCTCCCGGCCCCTTTTGATTTCTCCTTTATCATGTCTTGTTTAGGTATGCCCCCTTTTAGGCATACCGACCACGTGACCTTTGGCACACTCCAGGTCTTGTTCATATTTTTTATTCTCCACGTTCATTACCCATGTCTCACGCATAGACTCTGAGTACAAATGAACATATGGTGCGCCCATGGCAAGTTTGCCCGTCGAGATCGCAGTGCATTGACGGCTACTGATTGGCCAATGCATTCACCTGATCTGCATGCTTTGGCCAATCACAGCTTAATGTGCTGTTAGAGCTATGAGTGGCCAAACGCTGGGTGCCTTTGGAAATCAGGGCTCAGGGGCTAAGTCCACGCCCCACACTATATAAGGCTGCTTACATGACAGTCGTATGTAGTGTGTTGGACTGGAGAACTGGAGTTAGATTAGGCAAGTTAGTTAGTGGATAGAGCGTGTAGACTAGTCAGTGTAGTGTATATATTCAGAGTGCAGGCAGTGTAGAATATATATTACAGTGCAGGCAGTATAGTGTATATAACGCAGTGCATAGTATATACTACAGTGCAGTGCAGAGTGTATATACTGCAGTGCAGAGTATAAAGTGCAGTGCATATTATATACTACAGTGCAGTGCAGAGTGTATATACTACAGTGCAGAGTATATCGTACAGTGCATGGTATATACTACAGTCCAGTGCAAAGTATATAGTGCAGTGCATAGTATATACTACAGTGCAGTGCAGCGTGTATATACTGCAGTACAGAGTATAAAGTGCAGTGCATATTATATACTACAGTGCAGTGCAGAGTGTATATACTACAGTGCAGAGTATATCGTACAGTGCATGGTATATACTACAGTCCAGTGCAAAGTATATAGTGCAGTGCAGAATACATACTACAGTGCAGTGCAGCATATATATTAAAATGCAGTGCAAAGTATATAATGCAGTGCAAAGTGTATAATACAGTGCACTGTGGTGTGAATAACACAGTATAGTGCAGTGTATAAGTGTTGGTGTGTCACCACTGATCCCATTTTCTTTTCTTTTTTCATTAATCTTTTTTTTTTTTTGCAGTACCAGGTTCTGTTGCTGCATTCTTAGTACTCCCTTCTGTGTCACAGGTGTAATTCCTTCACAGGTGTAATTTCTTCTGCGTCAGCACTCAGCACAGCAGTGGTATACCTTTGATTTTATTTTATTTTCTGTGGCGCAGCAGCACTGAGAATATTTAGGGCATAATTGCTGCCCTCCACTTATGCGTCACAGGTGTTTCTCTTTCTGCGTTAGCAGTGGTTCCCTTTTTCTTTTTTTTTTTGGCCTTTCTTTTTTTTTTTACATTTATTTTATTTGTTTCTTTTTGCAGCAGTGAAATAAATGCTCCACAGTCTTTGCATCGTTATTTTCTTTATAAAATAATATAATAAAATGGTTTATAGTGCACCAAGCACAAAAGTATTGCACCCAAGCACCATATTTCCTTCCCACACTCTGTGATAAAGAGTTATAAAAATCCCCCCCGAAAAATAGAAAACAATAATAAAACAGTTTATAGTGCAATGAGCAAAAAAAAAAAAATCCCCATCATGTCTGGAATGCCAACAAGGAGAGGCAGACACTCATAGGCCACTAAAAGAGAACAAGCAGCCTCTGTGTCTCTACAGTAAAAAAAACATGCAGAAGAGTTGGTGGAGTGGATAACTAAGCAGTCCTCATCCTCCTCATCCTCTGTCATCCAGGCTCATACTAGTTTGCCTTCCACCGCAGCTGCCAAAGCGACCTACTCCACTGGCTCCTTGTCCACAGCTACTCTTTCCGTAGCCCCACCATCATGCACGGAGGAGTCACCAGAATTATTCGATCACAGTGTTGGTTACATGCTGCTGGAGGATGCACAGCAATTTTAACGCTCCGATGTTGGTTCCCAGGTTGAGGAAGGGAGTTACGTGAGCCTAGAGAGAGGGGGCGCCACAAAGGGACAAGAAACTAGCAGTCATGTTCCCCCAGCTGCAGCGTACTGCCAGGTTTGCTCCAGTGACGAGGAGGGGGGGGGGGCTGATAAGGTCGCTGATTGTATTTGGGTGCCTGAGAGAACAGAGGAGGAAAGTGAGGAGGAGGCACAACTCCAATGAGGCAGGATGTCCTCCAGAGGCAAGCTTAGCCACTTGCCGCCCGCCATATAGTAAAATTATGGCAGTAAAGTGGTTGTGTTATCCTGATCAAACGTCATATGACCTGATCAGGATAACAAGCCGCTGCGCGCCCCTGGGGCGCGCATTGCGGCGATCGCTGTTGCGGTGTGTCACTCTGTGACACGCCGCAACTCCGATCTAGGTAAAGAGTCTCTGATGGAGACTCTTTACCACGTGATCAGCCATGTCCAATCACGGCTGATCACGATGTAAACAGGAAGAGCCGTTGATTGGCTTTTCCTCACTTTCGTCTGACAGACGCGAGTAGAGGAGAGCCGATCGGCTGCTCTCCTGACAGGGGGGGTCTGTGCTGATTGTTTATCAGCACAGCTCCACGTGGATGCCCGCCCAGGACCACCAGGGATACCATTGGTGGCAATGTGTGCCCATACATGATGCCAATGTGTGCCCACACATGCCACAAATCAGTCTCCACCAGTAATACCTGCCAGTGCCTCCTAATCAGTGATGCCCATCAGTGCCATCAATCAGTGCCACTCATCAGTGTCCATCAGTGCAACCTATCAGTGTCCATCCATGCACATCAGTGCCCACCTATCATCGCCCATCAGTGCCGCCTATCAGTGCCCATCAGTGCCACCCATAAGTACCCATCAGTGCAGCCTTTCAGTGCCCATCAGTGTCGCCTATCAGCGCCCATCAGTGCCACCTATGAGTGCCCATCTGTGCCGCCTATGAGTGCCCATCAGTGCTGCATATCAGTGCCACCTATCAGTGCCCATCAGTGCCCATTAGTGTCACATATCAGTGCCCATCATCAGTGCTCATCAGTGCCACCTCATTGGAGCCTAATTAGTGCCCATCAGTAAAGGAGAAAACATACTTAAATACAAAAATTTATAACAGAAACAAAGAAAAACATTATTTTTTCAAAATTTTCGGTCTTTTTTTATTGGTTTAGCAAAATCAAATAACATCAAAAGAAAGCTATATTTGTGGGAATAAAATGATAAAAAATTTGTTTGGGTACAGTGTAGCATGACCGCACAATTGTGATTAAAACAGCGACAGCTGTATATAAGAGCTGTCAAACTCCATACCAGACCCTTATCTGAGCATGCAGACTGGCAGGCCAGGGAAGGGGGGGTCGAGCGAGCGCCCCCCTCCTGAACCATACCAGGCCGCTTTCCCTCAACATTGGGAGGGTGCTTTGGGGTGCCCCACAAAGCACCTTGTCTCCATGTTGATGGGGACAAGGGCCTCTTCCCGACAACCCTGGCCGGTGGTGGTCGGGGTCTGCGGGTCAAGGGGCTTATTGGAATCTGGAAGCCCCCTTTAAAAATGGGGCCCCCAGATCCCGATCCTCCCCTATGTGAATGGGTATCGGGTACATTGCACACCTACCCATTCACCAAAAAAAGACAGTTTTTGACAATTCCTTTATTAAAAAAGAAAAAGTGTCCTGCGATGTTCATCTATCTTCAATCACGCTGCCCAACAGACCTGAAAAATAGAAAAAATTTAAAAAGCTCCGCCTCCATGGCCTTCCGGCAACTGCTGTCTTTTGGCTTTGACAGCTGTTATATGGGCAAGGGTGGGGCCGCCCGGTGACATAACCGAGTGACCCCGCCCCATCTGATGTCATGTGAGGAAGCGGGATCATTCGGTTGCATCAGTGGGTGGCCCCACCCTTGCCTATATAAGAGCTGTCAAACCGAAAAGACAGCAGAGTTTTTTTTCTTTTTTTCGGGTCCATGGGGAGGCGGGATTGATGATGGATTTACATTGCGGGAAACTTTTTTATTTATTTTTAATAAAGGAATTGTTAAAAACTGTCTCTTGTGGTTTTTACTTTTCTGACACTTTTTTTGGCGAATGGGAAGGGGTACATTTTACTTTTTGGTGTGGAGATCCCCTTAAAACCCATACCAGCCCGGAAGGGGACCCCACGCTGTTTTTTTCATTGATTTTTCATCTATATTGCCGGGAGTCGGCAATACTTTACAGCCGCAAGCAAGTTTAAATGACAATTCTTCCTTTAGAAATGTTATTATTGCTGCAGCATTGTTCTACACATAACACAGATTTTATTGTTTCACTTTAAGCATTATTAAAATCACTGCTCCTAAAAAACGATTGTTTTAAAAACTTTTTTTTGCATTGATACGTGTCCCATGGGGCAGTACCCGGGTCCCCATAAACTTTTTATGGCAATAACATGCATATAAGCCTTTAAAATTAGGACTTTTGATTTTTCATGTTCGTGTCCCTTAAGCCCTGTGCACACGATCAGATAACCTATGGATTTTCGTCCGATGGATTTGACCATCGGAAATCCGATGAAACTGTTTTTCATCAGTCTTGGCCACACACCATCAGTTAAAAAACCGACGGCAAGAAAACGACGGCACGTACAAAACGTACAACACGCTATAAAAGGGCCAAACAAATCTAATGGCGCCACCCCTTGGGCTGCTTTTGCTGATTTCGTGTTACCGCGTGTTAGTAAAAGTTTGGTGAGAGCCGATTCGCGCTTTTCAGTCTCCGTGCTTTGCAGATCGTTTCCTGGTGTTCAGTTTGTGCTTGTGTGTTTGTATTTGTGATTCAGTGCATGCAGTCAGGTCGTTACTGCCTTGCATTGCCTTCTTGGCCGTTCGTTTACTGTTTTTCAGGTCGTTCTTCTCAGGCCTTGCTGTTCCACGGTGCGTTCTGTTTGAGTGCGTTCTGACCAGCCGACCGGTTTAAAACCATGTTTGAAGTGCGTTCTCATTCTCGAGCTCGTGCTGGCTTTGAACTTGGTGTTGCAGTTAACACTGTAACCCGAGTTCAGTCTGTGAACAGGGTGAGGAGGAGTTCATGGACTAAGAATTGGTTGCTCCAATTCTCTCATATGCCTCTGCTGTGGGAAATCCATGAGAATAATCCTGATGATTTCAGGAATTATCTCAGGATGACGGACCCCGTATTTCACCGTCTGTTGGATTTGCTGTCCCCCTATATCACGAGGCAGGACACTGTGATGCGCCAGGCCATCACTGCCGAGCAGAGGCTTATTGCCACGTTGAGATACCTGGCGACTGGGAGAAGCTTGCATGACCTCAAGTTCTCAACAGGCATCTCCCCCCAGGCTCTCGGGATCATTATCCCTGAGACGTGTTCAGCCATCATTCAGGTCCTGCAGACGGACTATATGAAGGTAATTTTGCTCCTTTAACCTCACATTATATGTTTTTATTGTTTTAGAATCTTCTTATTTTTTCCCTCCTAACCCAAATTTGTTTGTAATATCCTGGTAATGTCCCCATTTCCCCCATGCCTGTTTTTGCCTGTAAAGCCCTTTTTGGGCCCTACATGCCTATTTCCCTTCACTAACCTCTCCAGCATGCTATCGTAGGTGCAAACCCAGCTAGCCTTCTATTTTCATTTTCATTTTTTTTGGGGTCATTGCCCTTGTAGTTTGACAACCCTCCCTCCCCCCCCCTAAAGATGTAAAAAAAAAATAGTTCTCAATCAAGCTCAGCAGAGTGGTTGAGCCTTTTTTTGGATCCCCCACAATCACCTTAGGCCCCCCCTTAGATTATTTTAGAATGTCCACTCAGCGGGGGTGAGGCATCTGCTAAGTAGGCCTTTGTTTATTGGTAGGAAAAACTCCCTTAAATAATGATGTTGGTCAACAATGTTTTTGTGTGTAATCTGCTTGCACTGTAAACATAAACCGTACTAATGTCTTCTTTTTGTTTGACTCCACAGTTCCCTAGCACAGCACAGGAATGGCTGACTGTGGCCTCCCAGTTTGCCCAGCAGTGGGATTTCCCCAACTGTGGAGGGGCAATTGATGGGAAGCACGTCCACATAGTGCCGCCACCCCGTTCGGGGTCATACTATTTTAACTATAAAGGTTTCAATAGTATTGTGTTAATGGCGGTGGTGTCGGCACGGTACGAGTTCCTATATGTGGACGTGGGGAAGAACGGCCGGATGTCCGATGGCGGAGCATTCGCAGAGACGGAGTTCGCTCACGGTCTGCAGGCTGGGGGTCTTGCACTGCCTCCAGATGCAGAGAACGTGGAAGGGCTACCGTTCGTTTTCATTGCGGATGAAGCTTTTGGACTAGGACCACACCTCATGCGGCCGTTTCCCCAACGCACCCTCACCCCGGAGAGGAGGGTTTTTAATTACTGGCTGGCCAGAGCCCGGAGAGTTGTGGAGAATGCCTTCAGGATAATGGCCAGCCGGTTCCGCCTGTTCCAGACAGCTATACATTTGGCGGATTATAAACTCAAAAACATTGTCTACTGCTGCTGCTTGTTGCACAATTTTTTACGCAAATTCTCGACAAATTATGTGTCATCAGTTGGGCCTGAGGCCGGTCCCTCTGAACTGATAAATCTGACCGGCCTCAGCACTGCTCGTACTGGCTTGGCCCCCCAAAGTGCCCGTGAAGTACGTCAGAAATACGTAGAGTACTTCACGGGTAGGGGGGCCATCGCAATGCCAGACCACATCTGACCTTTGATTGTCCCTTTTTTAAATAAAAAAAAATATTTGATTTACTACAAACTTGTGTTGTCATTCTTGTTTTGTGGTTTATGTGTCTCCCAGGTTCTAGTAGTGCCAAGTGTATTTGTCCTTAGTAAATAGCATCAAATCTCAGAGGTAAAAACACTCTTTATGCATCTTCAGAACTGCTATTGAGCATAGAAAGAAAAAGGCACACCTTTTTTAGGCTTCCCGAATGTTTTTATTGATTGGACCACAGTTTTGGTTGTTTTTCAAAATACTTTTTTTTTTTTTTGGGCGGCTTTTTTTGCAGAAACATGCATGGGTCAAAAGGCAAATTTTTTTTTCCTGAAAAAGTGATTAAATAACACAGTGAAAAATACAAACAGGAGATGGGGTGATGTTACCCCTGATCCATCCCAAATGTGAAGAACCACACTTTATTTTTGGGGCTCAAATGGGTATCTTCAACATGATCCCATGGCTAAGGTAAACATGTGCTATCTGCCATCATGGGGAATCAATGGACGTGCTTTGGGGGTGAAAACCCTTCCTCTCCCCTACTTGAGGAGGGGGTTGCACCCCCAAAACAGGGACATAGATATCCTGTGACGGCAGATAGCACATGTTGAGTCTTCAGTGTGTGCATCTTCACATTTGGGCTGGTGGAAATCCCATAGAAAATTTCGGACGCATAACAAAACACACTATTCTCCCCAAAATATCTATCATGTTTTTATATTTTTGCTCAATCACAATCATTCTCTTTCTCATAATGTCCATTTCGCTACTGCATTCCATGATTTCCTGAATGATTATTTTTGCGCTGGCACTCGAGAATGGAGGATTTGGACTTCCTGACACACCCCCACGTTCCGTCCCTAAAAGGAAACAAATATTTTAAAACTATGCAGGCCTACATCTGTATTTACCTTGAAGTTGTGGTGACAGACACTGACCTGTTGTGCTGATAAGCTCCACCTCTCCTTCCTCCACCTCCCCTTTCCTCCACCTTCGCTTTCTCCCCCTCCACTTCCTGAACCTGCTGATCTTGGTCTGCTTTGTGATCTTCGGGGAGTTTCTGTGGTGTTGGGTTCCTCGTCTCCTGAGCATGGTGTCCTCCCAGTCTCCTCTCCCCTATGGGAATTGAAAAAATAATGTATCCTTTAGCACACAGACTTTTTAGGCCTGAAAATGGATTCTCAATGTTTTAAAGTGGGGTCCAATTGATATTTGGCCCTGAGTTTCAAGATGAACATATGAGATCTTGCAAACTCAACAAAGCAACATGTTATTTTGGAGGACACTCACAAATACACTTTGGATAACCACCAAGGTATCCACTGGACCACCTGTGTGTGACACCGTTAAGAAATTTGGTCATGTGGCCCAGAGTATAGTATCTTGATCAAGAACAAAAAAAAGTACACAACTGCTGGAGTGTCATCTCCTTTACCCAGAATACAGTTTATCCTTTCATTCACATTCTAATTTTCCTTACAACACATCATCTAGCCAACAATGTGTAGATAAACATTGTTGAAGTAAAATGAGGCATGCCCACATGTAGTTTACGTGGATATGTGCCAAACATGTTTGGGGGAAGAGCAGCAATTTTTTTTTCCACACATTTAGCAAATAAGTGGACTCTCCACTTAACATAAAAGTTGAGATTTTAAAATGTGAAACCAGTCAAGCCAAGCACATGTTGCAAAACATGGAAGAATACATATTACAATGTGAAAGAACACAGTAAAATAAACTTACTTTTTTCAATGCTTTTTATAAGCTTCCTATACTGCTCCGGCTCCCTGAGCTTCAGGTCTGACCACCTTTTACGGAGTTGTTCCTTGGATCTCCTAACCCCATATTTTTTATAGAGAGTCTTCACAACTTTGTCCATAATTTGTGACTTCCGGAGATTAGGGGTGTCGTATGGGCCATGCTTGCCGTCGTAATCCTTCCTCCGCAGAATGTCCACCATCTCCGCCATCTCAGAAAAAGACATATTAGTCGCCTTGTATCTTTTTTTACTGGATCGTGACGTTTCCGCCTCCGGGCTTTCCTCGTCGGTAATTTCTACTAAAGAAGCCACCTGTGTCTGCGAAATGTCGCCGTCTCACACTGTGCGCCGATCGTTAAGGGGCGGGGAAATGCTGAAAAAGTCCGTCATGGGCGGGCGACGAGGGCGGAGTTACACGCATGCGCAGGGTATAAAAAGGGGAAAGAAGTTATTAGGGATGCGCGGAGTAAGGACGACCGGAAGTGAACCAACGAAGTGAACTAAGGTAAGAAGGGAACTCGGGCCTGCAGTGGCCTATAATGGTTCATGATTGTAAAGGGCAATATTGTGATAAGTTGAGGAGAATCAATTCTGATCCTTTTCTTTTTTTTACTTTTTTTTTTACTTGCTGATCCAAAAAGATGCATAAACTACGAGAGCCGGAGGTGATGCTGATTTTTATAGAAAAATATAAGGAACAGCGCAACCTGTGGGAACTGAAACACCCTGCGTACCACAAGAGTTATGTACGTCGGGCAACTATTACCAAATTAGCAGAGGATATGAAGCCATGGATCCCAGATGCAGACTACACTATGATCAATAATAAAATCAACAACCTGCGTAATTCCTATAAAAAAAATACAAGGAAGTGCGCCAGTCAAAGAGATCAGGAGCAGCAGCCGACAATGTAGTGAAGCCCAAGCTGTGGTACTACAGACATCTTCAATTTCTGGATGACCAGATCGAGGCCAGGGAATCTATTTCCAGCCTTCCCTCAACCCTTCCTTCCACCCTTCCCTCCAGCGTTCCTTCCACCCTTCCCTCCACCCCTGCAGAGGCGGAGGAGGAGCCTCCCGAGCTAGAAGAGCCAGATTTTCGCATCTTCAGCCAGGTATAGTATTTTTGATCATAATTATTGTCCACTAAGTAATATTGTGTTGAACTGTTTGGATTAGCCATAAATGATATCATCCCCCCCCCAAAAAAAAAACAGTAATGAGATCAAAATTGTGTGTGATAGATTCCCCAAATAATCCAATTTTTCATTTTATTTTAAAAACAGGATGAGGCAAGCCAGGAGGAAGATGGTCAGGAGTGTGGCAGGCAGGAGTAGGCAGGGCCAAGTGGGACTCAGCAGGTCCCCAGGCCTAGTGGCAGCACCGTCTCCCAAGTGGCTCCCCTCCACGTCAGACCGCCAAAACAACGGCGGATGACACAAGTGGAGGAGGAGTCACTAAAGATGATTCAGGAGGCTGCTGCCATTATGAGGGCCCCCCTCAACCCTACGGAGGGCTTTAGCACCTATCTGGCGGATAAGTTGCTCAGAATGGAGGTGGGACAACGGGCCCTTTGTGAGCACCTCATATATATGGCCGTACACATGGGGCGAGGGGGCTGCTGACTGAGGCCACCCATATCTCGCAGCAGGCCAATCCCTCTCCTCCTTCTCCTCCTCCTCCACTGCCACATCACCACCCACAGTGGCCCAGCCTGCAAGGGTGCGTGGACGGGGCCATGGAGAGAACGCTGCAGAGAGGCGTGGAAGGAAGGCTACAGGGAAGAGCAGGAGGTGATTCCCTGTCCTCGAGCTGCTCATCCAGAAATTGAAGGTTGATGGAGTACCACAGCTTGGGATGATGTATGTCTTTGGCTGCTGCTCCTGATTTCATGCTGTTGTTGATTTTATTATTCATCATAGTCAGGTCTGCATTTGGGATCTAATGACTTGATATTCTCTGCTAATTTCTGAATAGTTGTCCTTCCGTTTTTTTTTGTTTTTTTTTCCGAAATAAAGGGAAATTTGATTTCAGCCAACATACATGCCTGATGTGTTTTTTTTTGAAGTAGCAATAAGATTTCATATCTATAATGTGTAATTAATAACAAGGGACACCAACCTCCATGAGTAAAAAAAAATAAAAAATGTTGTTCGGAGAAATTGACACACCAAAAAATGCACAACAAATTTAAAGACAAAAACAAAAAAAAAAGGTGTAATTTGTGAGGTCGGCCTTGAAGAATTAAACTAATTATTCCTAAGATCACAAGAAAGAAGAAAGACATACGTTTGTCAGAACTCATGAGAAAGATCTGCTGCCAAAATGACATTTTAAAGACCGTTCTAAAGCAAAAAAACATGCGCTGCATTAAACGAAGCAATAACTTGCAGAATGACGAATGTGCTCTCTCCATTAGGAACGCTAGTTTTACCAGAACGAGCGCTCCCGTCTCCTAATTCAGTCTGAGCATGCGTGGGTTTTTTAACCGATGGACTTGCCCATAGACGATCGGAAATTACCATCGGTCTTTTATCCATCGGAAAATTTAAAAACAAGTTGTTTTTTTTCCAACCAATGGAAAAAAGACCGATGGGTACCATACACGATCGGTTGGTCTGATGAAAACCATCCATCGGACGGGTTTCATCAGTCAAACCGATCGTGTGTACGGGGCTTTAGACTTAGACCCTTAGACTTTAATAGGGTTCACATGTTCACTAGAACTTTTTGCCTGTTCGAGGTGTTCTGGTGGGAACGGAACCGGGGGGTGTTCGGCCCATCCCTACCCTTTACTGCTTTTCTCCAAACTGAGAAACATAAAGCAACTGCTTTATTCGTTCATGAACATAGATCTCTGCTGTAGTCTGTTATGGAAGTGCAGACACTAACTTTAAGTAACCTCTTATGTATAATAATGTGTTGTCAATAAGGTCAATCAATAGATACAGCTCGGCTCCATCCTATTGTACACCAGAAAATAAAATCTATTATATTTAATATACAAAATTGTGTTGTCGTTACTTTCACAGTTCACACTTAAAAAAAAATTATTCATTGTAAAATAGACAGTTTTTTCCCCGGTTTTTCAATAACAAAGATGCTACTGAGACAGCAGCCGCAATGACCTTGGTATATACTCTGAATTGAAAGCCAAACAAAGTAACAATGATCTCTATACAGACAATAACATTATCCACATCGCAAAACATTATTGAAATATGCCTTCACATTTTCTTCGCTACATCTGTAACCTTTTCAGTGCCAATATAACAACATAGGGTCTAAGGAAGCACATATTATTATTATATATAACAAATAAGTGCGCAACCTATTTGAATATCACAGTGCTCAAAAGCTCAGCAAAAGAAAAGTCCATGCTAAAAAACGTCATTAAAATCTCATAGTAACAAAAGTGTCTTTGTGAGTTCATACACATACAGTATGTGCCTAAAACGGTGCTCTCTCCAATACACAGGGAATTATGCGCCTCTTACAGAAGTAGTGGATCCCAGATGATAGGGATCTCACAGACTTGCTATGATTTAGATCAGCTGTGATGTTCCACTCTTGAGACTTCGGTAAGAAAGCTCCCTCCTGGTAGGATATTAATTTTGCCTGGATACGAATATCTCATACACTCCCGGCTCCACCGATCATCCTGCTGTTAGTGCTCTCCAGCACAAAAAGTATCAAGAAGGGAAAAAAACTTCATGGTGTAGTACAGTGTTTCTCAACCGGGGTTCCGCGGAACCCTGGGGTTCCGCGAGAAGTCCCCAGGGGTTCCGCCGCGATTCAACATTGTGGCGGATGTATATCCGTCCAATGTTGTTTTCACTGTTCCCAATGCGCGCTGACAGTGAGAACAGTCAGCGCGCATTGATACCCGATGCTCTCTCTGTAGTTCCGGCTCAGAGAACTCAGAGAGCGGAAAGGCAGAGAGCGGGAGTTTTAAAATTCGGCGGGGAGCCGAGCAGTGGTGTTGCTGAGTGGGGGGTGCAGATCGCACCCGGGTGACGCCTGTGGGCAGCGGCATCACACGGTCCGCACACCCCTGCACTGATCTGTGTCTCTCACAGCGGAGCGGACTTAAGCCGCCTCCCAGAGTCCTCCCTCCTCTGTTTAGATATACACAGGACAGGAGGAGGCAGTCTGAGGAGGGACACACCGCTATGTCTATGCTGCGCTGTTCTGAGGTCTGAATAGTGTATTTTATGGACATGTGCTGGGGGCGCTATGAGAGGGGAGAGGGGGGGACTACTAGCACAAGTGGAGGTATCTATGCTGATGGAGGGGGTCTGCACTGAGGGGGGCTTTGCTGATGGAGAGGGGTGTCTATGCTGATGGGGGTCTGCACTGAGGGGGGCTATGCTGATGGAAGGGGGTCTGCACTAGGGGGTATCTATGCTGATGGGGGTCTGCACTGAAGGGGGCTATGCTGATGGAAGGGGGTCTGCACTAGGGGGTGTCTATGCTGATGGGGGTCTGCACTGAGGGGGGCTATGCTGATGGAAGGGGGTCTGCACTAGGGGGTATCTATGCTGATGGGGGTCTGCACTGAGGGGGGCTATGCTGATGGATGGGGGTGTCTATGCTGATGGGGGTCTGCACTGAGGGGGGCTATGCTGATGGAGGGGGTGTCTATGCTGATGGGGGTCTGCACTGAGGGGGGCTATGCTGATGGAAGGGGGTCTGCACTAGGGGGTGTCTATGCTGATGGGGGTCTGCACTGAGGGGGGCTATGCTGATGGAAGGGGGTCTGCACTAGGGGGTGTCTATGCTGATGGGGTCTGCACTGAGGGGGGCTATGCTGATGGAAGGGGGTCTGCACTAGGGGGTGTCTATGCTGATGAGGGTCTGCACTGAGGGGGGCTATGCTGATGGAGGGGGGTCTGCACTGGGGGTGTCTATGCTGATGGGGTGTGCACTGGGGGTCTATGCTGATGGAGGGGGGTCTACACTGGGGGGGTGTCTATGCTGAAGGGGGTCTGCACTGAGGGCGGCTATGCTGATGGAGGTGGTCTGCACTTGGGGTGCCTATGTGGGGGGTCTATGCTGATGGAGGGGGGTCTTCTCTGAGGTGGTCTATGCTGATAGGGTTTCTGCACTTGGAGGGAGGTCTATACTGATGGAGGGGGTTTGTACTTAATGGGGGGTCTGTACTGAAGAGGGACTATAGTGGGTGGAGGGGGGTTGACACCAATTTTTTTCACACCGGGTGACACCAACCCTAGTGACGCCACTGATGGAGAGCGGGGAGCCGGGCATGGAGAGCTAGGCATGGAGAGCGGAGAGCCATGGGACCCGAGAATGAAGACTGGAGGCAGGGAGCACAGAGTGGGAGCCGTGAAGAGAGCCGAGAATGAGGACTATGGAGGCGGAAGCACCAGATCAGAAGGTGAGATCTGTCTCAATGGTAGCAGTAATGCACACTGTGGAGGGGGGGAGCAGAGAAAAGGAGCACATGGCTAGATTAGATAGAAGCTGAGTTCCTGTGTATGTCAGGGGTGAATGCAGACTGCTGGGGGAGGGAAGAGCAGAGAACAGGAGATGAGATCCTGTGTATAACAGCACTGATTGCAGACTGGGGGGGGGGGGGGTCAGAGAGTTGAGGCACACAGGCTGAATGTAACAGGAGGTGAGATTATAATAGCTTTATTTTTCCATATTTATACATAATCCTATTATGATTCAGTCTCATCCAGCCACAGGCCCCTGCAGTCTGCATTCAGTCACTACCATACACAGGATCTCACCTCCTGCAATATTCAGCCATGTGCTTCCACTGTCAGCACTCTTCCTGTTACCACCCTCACAGGTTCAGAGGAGCTGGAACTATAGAGGAGGCACCAGGTATTAATGCGCATTGACAGTACTCGCTGTCAGTGCACATTGAAATCAACATTGGTATCATGTGCATATTTTTTCTGCACAGAAATATGCAACATGTATGCATTTCTCTGCAGAGAAAAATACTCAAATGATACCAACATTGTGGTGTGAACAGGGCACATAGAAATCAGTTATTTTCTTTATGTTCTAGCAGAGACCTACGTTAGGAAAGTGCATGTCTCTCTGCACATGACATGGACAAGACCAAAGTAGTCTATGCAGATGAAATCTGCACCATCAATTCTTATGCATGAATGTTGTGAACAAGTCCCAACTGTTCCCGTAGTCTGCTATCCTATTTATCAGTTACAATATTTGGGAGTTTTGTTCAAGTTCAGTAAGGCCTCGTTCACAGCATATGTGCAAAAAATGGAAAATGTGTACAAATTTGACTTGCTTAAAATATTTTGGGCTTGTTGTAACACAGGTCTCTGCAGGGACATAAAGAAAACAATTGATTTCTATGTGCACTGTTCACACTATAATGTTGGTGTCAGGTGAGTTCTAATTTTTATTCCATTATTTAAAGCTATTTCTACAATAAACGTGGTTATATCTACAGCTTGCTGATCAGATACGATGTTCCGAGAGCTGTAGATCTGAATTTTTTTTTTTAGGGGTTCCCCGAGATCTCAGACTTTTTGCCAAGGGTTCCTCCACGGTAAAAAGGTTGAGAAACACTAGTGTAGTATGTAAAAATTGGCATTTATTGAAAGATAATTGATTGCACTTGCAAGAATTTCGACTAAATCTAATCTCTAAGTTGGGGTACTGCCATAATGTTAGACTTTCACATGAACGTGGCCCTGCCTGGTCCTCGGCATTGATTAGCATGTGCATGGAGAAAGGTAACCCCACGTGTAAAACAAAGTGGCTCCTCCTGCAAGTTAGTAATTTAATAATGCAAGAAGACACTGCAACATTGGGGTGAGGAGTAGAGAGATAGATTTGGGTGTCACCAGCATAGTGATGGTATATTTTCAAAGGTGTAGCTAAACTGTTTTGTTACCTGATGCAAAATGTAAGCAAGTACCCCACAGGATTTTACCAGAAGGAGATAGCACGGTCTCATATTTTCTTGAAAGCGCATCCATATAGGAACATATCAGATTCTACCAGCCACAATCCCTAAGGCCCCTTTCACACTGGGGTGGTGGGTGCGTCGACGGTAAAGCGCCGCTATTTTTAGTGGCGCTTTACCATCAATTTTGCGGCGCTATTCGGCCGCTAGCGGGACGCTTCTACCATCCGCTAGCGGCCGAGAAAGGGTTAAAACCACTGCAAAGCGCCTCTGCAGAGGTGCTTTGCCGGCGGTATAGCCGCGGTGCCCTATTCATTTCAATGGGCAGGAGCGGTGGAGGAGCGGTATACACACCGCTCTTTCAATGCTCCAAAGATGCTGCTAGCAGGACTTTTTTTACCGTCCTGCTAGCGTACCGCTCCAGTGTGAAAGCCCTTGGGGCTTTCACACTGGAGAGACAGCAGCGGCTGTTTCAGAGCGCTTTGCAGGCGCTATTTTTAGCGTTATAGCGCCTTCAAAGCGCCCCAGTGTGAAAGGGGTCTAAGCTGATTTTACCATGTAAATGTAGAGGTGACATCATCACTGCAATGTGCATAGCCTGTGCAGAGTGCTGAGCTGTGGGAGGGACCCAGAAGGCCCACCCACTACAGGCTGCCTGCAAAAAAAGAGGGGGCAGAGACAAGACCAGTCCCCCTGCGCAAAGAGAGAGAGCAGCAGCGGCTGGTCTTTCTTTCTAAAACTCAGGAGTTGTTTCATGCCAGATTACAGCATAGAGGACACCAAAAAACTGGAGAGTGCTAAATCTGGTGCAGCTTTGCATAGAAACCAATCAGATTCCATGTTTTCATCAAAAGCTTTCCCCGTCGGGAGAAGACAGTGATTATTGTTAGCAGCTATAACAGCAATAATTGCAAGTGAATCCTGCAGGCTGGTTGATCGATCAATCAACTTGGTACTTTCAGCCTGCCCATACAAGGTTCGAATCTCAGTCGGTTCCTGCTGAGATTCCAGCCGAAATTTGAACGTCTATTGCCGGCCTTACAATGGGCACATATGGAACAAATGTAAAATCTATCTAAAGAATTTTTTTTAATTTTTAGTTTTTGATAGAATAAGGCATGCATAGGACCCCGGTTAGGCTTCTTTGCTGTTTGTGTCTCAGTTAGGAAAATTCACTGTCACCAGAAAGAAAAGTGATAAGAACATTCAAAGTTTTCCATTTTTACCAGAACAAGAATAAAGGGGCAATCTTCCAATGGGGACACTTGTAAATAATATGATATCTCCGTCCCTTTGTAGAGATTTCTTCTCATTTCCTGTTGTGTGTCCAGGAATAGAAGTGAAGAGGAATCTCCCAATGGGATGGCATAAATTGATCGACAAGGGTTTGGCCATTCCCTACTTTATCAAAAATGGCAAAATAAGTTTTGGCTTTAAATATACTTAAAGCGGAGCTCCAACCATAAGGGGAAGCTCCGCTTGTTTGCGTCCTCCCTGCTCCGCTGCCACATTTAGCACCTTTAGCACCAGTCAGGGGGGAGCGGGTACCTGTTTTTGATAAGTATCCGTCCCCATTTCTGGGTGACCTCGTCGTGTTCGGCCTCCCTCCTCCTTCCCCTGCAGCCGGGCCATTTACGTAGCACAGTGCGCTTCACGTACGCTCAGTAGGGAACCGGTTGTGGAGCCGCAAGGCTTCACTGCCGGTTTCCCTTACAAGGAATGGCGGTGGCAGCAAATGAGAGCAGATTGAAAAATTTACTGGGGTGCCAACATCACGAGATCCCTGGACAGGTAAGTGTCCTACTATTAAAAGTCAGCAGCACAGTATTTGTAGCTGCTGACTTTTACATTTTTTGGTGGGGGGGGGGGGGGGCTGGAGCTCTGCTTTAATTATAGTTATAGATAATAATTATTTTTTTTGCTGAAAATACTGTATAACAGCAGTAGTTAGTATTATCTTATCCAAAGTTCAGCTCTTCAGTTTTGTCAACAGTTCAGCTTTAGGGTTATCCTGCAATATTAGGTTTATCCACCAACAAAGCAGGTGAAATCATAATCACAGATATCTATCTGAAAACTAGGGCTAGGGTTGAACAAATCTGCCCCGTTTTCATTTACAGAAGGATCAATGGGGGGTGAATCTAGATAATAAATTCTGGCCATTTTCAAGGCTATTAGGCTATTGTTAAGAAAGGGAACGGGGAGCTGGGTACTAAAATATTGAAAATGACATTTAAAATTAGATTAATATATAATCTCATACATTAAATATAATATAATATAATACAATACTTCTATGTGACTTTAATGACTGGGTATACATACACTTTCAATTTTAACAGATTAACATGAATATATATAACAGCGAAAGGAGAGATGTATCCTAGCTAGGGTTGAGTGGACCCGAACTGTAAAGTTCGGGTCCGTACCAAACTTTTGTGTTTTGGGGTCCCGGACCCGAACCCGAACAATTGACTGTATGTTTGGGTTCGGGTCCGGTGTTTGGCAATGTGCATGTAAAGTCGCACTTGTTTCCCGTGCTTAGAACTGTCCCTGCACAAAGTGTAATTTCTGAAGGAAAAAAAGTCATTTAAAACTCACTCGCGGCTATTAATTAATTGTCGTCTCCCGGCAATACATAGAAAAGTCATTGATAAAAAAAAAAAAAAGCTGTGGGGGTTCCCCCAAATTCAATTACCAGGCCCTTCAGGTCTGGTATGGATATTAAGGGGAACCCTGCCGCAAATTTTAAAAAAATGGCGTGGAGTGAGTTTTAGATGAGTGAGTTTTAAATGACTTTTTTGTCTTCAGAAATGACACTTTGTGCAGGGACAGTTCTAAGCACGGGAAAATAGCGCGAATAGTCCTCAGAAGTTCGGGTCCCCATTGACTTCAATGGGGTTCGGGTTCGGGGTCAAGTTCGGGTCAAGTTCGGTCCTGAACTCTAACTTTTTACCGAAGTTCGGCCGAACCCGTCGAACCCGAACATCCAGGTGTCCGCTCAACTCTAATCCTAGCACCACTCACCAAAAGTTTCAGAAAGTGAAAAAAATAGGCATTTGATTCATGGAAAAAATATTTTAATGAGATTATTATTATTATTATTCTTTTTTATAACAAATGTTTGGTAAGGAAACTCTCAAGCCAACAGATGTTGCAATAGTTCTTTTTTTCTTAACAAAAAAGCTAGCCAGTCATTAATAGCTTGATGCTTAATCCTTACATGTAATGAAATTCTACATCCATAAAGTAACTAGGTCACCATTCTTTATTGAAGACATTATCTCAAAAAAAATCTGCATTATGCCACAAAAGCAGATTTCAGAGCCTGAATTGGCTGTTTTACAATTCATGTAATAGTGGTTGTCAAGAAAAGCATCTGTATTTCTTAAGCTTGCTGGTGGTCTCACTGGCATTTTAAACTACTACAAGTATTTTTCTCTTCCTGGCTTAGGCAGAGTACTTGAATTATTCTCTAAGTGCATTTTAACAGTGTTAAAACCAGGGCGATTGTGTGGGTGTACCACTCTTAAGAGTGATTTATGATGGTTCATTGTCTATTAGTACAGAACAGCTAATTGATATCCAATACCATTACATGGATGTCTCCTGGCTAAATTACATAGCAATATACTCTGTTAAAGTATACTCACGCTCAGGGAACATCATTATCTATAACTGGGGTAGTTATATTGGCATTTAAAAAAATGTTGCCTTTAAGTCCCAACCAGATGAATGCAAGCAGTCTTTTCATTTAATCTTCTCGTCTTTCAATGCTTACAGAAATGTCACTCTACCCTGATTCTTTCCATTCCCCATGCTTGCATATTTTATGTTGTGTTCCATTCTTAAGAGAAAATTAAATACTATATTTATACAGAGATGGGGAGTGGCAGCATCCAGTACTTTATACTTGCATTTTGTTTGAACTCAATCGGCCCATTGAATCTCCATATAAAGGGAGTTCTTGACTGAACAATGCACAAGGGGAGCTATTGCGAATGCTATTGTCCGCATTCAGATATGCTCCACTCTGGGGGTTCTATCAAAGGTCACACATGGGAATAATTATCATACATTGGTACTGAGAAAAACAAGCCCCAGAGTGCCGATGTGTGAACATGGTTTGTGGCAGCTAAATGCATTGGTCAGTGACTTGGCATTGCTAGCTGAAGCCGTATTGGAAAAAAAAGATACAGAGCTGTATTGTCAGGAACCGGTCCTGAAGGGCCACTAACGGCAATGAACTGACATGCTTCTCCATTGAACACATCTGGGTAATTTCTGTTTGGGTAATTGCTGTTTAGTGGTCCTTAAGGACGGGTTTGCAAACCACAGCGAGTCAGCTTGTGTTGAATCCATGACAGGCCAGTTTTCACTGCAAGACAAACACAAACATATGGCTTGGTTTTACGGATGATTTGATGGTCTGTGGTCCTTCGGGACTGTGCAGTAAAAAATAAATTTATTGTAAGTACAAGAACTGTACTGTTATGTTATTGCTGCGTTGGTTAGGAAACTACAGAAACTTACTTCAACAATTCCTGAAGGTTTTCTTACTTTAAGGCCCAGCTCCAACTGAGAAATTTCTTATTGTAACTTCACTAAGTTTTTTATAAACGATAAAGTTCACATTGGATGTACAGACTCTCGAAGTGTGAGTTTGAGACTATAGACTGTTTAGTCATGGAGAAGATAGCACAGCACAGGATACAAAACATACAAAGAAAAAAAAATTACCTTGTTTCAGTAAGAAAAATATGAAAATAGGTAAACCATTAAAGTAATACAATTATGGGGAGGCTTGGTGAGGCTGGTGGTTCCCCATACCTGGACAGTCATTCAACTTGGATAATACAATTATTTTGTATATATTTGGTGAATGTTAATATGTTGCAATTGTATTGTGATAAATATAATTACTGTTATTTTGTTTGTAATGTAATTTTAAAAACTTTATGTGATTCTCTATTTTTGCTACAATTTTACAGAACCTGAGGAAGTGAGCCTTATTGCCCATGAAATGTGTTGTGCACCTGTTGGAACTCCCCAATCTGATCAGAACAGACAATAATAACGTGTTTTTTTAAATGTAAACTGTTCAGTAATGATTAGTGTTGAGCGAACCCGAACTGTAAAGATCGGGTCCGTACCGAACTTTAGGTTTTTCCCGAACCCGGACTTTGCGCAAAAGTCCGGGTTCGGGTTCGGGTTCGGCAATCTAATTACGCATTTAGAAATGCTTCAGGGGCCAGCCAATCACCTTTTGATTAGCTGGTGTGCCCTTAGAGGCCATCATAGCCATGCCTACTAATGGCATGGCTGTGATTGGTCAGTGCAACATGTGACCCAGCTTCTATATAAGCTAGAGGCACACAGCACACACGTCACTCTGCTTCAGAAAAGATAGGGAGAGGATCTTGGCTGCTGCTGTTGCTAATAGGGAGAGATTGTAAAATACATGAGGTAGTCCTGATTCTGCAATCTGAGGGAAAAGATAGAGAGATAGTGTAGTGTAGGGCCAGGTTCCTGTTGGTGCTTTCAGGGAGAGAGAATATTATATAGGAGTCCAGATTCAGAGATTAAAATCAGCGATCTGCATAGGTTTACCTGTTTGTGTTGCAGTGCACAGTCTTTTTACACTGCCATGAGCCCAGTGTCAGAGAAAATCTAACTTTTAGGGGGAAAAAAAAGGCACTTTATTGTGCTCTTTTCCAAAAGACCCATAGGGCAAAAAAAAAAAAAATTGCATTTTATTTTGATCGTGCAAAAAAAGACCCGTTTAAAAAAAAAATCCACTTTAATGTACGCTTGCAAAAATAGCCATTCAGGGCCACAAAAAATAGTTTGCAGTGTGTTATACATATGTGGAGGTGTGTGAAATAAACAATTTCTATATAGTTTTCTCCTACTGTGCTATACTAAAAAAACAACATTTTTTTGGAATAGCATTTTCTGCAGTTCTGTAGCTGTGCGATTCAGCGGTTACGTACTGTGGGTGTGTTCTGCTCTTCCAAAAAACGCCGTTTAGGGGCATAAAAAATAGTTTGCAGTGTGTTATACATATTTGGAGGTGTGTGAAATAAACAATTTCTATATAGTTTTCTCCTACTGTGCTATACTAAAAAAAAAAAAAATTTTTTGAATAGCATTTTCTGCAGTTCTGTAGCTGTGCGATTCAGCGGTTACGTACTGTGGGTGTGTTCTGCTCTTCCAAAAAACGCCGTTTAGGGGCACAAAAAATAGTTTGCAGTGTGTTATACATATTTGGAGGTGTGTGAAATAAACAATTTCTATATAGTTTTCTCCTACTGTGCTATACTAAAAAAACAATTTTTTTTTTGAATAGCATTTTCTGCAGTTCTGTAGCTGTGCGATTCAGCGGTTACGTACTGTGGGTGTGTTCTGCTCTTCCAAAAAACGCCGTTTAGGGGCACAAAAAATAGTTTGCAGTGTGTTATACATATTTGGAGGTGTGTGAAATAAACAATTTCTATATAGTTTTCTCCTACTGTGCTATACTAAAAAAAAAACATTTTTTTTGAATAGCATTTTCTGCAGTTCTGTAGCTGTGCGATTCAGCGGTTACGTACTGTGGGTGTGTTCTGCTCTTCCAAAAAACGCCGTTTAGGGGCACAAAAAATAGTTTGCAGTGTGTTATACATATTTGGAGGTGTGTGAAATAAACAATTTCTAAATAGTTTTCTCCTACTGTGCTATACTAAAAAAACAACATTTTTTTTGAATAGCATTTTCTGCAGTTCTTTAGCTGTGCGATTCAGCGGTTACGTACTGTGGGTGTGTTCTGCTCTTCCAAAAAACGCCGTTTAGGGGCACAAAAAATAGTTTGCAGTGTGTTATACATATTTGGAGGTGTGTGAAATAAACAATTTCTATATAGTTTTCTCCTACTGTGCTATACTAAAAAAACAAGATTTTTTTGAATAGCATTTTCTGCAGTTCTGTAGCTGTGCGATTCAGCGGTTACGTACTGTGGGTGTGTTCTGCTCTTCCAAAAAACGCAGTTTAGGGGCACAAAAAATAGTTTGCAGTGTGTTATACATATTTGGAGGTGTGTGAAATAAACAATTTCTAAATAGTTTTCTTCTACTGTGCTATACTAAAAAAACAACATTTTTTTTTAATAGAATTTTCTGCAGTTCTGTAGCTGTGCGATTCAGCGGTTACGTACTGTGGGTGTGTTCTGCTCTTCCAAAAACACCCATTTAGGGCAACATCCTAAATTTGGAAAATATGAGGAGAAGGTCAAAGGGACGTGGTGGCCCCGGTCGTGGCGCTGCTGGTAGAGCTCCTGTTGCAGGGAGAGGACGTGGTGGATCTGTGCCAGATACACGCACAAGTGAAACACCTTCCTCAGGTGTGAGTAGGCGACCGAGCCTGCGGCGGTATTTTGTCGCGCCTAATGAGGCTGTACGAATGTTTAGGCCAGGACAAGTACAGGCGATAGTAGATTGGGTTGCTGACAGTGACTCGGGTTCCTTCACATTGTCTCCCACCGACTCTTCTGATGAAAGATCAGAGTTGGCACATGAAACCCATGTCCATCAGTCTTTCACCTCACCCCCTTGCAAATCAGCCAAGCAGTCTAAACCCCAAATCATGCAGCAGTCTCTTCTGCTTTTCGATGACTCTGTTAGCAGGGTTTCCCAGGGCCATCCACCTAGCCCTGCCCCAGAAGTGGAAGAGATTGAGTGCACCGATGCCCAACCACTTATGTTTCATGATGAGTACATGGGAGGACCATCGCAGTACGTCTCGGATGAAGACGAAACACAGGTGCCAACTGCTGCTGCTTTCGCAATTGTGCAGACAGACAAGGAGGGCAGGGGTGAAGACTGGGTGGAAGATGATGTGGAGGACGATGAGGTCCTCGACCCCACATGGAATCAACGTTATGCAGGTGACCAGTGTAGTTTGGAGGAAGAGGCGGTGGTCACACAGAGCCACCAGCACAGCAGAAGAGGGAGCAGGGTGCAAAAGCGGAGCGTCCGTCCCCTAGACAGTATGTCTGCTACTGCCCAACGCAGCAAGGGACCAAGCACACCAAAGCCAGGTCCAAGGAGTTCCCTAGCGTGGCAGTTCTTCACACAATGTGCTGATGACAAGACACGAGTGGTTTGCAGGCTGTGCAATCAGAGGCTGAAGCGAGGCTTAAACGTTCTCAACCTGAGCACAACCTGCATGACCAGACATCTAAGTGCAAAGCACGAGCTGCAGTGGAGTAGACACCTCAAAAACCTAGAAAGGTCTCTGGCTCCTCCTGCTTCCTCTTCTGCTGCAGTCTCGGCCTCTTCATCCACCTCTGTAGTGACAGTGGCACCTGCCACCCCACAAACAGAGGATCTGCCAGCAACACTACCACCTGGGTCACCAACCATCTCCACAATATCCCATGGAAGCGTTCAGCTCTCTATCTCCCAAACATTGGAGCGGAAGAGGAAGTACCCCCCTAGCCACCCGCGATCCCTGGCCCTGAATGCCAGCATTTCAAAACTCCTGGCCTTTGAAATGCTGTCATTCCGTATGGTGGAGACGCAGAGTTTTAAAAGCCTGATGGCATTGGCTGTCCCACAGTACGTCGTGCCCAGCCGCCACTATTTTTCCAGACGAGCCATCCCTTCCCTGCACAACCAAGTGGGGGACAAAATCAGGTGTGCACTGCGCAATGCCATCTGTGGCAAGGTCCACCTAACTACGGATGCGTGGACCAGTAAGCACGGTCAGGGACGTTATATCTCCCTAACAGCACACTGGGTAAATGCAGTGGCGGCTGGGCCTGAGGCAGATAGAAGTTTGGCGCATGTCCTTCCACCACCGAGGATTGCAGGGCGCTTCAGTTTGCCTCCTGTTGCTAACGCCTCCTACTCCGCTTCCTCATCCTCTACCGCCTCCTTATCCGGTCAGCGTAACACCTTCACCACCAACTTCAGCACAGCCAGGGGTAAACGACAGCAGGCAGTTTTAAAACTTTCTTGTTTGGGGGAAAAAACCCACTCCGCGCAGGAGTTGTGGAGGGACATGGAACAACAGACCAATGAGTGGTTGCTGTCAGTGAGCCTCAAGCCCGGCCTGGTGGTGTGCGATAATGGGCGAAATCTCGTAGCAGCTCTGGGCCTAGCCGGTTTGACGCACATCCCTTGCCTGGCGCATGTGCTGAACTTGGTGGTCCAGAGGTTCCTTAAAAATTACCCCAATATGCCAGAGCTGCTGCAGAAAGTGCGGGCTGTGTGTGCGCACTTTCGGCGTTCTCACCCTACTGCTGCTCGCCTATCAGCGCTGCAGCGTAACTTCGGCCTTCCCGCTCACCGCCTCATATGTGACGTGCCCACAAGGTGGAACTCCACCTTGCACATGCTGGCCAGACTGTGCGAGCAGCAGCAGGCGATAGTGGAGTTTCAGCTGCAGCAATCACGCGTGAGTCGCTCTGCGGAACAGCACCACTTCACCACCAATAACTGGGCCTCCATGCGAGACCTGTGTGCCTTGTTGCGCTGTTTCGAGTACTCCACCAACATGTCCAGTGCCAATGACGCCGTTCTTAGCGTTACTATCCCAGTTCTATGCCTCCTTGAAAAAACGCTTCGGGCGATGATGGAAGAGGATGTGGCACAGGAGGATGAGGAGGAGGAGGAGGAAGCGGGATCATTTCAAAGGCTTTCAGGGCAGTCTTTCACAAGTGGCTACGAGGGTGGGTTCCTGCACCAACAAACGCCAGGTACACAATTGTCCGGCAGAAAGGGCACAGTTCTGGAGGATGACGAGGTGGAGGAGGAGATGGAGGAGGAGGAGGAGCCATTTTCACAGCAGGGTGGCACCCAGACCAGCTCGTTGCCATCACTGGTGCGTGGCTGGGGGATACAGAGGACACAGACGATACACCTCCCACAGAGGACAGCTTTTCTTTGCCTCTGGGCAGCCTGGCACACATGAGCGATTACATGCTGCAGTGTTTCCGCAATGACCGCCGAGTTGCCCACATTTTAACTGGTGCTGATTACTGGGTGGCCACCCTGCTGGATCCCCGTTACAAGGACAACGTACCGTCCTTAATTCCCTCACTGGAGCGGGATCGTAAGATGCGCGAGTACAAGCGCACGCTGGTAGACGCGCTGCTGGTGGCATTCCCACCTGACAGCGGGCGTACGGTGGAAGCACAAGGCGAAGGCAGAGGAGGAGGAAGAGG
The DNA here is from genome assembly GCA_029206835.1 of Rana muscosa. Classification (NCBI taxonomy): domain Eukaryota; kingdom Metazoa; phylum Chordata; class Amphibia; order Anura; family Ranidae; genus Rana; species Rana muscosa. The sequence continues at coordinate 95,011,632 of CM055120.1, read as the reverse complement.
TCGCCAACGCAGCCGGGGCACCGGCAGCACCTCAGAAGGCAGGGTTAGCATGGCTGAAATGTGGAAAAGCTTTGTCAGCACGCCACAACAACCAGCACCACCAGCTGAGATGGAACGTCTTAGCAGGAGGCAGCATTTCACCAACATGGTTGAGCAGTATGTGTCCACAGGCCTACACGTACTGGATGACGGGTCTGCCCCCTTTAACTTCTGGGTCTCCAAATTGGGCACATGGCTTGAGCTTGCCCTTTATGCCTTGGAGGTGCTGGCCTGCCCTGCAGCCAGTGTATTATCTGAACGTGTTGTGACAGCAGGAAGGTAAAGTCACCTGGTTGCATCCAGGGGGGTAGATATATTTCGCCCAGATTCAGGCTTTACGCCGACTTATACAACTAGGTGGAGAGTTGTATAAGGCTAGTGGGCTCATGGATGACTCATACCTCTAGGGAGAGGGCTGGGCGTCGTGCAGACAGGGAGTTGATGAGACCAGCTGAAGATTGTCAGCTCATTTAGGCCTCTATAAGAACTCCCAGCTTCATTAGATGTTAGCTCATGCCTGGAACCAGACCTGTGTGGACTGTCTAGGGAGAGTGAACCCCTGTGCGGTGAGACAAAGCCTGTGTGGCTATTTGCTTGGACATTTAAAACCAGGGACTTAGGGACTAGGACAGCACTAGGCTGATCCCAGTTGTTAGTTAGGAAACCTGTATGTTTAGTCAGAGGTCAACTTGACCAGGATTTATTTTGGTTATGTTTCTTTTGCTTTGCTGTGTTTTGTCACTGTAAATAGAAAATAAACCGCACCTTTTTGATTTTGAAAACCACAACCTCCGTTTGCTGGGCCTGTTTTGTGTGGGGAGCCCATCCCGGGGGTCACACACACCCGCTGCCGAGCTAACCCCCTCACAGTTGGTGGAGAACCAGTGGCAGTTTTTTTTTAAGCCAGCATGGAGGAGATACTGAAACAGCTGGCTCTAGCAAATGCCAATCAACAGCAGACAAATGCAGGTTTGCAAAGGAGCCTTGCAGCCCAGCAGCAAGCTCATCAACAGAGCCTTGCAGCCCAGCAGCAAGCTCACCAACAGAGTCTGGAAGCTCAGCAACAAGCCCAGCAGCAATCTGAGGCCCGCTTCATAGACCTGTTACAGAAGCAAGAGCAGAGACTACAACAAATGGAAGCAGTAATGCAGCAACGTCCGCAGACCAGTGAGGAAAGCCGTCCCACTAATACCGCGTCCTTTGGGGTGAGTCGTTTATTGACAAAAATGACTGGAGAGGATGATCCAGAGGTATTTTTGACCACATTTGAAAGGACCGCTGAAAGAGAAAAGTGGCCTGAGGAGCAGTGGGCTGGACTGGTGGCTCCTCTGTTAACTGGTGAATCGCAGAAAGCTTACTATGACCTAGAGCCTAACCAAGCAAAAGACTATGTGATGCTAAAAGCTGAAATTTTGGCAAGGCTGGGTGTCACCCAGGCTGTCCGGGCTCAGCGTGTGCATAACTGGACTTTCCAGCTTGGAAAACCCCCCAGGTCTCAAATGTATGATCTCATTCACCTGAGCAGAAAGTGGCTACAGCCAGAGACTTTGTCCGCACCAGAGATTGTGGAACGTGTTGTAATGGATCGGTTTTTGAGAGCCCTTCCTACTGCCATCCAAAAGTGGGTAAGCCATGGAGACCCAGAGACGGCCGATGGTCTTGTGGATCGTGTGGAGAAATACTTGGCTACAGAGAACCTGACGGCCTCTTCCAGAGACACTCGGACTTTCCACCCTAAGACCAGACCATCCCCAGGGGCGGATAAGAGGATTCCAAGGGGTGAGGGTGGAGAGAGTGAGAGGGTGGGAGCTCTACCCCAAGTTTGGCGAGAACAGCCTGGGAAATCAGCGGCTCAAGAGGCGGCAAGAAGGATCGTTTGCTACCGCTGCCGGCAAGCGGGACATATTGCAGCCAATTGCCCGGTTGTGGAGGAACCCATGCAGTGTGACTTTCTGACGGGCAGACGTCAGTCGCTGTGTGCGACAGTCGCATGCACTGCCATTCGAGGAACTGAGAAACATTTATGCAAAATGTGTGTTAATGGTAGAAATGTTGTGGTATTGCTGGATTCAGGTAGCCTTGTGACCCTGATAAAGGCTGAGTTAGTTAAAACAGAGGTCTCTGGGAATAGCAAGGTAGCTGTTATTTGTGTGCGTGGGGACACCCGAGAGTATCCAGTGACTACAGTGTGTTTCGAGACCCCCAAAGGTACCCTCTCTCATCCAGTGGGCTTAGTATCTCAGTTACCGCATGACGCCATTGTGGGAAGGGATTTTCCGAAGTTCTGGGAACTGTGGGATGATCCTGAGCCCCTCACTGGTGCCCCTATGTACCAGGAATGTGATAGCCAGAACTCCCCTGAGAGTGGTGAGGACTCTCCGGAATTTCCCTTATCAGTATTGGCAGGGGAGACTCAAGAAACTGGAGAGGAGCCCACCTCCTCAGACGAAAACCTACCGTCTGTGGAGTTTTCTGATCTTGAGGTTCACAGGGAAAACTTTGCCACAGAACAGTTGAAAGACCCCGCCCTAATAAAGGCACGGGAAAACGTAGTGAAAATAGATGGCGAGTTAGTGAACCCAGATAATACCTGCACTTACCCATACTTCAGCGTAGAGAAGGACCTACTGTATCGGGTGGCAAAAAGGGCAGAAGAAACCGTTGAGCAGCTTGTGGTGCCCAAACCTTACAGGAAGTTGGTGTTGGAGTTGGCCCATGGGCACATTCTTGGAGGTCATCTGGGGACAGAGAAAACCCGAGAGAGGGTATTACAGAGATTCTATTGGCCGGGGGTGATGAAGGACGTAGAAAATTATTGTTCCTCCTGCCCTGTGTGTCAGAGGTTGGCCCCGATGCCACATTTCCGTAGCCCGCTGGTCCCTCTACCCATCATTGAGGTCCCGTTTGAGAGGATCGCCATGGATTTGGTAGGTCCTATAATCAAGTCCGCTAGGGGGCACCAGTACATATTAGTTATAATGGACTATGCCACCCGTTATCCAGAAGCGATCCCTCTCCGAAATACCTCGGCCAAAACCATAGCCAAAGAGCTATCTCTTGTTTTTAGCCGGGTGGGTATTTGTAAAGAACTGCTTACGGACCAAGGTACACCCTTTATGTCCCGGGTTATGAAAGAGCTGTGTAAATTGTTCAAAGTGACGCAATTGCGTACGTCTGTGTATCACCCCCAAACCGATGGGCTGGTTGAAAGATTCAACAAAACCCTAAAACAAATGTTGAAGAAAGTGGTGGATAGAGATGGAAAGGATTGGGACTGTTTACTTCCTTATTTGATGTTTGCTATTAGGGAGGTGCCCCAATCCTCTACGGGATTCTCCCCCTTTGAGTTACTGTATGGGAGACACCCAAGAGGGCTGTTGGATATTGCCAAGGAAACTTGGGAAAGTGAGAGTTCTCCCCACAGGAGTGTGATTGAGCATGTCGCCCTGATGCAAGATCGAATTGCACAGGTAATGCCCATCGTGAAGGAACATTTGGCCCAAGCGCAGTTGGCACAGCAGAGAGTGTACAACCGTGGAGCCAAGACCCGTACCTTTTCCCCGGGGGATAGGATATTGGTACTTGTCCCTACGGTTGAAAGTAAATTCCTTGCCAAATGGCAAGGCCCCTACGAGATAATGGAAAAAGTGAGCGAAGTGAATTACAAGGTCAGACAACCAGGAAGGCGAAAGCCCGAACAGATCTATCACGTTAATCTGTTGAAAGCCTGGAGGGATAGAGAGTCCCTAGTCGCAGACACTTGGTCACCAGCTCAAACTGGTTGTGTGATTCCTGAGGTTGGAATAGCAGCCACCTTGTCACAACCCCAACAACAGGAGGTTAAGGAGTTTGTGCTTCGCAACAAGGAGGTATTCTCTGAGCTGCCGGGACAAACATCTGGGGTAGAGCATGACATCATTACCCCGCCCGGTGAAAGGGTGAAGTTAAAACCCTATCGGATCCCAGAGGCTCGACGGGAGGCAATACGGGAGGAAGTACAGAAAATGCTGAACTTAGGGGTGATAGAGGAGTCCCAAAGTGATTGGTCTAGTCCCATCGTGTTGGTGCCTAAACCGGATGGGAGCTGGCGATTTTGTAACGATTTTCGTCAGTTGAACAAAGTTACAAAATTTGACACCTACCCCATGCCACGTATAGATGAGTTGATCGACCGGCTGGGAACAGCCCGATACATGACGACTCTTGACCTCACAAAAGGGTATTGGCAAATCCCCCTGGCCAAGTCGGCCAAAGAGAAAACCGCATTTGTAACCCCAGACGGGGCGTTCCAATATAAAAGAATGCCGTTCGGGTTACAGAATGCGCCGGCCACATTCCAGCGGAAAATGGACCAGATGCTGAGGCCCCATCGGAAGTATGCTGCGGCTTACCTGGATGACGTAATTGTCCATAGCACAGATTGGGCCTCACATCTGCCAAAAGTGCAAGCAGTCCTGGACTCTGTTCGGGAAGCGGGGTTTACGGCTAACCCCAAGAAGTGTACCATTGGGCAGGAGGAGGCCAAATATCTTGGGTACACCATTGGGAGGGGAGTAATAAAACCCCAACTCAACAAAGTCGAGGCCATCCAGAGTTGGCCACGTCCCAACAGCAAGAAGCAGGTACGAGCCTTTCTGGGAATCGCTGGGTATTATCGGCGATTCATTCCCCACTTTGCTTCTAAGGCTGTGCCCCTAACCAACCTGACGAAGGGGAAAGGGTCGGTCATGATTAAATGGACCCCCGAGGCTGAGGCAGCATTCCAATTCTTGAAACAAGCCTTATGTAGCCAGCCAGTGTTGTACTCACCCGACTTCTCTAAAGACTTTGTCGTACAAAGTGATGCGTCAGATGTGGGGTTAGGAGCAGTATTGTCCCAGGTCTGGAACGGGGAAGAGCACCCAGTCATTTACCTCAGCAGGAAGTTGAAGTCCCATGAGGTAAATTACGCCACCGTTGAAAAGGAGTGTTTAGCGGTGAAGTGGGCTCTAGATTCCCTTCGGTACTACCTGCTAGGTAGGCACTTTGACATGGTTACGGATCACGCTCCGTTAAAGTGGATGGCTCAAAACAAGGAAACAAATAGAAGAGTGAATAGGTGGTTCCTGGCCCTCCAGGAATTCAACTTCACAGTAAAGCATCGCCCTGGCGTTCAAATAGGGAATGTGGATGCTTTGTCTCGAGTACATGAATGCCTGATTGCTGGTGTTCCAACCCCGAGGTTAAAACAAGAGGGGGGGGTATGTGACAGCAGGAAGGTAAAGTCACCTGGTTGCATCCAGGGGGGTAGATATATTTCGCCCAGATTCAGGCTTTACGCCGACTTATACAACTAGGTGGAGAGTTGTATAAGGCTAGTGGGCTCATGGATGACTCATACCTCTAGGGAGAGGGCTGGGCGTCGTGCAGACAGGGAGTTGATGAGACCAGCTGAAGATTGTCAGCTCATTTAGGCCTCTATAAGAACTCCCAGCTTCATTAGATGTTAGCTCATGCCTGGAACCAGACCTGTGTGGACTGTCTAGGGAGAGTGAACCCCTGTGCGGTGAGACAAAGCCTGTGTGGCTATTTGCTTGGACATTTAAAACCAGGGACTTAGGGACTAGGACAGCACTAGGCTGATCCCAGTTGTTAGTTAGGAAACCTGTATGTTTAGTCAGAGGTCAACTTGACCAGGATTTATTTTGGTTATGTTTCTTTTGCTTTGCTGTGTTTTGTCACTGTAAATAGAAAATAAACCGCACCTTTTTGATTTTGAAAACCACAACCTCCGTTTGCTGGGCCTGTTTTGTGTGGGGAGCCCATCCCGGGGGTCACACACACCCGCTGCCGAGCTAACCCCCTCACAGTGTATTTAGCACGGCAGGGGGCGTTATCACAGACAAGCGCATCCGTCTGTCCAGAGCCAATGTGGACAAGCTCAGGTTCATTAAAATGAACCAGGCATGGATCCCACAGGACTTGTCCGTACCTTGTGCAGAATAGACATGTATACCGGTGTTGTGACAAAAACTGTCCGGCCATCGGATTGTGTCCGGCCCATACTGCGAAGGCGCAGCGCTTGCGCAGTACAGAGGACAAGGAGATTCACAAAATCTCCGAAGATGAACGGCGCCTGCGCTGTGAGAGCAGGTTCAAGCCCCACCATCCAAGTGGACATACGGTAGCACATAGTAACAGGGCCCCTCACGGGCTCGGTTCGATCGCCACGCTTCGGGCTCGGCTTGAACCACGGATGGTGTGGCCTTCACCTGAACTCACCACGCAGGCGCCGTTCGTCTTGGGAGATTTTCGAAATCCCCTTGTCCTACATACTGAGCAAGCGCAGTACAGGGTGGACACTATTTGACGGGGGACAGAATTCGACACATCACCGGCCTTACCCAGCCATTGTTGTATTTTTTAACCAGTGTTGGCTACCTCGTCCTCCTCCACCGCCGCTTCCACCTACACAGCCACACCCACCGCCACCTCAACCTCCTACTCCATATGGACCTCGTCCTCCTAGGTCAAGATTATAATTTTTATTTTATTTTTTTGTAGCGTACAGATCCTTTCCCCCTTACCTGCCTTTATGTTGTTGGCTCCTCGCAGGAGGGAGAAAGGCACACCGCACTACCAGCCCGTACCCTCCTATATAAAGAGGTTGAGCGGTGTACTTGACGGGCCGTGTCCACAGCCGGAGTCAAAACTCCTCCAGAGGATGATTCTCACCTCTACTGTAGGTAGAGGCAAGTCCTTTAATTCCCAGTAAAGTCAATGTCCACACCAGCTGAAATTACAACTCTTATTCTCTCATGGCAAAATAAACTCTACTCGGATAGAAAAGGTTAGAGCAAAGAAACAGGACAGCTTAAGGTGTGGAGGAGATCCAGGCACAAACGTAGCACATTCACTTCACTGCTTAGGTTTCTCAAACAGTTTTAGGTGCACGGTCTCTGCCACAGACCTTGAGGTTGGTCTCTGCCACAGACCAGGTGTACAAGGCCCCTGCCACGGACCTGGAGAACTTTGGTCTCTGCCACAGACCAGGGTGTATAAGGCCCCTGCCACGGGCCGGGTGAATAAGGCCTCTGATACAGTCAAGATGACCTTGAGCTTCTCCTTCTACGAACCTAGCCCATATCAAGGGGAAGACATCTCTCCAGGGAGTCAACAGACCCTTCCTTCACCGTGACTCCTGCATCGGTCCATCAGAATGATCCTCCCTTCCCTGGAACATGGTCCCCTACACGAGGCGGCACCCTAAGACTCCTCGACCCTTAGAGGACTCCAGACGAAGGCTCTGGACTCCAGGCTTTACTCCCGCACCTAGGCCTCCATACCCAGGGCAGCAGGAACTCCAGGATAGTACCTCACCCTGGGCTAAAGGTACCCGAGATGGAACAGGAACACATGCACCCAGGCCGAAGGCACCTGGGCGTGGACCCCACTGGACATCAGCCCCCAGGCCAAAGGTCTGCCCCTTTTATATGCTCTCCCGGCATGCACAGCAGGTTCCCCGCCCCGCTGTACTACTGCCAAGAGGAGACACAAAAGACACAGCACTGTATCGGCGGTTCAACCCTAGCCTACCATGGCAGCGTCACCTGTAGGCCGCAGGGAACTGCACACCAATACTGTTCCCCGAGGACAAAATGGTCCATGAATCCTACAGAATTAGGGTGTTTGAGCCTATTTACCACTCAAACACTTCCCTTAAATTTAGCACCCCGCTACATTTTTATTTCAAAGTATTTTATTTTCCCACTAGCTTATTCATTAAATTGAATAATTTATTCTAGAAAGGGCATATTCTGGGGCATTCCCACCATATGTGTGGCATCGTGCCGTTGAGTTTCTGAGGTTCTTAATGACTTCCCGTACCTCTTCTGCTGAAAAGGGGGCCTCCAGCATAATTTTTTATTTTTTTATTTTTCTTATGTTATTTTAAGTTATTTCCCTATCCACATTTGTTTGCAGAGCACTTGCCATGCTCTTAACAACATTGTGCTGCCATTTGCAGCCCTCTAGCCCTTTCCATTACTTTTTTAGAACCTTTTTAGTCCTTAGAAGTCCGGGTCCCCATTGACTTCAATGGGGTTCGGGTTCGGGTCCGGGTTCGGGTTAAAGTTCGGTCCCGAACCCGAACTTTTTTCCGAAGTTCGGCCGAACCCGTCGAACCCGAACATCCAGGTGTCTGCTCAACTCTAGTAATGATAAGCGCTGCACAAACTGTTGGCGCTATATAAATCCTGTATAATAATAATAATATAAATGATGTGTAGAAAAGCTAAGGGCAGGGATCGTTAGGGCAAACTGTGAACCTTTACTTATACATACAGCATGTCAATACGTAGTGTGTTTGGATATAAGTAAGGTATGAAAAACAGTATCATCGAGGCCTATGATATGAATTTTTTTTTCATCAATAAATGTTTTTAAGCAAATAAAAATAAAATAAATGTTATCTTAAACTAGTTTTTGACGTTGTATTGCTCCATATTGGAGCCCTAAAAGTCCCATTAACTCTTTAGTGCTTCTTGTGACTTTATTTGCACATTGGTGCCTGATTGGTCAGTTCCAGTGCCATCTGGTTTATTTTACATTTAAGAAGCTATAGAAACTTACTTCAACAATTAATGAAGGTTTTCTTCATTTAAGCCCAGCTCTGACTGTTTGACAAATTGCTTATTGCAACCTCAGTGGTATTTATAAACTATCCAGTTCACATTGCATATACCGACTTTTGAAGTGTGAATTTGAGACAAAATACAGTTTGATCATGAAGGTGAAAGTAGATACAGTACAGGGTAAAAAAACAAACAAAGAAAAAAAAAAAATGTTTTCAGTAAAAAAAATATGAAAATGAGTATACCATTAAAACTCAAATAATACAATTACTCCTACATAATTCATCTTTTACATGCCAATGAAGCTAAAAAAACAACTCTAATACCATGGAAATGCACTTTTCATCCCATGCAAATATATTTTAATCTTATAATTTAAAATTAATAGTAAGATCTGGTGTGCTCTGTGCTGTCCAAATTGCTGATTTGAAGCAGAACGTCACTGCATCTGAGCACCACAAACCAAAAACACTATTTAATTCATTTTTAATATTAAAAACAAACTCACCCCATCCATCCTTGTCACCATGCTTTATTTTGCCGAGAATTCATGTTGAAAAACACCCCCTAGCATTTCTAGACATGGCCATCTTGAGTAAGGGTTGAAGATTCATGTTTTTTATGCAGAATAGGGGATAGGGGATGTAGAAGAAGAGGGGGGATGGAAAATTTAAGGATAGGTAATTTTAGGCTATATTATTACTTTAAATGTTACCATTTATCTCTTATGTTTTATTCAACAAGAAAGAAAAAAACAAGGATTGGCTTTATTTATGACTCATAGATTAATCCTGCACTGGGATCCTGGTCTTTGCCATGGATATTTAAACAAGAAACACAGTGGTCTGTTTCTCATGCCGTGTACACACGATCGAGTTTCACGGCGGTGAAAACACCACCGTGAAACCCGACGGGAAAAATGAGGACCGGCTTGGTCCCTTACACACGGCCGTTTTTCACGACATGTTTTCTCTTGGTCGAGAAAACCGGCCGTGTGTAGGCTCCCTAGCAGTGTTTCCCTATGGGAAAACTGCCGAGCAAAAAAATGCCGTGATTCGCGACGAGAAAAATTAGAGCATGTTCTAGTTTTTCTCGTCGTGATTCTCGCAGTTTTTCTCGTCGGGAAAAATGCTGAAGAGCCTACACACGGCCGTTTTTCTCGTCCAAGAGAAAAAATTTAATTTTTCCAGACGAGAAAAGTGATCGTGTGTACGCGGCATAAGTCTCCATATTTTAACTGAAGAAAGTGATCCTGATGAAGACATTTTTTTAAGCAAGCAGGGAGCCCTGGAGAGATGACTACAAAGGCTTCATAAGGCAGGCAGAATTCAGAGAGTAGTTCAAGTTCAATCCTGGGACAATAACAGGGCAATCCAAACTAGCAATCTACTTCTCCACTGCTGTAGGTGGCATTCTTCAGCAGTGGCATTGTTGTTGGAGAGGTAATCAAGAGGAACAGGGTTCTTCTATGGTTTTCTGGGTCACTGAGGAAGGCTCATGTGACCCAGGCAGCCATCTTGGGTTAGGCAGAACCTAATTAAGGCTCTGGCTCCCAGGTTTGGTGCGCATTTGCAAGTTGGTAAAGTAGGGATAGGTACTCCTTTTAGAGACAGTACTAGTGGTAGAGAAGGGTAAAGTACCTGACAAGGGGGAAAGTGTAGAGTTGCAAATATTTTGGACATCATCTTGTTTGGGTACGAGATGGCCAGGCTGCACTTTACTCTCTTTACAGATCAGTGGCAGCTGGTGTTTTGTTTTTGTTTTGTTTTTTTTGGGGGGGCGCTGTTTGCCAGTCGGTCCGGCACTTAACCCATCGTGGCGGGTGGCAGGCAGCGTGGTGCAGCGGCTCGGCTCCCCTCTTCCTTCTAGGCATCCAATAGGATCGCCTGTACTTTCAGTCAATCGGGTGACCAGTGTCAAAACCCGCTACCTGATTGGCAGGGAGGAGGATCAGTGTTACAACAGCGAATATTGATTTGCTGTTGTAACACACCTGGGTGGGCTCAGAGCGTACTCTCTGTAAATCGAGCCCACCCATATTAAAGCCTATTAGAGCCTCTGGCTCTAATCAGTGCTTCGAAAAAACAGCCCCTCCACATTGGAATCCATGCACTGGTGTCCTGAAAGGGGCTGGATGCATGGACAGGGGAGGAGGCGATGGAAGAGGGGGTGGCGCCTGTGCGCCCTTAATGGACCGGCTTCCCCTGTTACAGATGCTGTCAGACTTGCTGGTACTCTTAACATTACTGGAAACTGACTGCACCCAGTTGGGCAGCCTTGCCACCAGGTTTGCTGTGATCTGTTGCTGTACTATTTCAATACAAGTTTTTCATGCACCTTACTGTGTGAATTATTTCCCCTGCACTATGCTGCACCCCACCTACAAGCAGGCTGGGCAGGGAGCAAGTGAAGGTAAAGGCCAAGGTATAGGAACAGGTCAAGGGAGCTTGAGGCACAAGTTGCAAACACTATCACAAGCATGACACTAAGGGCTTGGCAGAAAAAGGGGGAGGGGGGTCACAAGGCCCCTGAGATTTTGCCGGGATCGGCACCACTTTGTACCGCAAACCATCAGCAGGAAACTCTCTGCTTCATGCAGCCAGCTCCCATCCGGATCCTCTAAAAGCTAGTATTCCCTTTGGGCAATACCTTAGGCTGAAGCGCAATTGCAGCAATATTCAAGACTTTGAAATAGAGGCCAAAGCCCTTCAAAACTGATTTCTACAGAGAGGATACAGTAGGCGGTGCCTCAAAAAGGCCTATCTAAGAGCCAAGCACCTAAATCGCAAGCCCCTTATTCATGGCCCCAAAAAAACTAAAATTAATGATAGCTTGAGGTTAATTACTCGTTTTTCGGGTCACCATCGTCAGATGCCTGACCTATTAGAAAAGCACTGGCACCTCTTTTTGAGGGACCCCTTAGTTTCCAAACATTTAAAAGATCACCCCGAAATTACCTTTCGCAGGCCCAAATCACTTAAAGACTCTATGGTCCACAGCCATTTTTCTCCCAAAAGCTCACTACCCAAATATTTGGGTAGTAGACCTTGCCATAAGTGTAAATTTTGTCGCTACATTCTTTCATCAAGCAGTATTCTTCTGCCTGATGGTTGACTGTATAAACCCAACTTCTTAGCGACATGTCAATCTGTGGGTATTGTCTATATTATGATCTGTAACTGCTCAGCGTTCTATATTGGCAAGACCAAACGACATTTCTTTGACAGGATCAAAGACCATGTCTCCTTAGTGTTGGGCAAAAAGATGGAAACGCCCATCAGCAGACACATGGGTCTCTATTATGGTTTTGCTGATTCATGCATGCATTTCTTTGCCTTAGAACATGTGCCCCCCACTATCAGCGGGGTGATTTTGATAAAAACCCTTTTTCAACGTGAGGCCAAATGGATATCAAACTTAAATGCCCTTAATTACCCTGGCTTAAATGAAGCTCTCAGCTTCAAACCTTTTTTATAATTTATGTTTTCCTCTTCTTCTCTCCTTTATGTACCCATGATTGTTAATGAAACTATTCAGGATGGAGGCCTGTTTCTAACAATATTCAGTGTTCTAAACAAATCTGCCCATGCAATGAACACACTCCTTCCATTAGAGCTCTATCCTATCTATATTTGCTAACTACATTTGTATATACAATATGTTTGTGGTCCCACTGTTCTTAATTGTGAGTGTTGTGAGCAGAGAGGTAGCCCATCTGATTGTCATCTTGATACTCAGTCTTTCCATGTTAAAACTTTTTTATATAGAAATATATCATATTTTTCTTGGTACTTATCAAACCAGGCTTTTTCCTTTTCCATTGTATGACTTGTATAGACGCCCGGGGCATCTTCATTGGCTTTCCTAATCAATGTTTCCCCAATTTATGTTTGCCCCTTTAAACATAAGTGCATGTGGATGCCTGGGTGATTCTCTTTTTTTCCCCGGATTCTGCCCACTCCACCGGCCACCATTTCCTCTCTGTTTTGGATTGAGTTGACGGTTCGGGTTTTATCCCATCCACGCACTATCTCTGCCTCTGCAGGATTTCACTTAAACCTGGCAAATGGCCTCTTCCAAAATGGCGATCATAACCCATTTCTCCACCTATACAGTCCGTTTGGTTTTCCGGGGCCTCCAGCGCAAATGCGCATATTGCACTTCTGACACGTCCATGGTGTGCGAATGACGTCAGATGCACGCACACCGGACGGAGTTAAAAACGGCACTTCCTGACGCTATTATCTGTCATTCCCAGTGAGCTGGCCACAGAGCGCACCACGCTGCTCTTGGATAGGGATGAGCTTCGTGTTCGAGTCGAACATACGTTCGACTCGAACATCGGCTGTTCGATCGTTCGACGAAGATCGAACGATTTGGGCCGTTCGCGCCAAATTCAAGTGACGCGAACGGCCCACAATGCACTACGCCATCGCAGTGTCATCCAGGCGCTGTGATTGGCCAAGCATGCACTGTGACCCCGCATGCTTGGCCAATCACAGCGCCGGCAGCGAGGAGAGCAATGATTGGCCACAGGCAGGATGCCTGTGGCCAATTATTGCTGAGGGTGTTTAGTACACGCCCCACACTATAAAAGGCCGCCAGCACGGCGGCCTAGTGTAGTGTGTTCCGGAGCAGGGATAGAGCAGCATAGGCAGGGACAGTGACTGTTATTTCTTTCTTGCTTAACCTGGATTCCTTTAGTTTAGGGAAAGAGAAGGATAGGTAGGGAGAGTGTCAGTGTGTTTTGTGCTTGTGCTATAGTGTGCTTAAAAAAAACATTTATTCTAGGGACAGAAAACTGTAGGTAGGGACAGTGTCAGTTTCTTTCACTCTGCAAGTCCTTGTTTCCAGGGACCTGGAAGGACAGTGAGTGAATTGTCCTTGTGCTATATTGTGCTTAAAAAAACATTTATTCTAGGGACAGAAAACTGTAGGTAGGGAGAGTGTCAGTTTCTTTCACTCTGCAAGTCCTTGTTTCCAGGGACCTGTAAGGACAGTGAGTGAATTGTCCTTGTGCTATATTGTGATTAAAAAAAACATTTTTTCTAGGGACAGAAAACTGTAGGTAGGGAGAGTGTTTTTTTTCTTTCACTCTGCAAGTCCTTGTTTCCAGGGACCTGGAAGGACAGTGAGTGAATTGTCCTTGTGCTATATTGTGCTTAAAAAAAAACATTTTTTCTAGGGACAGAAAACTGTAGGTAGGGAGAGTGTTTTTTTTTTTTCACTCTGCAAGTCCTTGTTTCCAGGGACCTGTAAGGACAGTGAGTGAATTGTCCTTGTGCTATATTGTGCTTAAAAAAAACATTTATTCTAGGGACAGAAAACTGTAGGTAGGGAGAGTGTCAGTTTATTTCACTCTGCAAGTCCTTGTTTCCAGGGACCTGTAAGGACAGTGAGTGAATTGTCCTTGTGCTATATTGTGATTAAAAAAAACATTTTTTCTAGGGACAGAAAACTGTAGGTAGGGAGAGTGTTTTTTTTCTTTCACTCTGCAAGTCCTTGTTTCCAGGGACCTGTAAGGACAGTGAGTGAATTGTCCTTGTGCTATATTGTGCTTAAAAAAAACATTTATTCTAGGGACAGAAAACTGTAGGTAGGGAGAGTGTCAGTTTATTTCACTCTGCAAGTCCTTGTTTCCAGGGACCTGTAAGGACAGTGAGTGAATTGTCCTTGTGCTATATTGTGATTAAAAAAAAACATTTTTTCTAGGGACAGAAAACTGTAGGTAGGGAGAGTGTTTTTTTTCTTTCACTCTGCAAGTCCTTGTTTCCAGGGACCTGTAAGGACAGTGAGTGAATTGTCCTTGTGCTATATTGTGATTAAAAAAAAACATTTTTTCTAGGGACAGAAAACTGTAGGTAGGGAGAGTGTTTTTTTTCTTTCACTCTGCAAGTCCTTGTTTCCAGGGACCTGTAAGGACAGTGAGTGAATTGTCCTTGTGCTATATTGTGCTTAAAAAAAACATTTATTCTAGGGACAGAAAACTGTAGGTAGGGAGAGTGTCAGTTTATTTCACTCTGCAAGTCCTTGTTTCCAGGGACCTGTAAGGACAGTGAGTGAATTGTCCTTGTGCTATATTGTGATTAAAAAAAACATTTTTTCTAGGGACAGAAAACTGTAGGTAGGGAGAGTGTTTTTTTTCTTTCACTCTGCAAGTCCTTGTTTCCAGGGACCTGGAAGGACAGTGAGTGAATTGTCCTTGTGCTATATTGTGCTTAAAAAAAACATTTATTCTAGGGACAGAAAACTGTAGGTAGGGAGAGTGTCAGTTTATTTCACTCTGCAAGTCCTTGTTTCCAGGGACCTGTAAGGACAGTGAGTGAATTGTCCTTGTGCTATATTGTGATTAAAAAAAACATTTTTTCTAGGGACAGAAAACTGTAGGTAGGGAGAGTGTTTTTTTTCTTTCACTCTGCAAGTCCTTGTTTCCAGGGACCTGGAAGGACAGTGAGTGAATTCTCCTTGTGCTATATTGTGCTTAAAAAAAACATTTATTCTAGGGACAGAAAACTGTAGGTAGGGAGAGTGTCAGTTTATTTCACTCTGCAAGTCCTTGTTTCCAGGGACCTGGAAGGACAGTGAGTGAATTGTCCTTGTGCTATATTGTGATTAAAAAAAACATTTTTTCTAGGGACAGAAAACTGTAGGTAGGGAGAGTGTTTTTTTTCTTTCACTCTGCAAGTCCTTGTTTCCAGGGACCTGTAAGGACAGTGAGTGAATTGTCCTTGTGCTATATTGTGATTAAAAAAAACATTTTTTCTAGGGACAGAAAACTGTAGGTAGGGAGAGTGTTTTTTTTCTTTCACTCTGCAAGTCCTTGTTTCCAGGGACCTGGAAGGACAGTGAGTGAATTCTCCTTGTGCTATATTGTGCTTAAAAAAAACATTTATTCTAGGGACAGAAAACTGTAGGTAGGGAGAGTGTCAGTTTATTTCACTCTGCAAGTCCTTGTTTCCAGGGACCTGTAAGGACAGTGAGTGAATTGTCCTTGTGCTATATTGTGATTAAAAAAAACATTTTTTCTAGGGACAGAAAACTGTAGGTAGGGAGAGTGTTTTTTTTCTTTCACTCTGCAAGTCCTTGTTTCCAGGGACCTGTAAGGACAGTGAGTGAATTGTCCTTGTGCTATATTGTGATTAAAAAAAACATTTTTTCTAGGGACAGAAAACTGTAGGTAGGGAGAGTGTTTTTTTTCTTTCACTCTGCAAGTCCTTGTTTCCAGGGACCTGTAAGGACAGTGAGTGAATTGTCCTTGTGCTATATTGTGCTTAAAAAAAACATTTATTCTAGGGACAGAAAACTGTAGGTAGGGAGAGTGTCAGTTTATTTCACTCTGCAAGTCCTTGTTTCCAGGGACCTGTAAGGACAGTGAGTGAATTGTCCTTGTGCTATATTGTGCTTAAAAAAAACATTTATTCTAGGGACAGAAAACTGTAGGTAGGGAGAGTGTTTATTTTCTTTCACTCTGCAAGTCCTTGTTTCCAGGGACCTGTAAGGACAGTGAGTGAATTGTCCTTGTGCTATATTGTGATTAAAAAAAACATTTATTCTAGGGACAGAAAACTGTAGGTAGGGAGAGTGTCAGTTTATTTCACTCTGCAAGTCCTTGTTTCCAGGGACCTGTAAGGACAGTGAGTGAATTGTCCTTGTGCTATATTGTGATTAAAAAAAACATTTTTTCTAGGGACAGAAAACTGTAGGTAGGGAGAGTGTTTTTTTTCTTTCACTCTGCAAGTCCTTGTTTCCAGGGACCTGTAAGGACAGTGAGTGAATTGTCCTTGTGCTATATTGTGATTAAAAAAAACATTTTTTCTAGGGACAGAAAACTGTAGGTAGGGAGAGTGTTTTTTTTCTTTCACTCTGCAAGTCCTTGTTTCCAGGGACCTGTAAGGACAGTGAGTGAATTGTCCTTGTGCTATATTGTGATTAAAAAAAAACATTTTTTCTAGGGACAGAAAACTGTAGGTAGGGAGAGTGTTTTTTTTCTTTCACTCTGCAAGTCCTTGTTTCCAGGGACCTGTAAGGACAGTGAGTGAATTGTCCTTGTGCTATATTGTGCTTAAAAAAAACATTTATTCTAGGGACAGAAAACTGTAGGTAGGGAGAGTGTCAGTTTATTTCACTCTGCAAGTCCTTGTTTCCAGGGACCTGTAAGGACAGTGAGTGAATTGTCCTTGTGCTATATTGTGATTAAAAAAAACATTTTTTCTAGGGACAGAAAACTGTAGGTAGGGAGAGTGTTTTTTTTCTTTCACTCTGCAAGTCCTTGTTTCCAGGGACCTGTAAGGACAGTGAGTGAATTGTCCTTGTGCTATATTGTGCTTAAAAAAAACATTTATTCTAGGGACAGAAAACTGTAGGTAGGGAGAGTGTCAGTTTATTTCACTCTGCAAGTCCTTGTTTCCAGGGACCTGTAAGGACAGTGAGTGAATTGTCCTTGTGCTATATTGTGATTAAAAAAAACATTTTTTCTAGGGACAGAAAACTGTAGGTAGGGAGAGTGTTTTTTTTCTTTCACTCTGCAAGTCCTTGTTTCCAGGGACCTGGAAGGACAGTGAGTGAATTCTCCTTGTGCTATATTGTGCTTAAAAAAAACATTTATTCTAGGGACAGAAAACTGTAGGTAGGGAGAGTGTCAGTTTATTTCACTCTGCAAGTCCTTGTTTCCAGGGACCTGTAAGGACAGTGAGTGAATTGTCCTTGTGCTATATTGTGCTTAAAAAAAACATTTATTCTAGGGACAGAAAACTGTAGGTAGGGAGAGTGTCAGTTTCTTTCACTGTGAAAGTCCTTGTTTCAAGGGACAGAGAAGGACACCTGAAGGTAGCCCTTATTGCTTTTTTCCCATCTCCCTGCAGGCCATCTATTAGAATGTCTGGAAGGCAAACAAGGAGAGGCAGACAGTCAGGAGGCAATAAAAGAGGGCAAGCAGGCTCTGTGTCTGGGGGCAACAGTGCTGGTCGTGGACGCGGTGCATTGTCATCAGCACATGGCCATGGGACA
The DNA here is from genome assembly GCA_029206835.1 of Rana muscosa. Classification (NCBI taxonomy): domain Eukaryota; kingdom Metazoa; phylum Chordata; class Amphibia; order Anura; family Ranidae; genus Rana; species Rana muscosa. The sequence continues at coordinate 94,993,975 of CM055120.1, read as the reverse complement.
CGCTTGTCCTTCTTTTCGGCAGCTGGACATGTTGAGCCACATCATGCCGAAGACTTGGTAGAGTGGATGACCAAGCCCTCCTCCTCCTCCTCATCCTCTCTCACCCAGGCTCAGGGTACTGGAAAAGCAGCTGCCAAAGCGTCGTCTTCCCTGGTATCAATGTCAGACAAATCATCAGTCACTCCTTCCCTAGACCCACCATGTCCTCCTCCTGAGGAGTCCCCCGAACTGTTTCAGCACAGTGTTGGGTACATGCTCCAGGAGGATGCCCAGCGTTTCGAAGGGTCTGATGATGAAACCCAGCTAGAGGAAGGCAGTAGCGTGAGAGCAGACAGAGGGGATGCTCAAGAAGGACACCAATCTGGCAGTCATGTTCCAGCAGCTGCAGCATACTGCCAGATTGGCTCCAGTGATGAGGAGGGAGGGGATGATGAGGTCACTGACTCCACGTGGGTGCCTAATAGGAGAGAGGAGGAGGAGGAGGATGAGGAGGAGGCACATCTCCAACGAGGCAGGATGCCCTTTGGTGGCCAGCGTAAGGGCAGTACACCGACGGAATCACACCGCAGAGCTCCGCCTGTGCAGGGCGCTGCCTCTGCCCGTCATTCAAAAAGTTCTTTGGTGTGGGCCTTTTTTGAGGCTAGTGCATCAGATCGCACAGCTGCTGTTTGCAACATATGTCTCAAGCGTATATCGCGTGGCCAAAACATCAGCCGCTTGGGTACCACATGCCTGACCAGACATATGTTGACCTGCCATGCAGCTCGTTGGCAAGCCTACCTCAAAGACCCACACCAAAGAACAAAGCGGACCTCTCCTTGCACCGCATCAGCTGGGATCTCCAACCCCACTATAACTTCAGTCCTCTCTGAAACATGCACTGAGAGGAATGAAGGTGTAGAATTAGGTGTGTCACAGCCAAGTACTTGCGCCCACTCTGCTAGCAGTACACCGACGTCCGATTCTAGCAGGCAAATTTCCCTGCCCCAGCTGCTGGACCGTCGAAAGAAGTTCACTCCCAGCCATCCACATGCCCAGCGGTTGAATGCTAGCTTGGCTAAATTGCTAGCGCTTCAACTGCTGCCTTTTCAGTTGGTAGACTCGGCCCCCTTCCGTGAGTTTGTGCAATGTGCGGTTCCTCAGTGGCAGGTTCCCAAACGCCACTTTTTCTCACGGAAGGCTATTCCGGCTCTCTACAGGCATGTGGAAGGCAATGTCTTGGCCTCGCTGGACAGGGCGGTCAGCGGTAAGGTGCATATTACCGCTGACTCATGGTCCAGCAGGCATGGACAGGGACGTTACCTTTCTTTCACGGCCCATTGGGTCACTCTTTTGGCAGCTGGGAAGGATTCAGGACAAGGTGCAGTAGTGTTGGAGGTTGTCCCACCGCCACGCCTCCAAAATGCTACTACTGGTTGTGACACACCTCTCTCCTCCACCCCCTCCTCTTCTTCTTCCTCCATGGCCTCTTCCTGTGGTTTGTCCTATGAACCAGCGGTGCTCCGTAGCCGTTCACGGGGCTACGCAAGTACGCAGGCAAAAAGATGCCATGCCGTGCTTGCGCTGGTGTGTTTGGGGGACAGAAGCCACACTGGGGCAGAGGTCCTGTCTGCTCTGCAGGGCCAGGCCGAGAGGTGGTTGACGCCACGCCAGCTTAAGCCAGGAATGGTGGTTTGCGACAATGGCACCAACCTCCTCTCCGCCCTCCGACAGGGACAACTGACCCATGTGCCCTGTGTGGCTCACGTCCTTAACCTGGTGGTGCAGCGGTTCTTGGGCAGGTACCCGGGCTTACAGGATGTCCTGAGGCAGGCCAGGAAAGTCTGTGTGCATTTCCGCAGATCTTATAATGCCAGTGCTCGCCTGGCTGAGCTGCAAAAGGAGTTGAACCTGCCCAAGAACCGCCTTATATGTGACATGCCCACCAGGTGGAACTCAACGTTGGCCATGCTGCAGCGGCTGCACACGCAGCAGAGGGCCATCAATGAGTACCTGTGCGACTACGGCACCAGGACAGGGTCAGGGGAGCTTGTTTTTTTTTCTCCACGCCAGTGGGGCATGATCAGGGATGCATGCACTGTCCTGGCACCATTTGAGGAGGCCACGAGGATGGTGAGCAGTGACAGTGCATGCATCAGTGACACTGTACCTCTTGTCCACCTGTTGGAGCACACGCTGCGTGGAATAATGGACAGGGCACTTGAGGCAGAACAGAGGCAGGAAGAGGAGGACTTCCTTGCCTCTCAAGGCCCCCTTTACCCAGACAGTGTTCCTTCTGTCCCACCCATCGCACAGGAAGAGGAGGAGGAGGAGGAGGAGGAGGATTGTGTCAGCATGGAGGTGGAGGCTGGCACTCAGCATCATCAGCAGCAGTCTTTTAGGGATGATTTACAGTCCCAAGAAACCAGTGGACTTGTACGTGGCTGGGAGGAGGTGGCTGCGGATCATGTCGTCCTTAGTGACCCAGAGGACTCCGGAGCGAATGCCTCAGCAAACCTACGCTGCATGGCCTCCCTGATCCTGCAAAGTCTGCGGAAGGATCCTCGTATTCTTCGGATCAAGGAGAGGGACCATTACTGGCTGGCCACTCTCCTTGATCCACGGTACAAGGGTAAGGTTGCGGACCTTATGTTACCGTCGCAGAGGGAGCAGAGGATGAGACAACTCCGGGAGGCCTTGCAGAAAGGTCTGTGCAACGCGTTCCCAGAGACTGGGAGGTTGCAAACTCCTGGTCCTGGACAACGAGTTGCTGAGGCTTCGGCCAGTCAAAGAAGGAGCGGTGGGGAAGGTGGCCGTCTGACCGATGCGTTCAGACAATTCTTTAGTCCGCAGCCCCAAAGTATGATCGGTTCCAGCAACCATCGCCAGCGTCTGATAAACATGGTGCAGGAATATCTAGGGGCAAGGTCAGACTTGGACACCTTCCCCACCGAAAATCCTCTGGCTTACTGGGTCTTGAGGATGGATCACTGGCCAGAGCTTGCACAGTATGCAATTGAGCTACTGGCCTGTCCTGCATCCAGCGTTCTTTCGGAACGCACATTCAGTGCTGCTGGAGGATTTGTCACGGATCACAGGGTGCGCCTGTCCACCGACTCGGTTGATCGACTGACTTTCATCAAGATGAACCAGTCTTGGATCACCACCAGCTACCACACACCTGATGCTGATATAACAGACTAATTGATTTTAACATGTCACATCCCTTCAAGACTGATGCTGAGTGCCTGTGCTGTTATGTTGACTGGCTATCCTCCTCCTCCGAGTCCTCAATGATACGATTGATGATGATAGCTTGGAAGATCATTTTTGTTTATGGGTGCCGCCACCAGTGCCTAACGCCCAATTTTTCAGCCCCTGTTTAACAGGGGCGTGTAATTACAATTTTTGAAGCAATACTTTGCAACAGGGCTCATTGCTGTGCTCCAAGTACAGTATCTGTGAGGGGTTGCAGTGTTGTGCCACCAGTGCCTAAGGCCCAATTTTTCAGCCCCTGTTCAACAGGGGCATGTAATTACAATTCTTGATCTAATAATTCACAGCAGGGCCCATTGCTGCACCCACCAAGAGTAACTGTCAGGGCTTACAGTGTTGTGGCACCAGCACCACCATCAAAGGCCCAATTTTTACTACCACTGTTCAACAATTATATGTAATTAAAATTCCTGATATAATAGTTGACAGCAGGGCATTCCAGCACCAACCAAGAGTAACTGTGAGTGCTTACAGTGTTGTGCCAACACCAACAACTAAGGGGCCTATTTCTGCAGAGTATATACGGCAGGTCCCTACTTTCAAACATCCAACTTACAAACGACTCCTACTTGCAAACGCAAGACGACAACAGGAAGTGAGAGGAAATCTACCACTAGGAAGGAAAATTCTCTCCTGTAAGAATAAATATGGGAGAAAGGTGTCTCCTCTGTACTGATGCTTTATCAGCAATCCTTGTTTCAAGAAAAACACCACATTTCAAAAACAGTTGTCATTGGGACGGAAAGTGAGGTGAAATGTTCTGAACAGGGGCACAGACAGCAAAACAAATGTTACAGGGGTGATAACCCTTACCTATGTTTTCCAAAAAGTTTAAAAATAGATTTTTGGTCTGGAGCTACACTTCAACAATGTACCTGTTCAAAATTACAAACAGATTCTACATAAGAACAAACCTACAGTCCCTGTCTTGTATGCACCGCCTGTATAGGGCTGTTCAGAGTATATAGGGCCTTTTTTATTTTATGTGCGGGGTTCCCCTTAATATCCATACAAGACCCAAAGGGGCTGGTAATGGGCTGGGGTAGGGGGGGGGGGTCATGGGGTAGCTATGCCATTTTTCTTAAAGAATTTCATCCATATTACCGGGACCAGACATTACATTAAAGCCGCAAGCAGTTTTAAATGGCTTTTTTTTCCTTTAGAAGTGTCATTTTGTGCAGGGACAGTTCTAAACACGGGAAACACGTGGCACTTCACAGGCATACTTTAGACACCCCCCAGGTACGATATTTAAAGGAATATTTGACTTTTTTTTTTTCACTTTATGCATCATTAAAATGACTGCTCCCGAAAAACGACCGTTTTTAAAACTTCTTTTTGCATTGATACATGTCCCCTGGTGCAGAACCCGGGTTCCCAAACCCTTTTTAGGACAATAACATGCATAATAGTTGTTATAATTAGCACTTTAGAATTCGAACGTTCGCATCCATTGTATTTAATAGGGTTCTAATGTTCGTTCGAACTTTCGGTCCGTTCGCGGGTTCTGGTGCGAACCGAACCCGGGGGTGTTCGGCTCATCACTACTCTTGGACCTTTCCAGGTCCCTGGACTACATACGGATCCCAACAACACCAGGTAACCACTGTTTCCTTCTTGTTCTATCAGATGCTAAACTCTCTCCTCTTTTCCTCTACAATGACGGTCTATTTATTAACCACTTATTATATATATATCATATATTTTCTATAGGCTTACCTTTCTTAAGCCCTATGAATACTGGATGAATCTTTGTCCCCTCATATGGATTCCTGGACATTATTCTGTGATTAGTGCAGCCCCATTGATTCTATATCAACTCAAGCAGGTTGCTGCTTGTTTCTGTAAATCAATAGTCAACTAAGCTTTTCTCCTCTTAATATTAGGAATTATTCCTACCAACATCTATATATATTTTCTCCGTCTGCAAGTCCTCTCTGGATATATGGGATCCCTAGGTTTGAAATTGTACCTGTACTCCTTGGTTTGGAGTAATTTTACTAATTAAATATTTTCAATAAATTTTCAATACAGTACCAGGTGGGTTCCTCTCTGTGCATTTCACAGCGCTTACATTATTTATAAACAGGCTGAACGATGTTCCTATGAACTTTTTTTCTACTTTTATAAATATAATAATTGTTTGCATATTTTTATATATGCCTATCTTCAAACATTAATGTGTTTTTTGATGTTTGCACACCAGCCTTTATATCCTATCCTTTTGTTTTGCCTTCAGCATATCATGTGATGCTGTGGTTAATCTCCTGAGGAAGCTCTTCTCAGAGCGAAACGTTGAGTACACTGGCACCCCTGTGTCTGTAACATACTGTATAAGGAAACAATTGATTATGGATGTATATTGTATTCGTGTTTTTATATAATATTTTTTTGTAATAAAAATTCGATTTTTCTATATAATTTTGTTCAGTCAGTGTTTTCATCTGATTGTGCACATTACTGACACCCCAAAAATCCGGGGGCCTTGTGACCCGCCCTTCCCCCCCTCCCCCTTTTTCAAATAAAAATTGGGATGTGGTGTCCAAAAATTTACCTTCTTCTCCAGATCCTTTTTTCTAAGGGCTTGGCAGGTTTAAAACAGGTTTGGTCTCCACCCAGAGTCCGTGTCTCTGCAGGCAGGTGGACAGATGGACAGTCAGACAGGGAGAGTGCAGCTTAGCCAAAACCACAATGCAGGAATGAGACCAGCAGCTGCCATGGAACAGAAGCGTTAAAGGCTCCTGACAGACCATCTCTCTTAACCACTTAAGCCCCGGACCATTTTGTAGCTAAAGGACCAGAGGTGATTTCAGAATTTTGCACTGCGCTGCTTTAACTGTAAATTGTGCGGACATGCAATGTTGTACCCAAACGAAATTTGCGCCCTTTTCTTCCCACAAATAGAGCTTTCTTTTAATGGTATTTGATTGCCTCTGCGATTTTTATTTTTTGCGATATAAACAGAAATAGACCGAAAATTTTGAAAAAAAATGATATTTTCTACTTTTTGTTATAAGAAAAATCGAATAAACTCAATTTTAGTCATACATTTAGGCCAAAATGTCAATAAGCGTATATTTATTGGTTTGCGCAAAAGTTATAGCGTCTACAAACTAGGGTACATTTTCTGGAATTTACACAGCTTTTAGTTTATGACTGCCTATCTCATTTCTTGAGGTGCTAAAATGGCAGGGCAGTACAAAACCCCCCCAAATGACCCCATTTTGGAAAGTAAATATCCCAAGGAAATTGCTGAGAGGCATGTTGAGCCCATTGAATATTTTTTTGTTTGTCTCAAGTGATTGAATATTGACAAAAAAAAAATAAAAAATTACAAAAAGTTGTCACTAAATGATATATTGCTCACACATGCCATGGTTATATGTGGAATTGCACCCCAAAATAGATTTTGCTGCTTCTCCTGAGTACGGGGATACCACATGTGTGGGACTTTTTGGGAGCCTAGCCACGTACGGGCCCCAGGAAACCAAGCACCGCCTTCAGGATTTCCAAGGGCGCAAATTTTTGATTTCACTCCTCACTACCTATCACAGTTTTGAAGGCCATAAAATGCCAAAATAGCACAACCCCCCCCCCCCCCAAATGACCCCATTTTAGAAAGTAGACACCCCAAGGAAATTGCTGAGAGGCATGTTGAGCCCATTGAATATTTTTTTTTTTTGTCCCAAGTGATTGAATAATGACAAAAAAAAATTAAAATTACCAAAAGTTGTCACTAAATGATATATTGCTCACACATGCCATGGTTATATGTGGAATTACACCCCAAAATACATTTTGCTGCTTCTCCTGAGTATGGGAATACCACATGTGTGGGACTTTTTAGGAGCCTAGCCGCGTACGGGACCCCGAAAACCAAGCACCGCCTTCAGGATTTCTAGTCACAAATTTTTGATTTCACTCCTCACTACCTATCACAGTTTCGAAGGCCATAAAATGCCAAAATAGAACAAAACCCCCCCAAATGACCCCATTTTGGAAAGTAGACACCCCAAGCTATTTGCTGAGAGGCATGGGGAGTATTTTACAGCTCTCATTTGTTTTTGAAAATGAAGAAAGAAAATATATTTTTTTTTTTCAATTTTCAAAACTTTGTGACAAAAAGCGAGATCTGCAAAATACTCACAATACCTCTCAGCAAATAGCTTGGGGTGTCTACTTTCCAAAATGGGGTCATTTGGTTTTTTTTTGTGCCATCTGGGCATTCCATGGCCTCCGAAACTGTGATAGGCATATGAGAAGTGAGAAGTGAAATCAAAAATTTACACCCTTAGAAAGCCTGAAGGCGGTGCTTGGATTTTGGGGTCCCGTACGCGGCTAGGCTCCCAAAAAGTCTCACACATGTGGTATCCCCGTACTCAGGAGAAGCAACAGAATGTATTTTGGGGTGTAATTCCACATATGCTCATGGCATGTTTGAGCAATATATTTAGTGACAACTTTGTGCAAAAAAATTAATAAAAATTGTCTTTTTTCCGCAACTTGTGTCAACATATAAAATATTCCATGGACTCGACATGCCTCTCAGTATATAGCTTGGGGTGTCTACTTTCCAAAATGGGGTCATTTGGGGGGGGTTTAACTGTTCTGGCATTTTATACACAACATTAGGAAGCTTACATCCACTCTTCTAACCACTTGAAGACAAAGCCCTTTTTGACACTTTTTGTTTACATGAAAACATATTTTTTTTGCAAGAAGATTATGTTGAACCCCCAAAAATTATATATATTTTTAAAGCAAAGGCCCTACAGATTAAAATGGTGGGTGTTGCATTTTTTTTTTCTTCACAGTATTTGCGCAGCGATTTTTCAAACGCATTATTTGGGGAAAAAATACACTTTTTTTAATTTTAATGCACTAAAACACACTATATTGCCCAAATGTTTGATGAAATAAAAAAGATGATCTTAGGCCGAGTACATAGATACCAAACATGACATGCTTTAAAATTTCGCACAAACGCGCATTGGCGACAAACTACATACATTTTTAAAAGCCTTTAAAAGCCTTTACAGGTTACCCCGTTAGATTTACAGAGGAGGTCTACTGCTAAAATTACTGCCCTCGATCTGACCTTCGTGGTGATACCTCACATGCATGGTGCAATTGCTGTTTACATATGACGCCAGACCGACACTTGCGTTCGCCATTGGGCAAGAGCAGGGCAGGACAGGGGTGCTTTTTTATTTATTTTTTTATTATTAATTTTGCTTTTTTATTTTATTTTTAAATTGTTCCTTCCATATTTTTTATTTTTTTTTATCATTTTTATTGTTATCTCAGGGAATGTAAATATCCCCTATGATAGCAATAGGTAGTGACAGGTACTCTTTTTTTGAAAAAACTGGGGTCTTCCAGACCCTAGATCTTTCCTCTGCCCACAAAGCATCTGACCACACCAAAATCCGGGGGGGGGACATTCCCTCCCACTGCTTGTAAAAGCAGTCCAGAGGCTAATTAGCCACTAGGATTGCTTTTACATGAAAGCCGGCCGCTGGCTGAAAAGAATGATACCAAGATGATACCTAAACCCGCAGGCATCATTCTGGTATAAACATTCAAAGTCCCGCAACATACCAGTACGTTGCTGGTCCTTGTTGGACATGTATTGTAATCTTTTTTTTTCATACAGCCAGTTGGCTGAACGAAAAAAGAGATTGATCGGTGGGTATGCCCACCATTAGAATACCGCCCTTCATCCACCCACTTCTAATGATGGGCATACATGCACCATTTATATATGCCGAAGCATGGGGGCATCCTCCCGCAAAAAAGTTATGCCGCACACACATGGTCGGACTTTTCCACGGGCAAGCCTCCATCGGAATTTCGACCGTATGTACGCGGCATTAGGAGCAAAATCGCTCCTCCGCCCCTGCTGCCCCAATGCTTCGGCATATATGCTTTTTTTTTTTTTAACTGTGGTGGTGAAATCACCTCCTACAGCACTGGAGTCGCAGGGATCAGGCTTGTCTCTGCGAACGCTGCAGTTATGTGTGTTGTGTTTTGTAAGTGACAGTGATCGATCGATACTGCACTTGGGTGGCCTGGGCTGGACGGAGGGGCAAAACGCAGGTGCTAGCAGGTATCTGGGCTGATCTCGCTAACACTGCGTTTTTGGGAACCCTAAACTGCTGAGGACGCTAGTATAGATCTGATCAGATCAGATATTGATCTGATCAGATACTATACCACTAAGGGGGGTGTATGCTTCACGCGTGGGTGTTAGCGTTACTGGCACTAACCTGACGCTGCCTGGGGTGTGACGCAGACCCTCTCTGACGCTAAAACCTAATTGATATCACCCGCCGGGCAATCAGGGGGTTAAACCTTTATTGGGTTATATATACGGCGGGTGCCCTGACACTATAAAAAGCAAACTAACTAACCAGCGTCACCCGTAACACTTATATGGTGATCACTGGTGAAAGGGTTAACTAGGGGCAATTAGGGGGTTAAAACCTTTATTAGATAATATATGGGGGTACCTGACGCTATAAAAACCTGCGGCGAACCTAAAAAAAATTACTGGCTACCGATCTGCATCACCGACGCTAAGACAGTGATCAGAAAAATGATTGCTTAGCGACAGTGGTGATAGGGGGTGAAAGGGTTACCTGGGGGGCGATCAAGGGGGTTAAACCTTTATTAGATAATTTATGGGGGTACCTGACGCTATAAAAACCTGCGGCGAACCTAAAAAAAATTACTGGCTCCCGATCTGCATCACCGACACTAAGACAGCGATCAGAAAAACGATTGCTTAGCGACAGTGGTGATAGGGGGTGAAAGGGTTACCTGGGGGGCGATCAAGGGGGTTAAACCTTTATTAGATAATTTATGGGGGTACCTGACGCTATAAAAACCTGCGGCGAACCTAAAAAAAATTACTGGCTACCGATCTGCATCACCGACGCTAAGACAGCGATCAGAAAAATGATCGCTTAGCGACAGTCGTGATAGGGGGTGAAAGGGTTACCTGGAGGGCGATCAAGGGGGTTAAACCTTTATTAGATAATTTATGGGGGAACCCGACATAATAAAAACCTGCAGCGAACCTAAAAAAAATAACTGGCTACCAATCTGCATCACCAACGCTAAGACAGCGATCAGAAAAATGATCGCTTAGCGACAGTGGTGGTAGGGGGTGAAAGGGTTACCTGGGGGCGATCAAGGGGGTTAAACCTTTATTAGATAATTTATGGGGGTACCTGACGCTATAAAAACCTGCGGCGAACCTAAAAAAAATTACTGGCTACCGATCTGCATCACCGACGCTAAGACAGCGATCAGAAAAATGATCGCTTAGCGACAGTCGTGATAGGGGGTGAAAGGGTTACCTGGAGGGCGATCAAGGGGGTTAAACCTTTATTAGATAATTTATGGGGGAACCCGACATAATAAAAACCTGCAGCGAACCTAAAAAAAATAACTGGCTACCAATCTGCATCACCAACGCTAAGACAGCGATCAGAAAAATGATCGCTTAGCGACAGTGGTGATAGGGGGTGAAAGGGTTACCTGGGGGGCGATCAAGGGGGTTAAACCTTTATTAGATAATTTATGGGGGTACCCAACGCTATAAAAACCTGCGGCGAACCTAAAAATAATTACTGGCTACCGATCTGCATCACCGACGCTAAGACAGCGATCAGAAAAATGATCGCTTAGCAACGGCGGTGCTAGGGGGTGAAAGGGTTATCTGGGGGGTGATCAGGGGGTTAAACATTTATTGGGGGGGTTAGGGGGCTACACTGGACCTAAAACTAACTTTAGTGACACTTTTACAGTCACAAATGTCACTGATTGCAGTGATCAGTAAATAAATGGTCACTGCAATCACTGACACTGTGACTGGGAGCTGGGGGGTGATCTGGGGGGGCCTGGGGGGGCGATTTGTGTGCCTATGTGTCCTGGTGTCAGTGTAGTGTTAGTGCACTGACCTGTGTGTCTTCTCTTGTATGGCGCTCGGTATATGTGAGCGCCGCATGAGAGATGACATCACTTCCTCCTGCTTCCTCTGCCTGTGTTTACATTACACAGCATAGGGAGCATTTTCATTCGACGGGCGCGATCGCGGGGGGTGGCCGGAATCGAATGGCCACCCCCTCATCTCGGAACGCTCCCCAACGAATACCGACTGCTCACTGTATAGGAGGGGGGTCCGATAGGACCCCCCAACTGTACAAAGGCAATCACGTACACTGTACGTGATTGTGCCTGTCGGTGCCATTCTGCCGACGTACATATACAGTGAGCGGTCGTTAAGTGGTTAAAGTCCTTGAGATTCTATAGAGCACAGTGCCCTGTTCCCTAGTCCCCAGATTCTGGCTAACTAATGGTTTAAGCAAACAAGGAACTCTAGGGAAAATGGTGACTCCCGAGTGTTTCCTTTGACATCACTGTGATCTAACAACATATCAGGTATAGAAGCATCTAATAAACATAATATTTATGCAAGCTTCCAGCTAGTGAATAGCAGCATATCACATATGTAATCTTCTTGAGATTCTATGGGGAAAAATGCCCAGTTCCTGATTTCCCCTGATTCTGGTTACAGAGAGAGCCTACCTAGTTATAGAAGAGTGTTAAAGCCTTATGTAAACTTTAACACTCAAGCCCCGTACACACGATCGGATAACCTATGGATTTTCGTCCGATGGATTTGTCCGTCGGATATCCGATGAAACTGTTTTCCATCAGTCTTGCCCACACACCATCAGTCAAAAAACCGACCGTTCCAAACGCGGTGACGTAAAACACTCCGATGAGATGAGAAAAATGAAGTTTAATGCTTCTGAGCATGCGTCGACTTGATTCTGAGCATGCGTGGGTTTTTGATCCGATGGACTTGCCCATAGACGATCGGAAATTCCCATCAGTTTTTTATCCATCGGAAAATTTTAAAACAAGTTCTATTTTTTACAACCGATGGAAAAAAGACCGATGGGTACCATACACGATCGGTTGGTCTGATGAAAAACATCCATCGGACGGTTTTCATCAGTCAAACCGATCGTGTGTACGGGGCTTAACTCTTATTTGCTTCCTTGTGGTCTGTTAAATATACCACTGAGAGCAAATTGTTACATCTTTTCGACAAGTGCAAAAGAAAAAGCTTTTCATCCAGCCATAAATATCGCAAGCTGATAATTTCCCATGCTTATGGACAATTATCATTAAGCTTTGTTCCTAGCTATCTTCATTGACTACAAACCATTTCCCCTTATGGTATGGAAAGAGAGAGGTGTTATATAATGTTAACGCAGTTCCCACCTAGGGTGGCCATGCTGTAGCTCCTAGATACAGTACGGTTGTCAGAAAGTTGTCAGAAAGTGTGTCCCTGGCAGGATGACCAGGTGAAAATAAAGAAGAAAAAAATGTGAAAAAAAAAAGAAAATGAATGCAGCTACCACATCTAATTAAAGTTAGGCTCCAATGCATTCAATTTTTATTCTTGGGTTTAAAAACAAGTTAAGCAAGCAGAGTGTCAGGGTTTAGATCTGAACCTGGGACCTCTGCAGTGTATGGCTGTAGCTCTTGTTGTGCCACCTGAGATGCTGGATAGCTTCTTCTTTGATCCCTTGGACAAGCTTGCTTTGCGTGTTGTTTCTGGCAAACCTTGAACTCTGTGCTCCTCCCATGAACTTCCTAATTAAAGCAATGTCTCTGCACTTCCTGTTTGCCAGATTGTTGTGCTCTCTCCAGTTGATATCTTGCTCCTTGCATACCTGCAGCTGTTCTTATCTTCGCTACCATTTGTTACCAACCTTTGGCTTATCCTCGACTATGCTTATGCTTGATCCCAACCTACAACCACATGTTACCGACCTTTGGCTTGTTTACTGACTATGCTTCTGTTTGAGTCCTGCCTGCTCCATCTGTCACCAGACCCTGGCTTGCACATCGCCTGGTGGGGTGGTTCTGAGGACCGCGACTGGGCACTAGCATGCAGCGAAACCCATCTCCACCATCAGGAGCTCTGAAGACCGGTTAGTGCTTAGAACCTACACCATGGGTGAGCCCACATCATCCACTAGGGTGACCTGCTCATGTACTTATCCTGATGGTCTCTGAGCCTGACCCCTGACTGTGACACAGGGAAATCTAAGAAGGTGATGTGACCCCTGAGCTTTGACTCCCGAGCTTTATCAACAACATTGATGAGATCAATTAGATATCAAAATAACTTGGATAACAAGTACATTTTAGTCTCACCTGACCATAACACCTTTTTCCATGTGGCCTCAGAACTGTCAAGGTGCATTTAAGGTGGTCAGATGAGACTAAAATGTTATTATTTGGCCTTTATACCAAACAATGTGTCTGGCGGAAATCCAATAAAGGTCACCATCAAAATAACACTATTCTCACAGTAAAGCATGGAGGTGGCAATATCCTGTTATGGGGGTGTTTCTCTGCAGAAGGGACTTGATGAAAATCTGCTGCCCTCTGCCAGAAAGTTTTCAATGGGAAGAAGGTTTTTGTTCCAACATGACAATGATCGAAAGCACACAGCAAAAATTACCACATAGGTTAAAGGAGAAAAAGGTGAATGTCTTTGCATGGCTTAGTCAAAGCCCAGACTTAAACCTCATTGAAAATCTGTGGAATGACTTGAAGACTGCAGTCCACAAATGGCCACCATCAAATTTAACTAAACTTGAGCAGTTCTGCAAAGAAGAGTGGGCAAATAGTGTCTCGATGTGTAAAGTTAGTAGAGACATGCCAACAGACTAAAGGTTGTAATTAAACCAAAAGGTGGTTCAACAAAAAACTGTCACAAAGGGGGTGATCCTTTTTCAAACTCAGTGATTCTGTTTTTGATTTTTTTATGACATGTTGGTGTTATATCTTTAACTTGGATGTTATAAGTTGCACTGAGTAAATAAAGCTGTATAAAACAAAAAACTGTTCCTGTCTTCATTTCAGGCCGCAAAGCAACAAAATGTGATTATTTTAAAGGGGGTGATTCTTTTCTATACCCACTGCCAGGACTCTTATTTGGCCCTTTGCTAAAAATACCTATTTGTACATTTGATGCTATTTCTATACTGGTGCACATCTACATGCTTATGGTAATGTTATATGCTGGCTACAGAAGTTATTTTGGCTTCCAATTACTTTGTTTAGATTATTGATTCATTTCTAAGGAAGGGAATAACCTCTATTCACAGAGGCCCTGTCCTGGGTAGAGATGCTGGCAACTTTATTAATAAACCCACTCTCCCCCTAATGAAGGTTCTGGTTCTCTTATTTACCTACAGGTTTAGAGCAATATAATGTTTGAGGGGCCATTTATCATACCCCCTACCAACAAAAAAATGAGGGCTACAGTTACAGCTTTAAAAAATAATTATGTTTCCAAACCCATCGTGGCGGGTGGCAGGCAGCGTGGTGCCATTGTTGCTTCAATTGGTCGCAGGTTGTAACTCTTTTTTTATATTCTGGATTCAATAGAAAGCCTTCAACTGGCTGCAAGAGCATTGCAAATAGATATTTATACAACTCTGCATCTAGCAACCAGGCATTCTTGTAGTGAATGTTTGAATTAAATAAACATTCTGTAGGGAATAATACATAATGATTGACATACTTTTTTGTACTTTACATATATTGTTTAGTAATTGTCTTTTAATACAGTATTTGGACTTGAAGTGAAGGATGCAAAGCTAATGTCATTGCCCCTTTCTTTCTAATTCATTATGAAATCCCGGCCTTGAATTAAAATATGTATTTCCTTTATCGTACAATAATAAAAGCATCATAATGGTCATATAAGACATTTATTCATATTTATTTACAAGCCTCTTGCATTGCACATTGTGGGCATGATTGAAGTTAGTATAAACGCTAAGGAAGCTAAGCTTTGGCTAAAAAGCTAAATTCACAGCACATATACACATACTGCATGTGCACTGCTTTGGTTGCTAAAACTTCCTTCATCCAGTCTTATGATCCAGGGACAACACTAGGAAAAGCAGCACTAAGGCTGGGTTCACACTGGTCCGACACGACATTCATCCAACTTTCATCCTACTTTGCTCTGCGACATCAGTCCTACATTGATCCTACATTGGTCCGACATCCATCCGACATTCATGAACAGGATACTACTTTGATCCGACTTTGTGCTAGTCTGACTTGTCCTTTGAACAATCAAAACAATCCCAGGGTGAGATAAATTCCTTTTACTGCTGCTGTAATCACCATGTCGGATGTCAAATGTCGGATGGTTAGGACAAGGATCCTACTTTGATCCGACATTAATGATATTCAATGGGCTGAAGTAGGATCAAAGTCGGACCAAAGTAGTACAGGGAGCATTTTCAAAGTCGGACCGACATGTGTCGGACCAGTTAAGACGGCTCTCATAGGGAAGCATTGATTTTCACACGTCATGCGACATGAGCTCCCAATGTCGGAGCGTTTGTCGGACCAGTGTGAACCAGGCCTAAAGGTCTCAGTAGCGTAGGACAATAAAACACCATTTATTAGAGCATTTTCACATGGGGGTTGATTTACTGAAACTGGCTAGTGCAAAATCTGCTGCAGCTGTGTCTGGTAGCCAATCAGCTTCTAACTTCAGCTTGTTCAATTAAGCTTTGCCAATAAAACCTGGAAGCTGATTCTTTTCTATGCAGAGCTACACCAGATATTGCATGTCCCAGTTTTAGTAAATCAACACCTTGGTGAAAGAATAATTATCTGTATCTAAATGTGACTAAGACAGAGGCGCTGTTTGTGGGTTTTGAGAAGGAGGAAGGCATCTGTGACCCATATCTCCATTAGAGGAGTGGATGTGGATGTAGTAGAGAATTATTTGGGGATGCACATTGATAATAGGCTGGACTGGAGCAAAGACATTGAAGTTTATAGGAAGAATCAGAGCCACTATTTGTTGATTAGGATGAGGTTTTTTAACATCTGCTGGACAATACTGAAGATGTTTCATGGGTCTGTGGTGGCCAGGGCATGACTGTAGGAAACCTGGGGAAGCAGTCTTAGGGTGGCCAACACCAACAGACTCAGGCTGGGTTCACACCTATGCGAACTGGATGCGGCTTACACCGCATCCAAATCGCATTACTTTTTTAACCACTTGACCACTGGGCACTTAAACCCCCTTAATAACCAGACCAATTTTCAGCTTTCGGTGCTCTCACATTTTGAATGACAATTACTCAGTCATACAACACTGTACCCATATGAAATTTTTGTCCTTTTTTTCACACAAATAGAGCTTTCTTTTGGTGGTATTTAATCACTGTTGGGTTTTTTATTTTTTGCGCTATAAGAGAAAAAAGACTGAAAATTTTGTAAAAAAATGTTTTTTTTTTTCGTTTCTGTTATAAAATTTTGCAAATTACTATTTTTTCTTCATAAATTTTGGCCAAAATTTATACTGCTACATATCTTTGGTAAAAATAAGTACAAATTGGTGTATATTATTTGGTCTTTGTGAAAGTTATAGAGTCCACAAGCTATGGTGCCAATATCTGAAAATTGATCACACCTGAAGTACTGACGGCCTATCTCAATTCTTGAGACCCTAACATGCCAGAAAAGTACAAATACCCCCCAAATGACCCCTTTTTGGAAAGAAGACATTCCAAGGTATTCAGAAAGAGGCATTGTGAGTTTTTTGAAGTTGTCATTTTATCCCACAATTCTTTGCAAAATCAAGATTTTTTTTTTCTCTTTTTTTTTTTTCACAAAATTGTCATATTAGCAGGTTATTTCTCACACACAGCATATGCATTCCACAAATTACACCCCAAAACACATTCTGCTATTCCTCACGAGTATGGCGATACCACATGTGTGAGACTTTTACACAGCGTGGCCACATACAGAGGCCCAACATGCAGGGAGCACCTTCAGGCGTTCTGGAGCACCAAGGCCAATTCTGACATTTCTCTCCTACATGTAAAAATCATCATTTATTTGCTAGAAAATTACATAGAACCCCAAAACATTATATATGTTTTTTTAGCAAAGACCTTAGAGAATATAATGGTGGTTGTTGCAACTTTTTATCTCGCACGATATTTGCGCAGCAATTTTTTTAACGCGTTTTTTACGGAAAAAAAATGTTTTGTGCTTAAAAAAAAAAAAAAACAGTAAAGTTAGCCCAATGTTTTTGCATAATGTGAAAGATGAAGTTACGCCGAGTAAATAGATACCTAACATGTCGCCCTTAAAAATTGCACACACTCGTGGAATGGCGCCAAACTTCGCTACTTAAAAAATCCCCATAGGCAACGCTTTAAATATTTTTACTGGTTACATGTTTTGAGTTACAGAGGAGGTCTAGGGCCAAAATGATTGCTCTCGCTCTAACGTTCGCAGAGATACCTCACATGTGTGGTTTGAAAACCGTTTTCATATGTGGGCGGGACTTACGTATGCGTTCGCTTCTGTATGCGAGCTCACGGGGACAGGGGCGCTTTAAAAAAAAAAAAAAATTATTCTTCATTTTACTTTATTTATTTTAGTTTGACATGTTTTTCCGCCCTAAACATTTTTTTGATCACTTTTATACCTATTACAAGGAACGTAAACATCCCTTGTAATAGGAATATGGCATGACAGGTCCTCTTTACAGTGAGATATGGGGGGGGGGTGTCAATAAGACCCCACATCTCACCTCTAGGCTGGGAAGCCTGAAAAAAAAAAAAAAAAAAAAAAACAACAATCCTGGCTTTGATCGTAGCGGTGAGTCGGTAGAAGCACCGGAGGGCGGGGGGGGGGGACGACATCCCCTCTCGCCTCCCGTAAGAATGATCAAGCGGCGGAACAGCCGCTATGATTGTTGTTATGGTGTAGGGAATCGCCGGCTGAAAAAGCTAATATCTGAATGATGCCTGTAGCTGCTCCCATCATTCAGATATCCCCGCACAAAGTCAAGGACGTCATATGACGGCCGGAGGGCGGGAAGTGGTTATTGCGGAGTATTGCCGGGCATTGCGGAGTATTGCCGGGCATTGCGGAGTATTGCCGGGCATTGCGGAGTATTGCTGGGCATTGCGGAGTATTGCCGGGCATTGCGGAGTATTGCCGGGCATTGCGGAGTATTGCAGGGCATTGCGGAGTATTGCGGACTATGGCAGGGTATTGCGGTGTATGGCAGGGTATTGCGGTGTATGGCAGGGTATTGCGGTGTATGGCAGGGTATTGCACGGGTATTGCACAGGGTATTGTGGAGGGTATTGCACAGGGTATTGTGGAGGGTATTGCAGAGTATTGTGGAGGGTATTGCAGAGTATTGTGGCGGGTATTGCAGAGTATTGTGCAGGGTATTGCAGAGTATTGTGCAGGGTATTGCAGAGTATTGTGCAGGGTATTGCAGAGTATTGTGCAGGGTATTGCAGAGTATTGTGCAGGGTATTGCAGAGTATTTTGCAGGGTATTGCAGAGTATTTTGCAGGGTATTGCAGAGTATTGTGCAGGGTATTGCAGAGTATTGTGCAGGGTATTGCAGAGTATTGTGCAGGGTATTGAAGAGTATTGCACCAGGGTATTGCAGAGTATTGCACCAGGGTATTGCAGAGTATTGCACCAGGGTATTGCAGAGTATTGCACCAGGGTATTGCAGAGTATTTCGCAGGGTATTGCAGAGTATTTCGCAGGGTATTGCAGAGTATTGCACCAGGGTATTGCAGAGTATTGCACCAGGGTATTGCAGAGTATTGCACCAGGGTATTGCAGAGTATTGCACCAGGGTATTGCAGAGTATTGCACCAGGGTATTGCAGAGTATTGGCAGGGTGTATTGCAGAGTATTGGCAGGGTATAGCACAGGGATGGCTGAGCAGGGATGGATGGATGGATGGATCTGTGACTGCAATTGTCACAGATCCAGCCCACAGTGCTGCTGCTGCCATCCGCTCCCTCCCCCTCCCCTCTCACACTGTACCGATCGGTACAGAGAGGGGAGGGAGGAACCGGCGTCATCAAATGACGCCGGTCTGTTTACAAGTGATTGCTCCGTCATTTGACGGAGCGATCACGTAGTAAACGGCCGCTATCAGCGGCGATTTACCGCGATTCGTGATCCGCCGGGTCCTCTGGACCCGGCGGTCACGGAGTTTCCCGTGTGCGCGCCCCAGGGGGCGCGCGGGAGCGCGATTCTGGGAGGACGTTATATAACGTCCTCCCAGAGTTAAGCAACCACCTTGTCGACGTTATTTGTCGGCAGGTGGTTGTTAAGTGGTTAAAATACATTGATTTGAATGAGGCTAGTTCATTGTACAAAAAACGTGTGCGTTTTCTAGGCGTTGTGTTCCGGCTCAGGTGCGAATTCAGGCCAATTATGTTCTATGGGCACGCATCTGATTCGTGGATGTGTTGCAGTGTGAACGGAAGTTCTCTCCCCTCCTCCTCCACCTCCCCCTTCTCCCAGTTCCTCCCCTGTCTGTTTGCTGGTGCTGACGTGAGCAGGCATGTCCAAAAGACGGACAAAAAAAGTTCCTGCAAAGGTCAATGAATCTGTAGATTGTGAGGAGCTGATCAGACTTGTCAGGGACAAACCTATGATCTACGACACCTGGCATCCTAAATATAAGGACAACGTGCTGAAAAAACGAGCATGGCTTGAAATTGCCTGAATCAAATTGCCAGAGTGGAGCATGTGCTCATCCCAAGCTCAGGCTGACAACTGTAAGTTTATTTTTCTCTTTCACTACCAGTAGATGCTGTCCTATTTTTTAGTTCTGTTTTTTTTTTTTTTTAAATAATACAAAAAGAAACAGCGTGCGGTTCCCCCCAAATCTATACCAGGCCCTTATCCAAGCATGCAGCCTGGCAGGCCAGGAAAAGGAGGGTAGCGAACCCCCACTGAACCATACCAGGCCACATGCCCTCAACATGGGGAGGGTGCTTTGGGGCCACCCCCAAAGCACCTTATCCCCATTTTGATGTGGACAAGGGCCTCATCCCCGCAACCCTGGCCATTGATTGTGGGTGTCTGCGTACGTGGTACTTTAATGAATCTGGAAGCTCCCTTTAACAAGGTGGTTCCCAGATCCTTGGGGGAGTGGCCATCTGTTGTCATCAGCCCCTTGTTTACGCTATGACCCATGATGCCCGGACAAAGACGTCATAGGGAGGCGGCCTTGACAAGTGACCTTTAAAGTTGCCCACGCCCCTTCTGTTTTTTTAAATGACCCACAACAGAACACACATAACGGCGTCAAACAGCGACGGAGGAGGACATGAATTAAGCACAATTATGATGTGTGTGCCAAATAATATACACCACAAATGTGACCAACCTTTTTTTTATTTTTTATTTTTAAAACAGCAAAACAATTTCATTATTTGGAACAGACCACTTTCCACTTTGTAAAGCCCTGGATAATCTATTTTCCGAAAAATAAGCTAAATGTCAGATTATATTGAATCCATCTGCCAAGGTACCTCACCATCTGGCGACATAAAGAATGTTTGAAATTGCTCACGAATAAGTGTACCACTGGTAGTGCCCCTAGTAATATTCCACTGTGCCGCCTCCATGTTATGGCTCAGGGAATCCTCAAAATCATAGCCGTCACATTCACGCACATAGTTGTGCAGTGCATAGGCTGTTTTAACAGCAGAGACAGCATGATCTAGACTTAGGTTTATGGCAGTATACATTCCACTACTTGGCGTGCCCTAGTGAGCCTATAATTGAAGACTCTTTTTTCAATGGTCAGCGATCGACTTGAAAAAGATCTGAGCATGTGTTCTCCAAGCAAAAAGCTTCATAGCCTACAAAAACATGTGGGAGGGAAGACTCAGTTGTTCCAGGCAGGGAAGATACCTTGGGCAAGTCAAGTGTATTCTCCCTCAGCATTCGCCCAAATGAGGAATGAGAAAACACACTTGAATCGGAGCTGCTGCCATAAGAACCTACATCTATATAAATAAATGTATAATTTGCGTCTGTCGCCACTGCCATTAAGACCATAGAGAAATATTTATTATTTATAGTTAAAAAATTGTCTCCCACTAGCATATGGCTTGAGGATGCGGATGTGCTACCAATCGATGGCTCCCAGATAGTTGGGAAAGTTGCAACGCTCCCAGAATAGCTTGGCTACCTTCAACTAATCTTGTTTGTTTGGCTTATTCATCACCAAATTCTTCAGTTCTTCCCATATGACTATGCACATTTCATGAATAATGCCACTTATAGTTGATTTCCCAACCTTGTATTCATAGTGCAAACAGAAATAACATTAGTATTAATTTTTTTGTTTTTCAGTGCACTACTTAAAGACAAGGGGGAGCAGCATACGGGATGCCTACAGAAAATATCATCGCCACCTCAAAGAAGTGAGGAGTGGCTCGGGGGCAACAGCTAGGGTACCCTATATCGGTTAAACTCTTAACTTTGTTTAGCCCTTGTTAACGTACACTCTTTTTTATTGGAAACAGGACACAAGCTAGTTGGGAGGAACAAGATGTTTTAGAGGACTAAGCAGAGGGACATTCTGAGGCACAATCGGAGGCCCAAGAACAGATTGGTTCACAGGAGGGCACTGATGATATATCACAAATCCAAATATCCTCAAATATGTGGCCATCAAACACAGAAGAGGAATCTGCAGTGGCAGAGGCTATCCCTGGGTCCTCCTATGCTCCTGCAAACATTGTTTGGCCAGCCAAAATGCTGCGGAGGCGAGCATCTGTATCGCAACCTGATATAAGTGAGCGCCTACTTGAAATGTTGAAAAACATGTCTGAAAAGGTGGATGCTTTTTTTATGTCCGGATACTATACTGGCGCTCAGTTTTGTCCCTCTTATCAAAAATGTCAAACCAGAACGATACTTTGAAATGCGAAGCACAGTCGAACAAGTGCTGCAATCCTTCTCACAGCCACGTGAGGAAGCTTCATTTCATGGGTCATATGTGCCACTAGCAAGACCTCACCTTCACTTCCCCAGGTCCATCCACTACCCTGAACCACAACGCCAACCTTACCCCTATATTCCCCCATCATATAGTTCTAGCTTTGAAGAGGCAGCTTCCATATATGATGCCCCACACAGTCGCATTCCCTATTCCATACCATCCCCAATTACTCCTAGCACTGCCAGTGATGAACCAGCTTCCGCCAGTCACTACTCCAATGAAGCACCTTTACAAAGAGCATATCATAATCTGTGATTTTTGAGGTCTGTCCAACATAGAGGACCATGTGGACCCTTTTTTTGTTCCGTTTGTTCAAGAGGTCTACTTGAGAGCCATGTGTATTGTTTCTATATGAATTTTTTTTATTTTATGTTGGGTAAATGAGAAAATATTTTGGGAATTTATGCTTTTTTGACACTTAAATAAATCATTATGTTGCCAATTTTTGTCTGTTTCGAAATTTACAATTACACGTTTGAACAGTTCATCACCGTTAATATTGCATGCTCACAATTACCAATGTCAAAGGACATCAGCGGTTAAAAGTACCTTAATGTGATTAGTAATCTTTCAGCAGGCTGGATACTTGGTCTGTAGCATGTGTTCTGACGCTCCAAGCGAGGGTAGATTAGTCCAAGCAATTCGTTAAAACTGAATCAAAAAACATTATTTTAGTAGATACATGTCGGAAAGCCATTTGGACATACAGTAAAATAATTAGGAAGGGCCGTGGTTCAGAAGATTAGTATTTTGTTACAAGAGAAGGTGTTTGCCTGAATTCCTAATCAACAAAAAAAGATTGGTAAAGGAGTGGCCTACAAAAAAACATGCAACATAATTTCCAGTTGTGTCATCATTTGGACATGGATTTACCCACAGGCAGCTGAATTTAACACTAACAATTGTCCTAGCCAAAACTTGACCCAAAAATTGTGGGGGGTCCCCTCCCAAAGCAACCTCCCCATATTAAGGGCATACAGCCTTGTATGGTCCAGGAGGGGGGACTCCAGGCCAGCCAGGCTACATGCTCGGATAAAGGGCTGGTATGGATTTTGGTGGGGCACCCCACACTGTTTTTTATACGATTTTATATTAACATATAATCACACACATAGGTTGGACTTGATGGACTTAGGTCTTTTTCAAACCTCACCTACTATGTAACTATGTAACAATGGAGGAAAAATATGTATTGCTTGGCAGGAAAAAAAATACCTAGTTATTGACATGCGCGTGTAGTTGAAAAATTTCTCATCATGCCCACGGAGGTCTTCATATAGTATCATGAACTGCCCTCTCTCCTCCCTATTTGCGATTATGGGATGAACCCAGTATCTTCTTCTTCTCCTCCTCTTCCTCCTCTCTACTTCCAGCACGATTGCTGCTGTTGCAGCAACAACTGTTGGCATGATCATGGGCAGAGCAGCACACATATTTCAAAAAGTCCAAATCCACACAATACAGACTGCTGGACAACCAGGAAGTGTCCAGAAAGGTCACACTCTTTTATTAGCAGCATCACAAACACAGCTAACAACGATTGGCCTGCACAAAAAACGCAGCTCCGACTATACCCCTGACATGTTACTTTGGAATTCGCAGCTGATCCGCAGCTAAAACGCAGAGGAACCGCTGAAACCGGAGCTCAAAAACGCAACGCACAAGTGTGAACCCAGCCTCAATAAACTGATTCGCAAGGCCAGTGATGTTGTTGGATTGGAGTCGGAGTCTTTAACATCAGTTTTAGAGGGGAGAATGTTTTTCAGGGTACATTCAATCTTGGACAACTCCTTCCACCCACTCCACAATACACCGGTCAGTCCAGGGCCGGTCTGGGAATAAAATCCAGCCCTGGAAAAAATTTCATACCAGCCCCACAGCATTATTATACCAGCATAACGTCATTATTTTCTTGTTCATGAAAGGGAAAACCATACATTTTAAAGCACATTTGAAGAGTGTATTATATATAGATAAGACAGATATGAAAGCACATAGGGCTTTATATATATAAAACGCAAATTCCAGTTAAAAGTGGTAAAAGTGGTCAATCATCAAGGGGGACCCCAGGAACTCAGAACGTGGGGGGGGGACAGGGGTGGAGAGCACGGGAGGCTGAGAGGGGGGGCTGGAGAGCACTGAGGGGGCTAAGAGTGTGGGAGGTAAAGAGTACTGGGGGGGATCTTTAGAGCACTGGGGGGAGAAAGAACAGGGGTGGAGAGCACTAAGGGGTACAAAGAGCAGGGGGGAGTGGAGAGCACTAGGGGGTGGAGAGCAATGGGGGAGCTTGAGAACACCAGTGGGGGCCAGAAAAAACAGGGGGGGAGCTGGAGAGCACTATGGGGGGCGGAGAGCACTGGTGGGGTTGGAGAGCACATGGGTGGGGGCAAAAAGAACAGGGGTGGGGAGCACGGGGGGCTGGAGAGCACTGGGGTGGGGGCTGGAGAGTGATGGGGAGAGCTGGAGAGCACTGGGGGGGGGGGAGAACAGGGGTGGAGAGCACTGGAATGGTGGCTGGAGAAGGATGGGGAGAGCTGGAGAGCAGAGGGGGGGCAGAAAGAACAGAGGTGGCGAGAACTGGGGGGGGGGCTGGAGAGTGTGGTGGGGGAGGAGAGCCCTGGGGGGGGAGCCACAAGGAGAACTGGGAGGGGCCAGAAAAAGAAGTTGGATAGGAGGAGAAGCAGGGGGACCGCATATAGAGGAAATGAGCTTTCTATATTTCTCCATACAGCCGCGGAATGCTTGATTCTCCTCCCCCCCCCCTTCTGCAGGCATTCAGCGGCTGTATGGAGGAGTATACTGTAGAAAGCTAATTTCCTCGATATGCGGTCCCCCTGCTTCTCCTCCTATCCTGGCACACAGGGCGGGCTGTACAGCGGGCATCTCCTGTTTATCACGGAGCTGACCTGGCTGGATCTGTGTTCGGCGGTGACGCTGTAACACGGTCCCGCCCCCCTAGACCGGCTCCTGTGATAGGCTGAACACTGACTCTATCTACTATCACACGAGCCGGTCTAGGGGGGCAGGACCATGTTACAGCGCCGCCGCCGCCGAACACAGATCCAACCAGGCAGCTCCGTGATACACAGGAGCAGGAGAGAGGGGAGCACTGCAGCCACAAATGAAACCGGCCCCAGGACAGGCAGCCTACCGGGAAATCTCCCGTTATCCCTGTAGGCCAGTCCGGCCCTGGGTCAGTCTGAGGATTACCTTCACTGTTACAATCACGATGCACCAAAGAGCGACACAGGGAATAATTTTTGCCTGTGACCATTAAATTATATAATTATTCTCTGTGTGTGCTGGATGTGAGGTTTTTAATATGATCCAGACTTTTATGTAGTTTATATATTATGTTGGCATTAGGTTAACTATGTTTAATGGAGAGTGGTGTAATATTTGCATTTTGGTAGTTTGGTGGTTTGATTTTCTGTTATTTTTCTTTTATTCTATGTAGTATTTTAATAGGAAGGTACAGTCTATTACAGTATAGTATTAATTTTGTTTTATTTGGTATTATATGCTGTTATTGGTAATTTTATTGTTATTATTGTGACTTGTTTCAGGTCATTATTGTGATTTTATGTTTTCTTCGTTGAATGTAACTGTATTTTAATAATTTCCCTTTGTGATTTAGGCCTGGTTCACACTTGTCCGACAAACGCTCCGACATTAGGAGCTCATGTCGCATGACGTGTGAAAATCAATGTTTCCCTATGAGAGCCGTCTTAACTGGTCCGACACAAGTCGGTCCGACATTAAAAATGCTCCCTGTACTACTTCTGTCCGACTTTGATCCTACTTCAGCCCATTGAATATCATTGAAGTCGGATCAAAGTAGGATCCTTGTCCTAACCATCCGACATTTGACATCCGACATGGTGATTACAGCAGCAGTAAAAGGAATTTATCTCACCCTGGGATTGTTTTGATTGGTCAAAGGACAAGTCAGACTAGCACAATGTCGGATCAAAGTAGTATCCTGTTCATGAATGTCAGATGGATGTCGGACCAATGTAGGATCAATGTAGGACTGATGTCGCAGAGCAAAGTAGGATGAAAGTCAGATGAATGTCGTGTCGTATCAGTGTGAACCCAGCCTAATAAAGTATTCTGAATCTGAATGATTAATTTGACCTGTTTGTGCAATCTTTTGGTTTCTCCACTGGTGAGTGCAATACCTACAGCTGTATTTAATCACATTAATAAATGGTGTTTTTAAGTACTACACTATTAGAACTTTTGCTGCTTTCTTTGTGTTTTCCCTGCATGTATCTGGGAGCCCCCTACTCTTTTTTCAGGCTTGGTTCACACTATCGCTGCATCCGTCGCACAGCAGGGGTCCGGTGCGTGCTGGTTCACCGTTTCAGGTCTGATTTCAGCCCGAATTATGGGCTGAATTCAGACCTGAAACGCACCAAAAAAAAAGGCACACGTTTTTCTGGCAATTCGCACCGGACCTGCTGCGGAGATATGTGAACCGGCTCCATAGAGAGCCAGTCACATTCTCCTGCTATGCAAATTGGATGCAAGGAAAACCGCATCCAATTCGCATAGGTGTGAACCCAGCCTCAAGCTTGTGGCATTTAGACCTTATAATAGTGTCAGTGATCCTTATTTAGATATTGGGCCAACATCCAAGATTTACATGTGTGGATTTACTGGGGTTAGACAAAATTATGGAAACAAGTATGGTAAAAGAACAAAACTGTTACCTAATATGGTGTTGGACTGCCTTGGGCATCCAAGACAGCCTGCATTCTCCTGGGAATTGACAAATTTAGGTCTTGGATGGTGAATAATGGAATCTGATACCACGCTTCATGCAAATATCAGGGTCACAATCGTGTGATGTCCTTTTGTCTCTTTCGGTCAGTTGACCACGTTAACCACGCTTATGCTTATCAGATGACGTTTTCCTGGAAATTGTATATATGCCGTCATAACCTTTGATACTGTACCTCCTGACACCACAAATAAATTGACGACTTCAGTCGAAGAGGCACCACCTCAGTGGGCACCAACAATTTGTCCTCATGGAATTCAGTAAGCTCTGACATGACTCTGTTTTACTAGCAGCACACGCAGTGAATGACGAAGGTGAGGCTTCCCATTTGTTAGCAAGGTGTCTCATCACACAGTGGAAGCAAAATAATGTTACATCACTTCTGCTTTCAATGTGAAACATGTCACTTTCACACCTGCAAATCGTGTAGTATTTCTATATTTTTGTCCAACCCCTGTATATATGCTGAGCAAAATTATAAGCGCAACACTTTTGTGTTTTCCCCTATTTATCATGAGCTAAACGCAAAGATCTACGACTATTTCTATGTACACAAAAGGTCTATTTCTCTCAAATATTTTTCACAAATCTGTCTAAATCTGTGTTAGTGAGCACTTCTCCTTTGCCAAGATAATCCATCCACCTCACAGGTGTGGCATAGCCAGATGCTGATTAGACAGCATGATTATTGCACAGGTGGCCACAATAAAAGGCCACTCTAAAATGTGTAGTTTTAGGCCCCTTTCACACGGTCCGCCTGTCAGTTTTTTAGGCGGACCTGCACGGACGCTCCATGTAGCCCTATGGAGGCACGGATGTCAGCGGTGACATGTCCGCTGACATCCGCTCCGCCAAAGTGTGACGGAGGAAAACCCTATTTTTCGTTCCGTCGGCGGAGCGGATCGGATGACAACGGACTCTACGGTCCGTCGTCATCCGATTCCCCATAGGGGAGAGCGGCGCTCTGACAGGGCGGTCCCTGCACAGTGTGCGGGGACCGCCCAGTCATCCGCCGGCTCAGCGGGGATCAATGGAGCGATCCCCGCTGAGCAAGTGGAGCTTCACGGGGCGGATCATGATTGATCCGCCCCGTGTGAAAGAGCCCTTACTGTATTAGGGGGTTGGGGGGGTATCTGGTGCCTAATGCAGTGCAGCACATCTTCTTCGCATAGAGTTGATCAGGTTGTTGATTGTGGCCTGTGGAATGTTGGTCCATTCCTCTTCAATGGTTGTGCGAAGTTGCTGGATATTGGCAGGAACTCAAACACTCTGTCGTATACGCCGATCCAGAGCATCCCATACATGCTCAATAGGTGACATGTCCGGTGAGTATGCTGGCTATGCAAGAAGTGGGATGTTTTCAGCTTCCAGAAATTGTGTACATATCCTTGCAACATGTTGTAGATCTTTGCGTTCAGCTCATGATAAATAGGGGCAAACACAAAAGTGTTGCGTTTAAAAAAATTCTCAGTGTATGTATATTTATGACTATGTTTATTGTTAACAAACTAACTACTATTTTATAGAAGTTTATTTATTAAAAAACATTATGCATTTCTGTCCATGCTGCTGAGCACAGATAGGGCATCTTTTTTGCATTTCGTTTTATGATCCAGGGACCCCTGCTACCCTGTATGGCCAGAAGAGAGGAGACACATTTTCCTGTTAGAGATAAGGAACATAGTGGTACCAGGGAAGGACTGGTTTACTTACCTAAATGTTAGTAATTCTCTTCCACCAATCTTAACCCCTTCCTGCCGACATAACACATATATGCGTATCTCCCTTTGGGCTGGGAGCATGCTTCCAGCATAGGGATTGCGGTATCACCAAGAGCTCCGGGTCCGTACTAATGATCAGGACCTGAAACTCCCAATTCTGCGTCACCTGATCGCTGTGGTAGCCTCTGATTGGCTACCACAGTGATCAGTCACTGTGAAGCCTGCCCCTGTGTTTCCCTCTCTCTGTGAAAGGAGAAGAGAGATACAATGTATTTTTCTGTTTCCTTGCAGAGATGAAAAAAAAGGTTTGTGTAAATTTTTTTATAAAAAATAAAAAACATATAGAAAAAAATACCTAGATCAAGGTTTGTATCAGTGTCAGTTAGGGCTCATGCACACAGGATGTTTTTACAGCTGCTGTTAGGGGCGTTTGACGTTTTTTTAACTGCCTCTAAAAGCCCCTCCATTTTAGGCTATGTGTCCATGCACACATAAACTGTCAGTGTCAATGTTTAGTGGTAGTAGAAAAAAACGACAGCCTGTGCTTCCAGGAGCAACAAAACCTAGCTGGAAAAACGGAAAACGTCAATAAACGCGTGTTAGGTGTTTTTACATTTTAAAGAGTGTTTTAAATGAAAAAACGCAGGAAAACGATAAAGCTTAAAACTGTGGTAAAATGCGCAAAAACACGGGAAAACGCACTAAAATGCTAATATATAAATGCGGCTGCTGTAGCACTGCCATTTTTAAAACGTCCTGTGTGCATGAGCCCTTAATGTCAGTGTGGTTTAAGCAGGACAAAAAAAAAATGCGCACAATGCGCACTTCTGAGCTGTACTACGGGTGCAAGCAACAAATAGTATACACATATGTGGTATGGCTGCGATCATCAGGAGTAGGAGAATTTATTTATTGTTGTTCTTTGGTGGTAGGTAGGGATGAGCTTCGAGTTGCCTGTTTGCATGTTCGCCGAACAATTTGGGGTGTTCGCGGCAAATTCGAAAAGCCGCGGGAACACCCTGTAAAAGTCTATGGGAGAAATCTAAAGTGCTAATTTTAAAGGCTTACATGCAAGTTATTGTCATAAAAAGTATTTGGGGACCCGGGTCCTGCAACAGGGGACATGTATCATTGAAAAAAAAAGTTTTAAAAACTAACCTTTTTTCAGGAGCAGTGATTTTAATAATGCTTAAAGTGAAACAATAAAAGTGAAATATTCCTTTAAATTTCGTACCTGGGGTGTGTGTATAGTATGCCTGTAAAGTCGCGCTTGTTTCCCGTGCTTAGAACTGTCCCTGCACAAAGTGTCATTTCTGAAGGTAAAAAAGTCATTTAAAACTCACTCACGGCTATACATAGAAAAGCCATTGATAAAAAAAAAAATGCGTGGGGGTCCCCCCAAATTCAATTACCAGGCCCTTCAGGTCTGGTATGGATATTAAGGGGAACCCTGTCGCAAATTTTAAAAAAAATGCGTGGGGTTCCCCCCAAATATCCATATCAGGCCCTTCAGGTCTGGTATGGATTTTAAGGGGAACTCCACCCCAAATTAAAAAAAAATGGTGTGGAGTTCCCCCAAAAATCCATACCAGACCTTTTATCCGAGCACGCAACCTGGCAGGCCGCAGGAAAAGAGGGGGGGACGAGAGAGCGCCCCCCCCTCCTCAACCGTACCAGGCCACATGCCCTCAACATGGGGAGGATGTCCCCATGTTGATGGGGACAAGGGCCTCATCCCCACAACCCTTGCCCGGGGTGGTTGTGGGGGTCTGCGGGCAGGGGGCTTATCGGAATCTGGAAGACCCCTTTAACAAAGGGGACCCCCAGATCCTGCCCCCCCCCCCTATGTGAATTGTAAGGGGTACATTGTACCCCTACCATTTCACGAAGAAAGTGTAAATTTTTTAAAAAAAAAAACACTTAAACACCTTGGAAAAGTCCTTTATTAAAAATAAAAAATAAAAAACACATTCCAGCGATGTAATCCAATGTCCCGCGGCGATCCGATGTCCAGCGCTGCAGTCTCCACTCGAAACGTCATTGGCTGAGTGGACCTACACTGCGGAGGAAGTTCCCCATCAGGTCCGCTCAGCCAATGACGTATCTCAGACCCCGCCTACGTCATTGGCTAAGCGGACCTGATGGGGAACTTCCTCTTCAGTGTAAAAAAATTAATAGACCCACCCTTTCTCACGTTCCCCAGGTTGCGTGCTCGGATAAAGGGTCTGGTATGGATTTTTGGGGGAACTCCATGCCATTTTTTTTTTATTTGGGGTGGAGTTCCCCTTAAAATCCATACCAGACCTGAAGGGTCTAGTATGGATATTTGGGGGGAACCCCACGTCATTTTTTTTTTACATTTGATGCAGGGTTCCCCTTAATATTCATACCAGACCTGAAGGGCCTGGTAATTGAATTTGGGGGGACCCCCACACATTTATTATTTTTTTTTTTATCAATGACTTTTCTCTGTATTGCTGGGAGCCGACAATTCATTATAGCCGCGAGTGGTTTTAAATGGCTTTTTTTCCTTCAGAAATGACATTTTGTGCAGAGACAGTTCTAAGCAAGGGAAACAAGCACTGCTTTACATGCATACTATACCCCCCCCCCCCCCGGTACGAAATTTAAAGGAATATTTCACTTTTTATTGTTTCACTTTATGCATTATTAAAATCACTGCTCCCGAAAAAAATGCAGTTTTTAAAACTTTTTTTTGTATTGATACATGTCCCCTGGGGCAGGACCCGGGTCCCCAAACCCTTTTTAGGACAATAACTTGCATATTAGCCTTTATAATTAGCACTTTAGATTTTGAACGTTCGAGTCCATTGTATTTAATAGGGTTCTAAAGTTCACGCGAACTTTAGGTCTGTTCGCAGGTTCTGGTACGAACCGAACAGGGGGGTGTTCGGCAGATCCCTAGTGGTAGGTTATGGGAGTAATAAGAAATATACAGATAAATAAAAAAAATAAAAAACAGAAGATATCCATAACCATTTACAACCAAATGAAAGCCCAAATTGTCCTGAAAAAAAGGTATAATCCACATGGATGTACAAAGTAGCTGTGATATGTACAGTTTTACTAACACCTGTCAAAGTTGCAAAATTGTGCTTAGGCATTAAGATTTGTTTTACCCTTAGGCATGAAGGGGTTAAAAAACAGCACTGTAATTTATGTTAAAAACAATCTGTTCAAGTATTTTTTGCTCTTAGTCTCCTCTAAATTTACATATTCCATTTTTTTTTCCTGCTGCTGTGATCTGACTTCCTGTTAGAGTATGGCTAAGTTCATTCTCCATGGCCCTACTGTATGTAGGATCATAGCCCATCTCTCTTGCTCACTCTATAGATGGACTATGGCATTTGTAATGTGCATAGAGCAATGCAGATGATCGCAACTAACATACATTGGTCATTTCAAACAAATAAAAGTGACAAGGAAAAGGAGAGGTTTGGGAGCTCACAGAAAACATTACTAGGAGTTAAAAAGGCATAGATTTCATGTACAATAGATTACAGAACCAGTAGTAGTAGTGGATGTGTTTGGCTTATTTTTGAAGAATAAGGATATTATTTGGTGTCACTTTATTGCGCCAGGTCCACCCAGAGCTGCCAGTTCTCAAATGTTGTGTGGGTCAAGGGCTGCCGACACTAGCACACTGTGTACTGGCTCCCCCTGGGAACCTGCAATATATGTAGAAACAGACAGCTGCATCATTAATGAATAGTCCAGATTTAATAAGTAACTTATTGCACTCAGGTGTCAAATATGAATAAACAACCCATTACACTCTTTTGTGCTTTGGCACATTTCACCCCAGGGGGCTTAAAGTGGTTGTAAACCTCTGATATGAAATATGAACAAAGCATTTCATACTTGTCTTAATCTAGAAGAGCACTAAGTGTCATTTCTGTCTGCTGCACTGTTCCTTTGCTATCAGCATGAGTCACTTCTGACAGGTTTTCCTGACACCAAGAGGTAAAAGGGTGACAGGGGAGGGAGCTCCAGCACACAGCCTGTGATTGAAAGCATCAGCTCTGTTCCTGTGTGCTTTGTGGATGTGGTGTGTCCCTTCCACAAGCTCTCAGAGCTCTCCTCTTTGCAGAGTGTAACTTCAGCTCCCTGCTCTCTCTCTCTCTCAGACAAGTTGTATAAATTATGCACTTTGGCAGTAGAGAAGATGGGGCTTCAGGTTCAATTTATGTAGAGGATTTGTTTAATCTCTGTGTATCACAATTAGCCATGTGCAGTGACGAAAAATGTGTTACTTTTTGTTTTATTCGTTTTTTTGTGAAATTTGAAAATTCGGAAATTCTAAATAATAACTAACTAATAATAACTATTAAATTATAGGTATTGGAATTTCCTTTCAAATTTGGTTGTTAGTGAACATAACAAATATGAATTTATCTGAGGTTACGAATTATCGAAAATAAAGAATCCCTCATCTAAACAAAACGAAATAATAAATAATAATAATATGTTTTTATTATTATTATTATTATTACTATTATGTGTTAGTTATTATTATTAATTTGTTACATACCATTAGTTTAGATATGGCATTCATTATTACGGATAATTCATAACTTTAGATAAATTTGTATTTGAAAGGAAATTCCAATACCTATAACTTAATAGTTAGAAATAGTTAAGTTATTATTAGTTATTTATTATTTCAGATTTTCGAGTTTTCGGGTTTTTGAATTTTCAGATTTTTGTCCTTTTTTTCAGATTTTTGTTCTTTTGAATTTTCAGATTTTCATTCTTATTTTTGGATTTTCGGATTTTCAAATTTCAAATTATCGAATTTCTAAATTTCCAAAATTCTGAATTTTCGAATTTCCGAAATTTAACATTTTCGAATATTCTGAAATTGGAAAATTCTGAAATTTTGATATTTCCGAATTAACGAATTTGTCTAAATTCTTAAAGAAAAAACGAATTTGAAACGAAACTAATTGCACATGTCTAATCACAATCACCTGAGGCCATTCCCTTTACTGGGTATTTGTAAAGGTTTACAACGATTTTAAACATAGAGTTCGGTGTAATAAATACAAGCTACCCAAAGCCTAAAGATTGGACAAAGAACAGCAGTATACTGATGAAATGATCTCTGCGACCTCTACCCCTGGAAGCATGCCCCCTGTGTTGTACTGGCAGAAATTCAGTAGAGCCTTTCTAGCTAACATTGCAGGCCTTACCTCTCTCATTGTGCTGTACTGAATTATAAGGAATTCCAAAAAAGCTAATAGAAAGACACACCTGGGACTTCTACTGGCTGTATTTACACATATATATATATATATATATATATATATAAAAACTGTATTAATTTATTTTTCTTTTTTTACAATTTACAGTTCCCAATTATAATTTTGCAACCGTAGAACAAAGCAGAGTATTGTCAATGCTTACAGAAACTGGAGCACACAGACTCTGGTGAAGCTCTGCATAGTAACTAATCAGGAAAACAAGAAAAAACTGCGCTTGTG
The DNA here is from genome assembly GCA_029206835.1 of Rana muscosa. Lineage (NCBI taxonomy): Eukaryota > Metazoa > Chordata > Amphibia > Anura > Ranidae > Rana > Rana muscosa. The sequence goes on along the minus strand of CM055120.1, from coordinate 94,959,784 downwards.
AATTTAAACTAAACCAAAAGATTAGCAGCACCACTGACGTGAGATATTATCACATAAACAAGTTAATTAAAAAATGTGTTGTGCTAGATAAATCAGTCCATATGTCTTCAATATGGCTCCGGTGTGATGCCTTTGCAGCAATCTAATATGTGGAAAAGTTCTTTGTGTGTCAACATCAAATTTGGTTTTTCCACCTTGAGAATAAACCACCAAAGATTAAGATGTATTCTTACCAGAGAGTATTGACCACCTATTACGGGGGTCAAAAAGACCTCAATTGTCTTATCTGCTATGTTCACAGTCACTCCTTAATGCTGGGTAGACTAGGGGAATCATCCATCCATCATATGGAGACGATACTTCTCTTGCTTCCAACCATAGTTGGCCCGGGCTGAAGTCCTCTTGTGACGAAACCGGTCGGGTTAAGGCATCATTTCCTGTTATTGTTTGTTTGAGGCAATGATCGTTCATGCTGAGGACGCTTTATTCATTTTTATGTAATGGCATGTTAAATGCAATGCCTACAATAAAGCCTAACTAAAAGGATTTTACACTATTTGGCGTCTTATCTCTTGGCTGACATATTCCACTGAGCACTATGGTTGAAAGCATGAACAGAATCGTCTCCATATGATGGATGGACGATTCCCTTAGTCTACCCAGCATTGAGGAGTGACCAGTGAACAGAGCAGATGAGACATATGAGCCCTTTTTGATCCCCCCCCTCCCCCCCATAATACGTGTTTAATTCTCTCTGGTAAGAATACATCTTAAAGCCCTGTACACACGATCGCATATCCTATGGATTCTAATCCGATGGATTTCTCCATCGGAAATCCGATGAAACTGTCTTCCATCAGTCTTGCCCACACACCATCAGTCAAAAAACCAACCGCACCAAAACGACGTGACGTACACCACGTACGATGGCACTATAAAGGGGAAGATAAAAAACCTAATGGCGCCACCCTTTGGGCTGCTTTTGCTGATTTTGTGTTACCGCGTGTTAGTAAAAGTTTGGTGAGAGCCGATTTGCGCTTTTCAGTCTCCGTGCTTTTCAGATCGTTTTCGGGTGTTCAGTTTGTGCTTGTGGGTTCGTATTTGTCATTCAGTGCGTGCAGTCAGGTCGGTTACTGTTTTGCAGTGCCTTCTTGGCCGTTCGTTACTGTTTTTCAGGTCGTTCTTCTCAGGCCTTGCTGTTCCTCGTTGCGTTCTGTTTGAGTTCGTTCTGACCAGCCGACCGGTTTAAAGCCATGTTTGAAGTACCTTCTCGTCGTAGAGCTCGTGCTGGCTATGGACTTGGTGTTGCGGTTAACACTGTAACCCGAGTTCAGTCCATGAACAGGGTGAGGAGGAGTTCATGGACCAAGAATTGGTTGCTCCGGCGGGACCAATTCTCTCATATGCCTCTGCTGCGGGAAATCCAGGAGAATAATCCTGATGATTTCAGAAATTATCTCCGGATGACGGACCCCGTTTTTCACCGTCTGTTGGATTTGCTGTCCCCCTATATCACGAGCCAGGACACTGTGATGCGCCAGGCTATCACTGCCGAGCAGGGGCTTATTGCCACGTTGAGATACCTGGCGACTGGGAGAAGCCTGCAGGACCTCAAGTTCTCAACAGGCATCTCCCCCAGGCTCTTGGGATCATTATCCCTGAAACGTGTTCTGCCATCATACAAGTCATGCAGAAGGACTATATTAAGGTAATTTTTATCCTTTAACATCACATTATATGTTTTGATGGTTTGCTAAAGTATTGTATTTCTTTCATCCTTCCCAAATTGCCATGATTGTAAGATTCTGGGAATGTCCCCTTTCTCCCCATGCATGTTTTTTCTTTAATATTTTGTGTTTTTTGGCCTACATGCCTATTTCCCTTCCCTAACCTCTCCTGCATGTTATCCTGGGCCCATATACACCTAGCCTAACCTGTTCTTTAATGATCTTTTTCTCTGCGCCATTGTACTTTTGAACCCCTCCCCCCCCCCCCCTAAAATGTGTCATAACGATTTTTTGCACATTCAAGGTCAGCAGAGTGGTAGAGCCTTTTGTTGCGGGGCACAAAATCTGCTTAAAAAACACCCCCCACCCTTATAATTTGTTCCAATGGCCCATCAGCGGGGGTGAGTCATCTGATAAGTGGGCCTTCTATTTTTGTGTTTAAATACTCCTAATAAATGTTATAATGGGTAATCTGCTTGCAATGTAATGTGCAAAAGTACTAATTTCTTCTTTTTGTTTGACTCCACAGTTCCCTTCCTCGCCACAGGAATGTCAGAATGTGGCCTCCCAATTTGCCCAGCGGTGGGACTTCCCCAACTGCGGAGGGGCAATTGATGGGAAGCACGTCCACATAGTGCCGCCACCCCCGTTCGGGGTCGTACTATTATAACTATAAAGGTTTTAATAGTATAGTGTTAATGGCGGTGGTGTCGGCACGCTATGAGTTCCTGTATGTGGACGTGGGGAAGAACGGCCGGATGTCCGATGGTGGAGTGTTCGCTCAGACGGAGTTCGCTCACCGTCTGCAGTCTGGGGGCCTGGCACTGCCTCCAGATGCAGACAACGTGGATGGACTTCCCTTTGTTTTTATAGCGGATGAAGCCTTTGGACTTGGACCACACCTGATGCGGCCGTTCCCACAGAGGACCCTCACCCCAGAGAGGAGGGTTTTTAATTACCGGCTGGCCAGAGCCCGGAGGGTTGTGGAGAATGCCTGCGGCATAATGGCCAGCCGGTTCCTCCTGTTTCTGACAGCCATGCATATGGCGGAATACAAACTGAACCACATCATCCTATCCTGCTGCATATCGCATAATTTTATGAGACAAAACTCTCCTACATATATGTCTATTGTTGGGCCAGAGGCCAGTGGATCTGACATGGACAATCTGACTGGCCTGGACACTGGCCATACTGGCTTGGCCCCCCAAAGTGCCCGTGAAGTACGTGATAAATACGTTGAGTACTTCACAGGAAGGGGGGCCATCGCAATGCCAGACCATATTTGATGCCTTTTTTAAACAAATAAAAAAAAATATTTTTTTGGGAATACCTTGTTTTGTCAGAATTTATTTTGTACTAATTATGTGTCTCCCAGGTTATCATAGTACACTTTGTAGTAGTGCCAAGTGTATTTGTCTTTAGTAAATAGCCACAATTGTCACACTTAAAAACCTTACCTTTCCCATTTTAGATAACTGCTATTGAGCCACACATTGTTGAGTATACCAAAAAAAATTTACCCTGTGTACAACATGTGCGGTCATTTTTTATTCAAAGTACAATCTTGACATTTTGGCCTCCAAATTTTGTAGAATTTTTTTTTTGGGGTTTGCAGAAACATGCATGGGTCAAAAAAAAAAAAAAAAAAGGAACTTACAAAGTTCAACCTTAAAAATGTAAACATGAGATGGGGTGATGTCACCCCTGAACCATCCAAAATTAGAAGATGCACACAGTTTTTGATGTGCAAAATGAGTTTTTTCATCATGATCCCATGGCGAAAGTCACCATGTGCTATCTGCCATCTTGGGGGATCAATGGACGTGTTTTGGGGGTGCAAACCCTTCCTCTCACCTACTTGAGTAGCAAGGCAAAGGTTGCACCCCCAAAACTGGGACATAGATATCCTGTGACGGCAGATAGCACATGTTGACACACTGTGTGCATCTTGTAATTTGGGCTTGTGTTAAAACAAATGGCAATTTTTGAAAACATAAGAAAACGAAAAAGGGGGGGTGTGGTTCAGACTATTCACCCCATAATATCAATGATGTTTTTATATTTTTGCTCAATCACATTCATCCTTTTCCTCATAATGTCCATTTCGCTACTACATTCCATTATTTCTTGAATGACGATTTGGGCACTAGCACTTGAGAATGGAGTTGTCTGAGTTTCTGACACACCACCATGTTCATCCCCTAAAAAAATGAATAGATTAGAAATATGCAGGCCTACATCTCTTTTTACCAGAAGCTGTGGTGACAGACACTGACCTGTTGTGGTGATAAGCTCCACCTCTCCTTCCTCCACCTCTCCTTCCTCCACCTCTGCTTCCTCCACCTCTGCTTCCTCCACATGCTGATCTTGGGGTTCTTTTGGATCTTGGTTTTCTTCATATGGTTTGTGCTTCCTAGGCTCCTCACATTGGTGTCCTCCCAGTCTCCTCTCCCCTATGAGAATGAAACAATCAAAAGGTATCCTTTAGCATACAGAGATTTGAGGGTATAATTTTCTAAGTTTGCCTGGAAGTGGGGTACAATTGTTGGTTTTGCCAGAGTTACAAGATGAACATATGATATTTTGGTAATTTAACAAAGCAAGACTACTTTCATTCTTGGTCCTCAAAAATAAAAAGGAGACACCCCAAGGTATCCACTGGAGCACCTGTGTGTGACACCCTAAAAAGGTTGTTCTGGTGGCCCACATTATAGTGCTCCTGAGTCAAGATGTGTAACCAGCTGCTTGAGTGTCCTCTCCTTTACCCAGAATCTAGTTTACCATTTAACATTCTACTTAACTTACAACACATCATCTAGACAACAACGTATATATAAACGTTGTTTATAGCCAATTAGGCATGACCACATGTGGTTTACGTGTATATGTGCAAAACATGTTATTTTTTTCACGTTCGCTGTTTACTAGGAAACATTCCCAAAAATGAGTCCACTCAACTTCACATGAAAGTTGCCATTCTACAATATGAAACCAGACAATCCAAGCACATGGAGCAAAACATGCAAGAATACATATTCCAATTTGATTAAAGACAGTAAAACAAAAAACATACTTTTGTCCAGGAATTTTTTAAGCTTCCTATACTGGTCCGGCTCCCTCAGCTTCAGGTCAAACCACCTTTTACGAAGCTGCTCCTTGGATCTCCTGACCCCAAATTTATTATAGAGACTCGTCGCCACTTTGTCCATTATTTTAGACTTCCTGAGATTAGGGGTGTCGAATGGCCCATGCTTCCCATCGTAATCCTTCCTCCGCAGGATGTCCACCATCTCCGCCATCTCAGCAAATTACATATTAGTCGCCTTGAATCTTTTATTCCTGGATCGGGACGTTCCCGCCTCCGGGCTTTCCTCGTTGGTACTTATTAATAAAGCATGCACCTGTGTCACCACCATGTCGTCGTCTCCCACTGTGCGCCGAACGAGAAGGGGCGGGGAAATTCTGAAAAAGACCGTCATGGGCGGGCGACGCGGCCGGAGTTTCACGCATGCACAGGGTATATAAAGGGTAAACGAGGTTGTGGTTGCGCAGAGTAAGGACGACCGGAAGTGACGAACGAATCCTACGAAGGTAAGAAATTAACTTGGGGCATCAGTGGCCTATACTGGTTCATGATTGTAGAGGCCTATATTGGGCTATGATTAGGACAATTGAAGCTGACCTCATGTTTTTGTCTTGTGTTTTATCTTGTAGACTCAACTATGCATATATTGCGTGAGCTAGACATCATGTTAATTTTTATAGAAAAGTATAAGGAAATGCGCAACCTCTGGGAGCTAAAAAATAGCTCCTATCATAATAGCCAAGTACGAAGGGCAACAATTGTTAAATTAGCGGAATATATGAAGACCTGGATCCCAGAGGCAGACTATACTATGATGAATAGTAAAATCAACATGAGGAATGCGTACAAAAAACGCTATAAATAAGTGCGTGCTTCTATGAGATCAGGAGCAGCAGCAGACAAAGTAGTTAAGCCCAAGCTGTGGTACTACAAGCATCTGCAATTTCTGGATGACCAGATTGAGGCCAGGGAATCACTTTCCACCCTTCCCTCAACCCTTCCTTCCACCCTTCCCTCCACCCCTGCAGAGGGGGAGGAGGAGCCACCTGAGCTTGAAGAGCTGGATCTGCGCATCTTCAGCCAGGTATATTATTTTCTATGATATTTATTGTCCTTAATTGATTTTTGAGAACTAGATGTTATTATTCACAAATGACAAAATTTAAATGTTAAAAAAAAAAAAAAGGATTGGTACAGTATATCAAAAAGCAGGGGTCACAATGAGAGTCTTTTATATTTTTTACGATTCAAATTACAACAGTCATGAGATGAAAATTGTGTGTGATTGATTCAACAAAAACAAAAACGATGTCCCTTTTTTCTACACAGGATGATCTCAGCCAGGAGGAAGAGGCTCCGGAATGTGGCAGGCAGGAGGAGGCAGGGGTAAGTGGCAGCCAGGAGGAGGCCGGCCCAAGTGGCACTCCCCAGGTCCCCAGGCCTAGTGGCAGCACACAGTCCCAAGTGTCTCCTCTCCAAGTCAGACCCCCAAAACATCGGCGAATGACAAAGGTGGAGGAGGAGTCACTTAAGATGATAAGGGACGCTGCTGCCATAATGAGGACACCCCTCAACCCAGTTGAGGGCTTTAGTAACTATCTGTCCGAAAAGCTGATGAAACTGGAGGAGGGACAACGTTCCCTCTGTGAGCACCTGGTTTATACGGCCATTCACATGGCGGGGATGGGGCAGTTGACAGAGGCCACTCATCTCTGCCATCTGCCCCATCCTTCTCCTCCTCCTCCTGCCACATTATCACCAACAGAGCCACAGCCTGGAAGGGTGTATGGATGGGGCCGTGGAACAAATGCTGGAGGGAAGCGTGGAGGGAAGGCTACCAAGAAGAGCAGAAGGTGATTCCCTGGCTTCAAGCTGCTCTTCCAGAAGTTGCAGTTTGTAGGAGTACCACAGCTTGGGATGATGTATGTCTTCGGCTGCTGCTCCTGATTTCCTCATGTTGTTGATTTTATTGTTCATCATAGTAATGTCTGCCTTTGGGGTCCAAAGTCTTCATAAATTCCACTAATTTAACAATTGTTGCCCTTCCTGTTTATTTATTTTTTGCCAGAATAAATGGATTTTTGATTTCGGAAAAATACTTGCCTATGTTTTTTTATTGGGAGTAGCAATAAGATGTCATAAATACAATGTGTAATTAACAAGGGACACCAACCTCCTTGAGGAAAAAAAAAATGTTGTTGTGAGAACTTGACACCCAAAAAAATGAGCCCACAGGAACCAAAATCGAAGAATATATAAACAAATGGTATATCATCGGTAAAACCGATCGTGTGTACGCGGTGTGACAGCAGGAAGGTAAAGTCACCTGGTTGCATCCAGGGGGGTAGATATATTTCTCCCAGATTCAGGCTTTATGCTGACTTATACAACTAGGGTGGAGAGTTGTATAAGCCCAGCTGAGGCTAGTAGGCTCATGGATGACTCATACCTCTAGGGAGAGTGTGGGGCGTCGTACAGACAGGGAGTTGATGAGGCCAGCTGAAGCTTGTCAGCTCATTTAGGCCTCTATAAGAACTCCCAGATTCATTAGGTGTTAGCTCATGCCTGGAACCAGACCTGTGTGGACTGTCTAGGGAGAGTGAACCCCTGTGCGGTGAGGCAAAGCCTGTGTGGCTATTTGTTTGGACTTTTACTAAACCAGGGACTTAGGGACTAGGACAGCACCAGGCTGATCCCAGTTGTTAGTTTAGGAAACCTGCATGTTTAGTCAGAGGTCAAACTGACCAGGATTTATTTTGTTTGTTTCTTTTTGGCTTTGCTGTGTTTTTGTCACTGTACATAGAGAAATAAACCGCACCTTTTGATTTTGAAAACCACAACCTCCGTCTGCTGGCCCTGTTTTTGTGTGGGGAGCCCAACCAGGGGGTCACACACACCCGCTACCGAGTTAACCCCCTCACAGTTGGTGGAGAACCAGTGGCAGTTTTTTTTAAGCCAGCATGGAGGAGATACTGAAACAGCTGGCTCTAGCAAATGCCAATCAACAGCAGACAAATGCAGGTTTGCAAAGGAGCCTTGCAGCCCAGCAGCAAGCTCATCAACAAGCCCAGCAGCAATCTGAGGCCCGCTTCATAGACCTGTTACAGAAGCAAGAGCAGAGACTACAACAAATGGAAGCAGTAATGCAGCAACGTCCGCAGACCAGTGAGGAAAGCCGTCCCACTAATACCGCGTCCTTTGGGGTGAGTCGTTTATTGACAAAAATGACTGGAGAGGATGATCCAGAGGTATTTTTGACCACATTTGAAAGGACTGCTGAAAGAGAAAAGTGGCCTGAGGAGCAGTGGGCTGGACTGGTGGCTCCTCTGTTAACTGGTGAATCGCAGAAGGCTTACTATGACCTAGAGCCTGACCAAGCAAAAGACTATGTGATGCTAAAAGCTGAAATATTGGCAAGGCTGGGTGTCACCCTGGCTGTCCGGGCTCAGCGTGTGCATAACTGGACTTTCCAGCTTGGAAAACCCCCCAGGTCTCAAATGTATGATCTCATTCACCTGAGCAGGAAGTGGCTACAGCCAGAGACTTTGTCCGCACCAGAGATTGTGGAACGTGTTGTAATGGATCGGTTTTTGAGAGCTCTTCCTACTGCCATCCAAAAGTGGGTAAGCCATGGAGACCCAGAGACGGCCGGTGGTCTTGTGGATCGTGTAGAGAAATACTTGGCTACAGAGAACCTGACGGCCTCTTCCAGAAACACTCGGACTTTCCACCCTAAGACCAGACCATCCCCAGGGGCGGATAAGAGGATTCCAAGGGGTGAGGGTGGAGAGAGTGAGAGGGTGGGAGCTCTACCCCAAGTTTGGCGAGAACAGCCTGGGAAATCAGCGGCTCAAGAGGCCGCAAGAAGGATCGTTTGCTACCGCTGCCGGCAAGCGGGACATATTGCAGCCAATTGCCCGGTTGTGGAGGAACCCATGCAGTGTGACTTTCTGACGGGCAGACGTCAGTCGCTGTGTGCGACAGTCGCATGCACTGCCATTCGAGGAACTGAGAAACATTTATGCAAAATGTGTATTAATGGTAGAAATGTTGTGGTATTACTGGATTCAGGTAGCCTTGTGACCCTGATAAAGGCTGAATTAGTTAAAACAGAGGTCTCTGGGAATAGCAAGGTAGCTGTTATTTGTGTGCATGGGGACACCCGAGAGTATCCAGTGACTACAGTGTGTTTCGAGACCCCCAAAGGTACCCTCTCTCATCCAGTGGGCTTAGTATCTCAGTTACCGCATGACGCCATTGTGGGAAGGGATTTTCCGAAGTTCTGGGAACTGTGGGATGATCCTGAGCCCCCCACTGGTGCCCCTATGTACCAGGAATGTGATAGCCAGAACTCCTCTGAGAGTGGTGAGGACTCTCCAGAATTTCCCTTGTCAGTATTTGCAGGGGAGACTCAAGAAACTAGAGAGGAGCCCACCTCCTCAGACGAAAACCTACCGTCTGTGGAGTTTTCTGATCTGGAGGTTCACAGGGAAAATTTTGCCACAGAACAGTTAAAAGACCCCGCCCTAATAAAGGCACGGGAAAACGTAGTGGAAATAGATGGCGAGTTAGTGAACCCAGATAATACCTGCACTTACCCATACTTCAGCGTAGAGAAGGACCTACTGTATCGGGTGGCAAAAAGGGCAGAAGAAACCGTTGAGCAGCTGGTGGTGCCCAAACCTTACAGGAAGTTGGTGTTGGAGTTGGCCCATGGGCACATTCTTGGAGGTCATCTGGGGACAGAGAAAACCCGAGAGAGGGTATTACAGAGATTCTATTGGCCTGGGGTGATGAAGGACATAGAAAATTATTGTTCCTCCTGCCCTGTGTGTCAGAGGTCGGCCCCGATGCCACATTTCCGTAGCCCGCTGGTCCCTCTACCCATCATTGAGGTCCCGTTTGAGAGAATCGCAATGGATTTGGTAGGTCCTATAATCAAGTCCGCTAGGGGGCACCAGTACATATTGGTTATAATGGACTATGCCACCCGTTATCCAGAAGCGATCCCTCTCAGAAATACCTCGGCCAAAACCATAGCCAAAGAGCTATCTCTTGTTTTTAGCCGGGTGGGTATTTGTAAAGAACTGCTTACGGACCAAGGTACACCCTTTATGTCCCGGGTTATGAAAGAGCTGTGTAAATTGCTCAAAGTGACGCAATTGCGTACATCTGTGTATCACCCCCAAACCGATGGGCTGGTTGAAAGATTCAACAAAACCCTAAAACAAATGTTGAAGAAAGTGGTGGATAGAGATGGAAAGGATTGGGACTGTCTACTTCCTTATTTGATGTTTGCTATTAGGGAGGTGCCCCAATCCTCTACGGGATTCTCCCCCTTTGAGTTACTGTATGGGAGACACCCAAGAGGGCTATTGGATATTGCCAAGGAAACTTGGGAAAGTGAGAGTTCTCCCCACAGGAGTGTGATTGAGCATGTCGCCCTGATGCAAGATCGAATTGCACAGGTAATGCCCATCGTGAAGGAACATTTGGCCCAAGCGCAGTTGGCACAGCAGAGAGTGTACAACCGTGGAGCAAAGACCCGTACCTTTTCCCCGGGGGATAGGATATTGGTACTTGTCCCTACGGTTGAAAGTAAATTCCTTGCCAAATGGCAAGGCCCCTACGAGATAATGGAAAAAGTGAGCGAAGTGAATTACAAGGTCAGACAACCAGGAAGGCGAAAGCCCGAACAGATATATCACGTTAATCTGTTGAAAGCCTGGAGGGATAGAGAGTCCCTAGTCGCAGAAACTTGGTCACCAGCTCAAACTGGTTGCGTGATTCCGGAGGTTGGAATAGCAGCCACCTTGTCACAACCCCAACAACAGGAGGTTAAGGAGTTTGTGCTTCGCAACAAGGAGGTGTTCTCTGAGCTGCCGGGACAAACATCTGGGGTAGAGCATGATATTATTACCCCGCCCGGTGAAAGGGTGAAGTTAAAACCCTATCGGATCCCAGAGGCCCGACGGGAGGCAATACGGGAGGAAGTACAGAAAATGCTGAACTTAGGGGTGATAGAGGAGTCCCAAAGTGATTGGTCTAGTCCCATTGTGTTGGTGCCTAAACCGGATGGGAGCTGGCGATTTTGTAACGATTTTCGTCAGTTGAACAAAGTTACAAAATTTGACACCTACCCCATGCCACGTATAGATGAGTTGATCGACCGGCTGGGAACAGCCCGATACATGACGACTCTTGACCTCACAAAAGGGTATTGGCAAATTCCCCTGGCCAAGTCGGCCAAAGAGAAAACCGCATTTGTAACCCCAGACGGGGCGTTCCAATATAAGAGAATGCCGTTCGGGTTACAGAATGCGCCGGCCACATTCCAGCGGAAAATGGACCAGATACTGAGGCCCCATCGGAAGTATGCTGCGGCTTACCTGGATGACGTAATTGTCCATAGCACAGATTGGGCCTCACATCTGCCAAAAGTGCAAGCAGTCCTAGACTCTATCCGGGAAGCGGGGTTTACGGCTAACCCCAAGAAGTGTACCATTGGGCAGGAGGAGGCCAAATATCTTGGGTACACCATTGGCAGGGGAGTGATAAAACCCCAACTCAACAAAGTCGAGGCCATCCAGAGTTGGCCACGTCCCAACAGCAAGAAGCAGGTACGGGCCTTTCTGGGAATCGCGGGTTATTATCGGCGCTTCATTCCCCACTTTGCTTCTAAGGCTGTGCCCCTAACCAACCTGACGAAAGGGAAAGGGTCGGTCATGATTAAATGGACCCCCGAGGCTGAGGCAGCATTCCAATTCTTGAAACAAGCCTTATGTAGCCAGCCAGTGTTGTACTCACCCGACTTCTCTAAAGACTTTGTCGTACAAAGTGATGCGTCAGATGTGGGGTTAGGAGCAGTATTGTCCCAGGTCTGGAACGGGGAAGAGCACCCAGTCATTTACCTCAGCAGGAAGTTGAAGTCCCATGAGGTAAATTACGCCACGGTTGAAAAGGAGTGTTTAGCGGTGAAGTGGGCTCTAGATTCCCTTCGGTACTATCTGCTAGGTAGGCACTTTGACATGGTTACGGATCACGCTCCGTTAAAGTGGATGGCTCAAAACAAGGAGACAAATAGAAGAGTGAATAGGTGGTTCCTGGCCCTACAGGAATTCAACTTCACAGTAAAGCATCGCCCTGGCGTTCAAATGGGGAATGTGGATGCTTTGTCTCGAGTACATGAATGCCTGATTGCTGGTGTTCCAACCCCAAGGTTAAAACAAGAGGGGGGGGTATGTGACAGCAGGAAGGTAAAGTCACCTGGTTGCATCCAGGGGGGTAGATATATTTCTCCCAGATTCAGGCTTTATGCTGACTTATACAACTAGGGTGGAGAGTTGTATAAGCCCAGCTGAGGCTAGTAGGCTCATGGATGACTCATACCTCTAGGGAGAGTGTGGGGCGTCGTACAGACAGGGAGTTGATGAGGCCAGCTGAAGCTTGTCAGCTCATTTAGGCCTCTATAAGAACTCCCAGATTCATTAGGTGTTAGCTCATGCCTGGAACCAGACCTGTGTGGACTGTCTAGGGAGAGTGAACCCCTGTGCGGTGAGGCAAAGCCTGTGTGGCTATTTGTTTGGACTTTTACTAAACCAGGGACTTAGGGACTAGGACAGCACCAGGCTGATCCCAGTTGTTAGTTTAGGAAACCTGCATGTTTAGTCAGAGGTCAAACTGACCAGGATTTATTTTGTTTGTTTCTTTTTGGCTTTGCTGTGTTTTTGTCACTGTACATAGAGAAATAAACCGCACCTTTTGATTTTGAAAACCACAACCTCCGTCTGCTGGCCCTGTTTTTGTGTGGGGAGCCCAACCAGGGGGTCACACACACCCGCTACCGAGTTAACCCCCTCACAGCGGCTTAAACCTTTGGTGGTTTTTTCACAAGGTGGAAGAACCGAATTTGATGTTGACACACAAAGAACTTTTCCACATATTAGATTGCTGCAAAGGCATCACACCGGTGCCATATTGAAGACATATGGACTGATTTATCTAGCGCAACACATTTTTCAATTAACTAGTAACCAATCAGCATCCAGGTTTTTGCCCTCGTTCACACTGAACACGTCTTTGAAATCGTTCGACTTCATCTGAATTCGCACAATTTCAAAGTCACATTTCAGTGCGAGTTCCGGGGTGACTTGAAAGACATCCGTGTGGGTTCATGCACAGATGTCTATTGAAGTCGCCCCCAAAGTCACCAACGGTAGTTCAGGAGCTACTTTTGGAAATTGGTGCAGTGCCGCAAAGTCGGCATCACACCGATTGGGACGGTGCTATTGCCGGCAATAGGCTGCAATTTGATCTGTCAAATCGCGCCAATGTGAACGGGGGATTTTTGTCAAAGTTTATTTGAACAAGCTGAAGTTAGAAGCTGAATGGTTACTATGCACAGCTGCACCAGATTCTGAGTGTTCCAGTTTTAGTAAGTCGCCCCCAATGTGTCATGTTTAAAACAACAGATGGCCAACCTCATAGGATTATCTATTAGCACATCTACACACATCTGTAGAGTGTTTGCATTAGAAATGACAGCGTGGAGATACTTCATTTTGGTGCATTCATTGTTTTAATATTTTTTGCTTTAACAAGAAGCAGTTGGTAATGGAGAACATTATAGAGAATGATTATGCTTACCTAATGTCCCTGTAGTTCAGTTACCACCTTGCTATTAGCTTAAACTCAAATGACAACCTACTCCTATTACCTACCCTATAAAGCAAGATCCCTTGTGAATTTGACCATTTGCTAATTAATGCCTTGCATATGCCAATCATGGTCCTCCACTGCCAGCAGCCATTTGGATAAAGGTGTGTGTCTGCTTTTCTGGCATGCCCTTGTAACAAAAATAATTAGACCCCAAAGATTGACAGTTTGCACAGAAATAGAGATAGCAAGCACAAAAAAAAAAAAAAAGGACAAATTATTTTTTCCTACAATTTTTATCTCCTCTCAGACAGGGACTGCAGATTAATTACTCTTTGACAAGAAATGATAATGACTCTATAATAGAATATAGTTAAAGTATTCTTAAATTCTAAAGGAGAAAGAAAGTTCACTATATTTTTTTACATTTAAAGTTTGCATAAGATAACCAGGTTCTGTATATCAGGTAGACCATTACCTTTATGAAGGGGTCTACACATAAAGAATCAATGTCCATTGCTGATTTAAAGTGGTTGTAAACCCACTTATGCAACTTGCACCTACAGGTAAGCCTAGATTAAGGCTTACCTGTAGGTGCAAGAAATATCTCCTAAACCTACACGGTTTAGGAGATATTTGCTAAAAATTACACGCATCAGTGTCTACGGCGCATGCGCGCCTTAGACAACGGCACATTCATAGGGTTAATCCCATTGACAAATCCGGCTTAGCCGGATTTGACGGCTCCCGCGCGCATGCGCGGAGTCACGCCTATGCCGCTCCGGCCAATCACAGCTCCGGAGTGTCGCTGTGATTGGCTGGAGCGGCGATACCTGGAAGTAACATTCTAGCTATCGCTGCAGCGATGGCTGCAGCTGGAGAGGGAGACGAGGGCGGCTTCGGGGGCCCCGATCTAAGGTAAGTGATGCATAATGAGCTAGTATGCTAGTCATACTAGCTCATTATGCCTTTGTCTTGCAGGTTGTATTTAAAAATAAAAAACATTACCAGGGTTTACAACCACTTTAACAACATGCCCCAATAACTACACACAGAAAAATGTGCTTTGATATTTTTTGTATGTGCCGTACTTACTGGAGGCTGTGGGATTGAAAAGTTTCCATGCTGATATTTGTATATTTCCTACATGTTCTGAAATTCTGTTTGCAATGTATGGAAGAGCCGTGGGACTCTGAGTTTGAAAGTCTGAATTCTGAGTTTGAATTTTTTTTTTAGAGAGAATTCTGAGATTAAAAGTCTGAATTCTGAGTTTCAAAATCAGAATTCTGAGTTTTAATCTCAGAATTCTGACTTTTAATCTTAGAATTCTGTAAAAAAAATTAAAACTTTGACTTTGAAACTCAGAATTCTGACTTTTAAACTCAGAATTCTAACTTTAAATCTCAGAATTCTGAAAAAAAAAAAACAACATTTTATGATGTCTGTAAAAAAATTTTTTTTCAAATTTTCTAATTTATGATGGCCCCAGGGCTCTTTCATAGGCAATGATATGGATGCGAACAATAGAAATAAAATAACACAAAATAAAAAAATTGAGTGTAAATGTGGAATTATCATTGATCAGTGGTTCATTCTTGGAAACATGGTTAACATATTACAGCTTTTTTGGCAATTAATCATTTCTGAGATGGGGGAATTTATTATCTAAAAGGGAATTTAGATAATAATACTTTTACTGCAAGTTACAGTATATAGCAAGTTCAGAGAAAACATAATATCTGAGTACTTATAATGATGCCCTGGGAATGTGTTAACCACTTAAGGTCTGCCCTATAGCAGTTTTACTGCTACAGGGTGGCACCTCTGCGCCGGATCACATATAAACATGTAAAACATGTGATCCGACATTCCTAGTAGGGGGCACGCATGTGTAATCACAGCGGGAGCCAATCGGCAGGCACCGCGGACTCAATGTCCGCCAGCACCGACGGTCCTCCTGCAGAGGGAAAGAACGGTCATCGGCCTATGTAAATAAGGCAGATCGTTGTTCTGACAGGCGGGAGATGAAAAGAAAAGCAGGAAATACATTTCATCTCTTCCCCTAGTAAAAACACCTCACACAGTTTAGTAAAAAAACTGGTTAGACACGCAGTTAACCCTTTAATCACCCCTGATGTTTAACCCCTTCACAGCCAGTGACATCAGTACAGTGACAGTGCATATATTTTAGCACTGATCACTGTATTAGTGTCACTGGTCCAAAAAAGTGTCAAACGTGTCAGTTAGTGTCCGTATGACCGCCGCAATATCTGAGTTCTGCTATAAGTCGCTGATCGCTGCTATTACTAGTAAAAAATAAATAAAATAAATAAAAATAGACCCCAGATGATGTCTCCTTAGACGAAACACGTCAGGATGAGCACTGCTGATGCCATTGCGTTGCCTACATTGTTTATTATAAACGCTTGTTCATCTACTCAAATGTGGGTGTTCCCAATTTTATTACATTTTATATTACCTTTACGGGTTCACACTATGTGAAGTATTTTTCTTTTTTGGTCACACTGCTTAATTACATGAGAAAGACTCTGACCATCTTGCTGGTTACATCTGTGAACTGCCGATCTGAGCCATCCATTGGACGGAGGGATCATCTTCCACTCTGGTCAGAAGTGCAGGAGCGGATGTTCCAAGCATGAGGGTTTACACCATAAGCCTTCCTGACTCATTGAGCGTATGCCCATTTGAGTCCTTTCACTCCGGTAAGCCTTCTCACAACCAGTGGTGTTTACATTGTATATTCACCAAACACTGACATCACAAGGAACACGTTTTCTTTTTCCTCATAGTTACATACATAGTTACATAGTAGGTGAGGCTGAAAAAAGACACAAGTCCATCAAGTCCAACCTATGTGTGTGATTATATGTTACTATTACATTGTATATCCCTGTATGTTGTGGTCATTCAGATGCTTATCTAATAGTTTTTTGAAACTATTGATGCCCCCCGCTGAGACCACCGCCTGTGGAAGCGAATTTCACATCCTTGCCGCTCTTACAGTAAAGAACCCTCTACGTAGTTTAAGGTTAAACCTCTTTTCTTCTCATTTTAATGAGTAGCCACATTTCTTGTTAAACTCCCTTCCGCGAAAAAGTTTTATCCCTATTGTGGGGTCATCAGTATGGTGTTTGTAATTGAAATCATATCCCCTCTCAAGTGTCTCATCTCCAGAGAGAATAAGTTCAGTGCTTGCAACCTTTCCTCATAACTAATATCCTCCAGACCCTTTATTAGCTTTTTTGCCCTTCTTTGTACTCGCTCCATTTCCAGTACATCCTTCATGAGGACTGGTGCCAAGATCTGGACAGCATACTCTAGGTGCGGCCAGACCAGAGTCTTGTAGAGTTTATTCCTTTTCATCACTATTCCTTTATGGACTTATCAACCTTTAATTTATTAATTTCCATAGGACACTATATGGACTTATACAGAGTTTAATTTTGTGTATATTCACATTGTTTTATAATTTCCATATAGAAACACAGGGAGGGGTGGGAATATAGGGGCAGTTGCTGAAACTGACCATACAAAAATTCCCACCCAATTGGTTATAATGGACTATCTCGGTACTGATAAACAAAAAACGTGGTTCTTATATAAAATAAGACATTTATTACATGTAAAATTGACATACAAATTTAATTTAAAAATCAAAGAACAAAAACTCAGGGTTCCCCCAAGAGGTATCTGTTGATGCAGTATATAGATTGGCCTTTCCTCAACTAGTTTCACGGTATACACACCGCTTCCTCAGAAGGAATAATCTTTAAGACAAATGATACAATAAGACACAAGAACAATACAGTACAATTCAACAACTTGAATAGTAATAATACAGCAAAAGATATAATAGAAGGAGTTGCTCACCCAACACGTCGATGGCCAAGTGCAGAACCAAGCCGCTCGAAAAAAGTTCCCCCCGCGGCGGACGAGGGGGATTATGCGGGAATAATTCTAGATAGAAAGGAGTGATATTGGTAGAGGGGCATAACATATAAATTCATTCCGATGGGGAAACATGGCAAGGGAAAAAGGGAGAAGGGAATGGAGGGAGAACCCAGGAGGGGGGAAGGAAGAGGAAGGGGAAGAGCGGGGAGAGAGAAGGAGAAAGCAGATGGGGAAAAAAAAGACGAGGGGAAGAGAAGAGAAAAAAGTGGGAATGGGGGGGAGGGAAGGAGGGGTATGGGGAAAATAGAAAGAAGCGGGAAGAAAAGGGAGGGAGGGGAGGGAAGGGGGGAGAAGGTAGAAGGAAGGGAATAAACAGGGGGACCTTTTTTTGAGCGGCTTGGTTCTGCACTTGCCTCTATATTCCCACCCCTCCCTGTTTTTCTATACTAATCTGGATGATGGTACTTTGCTATGGTTAGGTATGTTTTTAATATGTGAGGCTATACTCAAATAATTCTGCATAATTTCCATATACATATGATTTTGTAGCTGTACAAAATTTCTAAAGCGCTGCACATATTTTTATTTCTAATTTGTAGACACTATAATTTTTGCGTAAACCATTCAATATACGCTTATTGGTATTTAAAATATATATATAATAAAAAATATGTAGCAGAATACATATTGGTCTAAATTGATAAAGAAATTCAATTTTTTTATTGGATATGTTTTATAGCAGAAAGTAAAAAATATTGTTTTTTTTTTCAAAATTGTCATTTTCTGTTTATAGCGCAAAAAAATTAAAAAATAAATGGTGATCAAATACCACAAAAATAAATCTTTATTTGTGGGGATTAAAAGGACATACATTTTGTTTGGGTACAGCGTTGCATGACCGCGCAATTGTCAGTTAAAATAACGCAGTGCCGTATCGCAAAAAAAATGGCCTGGTCATGAAGGGGGGTAAATGTTCCAAAGCTGAAGGGGTTAAAGCATATTCAAACTAAAGAACAAATATGTAATACAGTGCAGCTTACCATTCCCAACATGTGGTGGCTGCATTAGTTGTTTTCAGTTTTATTGCCTTTATTTTCACCTGATGATCCTGCCAGTACCACCTTTCCTGTCCTAGAGGGACAACAGCCATTCACTGTACTGTATACAGTCATGGCCAAAATTGTTGGCACCCCAGAAATTTTTCCAGGAAATAAAGTATTTCTCACAGAAAAGTATTGCAGTAACACATGTTTTGCTATACACATGTTTATTCCCTTTGTGTGTATTGGAACAAAACAAAAAAAGGGAGGAAAAAAAGCAAATTGGACATAATGTCACACAAAACTCCAAAAATGGGCTGGTCAAAATTCTTGGCACCCTTTCAAAATTGTGGATAAATAAGATTGTTTCAAGCATGTGATGCTCCTTTATACTCACCTGGGGCAAGTAACAGGTGTGGGCAATATAAAAATCACACCTGAAAGCAGATAAAAAGGAGAGAAGTTCACTTAGTCTTTGCATTGTGTGCCACACTAAGCATGGACAACAGAAAGAGGAGAAGAGAACTGTCTGAGGACTTGAGAACCAAAATTGTGGAAAAATATCAACAATCTCAAGGTTACAAGTCCATCTCCAGAGATCTAGATTTTCCTTTGTCCACAGTGCGCAACATTATCAAGAAGTTTGCAACCCATGGCACTGTAGCTAATCTCTTTGGGCGTGGACTGAAGAGAAAAATTGATGAAAGGTTGCAACGCAGGATAGTGCGGATGTGGGATAAGCAGCCTCAAACAAGTTCCAAAGAAATTCAAGCTGTCCTGCAGGCTCAGGGAACATCAGTGTCAGCGCAAACTATCCGTCGACATTTAAATGAAATTAAACGCTATGGCAGGAGACCCAGGAGGACCCCACTGCTGACACAGAGACATAAAAAAGCAAGACTACAGTTTGCCAAAAATCCTTCTGGGAAAACGTCTTGTGGACAGATGAGACCAAGATAGAGCTTTTTGGTAAAGCACATCATTCTACTGTTTACTACGGAATGAGGCATACAAAGAAAAGAACACAGTACCTACAGTGAAATATGGTGGAGGTTCAATGATGTTTTGGGGTTGTTTTGCTGCCTCTGGCACTGGGTGCCTTGAATGTGTGCAAGGCATCATGAAATCTGAGGATTACCAAAGGATTTTGGGTTGCACTGTAGAGCCCAGTGTCAGAAAGCTGGGTTTGTGTCCGAGATCTTGGGTCTTCCAGCAGGACAATGACCCCAAACATACATCAAAAAGCACCCAGAAATGGATGGCAACAAAGCGCTGGAGAGTTCTAAAGTGGCCAGCAATGAGTCCAGATCTAAATACCATTGAACACCTGTGGAGAGATCTTAAAATTGCTGTTGGGAAAAGGCGCCCTTCCAATAAGAGAGACCTGGAGCAGTTTGCAAAGGAAGAGTGGTCCAAAATTCCGGGTGAGAGGTGTAAGAAGCTTATTGATGGTTATAGGAAGCGACTGATTTCAGTTATTTTTTCCAAAGGGTGTGCAACCAAATATTAAGTTTAGGGTGCCAAAAATTTTGACCGGCCCATTTTTGGAGTTTTGTGTGACATTATGTCCAATTTCCTTCTTTTCCTCCCTTTTTTTGATTTGTTCCAATACACACAAAGGGAATAAACATGTGTATACCAAAACGTGTTACTGCAATACTTTTCTGTGAGAAATACTTGATTTTCTGGAAAAATGTCTGGGGTGCCAACAATTTCGGCCATGACTGTATATAGAGAAGCTGCCTTGTGACCCTAGGACAGGAAGTGTGTTAGGATTAGGAATACAGAACACCTCCACCTCTACTTATCTCCATAACATAAGGAATAGGGATGCACATTGCCTGTTCGCCCGTTCGCCGAACAGCGAACAAATTGGGGTGTTCGCGGCAAATTCGAAAAATCTATGGGAGAAATCTAAAGTGTTAATTATAAAGGCTAATATGCAAGTTATTGTCCTAAAAAGTGTTTGGGGACCCGGGTCCTGCCCCAAAAAGAAGTTTTAAAAACGGCCGTTTTTTCGGGAGCAGTGATTTTAATAATGCTTAAAATGAAAAAATAAAAGTGAAAAATTCCTTTAAATTTCGTACCTGGGGGGTATGTATAATATGCATGTAAAGTGGCGCATGTTTCCCGTGTTTAGAACTGTCCCTGCAAAAAATGTCATTTTTGAAAGAAATAAAGTCATTTAAAACTCACTCGCGGCTATTAATGAATTGTCGGCTCCCGGCAATACATACAAAAGTCATTGATAAAAAAAAAAAAAAGCGTGGGTGTTCCCCAGAATTCAATTACCAGGCCCTTCAGGTCTGGAATGGATATTAAGGGGAACCCCACCGCAAATTTTAAAAAAAATTGACGTGGGGTTCCCCCAAATATCCATTCCAGGCCCTTCAGATCTGGCATGGATTTTAAGGGGAACTCCACCCCAAATTTTAAAAAAAATGGCGTGGAGTCCCCATAAAAAATCCATACCAGACCCCTTATCCGAGCACGCAACCTGGCCGGCCGCAGGGGAAAAGGGGGGGACGAGAGAGCGGCCCCCCCTCCCTCCTGAACCGTACCAGGCCACATGCCCTCAACATGGGGAGGATGTCCCCATGTTGATGGGGACAAGGGCCTCATCCCCACAACCCTTGCCCGGTGGTTGTGGGGGTCTGTGGGCGGGGGGCTTATCGGAATCTGGAAGACCCCTTTAACAAAGGGGACCCCCAGATCCCGCCCCCCCCTATGTGAATTGGTAAGGGGTACATTGTACCCCTACCATTTCACGAAGAAAGCGTAAAAAAATGTTTAAAAAAACACACAAACACCTTGAAAAAGACAATTCATTAATAGCCGCGAGTGAGTTTTAAATGACTTTTTTTCTTTCAAAAATGACATTTTTTGCAGGGACAGTTCTAAGCACGGGAAACATGCGCCACTTTACATGCATATCATACACACCCCCCAGGTACGAAATTTAAAGAAATATTTACTTTTATTTTTTCATTTTAAGCATTATTAAAATCACTGCTCCCGAAAAAACGGCCGTTTTTAAAACTTTTTTTTTGCATTGATACATGTCCCCTGGGGCAGGACCCAGGTCCCCAAACACTTTTTAGGACAATAACTTGCATATTAGCCTTTATAATTAACACTTTAGATTTCGAATGTTCGAGTCCATTGTATTTAATAGGGTTCTAAAGTTCACACGAACATTCTGTCTGTTCGCAGGTTCTGGTGCGAACCGAACAGGGGGGTGTTCGGCTCATCCCTGATAAGGAACTTTCCAGGGATGAGAACCATTCTTGAGATAACATTTCTGAGAGCACAGGACATCTCTTTATTTTTGGCAAAATCAACAAGTATATTTTGTACTTATCAAACAGATATAATAAAACGCTTTCAATGGTATATATATATAAAAAAAGAAGACTGCAAATAAGAAAGGTTCAAGGTTTATACATATAAAAACAGTCAAATCACTCAATATACCTTTGTTCTTTGATTTATTTCATCTCATGCAGCCAGATTCAGCAAGCTGTTTAAAGTGCTTCTGTCCAAGGCCGTATCTATAGCCATGGCAGATCTTTTGAGTGATATAGGGCAAGCATTGTCTGGCTACACTGTGGTTGATACAGAAAATGATAACACTCATCAAACACAGATCATTTATGCCAATGCTAAAGAGAAGCACAGCATATGATAGATAGGTATGGAGCAGTGTGTGCAATACTGAGGTATGGGACACTGTGGGACAGAGAGGTATGGGGCACTGCGTGTTATAGAGAGATAGAGGACACTGGTTATTAGTAAAAAATAATAATAATAATAATAAATGAATGAAAATATCTCATAGTTTGCAGACGCTTTAAATTTTGCACAAACCAATCAATACGCTTATTGAGATTTTTTTTTACCAAAAATATGTAGCAGAATACACATTGGCCTAAATTGATGAAGAAATTCAATTTTTTTTATTTTTTTATTAGATATGTTTTAAAGCAGAAAGATTTTTTTTTTATAAATATATATATATATATATATATATATATATATATATATATATATATATTTCAATTGTTAGTATTTTTTTGTTCATAGCGCAAAAAATAAAAGCCACAGGGGTGAACAAATACCACCAAAAATAATCTCTATTTGTGGGGGGAAAAAATACATACTTTTTTTTGGGTACAGCGTTGCATGACCGTGCAATTGTCAGTTAAAGTAACGCAGTGCCATATCGCAAAAAAGTGGTCTGGTCATGAAGGGGGGTAGACCTTTCGAAGCTGAAGTGGTTAAAGTATAACTAAAGGCAAAACTTTTGGAGGTGGACACCTGACAGTTTTTATTTCTTCCTGTTTACCGTTATAATTGAAAGTAAAAGAAAATCTTTGAAGGGTTGGAATGCTTATTGAATGCATGAAGATATTTACCTTGAGTCTATAGCATTCTGTATTACATTGATGTCTTTGATGCATGGAAATTGATGGAGGCTATATTTCAGATGCTGCATTTGTCCTCTTGTAACAGACCATATATGGATCCTGTTCTCCAGCTATCTAATGTTCCTCTTTGATGCAACATTTGAGATATATTCTACCTTGCCTGCTTTATGTCCATCTTCAGCATTTACAATCTATAATATAGACAGGGTTGCCACCTGTCTGGTTTTGACCCGGACAGTCCAGGATTTGAATGCTGTGTCTGGGTTTCCCTCTGCCTGAGACCCAGACACCGGTGCAGCCAACTGGCGGTACCACCGGTCCTCAGCACACATGAGGATACAGACAGTGGGGGGATCGTATGGCGGGGCAGGGGATAATTACAGAGGAGACAAACTGGAAGGGAGAGAGAGGCGCCAGGTAGCTGCTGGTGCGGTAGTTTTCCTTATAAATTAATGTTTGGAAACAATCTGTACTGCACTCACATATTTCAGAGCTAGGGATGAGCTTCGTGTTCGAGTCGAACATACGTTCGACTCGAACATCGGCTGTTCGATCGTTCGACGAAGATCGAACGATTTGGGCCGTTCGCGCCAAATTCGAGTGACGCGAACGGCCCACAATGCACTACGCCATCGCAGTGTCATCCAGGCGCTGTAATTGGCCAAGCATGCACTGTGACCCCGCATGCTTGGCCAATCACAGCGCCGGCAGCGAGGAGAGCAATGATTGGCCACAGGCAGGATGCCTGTGGCCAATTATTGCTGAGGGTGTTTAGTACACGCCCCACACTATAAAAGGCCGCCAGCACGGCGGCCTAGTGTAGTGTGTTCCGGAGCAGGGAAAGAGAAACATAGGCAGGGACAGTGACATTTATTTTTTTCTTGCTTAACCTGGATTCCTTTAGTTTAGGGAAAGAGAAGGATAGGTAGGGAGAGTGTCAGTGTGTTTTACTGTGCGAATCCTTATTTCTAGGGACAGGGAAGGACAGTGAGGGAATTCTCCTTGTGCTATAGTGTGCTTTAAAAAAAAATTTTTCTAGGGACAGAAAACTATAGGTAGGGAGAGTGTCAGTGTGTTTTACTGTGCGAATCCTTGTTTCTAGGGACAGGGAAGGACAGTGAGGGAATTCTCCTTGTGCTATAGTGTGCTTTAAAAAAACATTTTTTCTAGGGACAGAAAACTATAGGTAGGGAGAGTGTCAGTTTCTTTCACTGTGATAATCCTTGTTTCTAGGGACAAAGAAGGAAAGTGAGTGAAATTCTCCTTGTGCTATAGTGTGCTTTAAAAAAACATTTTTTCTAGGGACAGAAAACTATAGGTAGGGAGAGTGTCAGTGTCTTTTACTGTGCGAATCCTTGTTTCTAGGGACAGGGAAGGACAGTGAGGGAATTCTCCTTGTGCTATAGTGTGCTTTAAAAAAACATTTTTTCTAGGGACAGAAAACTATAGGTAGGGAGAGTGTCAGTGTCTTTTACTGTGCGAATCCTTGTTTCTAGGGACAGGGAAGGACAATGAGGGAATTCTCCTTGTGCTATAGTGTGCTTTAAAAAAAAAAATTTCTAGGGACAGAAAACTATAGGTAGGGAGAGTGTCAGTTTCTTTCACTGTGATAATCCTTGTTTCTAGGGACAAAGAAGGAAAGTGAGTGAAATTCTCCTTGTGCTATAGTGTGCTTTAAAAAAACATTTTTTCTAGGGACAGAAAACTATAGGTAGGGAGAGTGTCAGTGTCTTTTACTGTGCGAATCCTTGTTTCTAGGGACAGGGAAGGACAGTGAGGGAATTCTCCTTGTGCTATAGTGTGCTTTAAAAAAACATTTTTTCTAGGGACAGAAAACTATAGGTAGGGAGAGTGTCAGTGTCTTTTACTGTGCGAATCCTTGTTTCTAGGGACAGGGAAGGACAGTGAGGGAATTCTCCTTGTGCTATAGTGTGCTTTAAAAAAACATTTTTTCTAGGGACAGAAAACTATAGGTAGGGAGAGTGTCAGTGTCTTTTACTGTGCGAATCCTTGTTTCTAGGGACAGGGAAGGACAGTGAGGGAATTCTCCTTGTGCTATAGTGTGCTTTAAAAAAACATTTTTTTCTAGGGACAGAAAACTATAGGAAGGAAGAGTGTCAGTTTCTTTCACTGTGATAAATCTTGTTTCTAGGGACAAAGAAGGAAAGTGAGTGAAATTCTCCTTGTGCTATAGTGTGCTTTAAAAAAACATTTTTTCTAGGGACAGAAAACTATAGGTAGGGAGAGTGTCAGTGTCTTTTACTGTGCGAATCCTTGTTTCTAGGGACAGGGAAGGACAGTGAGGGAATTCTCCTTGTGCTATAGTGTGCTTTAAAAAAACATTTTTTCTAGGGACAGAAAACTATAGGTAGGGAGAGTGTCAGTGTCTTTTACTGTGCGAATCCTTGTTTCTAGGGACAGGGAAGGACAGTGAGGGAATTCTCCTTGTGCTATAGTGTGCTTTAAAAAAACATTTTTTCTAGGGACAGAAAACTATAGGTAGGGAGAGTGTCAGTGTCTTTTACTGTGCGAATCCTTGTTTCTAGGGACAGGGAAGGACAGTGAGGGAATTCTCCTTGTGCTATAGTGTGCTTTAAAAAAACATTTTTTCTAGGGACAGAAAACTATAGGTAGGGAGAGTGTCAGTGTCTTTTACTGTGTGAATCCTTGTTTCTAGGGACAGGGAAGGACAGTGAGGGAATTCTCCTTGTGCTATAGTGTGCTTTAAAAAAACATTTTTTCTAGGGACAGAAAACTATAGGTAGGGAGAGTGTCAGTGTCTTTTACTGTGTGAATCCTTGTTTCTAGGGACAGGGAAGGACAGTGAGGGAATTCTCCTTGTGCTATAGTGTGCTTTAAAAAAACATTTTTTTCTAGGGACAGAAAACTATAGGAAGGAAGAGTGTCAGTTTCTTTCACTGTGATAAACCTTGTTTCTAGGGACAAAGAAGGAAAGTGAGTGAAATTCTCCTTGTGCTATAGTGTGCTTTAAAAAAACATTTTTTCTAGGGACAGAAAACTATAGGTAGAGAGAGTGTCAGTGTCTTTTACTGTGCGAATCCTTGTTTCTAGGGACAGGGAAGGACAGTGAGGGAATTCTCCTTGTGCTATAGTGTGCTTTAAAAAAACATTTTTTCTAGGGACAGAAAACTATAGGTAGGGAGAGTGTCAATGTCTTTTACTGTGCGAATCCTTGTTTCTAGGGACAGGGAAGGACAGTGAGGGAATTCTCCTTGTGCTATAGTGTGCTTTAAAAAAACATTTTTTCTAGGGACAGAAAACTATAGGTAGGGAGAGTGTCAGTGTCTTTTACTGTGCGAATCCTTGTTTCTAGGGACAGGGAAGGACAGTGAGGGAATTCTCCTTGTGCTATAGTGTGCTTTAAAAAAACATTTTTTCTAGGGACAGAAAACTATAGGTAGGGAGAGTGTCAGTGTCTTTTACTGTGCGAATCCTTGTTTCTAGGGACAGGGAAGGACAGTGAGGGAATTCTCCTTGTGCTATAGTGTGCTTTAAAAAAACATTTTTTCTAGGGACAGAAAACTATAGGTAGGGAGAGTGTCAGTGTCTTTTACTGTGCGAATCCTTGTTTCTAGGGACAGGGAAGGACAGTGAGGGAATTCTCCTTGTGCTATAGTGTGCTTTAAAAAAACATTTTTTCTAGGGACAGAAAACTATAGGTAGGGAGAGTGTCAGTGTCTTTTACTGTGCGAATCCTTGTTTCTAGGGACAGGGAAGGACAGTGAGGGAATTCTCCTTGTGCTATAGTGTGCTTTAAAAAAACATTTTTTCTAGGGACAGAAAACTATTGGTAGGGAGAGTGTCAGTGTCTTTTACTGTGCAAATCCTTGTTTCTAGGGACAGGGAAGGACAGTGAGGGAATTCTCCTTGTGCTATAGTGTGCTTTAAAAAAAATTTTTTCTAGGGACAGAAAACTATAGGTAGGGAGAGTGTCAGTGTCTTTTACTGTGCGAATCCTTGTTTCTAGGGACAGGGAAGGACAGTGAGGGAATTCTCCTTGTGCTATAGTGTGCTTTAAAAAAATATTTTTTTCTAGGGACAGAAAACTATAGGAAGGAAGAGTGTCAGTTTCTTTCACTGTGATAAACCTTGTTTCTAGGGACAAAGAAGGAAAGTGAGGGAATTCTCCTTGTGCTATAGTGTGCTTTAAAAAAACATTTTTTCTAGGGACAGAAAACTATAGGTAGGGAGAGTGTCAGTGTCTTTTACTGTGCGAATCCTTGTTTCTAGGGACAGGGAAGGACAGTGAGGGAATTCTCCTTGTGCTATAGTGTGCTTTAAAAAAACATTTTTTCTAGGGACAGAAAACTATAGGTAGGGAGAGTGTCAGTGTCTTTTACTGTGTGAATCCTTGTTTCTAGGGACAGGGAAGGACAGTGAGGGAATTCTCCTTGTGCTATAGTGTGCTTTAAAAAAACATTTTTTTCTAGGGACAGAAAACTATAGGAAGGAAGAGTGTCAGTTTCTTTCACTGTGATAAACCTTGTTTCTAGGGACAAAGAAGGAAAGTGAGGGAATTCTCCTTGTGCTATAGTGTGCTTTAAAAAAACATTTTTTCTAGGGACAGAAAACTATAGGTAGGGAGAGTGTCAGTGTCTTTTACTGTGTGAATCCTTGTTTCTAGGGACAGGGAAGGACAGTGAGGGAATTCTCCTTGTGCTATAGTGTGCTTTAAAAAAAAAAATTTCTAGGGACAGAAAACTATAGGTAGGGAGAGTGTCAGTGTCTTTTACTGTGCGAATCCTTGTTTCTAGGGACAGGGAAGGACAATGAGGGAATTCTCCTTGTGCTATAGTGTGCTTTAAAAAAAAAAATTTCTAGGGACAGAAAACTATAGGTAGGGAGAGTGTCAGTTTCTTTCACTGTGATAATCCTTGTTTCCAGGGACAAAGAAGGAAAGTGAGTGAAATTCTCCTTGTGCTATAGTGTGCTTTAAAAAAACATTTTTTCTAGGGACAGAAAACTATAGGTAGGGAGAGTGTCAGTGTCTTTTACTGTGCGAATCCTTGTTTCTAGGGACAGGGAAGGACAGTGAGGGAATTCTCCTTGTGCTATAGTGTGCTTTAAAAAAACATTTTTTCTAGGGACAGAAAACTATAGGTAGGGAGAGTGTCAGTGTCTTTTACTGTGCGAATCCTTGTTTCTAGGGACAGGGAAGGACAGTGAGGGAATTCTCCTTGTGCTATAGTGTGCTTTAAAAAAACATTTTTTCTAGGGACAGAAAACTATAGGTAGGGAGAGTGTCAGTGTCTTTTACTGTGCGAATCCTTGTTTCTAGGGACAGGGAAGGACAGTGAGGGAATTCTCCTTGTGCTATAGTGTGCTTTAAAAAAACATTTTTTTCTAGGGACAGAAAACTATAGGAAGGAAGAGTGTCAGTTTCTTTCACTGTGATAAATCTTGTTTCTAGGGACAAAGAAGGAAAGTGAGTGAAATTCTCCTTGTGCTATAGTGTGCTTTAAAAAAACATTTTTTCTAGGGACAGAAAACTATAGGTAGGGAGAGTGTCAGTGTCTTTTACTGTGCGAATCCTTGTTTCTAGGGACAGGGAAGGACAGTGAGGGAATTCTCCTTGTGCTATAGTGTGCTTTAAAAAAAATTTTTTCTAGGGACAGAAAACTATAGGTAGGGAGAGTGTCAGTGTCTTTTACTGTGCGAATCCTTGTTTCTAGGGACAGGGAAGGACAGTGAGGGAATTCTCCTTGTGCTATAGTGTGCTTTAAAAAAACATTTTTTCTAGGGACAGAAAACTATAGGTAGGGAGAGTGTCAGTGTCTTTTACTGTGCGAATCCTTGTTTCTAGGGACAGGGAAGGACAGTGAGGGAATTCTCCTTGTGCTATAGTGTGCTTTAAAAAAACATTTTTTCTAGGGACAGAAAACTATAGGTAGGGAGAGTGTCAGTGTCTTTTACTGTGTGAATCCTTGTTTCTAGGGACAGGGAAGGACAGTGAGGGAATTCTCCTTGTGCTATAGTGTGCTTTAAAAAAACATTTTTTCTAGGGACAGAAAACTATAGGTAGGGAGAGTGTCAGTGTCTTTTACTGTGTGAATCCTTGTTTCTAGGGACAGGGAAGGACAGTGAGGGAATTCTCCTTGTGCTATAGTGTGCTTTAAAAAAACATTTTTTTCTAGGGACAGAAAACTATAGGAAGGAAGAGTGTCAGTTTCTTTCACTGTGATAAACCTTGTTTCTAGGGACAAAGAAGGAAAGTGAGTGAAATTCTCCTTGTGCTATAGTGTGCTTTAAAAAAACATTTTTTCTAGGGACAGAAAACTATAGGTAGGGAGAGTGTCAGTGTCTTTTACTGTGCGAATCCTTGTTTCTAGGGACAGGGAAGGACAGTGAGGGAATTCTCCTTGTGCTATAGTGTGCTTTAAAAAAACATTTTTTCTAGGGACAGAAAACTATAGGTAGGGAGAGTGTCAATGTCTTTTACTGTGCGAATCCTTGTTTCTAGGGACAGGGAAGGACAGTGAGGGAATTCTCCTTGTGCTATAGTGTGCTTTAAAAAAACATTTTTTCTAGGGACAGAAAACTATAGGTAGGGAGAGTGTCAGTGTCTTTTACTGTG
This sequence comes from Rana muscosa, assembly GCA_029206835.1. NCBI lineage: Eukaryota > Metazoa > Chordata > Amphibia > Anura > Ranidae > Rana > Rana muscosa. The sequence goes on along the minus strand of CM055120.1, from coordinate 94,930,340 downwards.
CGAATCCTTGTTTCTAGGGACAGGGAAGGACAGTGAGGGAATTCTCCTTGTGCTATAGTGTGCTTTAAAAAAACATTTTTTCTAGGGACAGAAAACTATAGGTAGGGAGAGTGTCAGTGTCTTTTACTGTGCGAATCCTTGTTTCTAGGGACAGGGAAGGACAGTGAGGGAATTCTCCTTGTGCTATAGTGTGCTTTAAAAAAACATTTTTTCTAGGGACAGAAAACTATAGGTAGGGAGAGTGTCAGTGTCTTTTACTGTGCGAATCCTTGTTTCTAGGGACAGGGAAGGACAGTGAGGGAATTCTCCTTGTGCTATAGTGTGCTTTAAAAAAACATTTTTTCTAGGGACAGAAAACTATAGGTAGGGAGAGTGTCAGTGTCTTTTACTGTGCGAATCCTTGTTTCTAGGGACAGGGAAGGACAGTGAGGGAATTCTCCTTGTGCTATAGTGTGCTTTAAAAAAACATTTTTTCTAGGGACAGAAAACTATTGGTAGGGAGAGTGTCAGTGTCTTTTACTGTGCAAATCCTTGTTTCTAGGGACAGGGAAGGACAGTGAGGGAATTCTCCTTGTGCTATAGTGTGCTTTAAAAAAAATTTTTTCTAGGGACAGAAAACTATAGGTAGGGAGAGTGTCAGTGTCTTTTACTGTGCGAATCCTTGTTTCTAGGGACAGGGAAGGACAGTGAGGGAATTCTCCTTGTGCTATAGTGTGCTTTAAAAAAATATTTTTTTCTAGGGACAGAAAACTATAGGAAGGAAGAGTGTCAGTTTCTTTCACTGTGATAAACCTTGTTTCTAGGGACAAAGAAGGAAAGTGAGGGAATTCTCCTTGTGCTATAGTGTGCTTTAAAAAAACATTTTTTCTAGGGACAGAAAACTATAGGTAGGGAGAGTGTCAGTGTCTTTTACTGTGCGAATCCTTGTTTCTAGGGACAGGGAAGGACAGTGAGGGAATTCTCCTTGTGCTATAGTGTGCTTTAAAAAAACATTTTTTCTAGGGACAGAAAACTATAGGTAGGGAGAGTGTCAGTGTCTTTTACTGTGCGAATCCTTGTTTCTAGGGACAGGGAAGGACAGTGAGGGAATTCTCCTTGTGCTATAGTGTGCTTTAAAAAAACATTTTTTTCTAGGGACAGAAAACTATAGGAAGGAAGAGTGTCAGTTTCTTTCACTGTGATAAACCTTGTTTCTAGGGACAAAGAAGGAAAGTGAGGGAATTCTCCTTGTGCTATAGTGTGCTTTAAAAAAACATTTTTTCTAGGGACAGAAAACTATAGGTAGGGAGAGTGTCAGTGTCTTTTACTGTGTGAATCCTTGTTTCTAGGGACAGGGAAGGACAGTGAGGGAATTCTCCTTGTGCTATAGTGTGCTTTAAAAAAACATTTTTTCTAGGGACAGAAAACTATAGGTAGGGAGAGTGTCAGTGTCTTTTACTGTGCGAATCCTTGTTTCTAGGGACAGGGAAGGACAGTGAGGGAATTCTCCTTGTGCTATAGTGTGCTAAAGCATTCCTCATCAACCATCTTTGAAATCCTTGTTTTTTTGGACAGTCAGGGAAATTGTCGTTGTGCTATTCTGTGCAAAAGCAATCATCCTCAACCATATTTAGAAATCCTTAAGTAAAGGGACAGAGAAGGACACCTGAAGGTAGCCCTTATTGCTTTTTTCCCATCTCCCTGCAGGCCATCTATTAGAATGTCTGGAAGGCAAACAAGGAGAGGCAGACAGTCAGGAGGCAATAAAAGAGGGCAAGCAGGCTCTGTGTCTGGGGGCAACAGTGCTGGTCGTGGACGAGGTGCATTGTCATCAGCACATGGCCATGGGACACGCTTGTCCTTCTTTTCGGCAGCTGGACATGTTGAGCCACATCATGCCGAAGACTTGGTAGAGTGGATGACCAAGCCCTCCTCCTCCTCCTCATCCTCTCTCACCCAGGCTCAGGGTACTGGAAAAGCAGCTGCCAAAGCGTCCTCTTCCCTGGTATCAATGTCAGACTCATCATCAGTCACTCCTTCCCTAGACCCACCATGTCCTCCTCCTGAGGAGTCCCCCGAACTGTTTGAGCACAGTGTTGGGTACATGCTCCAGGAGGATGCCCAGCGTTTCGAAGGGTCTGATGATGAAACCCAGCTACAGGAAGGCAGTAGCGTGAGAGCAGACAGAGGGGATGCTCAAGAAGGACACCAATCTGGCAGTCATGTTCCAGCAGCTGCAGCATACTGCCAGATTGGCTCCAGTGATGAGGAGGGAGGTGATGATGAGGTCACTGACTCCACGTGGGTGCCTAATAGGAGAGAGGAGGAGGAGGAGGATGAGGAGGAGGCACATCTCCAACGAGGCAGGATGCCCTTTGGTGGCCAGCGTAAGGGCAGTACACCGACGGAATCACACCGCAGAGCTCCGCCTGTGCAGGGCGCTGCCTCTGCCCGTCATTCAAAAAGTTCTTTGGTGTGGGCCTTTTTTGAGGCTAGTGCATCAGATCGCACAGCTGCTGTTTGCAACATATGTCTCAAGCGTATATCGCGTGGCCAAAACATCAGCCGCTTGGGTACCACATGCCTGACCAGACATATGTTGACCTGCCATGCAGCTCGTTGGCAAGCCTACCTCAAAGACCCACACCAAAGAACAAAGCGGACCTCTCCTTGCACCGCATCAGCTGGGATCTCCAACCCCACTATAACTTCAGTCCTCTCTGAAACATGCACTGAGAGGAATGAAGGTGTAGAATTAGGTGTGTCACAGCCAAGTACTTGCGGCCACTCTGCTAGCAGTACACCGACGTCCGATTCTAGCAGGCAAATTTCCCTGCCCCAGCTGCTGGACCGTCAAAAGAAGTTCACTCCCAGCCATCCACATGCCCAGCGGTTGAATGCTAGCTTGGCTAAATTGCTAGCGCTTCAACTGCTGCCTTTTCAGTTGGTAGACTCGGCCCCCTTCCGTGAGTTTGTGCAATGTGCGGTTCCTTAGTGGCAGGTTCCCAAACGCCACTTTTTCTCACGGAAGGCTATTCCGGCTCTCTACCGGCATGTGGAAGGCAATGTCTTGGCCTCGCTGGACAGGGCGGTCAGCGGTAAGGTGCATATTACCGCTGACTCATGGTCCAGCAGGCATGGACAGGGACGTTACCTTTCTTTCACGGCCCATTGGGTCACTCTTTTGGCAGCTGGGAAGGATGCAGGACAAGGTGCAGTAGTGTTGGAGGTTGTTCCACCGCCACGCCTCCAAAATGCTACTACTGGTTGTGACACACCTCTCTCCTCCACCCCCTCCTCTTCTTCTTCCTCCATGGCCTCTTCCTGTGGTTTGTCCTCGGAACCAGCGGTGCTCCGTAGGCGTTCAAGGGGCTACGCAAGTACGCAGGCAAAAAGATGCCATGCCGTGCTTGCGCTGGTGTGTTTGGGGGACAGAAGCCACACTGGGGCAGAGGTCCTGTCTGCTCTGCAGGGCCAGGCCGAGAGGTGGTTGACGCCACGCCAGCTTAAGCCAGGAATGGTGGTTTGCGACAATGGCACCAACCTCCTCTCCGCCCTCCGACAGGGACAACTGACCCATGTGCCCTGTGTGGCTCACGTCCTTAACCTGGTGGTGCAGCGGTTCTTGGGCAGGTACCCGGGCTTACAGGATGTCCTGAGGCAGGCCAGGAAAGTCTGTGTGCATTTCCGCAGATCTTATAATGCCAGTGCTCGCCTGGCTGAGCTGCAAAAGGAGTTGAACCTGCCCAAGAACCGCCTTATATGTGACATGCCCACCAGGTGGAACTCAACGTTGGCCATGCTTCAGCGGCTGCACATGCAGCAGAGGGCCATCAATGAGTACCTGTGCGACTACAGCACCAGGACAGGGTCAGGGGAGCTTGGTTTTTTTTCTCCACGCCAGTGGGGCATGATCAGGGATGCATGCACTGTCCTGGCACCATTTGAGGAGGCCACGAGGATGGTGAGCAGTGACAGTGCATGCATCAGTGACACTGTACCTCTTGTCCACCTGTTGGAGCACACGCTGCGTGGAATAATGGACAGGGCACTTGAGGCAGAACAGAGGCAGGAAGAGGAGGACTTCCTTGCCTCTCAAGGCCCCCTTTACCCAGACAGTGTTCCTTCTGTCCCACCCATCGCACAGGAAGAGGACGAGGAGGAGGAGGAGGAGGAGGAGGAGGATTGTGTCAGCATGGAGGTGGAGGCTGGCACTCAGCATCATCAGCAGCAGTCTTTTAGGTATGATTTACAGTCCCAAGAAACCAGTGGACTTGTACGTGGCTGGGAGGAGGTGGCTGCGGATCATGTCGTCCTTAGTGACCCAGAGGACTCCGGAGCGAATGCCTCAGCAAACCTACGCTGCATGGCCTCCCTGATCCTGCAAAGTCTGCGGAAGGATCCTCGTATTCTTCGGATCAAGGAGAGGGACCATTACTGGCTGGCCACTCTCCTTGATCCACGGTACAAGGGTAAGGTTGCGGACCTTATGTTACCGTCGCAGAGGGAGCAGAGGATGAGACAACTCCGGGAGGCCTTGCAGAAAGGTCTGTGCAACGCGTTCCCAGAGACTGGGAGGTTACAAACTCCTGGTCCTGGACAACGAGTTGCTGAGGCTTCGGCCAGTCAAAGAAGGAGCGGTGGGGAAGGTGGCCGTCTGACCGATGCGTTCAGACAATTCTTTAGTCCGCAGCCCCAAAGTATGATCGGTTCCAGCAACCATCGCCAGCGTCTGATAAACATGGTGCAGGAATATCTAGGGGCAAGGTCAGACTTGGACACCTTCCCCACCGAAAATCCTCTGGCTTACTGGGTCTTGAGGATGGATCACTGGCCAGAGCTTGCACAGTATGCAATTGAGCTACTGGCCTGTCCTGCATCCAGCGTTCTTTCGGAACGCACATTCAGTGCTGCTGGAGGATTTGTCACGGATCACAGGGTGCGCCTGTCCACCGACTCGGTTGATCGACTGACTTTCATCAAGATGAACCAGTCTTGGATCACCACCAGCTACCACACACCTGATGCTGATATAACAGACTAATTGATTTTAACATGTCACATCCCTTCAAGACTGATGCTGATGCTGAGTGCCTGTGCTGTTATGTTGACTGGCAATCCTCCTCCTCCGAGTCCTCAATGATACGATTGATGATGATAGCTTGGAAGATCATTTTTGTTTATGGGTGCCGCCACCAGTGGCTAAGGCCCAATTTTTCAGCCCCTGTTTTACAGGGGCGTGTAATTACAATTTTTTTAGCAATAATTTGCCATAGGGCTCATTGCTGTGCTCCAAGTACAGTATCTGTGAGGGGTTGGAGTGTTGTGGCACCAGTGCCTAAGGCCCAATTTTTCAGCCCCTGTTTAACAGGGGCGTGTCATTACAATTTTTGAAGCAATACTTTGCAACAGGGCTCATTGCTGTGCTCCAAGTACAGTATCTGTGAGGGGTTGTAGTGTTGTGCCACCAGTGCCTAAGGCCCAATTTTTCAGCCCCTGTTCAACAGGGGCATGCAATTACAATTCTTGATCTAATAATTCACAGCAGGGCCCATTGCTGCACCCACCAAGAGTAACTCTGAGGGCTTACAGTGTTGTGGCAACGCCACCACCACCACCACCACGAAAGGCCCAATTTTTCAGCCCCTGTTCAAAAGGGGCATGTAATTACAATTCTTGATCTAATAATTCACAGCAGGGCCCATTGCTGCACCCACCAAGAGTAACTCTGAGGGCTTACAGTTTTGTGGCAACACCACCACCACCACCACCACCACGAAAGGCCCAATTTTTCAGCCCCTGTTCAACAGGGGCATGCAATTACAATTCTTGATCTAATAATTCACAGCAGGGCCCATTGCTGCACCCACCAAGAGTAACTCTGAGGGCTTACAGTGTTGTGGCAACGCCACCACCACCACCACCACGAAAGGCCCAATTTTTCAGCCCCTGTTCAACAGGGGCATGCAATTACAATTCTTGATCTAATAATTCACAGCAGGGCCCATTGCTGCACCCACCAAGAGTAACTCTGAGGGCTTACAGTGTTGTGGCAACGCCACCACCACCACCACCACGAAAGGCCCAATTTTTCAGCCCCTGTTCAAAAGGGGCATGTAATTACAATTATTGATCTAATAATTCACAGCAGGGCCCATTGCTGCACCCACCAAGAGTAACTCTGAGGGCTTACAGTGTTGTGGCAACACCACCACCACCACCACCACCACGAAAGGCCCAATTTTTCAGCCCCTGTTCAACAGGGGCATGCAATTACAATTCTTGATCTAATAATTCACAGCAGGGCCCATTGCTGCACCCACCAAGAGTAACTGTCAGGGCTTACAGTGTTGTGGCACCAGCACCACCATCAAAGGCCCAATTTTTACTACCACTGTTCAACAATTATATGTAATTAAAATTCCTGATATAATAGTTGACAGCAGGGCGTTCCAGCACCAACCAAGAGTAACTGTGAGTGCTTACAGTGTTGTGCCAACACCAACAACTAAGGGGTCTATTTCTGCAGAGTATATACGGCAGGTCCCTACTTTCAAACATCCAACTTACAAACGACTCCTACTTGCAAACGCAAGAAGACAACAGGAAGTGAGAGGAAATCTACCACTAGGAAGGAAAATTCTCTCCCGTAAGAATAAATATGGGAGAAAGGTGTCTCCTCTGTACTGATGCTTTATCAGCAATCCTTGTTTCAAGAAAAACACCACATTTCAAAAACAGTTGTCATTGGGACGGAAAGTGAGGTGAAATGTTCTGAACAGGGGCACAGACAGCAAAACAAATGTTACAGGGGTGATAACCCTTACCTATGTTTTCCAAAAAGTTTAAAAATAGATTTTTGGGCTGGAGCTACACTTCAACAATGTACCTGTTCAAAATTACAAACAGATTCTACATAAGAACAAACCTACAGTCCCTGTCTTGTATGCACCGCCTGTATACGGCTGTTCAGAGTATATAGGGCCTTTTTTATTTTATGTGCGGGGTTCCCCTTAATATCCATACAAGACCCAAAGGGGCTGGTAATGGGCTGGGGTAGGGGGGGGGTCATGGGGTAGCTATGCCATTTTTCTTAAAGATTTTCATCCATATTACCGGGACCAGACATTACATTAAAGCCGCAAGCAGTTTTAAATGGCTTTTTTTCCTTTAGAAATGTAATTTTGTGCAGGGACAGTTCTAAACACGGGAAACACGTGGCACTTCACAGGCATACTTTAGACACCCCCCAGGTACGATATTTAAAGGAATATTTGACTTTTTTTTTTTTCACTTTATGCATCATTAAAATGACTGCTCCCGAAAAACGACCGTTTTTAAAACTTCTTTTTGCATTGATACATGTCCCCTGGTGCACAACCCGGGTTCCCAAACCCTTTTTAGGACAATAACATGCATAATAGTTGTTATAATTAGCACTTTAGAATTCGAACGTTCGCATCCATTGTATTTAATAGGGTTCTAATGTTCGTACGAACTTTCGGTCCGTTCGCGGGTTCTGGTGCGAACCGAACCCGGGGGTGTTCGGCTCATCACTAGTCAGAGCGATCGGCATATCACAGTCTGTGAAGTCCGCTGTCAGCATTCTTCCAATCCATGCTTCTCTTATCGCTGAATTACTTGTGGAAGCCGGTACAAGGATACAAAGAGTCTTGGGAATATCCAGTGAACTGTCAGATAGCCTTGGATGCTGTGACCAATCAGAGCATTTCAGAGGCTTAACCACTCCTCCATCATCAGAGGCTGACTGTTCACTGGAGTTTCCCACAGCTCTCTGTATCCTTGTGTCGGCTTCCGCCAGCGAATAGAAACTTCTTTTGGACGACAGGCATCCCACGATTCTGTTTGCGCGATTTTTCACCGATTTGTCGGGCCACAATTGCAGCAAAATTGCACCACGATTGGGGTGCCATTGAAAGTACCAGGATCACGAGCATGCCCCGCGATTTGTGGCGAATCAGGAAATGCAGGTGGAATTGACGCGATTCAGGAACTCCTAGGTCTGAATGGAGCCACAATTTGGCCACACTCACTGTTCACTGTGGAGCACTGAGCTGCCTAACTACTCTCCTTGGGGCACCCAAAAGTGTCCCAGGTATTTTACAATCTTATACTGTATACTAAATAAAGAAAACATGCCATGCGCCGCTAAAGTGTTCGGGTTTGGTTTGAAGAAAAGGTGGCAACCGTAAATATAGGAGTGACTGTATATTGAGATTAGTCATCAAGGTTGTTTTGTTATAATTTTAAATGTTTTCATTCTTTTGGGGAATTGTAGTAGGTTTCTGGGGGTATAATCAGCTAATACAGTTATAGTTTTTTGTTGTAATTAAGTTATTTTCTTAATTTTTTTCTCTATTTGTTTCCTTTATTTTTTTCAACCATAATTTTTATATTTTTTATGAAAGGTATCATTACCAATATTCGACAATCTTAAGCCCCATACACACGGTAGGACTTTTTGACAACAAACTTCAAAATTAGCAAGTTTTCAAAAAAATCCTACCGTGTGTATGCTCCATCGGACAAACTTTTTTGGTTTTCATCGGACAAAAGTTCGCTCTGCAAACTGACAAACTTTTCAGCAACAAAAGTCCTACGGTGCAAAGTCCTATCGTGTGTACAGAAATCCATCAGATTTTTGTCCAAAGTACAAACACGCATGCCCAGAACCAATGTTAAAATCAACCAACAATAGCAGAAGTTGACCAAAGGGTGACGGTAAAGAGCAGAAAAGAGCAGAAAAACCACGTGATGTTGGAAAAGTTTTGGGAAAGTTTGCAGAAAAGTCCTGCCGTGTGTATGCTACGGGCGTGCCTGGCCAACTCCCTTCGGACAAAAATCCACGGAAAAGTTTGGTTGAAGTCCGACCGTGTGTACGAGGCTTTAGACAACACTTAAAGGATTCACCATAATACTTGTTCAACACATATAGTGAGAAGAAACAAAATAAGATACAACAGAAGAAAGGATAATATGTATTGATATCTATTTGTAAGTCAGACCCCGCTTACCCCAGATGGGATCTCTTACTTGTATTTTTATTGGATCTGAGAGAAGTACCCAAAGCTTTTTCTAGTTTTTTCTTTTCTCTCAGGGTTTGCCTCCCCCAGACAAATAAGGTTTGTAACGCTGGCTGTGCTTCTGTGATTCCCCCCCCCCCACTTCCTATCAAGGTGGGGGCATCAGACAAAACCAAAAATATTAAATGTCAGTATTTAGACAGCAGTACAAATCTGACAATGGGTCTAACTCTTTCTCATTCTATCCAAAGAAAAAACAAGCAACCCTTAATTTTATATACAATGGGCTCCATTCACAAAGCGCATCCAAGTATGCAGTAAGATACTGCATTACGTTTTTCAAAAAGTTTTTTAGCATTCACTAAAAAAAATCGACAAAAGTATTGCATTAGTTATTTTATGAAGTCATGCGGTATTTTAGTAGTGAAAACCTGCTGTAATTTACCGGTCCTTACCACAGGCTGTCACTAGCTGGTTGTTAAGGAGAAGGCGTTCGCTGGCGTCCTTAACAACTAGTAACTGTCATGGTTGTTAAGGAGCAGGTAGGTGGCCGCAACGTCCTTAACAACTGATGAGTCATCAGCTGTCAGCGGGGTCCCCCACTGACAGCTGAATGTAAAAAAAAAATGCCTGGAATTTAAATTTTGAAAAAAGCTGGAGTGGGGTCCTCCCCCAATCCATACCAGGCCCTTAGGGTCTGGTATGGATTTTAAGGAAAACCCCTACGCCAAAATAAATGAAATAAAATGGCGTGGGGGTCCCCCTAAAATTTATATCAGACCCTCATCTGAGCATACAGCCTGGCAGGTCAGTTAAAAGAGGGTACAAGCGAGCGCCCCCCCCTCCCTAACCATACCAGGCCACATGCCCTCAACATGGGGAGCGTACTTTGGGGCCAATGATATCACAAGGGGGCGGGGCTACCCGATGACGTCACCTGGTTCTGTGAATGGAGCCCAGTTACACTATTGTGACTGCTCATTGATTCAATTGACATCCCACACTTTTTTTTCTCTTTATAGTTTTGTATCCCAACATGGAATAATTGTAACTAATCATTGCTCCTAAATACCTTAAAATACTTTCTACTCTTGATTAATATGCTGCTTCCCACCCTCATACTTCAGTGCTCTGTGCTAGTAGAGCTGAGTAACAGCCACACCCCAAATGTCCTTACTATGGAAGCAGAGGTTATTAATATTAGGGACTCATCATATTTACACTCAAAGTGCACCTTATAAAAAAAAAAATCAAAGAAAAGATGCAGAGGCTCAAAGGTTTCCCGCTTTAATCCTTTTTTGTAACAATGGCATAGCTTTCAGAATTTCTTAGCAATACCATGTTGTGGATCTGTACTCACACATTTTTTATGCTTTAATAGTATGTCATCTAATTATAAACTGCTATCAGTCAGCACCTTCATATGTTCCACATCGATTCCATTTCATTAATGACATGTGGACATAAATATGAGGATTTATGATGTATAAAGTCTCAATGACCTCAACAGGATCTAGGAGATGTCCTCAGTATCATTATTTACTGATAAGCTGCTCATGTTGTCATCCAGCAATTAATACACTGTGCACAGAACACCATAAAAACATATGTCTCTTACAGCAGTTTTTAAAAGACATTTAGACATGTGGTTGTGATTACATTTTTATTGGGGAACAAAGAACAGTTTGGAAACATAAAAACTAAATATGCGATTTGGAAAGGAAATACAGCGGTGAGTACACTTACACGGGCAGCGATCAGCTGCCTGTGTTATGGGGAATTTTTAAAGACAATGTTGTGACAGAGGGTTTACAACCACTTGAAAAGTCCAAACTAATATGGGGCAATGAATACTAAACTACTGATCTGGGAGAAGCTTTAAACACTTCCTGCCCATGGGATGATATTCTGAACTCCCAGTGGTGATACCGGGATGATGCCTGCAGCTACAAGCATCATCCCAGTATCTTTTTTTTTTTTTTTAGCTGGCGATGGACTTATGTAAAAGCAATCCTAGCAGCTAAATGGCTGCTAGATTGCTTTTACATCCCAATCATCTCTATGGTAGTAAGAAACCAGAAGCAACAAGGATTTTGTCATTTCCAGTTTTACCAGGATGTAAACAAACCATTACTGGCTTGTGACAGCATCTGATCAAACTGATATCAGTTTGATCAGATGCTTTTAAGGGCAGAGGAGAGATCTGGGGTCTAAAAGACCCCAGATGTCTCAGTAAAGAAAACCTGTCACTGCCCATTGTTCATCCCTTGTGATAGCAATAAAAGTGATAAAAAAAGGTAAAGGTACAGTGTAAAAATACCAAATTTTGAATAAAATAAATAATATTTACAATTTTTTTAAATGTGCCCCTGTACCCCCATGCCCACACAAGCATATGTAAATGGTGTTCACACCACAGGGGAGGTATTGCTGCAAACGATATAGCAAGAGCAATAATTCTAGCACCAGACCTCCTGTGTAACTTTAAACTGGTAGCCTGTAAAGGCTTTTGAAGTGCCGCCTATGGAGATTTTTAGGTACCGTAGTTTGGCGCTGTTTCAAGCCAGATAGCAAGAAGAACTTGCCACAAATTTGTGGCAGTGTTGAATTGAAAGTCTGTTAACTTGCTGCACATTTTCGCTGGCAAGTTGTACACTTGCAGAGCGCTTGAAGCACAAGTTTTAGTTTACACATTTCCAGTTTGTATCAAATGTGTGTGAAAAGTCTCTAGCAAGAGCAAAGTTGCAGTGGTAATTCTACAGCAAGAGCTTTGTAAGTCACAGTGATCCCTGTGGTAGGATGACTATTGCACAACATAACTGAACCAGAACTTTCAGTAGACTTGCAGAATGTTTGCAAAGAAAGTTGACCTGGAGTCATGCAATGCAGACTTACTGCAATTGTGCAACAAACTTGTGAAGCCTGGCAAGTCTAGCAATAGCTTAGTAAGTCATTTTCAAACTTACAGCTCAGTTGCTTGCTATCTGGAAAGGGCGCAATTTTAAAGCGTGACATTTTAGATGTCTCTTTACTTGGCATAAAGACAAAAAATCTCCTGCGCTCTCGGTGTATCGTCAAAACACGGGTAGTGTAATTCCGTCTAAAGGCAAAGTCTAGAGTCTTGCAGCCCTCCTCAGAACAATGGGTGTTCATATGGCTAGAAAAAACAAAGGAGAAAGGAGGGCGCACCAACCTAGTGCATTACCACTTAAACGTTTTATTTAACCACTTAACAACCACCTGCCGACAAATAACGTCGACAAGGTGGTTGCTTAACTCTGGGAGGACGTTATATAACGTCCTCCCAGAATCGCGCTCCCGCGCGCCCCCTGGGGCGCGCACACGGGAAACTCCGTGACCGCCGGGTCCAGAGGACCCGGCGGATTACGAATCGCGGTAAATCGCCGCCGGTAGCGGCCGTTTACCACGTGATCGCTCCGTCAAATGACGGAGCAATCACTTGTAAACAGACCGGCGTCATTTGATGACGCCGGTTCCTCCCTCCCCTCTCTGTACCGATCGGTACAGTGTGAGAGGAGAGGGGAGGGAGCGGATGGCAGCAGCAGCACTGTGGGCTGGATCTGTGACAATTGCAGTCACAGATCCAGCCATCCATCCATCCCTGCTCAGCCATCCCTGGTGCAATACCCTGCCAATACTCTGCAATACACCCTGCCAATACTCTGCAAAATACCCTGCGCAATACTCTGCAAAATACTCTGCAATACCCTGGTGCAATACCCTGGCACAATACTCTGCAATACCCTGGCGCAATACTCTGCAATACCCTGCGCAATACTCTGCAATACCCTGCGCAATACTCTGCAATACCCTGCGCAATACTCTGCAATACCCTGCGCAATACTCTGCAATACCCTGCAAAATACTCTGCAATACCCTGCGCAATACCCTGCAAAATACTCTGCAATACCCTGCGCAATACTCTGCAATACCCTGCGCAATACTCTGCAATACCCTGCGCAATACTCTGCAAAATACTCTGCAATACCCTGCGCAATACTCTGCAATACCCTGCGCAATACTCTGCAATACCCTGCGCAATACTCTGCAATACCCTGCGCAATACTCTGCAATACCCTGCACAATACTCTGCAATACCCTGCAATACCCTGTGAAATACCCCGTGCAATACCCTGCCATACTCCGCAATACCCTGCCATAGTCCGCAATACTCCGCAATGCCCGGCAATACTCCGCAATGCCCACTTCCCGCCCGCCGGCCGTCATATGACGTCCTTGACTTTGTGTGGGGATATCTGAATGATGGGAGCAGCTACAGGCATCATTCCGATATCAGCTTTTTCAGCCGGCGATTCCCTACACCATAAGAACAATCATAGCGGCTGTTCCGCCGCTTGATCATTCTTACGGGAGGCGAGAGGGGATGTCCCCCCCCCCCCCCCCGCCGCCCTCCGGTGCTTCTACCGACTCACCGCTACGATCAAAGCCAAGATTGTTTTTTTTTTTTTGTTTTTTTTTCAGGCTTCCCAGCCTAGAGGTGAGATGTGGGGTCTTATTGACCTCATATCTCATTGTAAAGAGGACCTGTCATGCCATATTCCTATTACAAGGGATGTTTACGTTCCTTGTAATAGGTATAAAAGTGATCAAAAAAATTTTTGGGGCGGAAAAACATGTCAAACTAAAATAAATAAAGTAAAATGAACAATAAAAAAAATATATATTTTTTTTAAAGCGCCCCTGTCCCCGTGAGCTCGCATACAGAAGCGAACGCATACGTAAGTCCCGCCCACATATGAAAACGGTTTTCAAACCACACATGTGAGGTATCTCTGCGAACGTTAGAGCGAGAGCAATCATTTTGGCCCTAGACCTCTTCTGTAACTAAAATCATGTAACCAGTAAAAATATTTAAAGCGTCGCCTATGGGGATTTTTTTAAGTAGCGAAGTTTGGCGCCATTCCACAAGTGTTTGCAATTTTTAAGGGTGACATGTTAGGTATCTATTTACTCGGCGTAACTTCATCTTTCACATTATGCAAAAACATTGGGCTAACTTTACTGTTTTTTTTTTTTTTTTAAGCACAAAACATTTTTTTTCCGTAAAAAACGCGTTAAAAAAATTGCTGCGCAAATATCGTGCGAGATAAAAAGTTGCAACAACCACCATTATATTCTCTAAGGTCTTTGCTAAAAAAACATATATATAATGTTTTGGGGTTCTATGTAATTTTCTAGCAAATAAATGATGATTTTTACATGTAGGAGAGAAATGTCAGAATTGGCCTGGGTGCTCCAGAACGCCTGAAGGTGCTCCCTGCATGTTGGGCCTCTCTATGTGGCCACGCTGTGTAAAAGTCTCACACATGTGATATCGCCATACTCGGGAGGAATAGCAGAATGTGTTTTGGGGTGTAATTTGTGGAATGCATATGCTGTGTGTGAGAAATAACCTGCTAATATGACAATTTTGTGGAAAAAAAAAAAGAAAAAAAAAATCTTGATTTGGCAAAGAATTGTGGGAAAAAATGACAACTTCAAAAAACTCACAATGCCTCTTTCTGAATACCTTGGAATGTCTTCTTTCCAAAAAGGGGTCATTTGGGGGGTATTTGTACTTTTCTGGCATGTTAGGGTCTCAAGAAATGAGATCGGCCGTCAGTACTTCAGGTGTGATCAATTTTCAGATATTGGCACCATAGCTTGTGGACTCTATAACTTTCACAAAGACCAAATAATATCCACCAATTTGTACTTATTTTTACCAAAGATATGTAGCAGTATAAATTTTGGCCAAAATTTATGAAGAAAAAATAGTAATTTGCAAAATTTTATAACAGAAACGAAAAAAAAATCATTTTTTTACAAAATTTTCAGTCTTTTTTCTCTTATAGCGCAAAAAATAAAAAACCCAACAGTGATTAAATACCACCAAAAGAAAGCTCTATTTGTGTGAAAAAAAGGACAAAAAATTCATATGGGTACAGTGTTGTATGACTGAGTAATTGTCATTCAAAATGTGAGAGCACCGAAAGCTGAAAATTGGTCTGGTTATTAAGGGGGTTTAAGTGCCCAGTGGTCAAGTGGTTAAATTATAAAAAAGCAGTAATCCTACTCACAAACAAAGCTTAAATGAAAGCTTATCGGACAAATCAGCTGGAATTTCTTGGCACCTGCCGACTGGACTCGATGACAGAGAGGGTCGGACAATACCTCAAACCTCTGGATAGCTGACGCGTTTCTGGGGCGCACCCCTTTCCTCAGAGCCTAGATGGTCCATGATAGCTCTCCCCCACAAAAACCTCCATTATATGTCTGCATGTGTGCACACACATATAATGGAGGTTTTTGTGGGGGAGAGCTATCATGGACCATCTAGGCTCTGAGGAAAGGGGTGCGCCCCAGAAACGCGTCAGCTATCCAGAGGTTTGAGGTATTGTCCGACCCTCTCTGTCATCGAGTCCAGTCGGCAGGTGCCAAGAAATTCCAGCTGATTTGTCCGATAAGCTTTCATTTAAGCTTTGTTTGTGAGTAGGATTACTGCTTTTTTATAATTTAAATAAAACGTTTAAGTGGTAATGCACTAGGTTGGTGCGCCATCCTTTCTCCTTTGTGTTTTCTTTACTTGGCATAACATTATCTTTTATATTTGCCCAAAAATGGGTATTATATACACTAAAATTCCTACAAAATTGCATTTAAAAAGTTATTGCACAAATACCGTATGACATAAAAAAAATCGCAAACACCCACCATTTTATTCTCTAGGGCCTCTTCTTAAAAAATATATAATGTTTTGGGGTTCTAAGTAATTTTCTAGCAATGATGATGTTTACATGTAGAAGAGGATAGTTAAAATTGGCCTGGGTGAGAAGTAGAAGTGAGAAGCAATCAAAGGCCAAGTTCAACTTTTCCATACAATAGCCTATACTGTCAATGGGCCCCAGTAGCTTTAAAAATCTGTGCAGCTTTTAAAAATGATCATTACAGTACTTTTATTGTTTTACTTGTATGCCATTTGGGCTCCCTCAGATGCCTGGCCAAAAAACACCTAGTTAGCAACTCCTACATCCTGACTTGTTGTTGGCACAAGAAAACTGGGACAAGAAATCTGTTTTTCACTCCTGCAATGCTGGGGGTGCGCATCCAATGCTTTTCATGTCCTGGCAAAAAGTCAGGGTTGCTAACTAGGAGTGTTTTAGCCAGACTTCTGGGGGAACCCAAATGGCCTACAAGTAAAATATAAAGCGAGTGGTCATTTTACAAAGTGGCACAGCTTTGTGATATCTACTGGGGTCCTTCGACTGCATAGGCTATTTTTTGGAAAAGGGTGAACCTAGCCTTTAAGCAGTCAGTAGTTACAGTACCTTCCCTGCATTTCCCCATTATCAGAATAGGTTCTCACAGAGATAACAAGCAATTGGGCTGCAGTAAGGATGAGCCGAACACCCCCCCAGTTCGGTTCACATCAGAACTTGCGAACAGGCAAAAAATTTGGACGAACATGCTAACAACGTTCAAGTCTACAGGGCACGAACATGAAAAATCAAAAATGCCAATTTGAAAGGCTTATATGCAAGTTATTGCCATAAAAAGTGTTTGGGGACCCGGGTCCTGCCCCAGGGGACATGTATCAATGCAAAAAAAAACATACCGTTTTTTTGGGAGCAGTGATTTTAATAATGCTTAAAGCGAAACAATAAAAATGAAATATTCCTTTAAATATCGTGCCTGGGGGTGTCCTTAGTATGCCTGTAAAGTGGCGCACTTTTCCCGTATTTAGAACAATACTACAGCAAATTGACATTTCCTAAAGGATAAAAAGTCATTTAAAACTGATCGCAGCTGTAATGAATTGTCGGGTCTCGGCAATATAGATAAAACTCATTGAAAAAACCGGCATGGGTTCCCCACCCCCAGTCCATTACCAGGCCCTTTGGGTCTGGTATGAATACTAAGGGGAGCCCCGAACCAAAATAAAAAAAATTGCGTGGGGGTCCCCCAAAAATCCATACCAGACCCTTGTCCGAGCACATAACCTAGCAGGCCACAGGAAAAGAGGGGGGACAAGAGAGCGCCCCCACCTGAACCGTACCAGGCCACATGCCCTCAACATGGGGGGGTGCTTTGGAGTCACCCCAAAGCACCTTGTCCCCATGTTGATGGGGACAAGGGCCTCATCCCCACAACCCTTGCCCTGTGGTTGTGGGGGTAAACGGGCGGGGGGGCTTATCTGAATCTTGAAGCCCCCTTTTAACAAAGGAACCCCCAGATCCCATCCCCCCATGTGAATTGGTAGGGGTACATTGTACCCCTACCAATTCACAAAAAAAAGTGTAAAAATTTGTAAAAATTACAAGAAAAAATAAAAATAATAAAACTGTCCCGCGATGTCTATTTATCTTCTATCACACCGCCCGGCAAACCGAAAAAATAAAAAACCTCCGCCTCCATGGGAGGCTCCCACCAAGTGATGTTTCTTCACAGAGTGGCCACGGCCTCAAATATATAACACCTGTCATCGAGAAGAAGCGTCACTCGGCAGGAGCCTCCCATAGAGGCGGAGCTGTTGCAGTTTTTTTTCCGGTTCATCGGGCGGCGTGATAGAAGATGAATGGTCTATATTGCCGAGACCTGACAATTCATTACAGCCGTGAGCAGTTTTGAATGACTTTTTTCCTTTAGAAATGTGATTTTGCTGTGGTAATGTTCTAAACACGGGAAAAGTGCGTCACTTTACAGGCATACTATAGACACCCCCCAGGTACAATATTTAAAGGAATATTTCATTTTTATTGTTTCACTTTAAGCATTATTAAAATCACTGCTCCCGAAAAAACAGCCATTTTTAAAACTTTTTTTGCATTGATACATGTCCCCTGGGTGAGGACCCGGGTCCCCAAACACTTTTTTGGCAATAAATTGCATATAAGCTTTTAAAACTAGCACTTTTACGTTTTCATGTTAGTGTCCCATAGACTTTAACATGGTTCAGCGGCATTCGAATTTGCCACGAACACCGCATAATGTTCACTGTTCGGCGAACAGGCGAATACCTGATGTTCGAGTCGAACATCGGGCTCATTCCTATTGCTAAGTTATTGCTAGACTTGCCAAGCTTCACAAGTTTTTTTCACAATTGCAGTAAGTCCGCATTGCATGACTCCAGATCAACCTTCTTTGCAATTGGCTGTTACAGTGATCACATAATTGAGAGTTTGTTCTGCCGGATCTCGATCATTACTAGAGTCTGAAAACTTTCTTTTTTTGGCAGTGCTCCGCAACATTGTGCCATACTGCAATGCTCATCTGTTTGCAAGGTACATTGGGGTGCCTTTCAAAATGAATGGTATCACATCACATGAACCCTCAATTTTACCGTTTCCACAGCAAAGTAGTGTGAACAGACCCTTAAGAATCTCTCAAAGAGCCCTGGGACACTTAAAACCTTGCCATCTCTTGTTCTCACCATTTGGTCAGTGGGTCCACCTATAGAAGCTATGGACCAACAAAAGGGGAGGATTTTGACCTGGGAGACAAACACAGCAACTGGATTTTTCCCAAAATGTGCTGCAATGATTGGTGACCATAATGAAAGGTTAATGTTGTCTTAAAGTGCACCCGTGCCCAGGCTATGAAAAATAAAATGATTTAGATCAGTGGCGGCTGGGGGGCCGCTGTTTGCTGGTCGGTCCGGCACTTACCCCACCTGTGGCGGCAGGCAGCAGGCAGCGTGGTGCAGCGGCTCCATGTCCTCTCCTCCATGGCCGCTTCCAGCTCCTCCCCTCCTTCTCCTAGGCGTCCAATAGGATGCCTGTCCTTTCAGCCAATCAGATGACCAGTGTCAAAACTGGCTTTCTGATTGGCCGGGAGGAGGATCAGTGTTACAACAGCAAATATTCATTTGCTGTTGTAACACACCTGGGTGGGATTGGAGCGCACTCTCTGTGACCCGTGCCCACCCTATATTAAAGCCTATTAGAGCCTATGGCTCTAATCGGTGCTTCAAAAAAAGAGCTCCCCCGCATTGGAATACATGCGCCAGTGTCCTGAAAGGGGCTGGATGCATGGAATGGGGGGGCACGCATGTTCACCCTTAATGGACGGGCCGCTCCTGATTTACATATTCCTAAAGTATAACTAAAGGCAATTTTATTTGTGGATAGTGTGGAGAGGGATTAGAACACCTGTTGGTTTTTATTGTGGTCTGTGCCCCTGTCAAGGAGATACTCTCTCTCCATTCGTCTTGTTTACCATTATCATTGAAAGTGAAAGTAAAAGAAATTACCTTAATTTTTGGTTGTCCCCAGAAAAGTAATAGAGGGGAAATCTTCCAATGGGGACACTAGTTCTGGTGAGCTGAGGGTCCCCAAGGAATTCCCTTAATTTGCAGGGATTTGCGCTCACTTCCTGTTTGGCTATGGGACAGGAAGTGAAGGGAAATATCCACAATGGGCCACAGATGGCAAAAACAAATCTGACAGGGGCTATAATCCTCCCTTGCTCTATCCAAAATGTAAAAAAAAGTTTGGCGTATAGTTCTACTTTAATGTGCATTAACAGAGTTTTAAAACAAGCCCTCACTCACTTATCTAGCTGGCTTTAATATGAAGTTATTCCTTCTCAAAATTAGCCAAAGTTTCAAAACACTTGATGGGTGCTTTATATTGGAGGAATGGCAGCATGCCAGGATCTGCTCTCTAAAGAAAAAAGCTAAGACATCATCAAATGGCTAAATCTGCCAAGGTACAACAAGTACGCTGAAGATTTCTTCAGTCGGGAGCCCAGGTGTAAGTGGACAGCCATGACCAGGAACATCTTGATGGGTTTGAAGTTCCACTACTATGACATTTCCCAAAAACGTTTGTGCAAATGTCTCCAAAGAGCATTTATAATTGACAATCTTGTATGAAATAATTAATTAACTGAATAAATATTTGATTCTTCTTAAAAAGAAAACTGACATTCACTTGCATAGCGAAAACCTTTTTTGGTTATTGACAATGAGATTTAAAAGACGTCTTAAACATTGCATGCCGGTGATGTTTTATCTCTTTGTGATCTAACTCTTTTATCATCACTTAGGTTTTTTTCAGTTTTTTTCTTTAGCTTTGCTTTGAATGTTTTGGCTGCCCTTTCCTCCTTGCTGTATCAGACCAACTGTTATTTAGCTTGAAGTGACCATGACCCATGCTAGTATAAAGGGTGTTCAAAAGCATCTCTGTTGTGTTTTGTAGTACAGTGGCGTTCCACTCCCTGTAACGCTGTTACAATGCAGTTCACAGAATGCGTCAGTTTTTCTATGGAGTCCTAATGCCTAGTCTAGGTAGAAAATAAATATAACATAACACAAGTATGGGATGATCTGCACACTGCTGTGAACATGTTCTGTGTATAAATGGAAGATTTCAGATGTATAGTGGTGTACCAGTATATTGCCATTAAACTTCACTCTGCATTCAAGGTTATTTATTATAAGAGACTATAAGCCAGGTAAAATATTTTCCAGCTCTTGGTCCCCCTTACCAAAGACTAGTGTGTATATTTGTAGTAGATGGAGGTTTTAGTATGTTTGTTCATTATAAGGTTATATTGTGCGTTTAAGTGAAACTCCATCTTCATGCCAGAAAATAATACCAGTAATTGTATTATTTATTTAACTACCGTATATACTCGAGTATAAGCCGACTCGAGTATAAACCTAATGTTGCCAAAAAAACTGGGAAACCTTACTGACTCGAGTATAAGCCGATGCCCCACTGTTCCCTAGCTCGCTGTTCCCTATTTTACATTGTAAATATTACCTGTAAAGAAGTTGCGGCTGCGGCGTCCATCGTTCAAATTCCACGGCGTCCATCGTTCAAATTCCGCAGTCTCTTCCTGTTCCTTCCTTGATAGGCGAGTCTCAGCAGACACTCTCCGCCTATCACGATCATTCTCTCATCCTCAGTTTTCCCAGCAGACACTGTGTTGGGTGTTCCGCCAATCACAGACGTCTGCTGGAAAACTGAGGATGAGAGAACGTTCGTGATAGGTGGAGAGTGTCTGCTGAGACTCGCCTATCAAGGAAGGAAAAGAAAGAGACCGCGGAATTTGAACGATGGACGCCGCAGAATTTGAACGATGGATGCTGCAGCCGCAACTTCTTTACAGGTAATATTTACAATGTAAAAATTTCGATGACTCGAGTATAAGCCGAGGGGGGGACTTTCAGCCCCAAAAAAAGGGCTGAAAATCTCGGCTTATACTCGAGTATATACGGTATATAAGGTTTTAATTATATTTTTAGGCTTTTATCATTTAGGCCTCGTACACACGGCCGAGATTCTCGTTGAAAAAAACATGTCGTTTTTTTCAACGAGATTCTTGGACAAGAAACTTGTCCCGGCCGAGTGTACACACGCTCGTTTCAAAGAACCCGCAGTTCTTTGAAAGGAGCGTACGCGGTGACGTCATCGACTACGTCGAGCATGCGCTCGTCACATTTGATGCCGTCGCCGCCATCTTGGTATACCCTACGTATGCCTAGGAAGCTACCGCGCATGCGTCGAATTCATTTCGAACATGCGCGGGCTTCCGGGAGGACAGGTAAGTGTACACACACTCACTTTTCTCGTCGAGAAACATGCCGAGGAGAATCTCGACGAGAAAATAGAGAGCAGGTTCTCTATTTTCTCGTCGAGGTTTCTTGTCGGTTTTCTCGACGAGAAACCCGATAGCAGCGTACACACGACCGATTTACTCGGCAAGACCTCTCTGCCAGCAAGTTTCTTGCTGGTTCTTGCCGAGAAAATCGGTCGTGTGTACGAGGCCTTAGACTCCCTTTGTGTGATTTTGAGGTTTTATTGTTAGTTAAAACAAAACGGTTTTTGAAGTAAAAAAAAAAATAACAGTTTTCAAAGAAAGACATTTTTTGTCAAAAGAACAGGTCAAGGATAGTTGAAAAAAGCTATTATTGCTCCAGGAGTCATTTAAAACACACAGTAAATGTTTTAACTCAATTAGGCTTCACTTTGCTATTGATTCCAATGCACTTCTTCCAAATGGAAATATTTTGCTAAAATCACCTGATTTTTATTTCTTTTTTTGGGGTAGGGGGGGAGGGTTGGGGTCATGAAAATGTAAAAATGTGCTTAAAGTCATAAAGATGGAAGGCTGAGGGTTTGCTGACTCGAGTGGCTAATGTACAAATTACTCAATTTAATACAGTAAACGAGTAAGCAAGTGCAAATGTGAAGGTCACATCAAAAATGAAATGTCACAATAATAACTCAGTATGTGCTCAGTGAGAATACATGACACTTTCCCTTTAATCAACCGTGTAAACCCAGCTTTGGGAATAGTGTACAGGTACATTTGACTTTTGCTAATGACAGGCATTTAAAGCATTTTTATGGATCTGGAACTCAATGTTTACATTTTAGAATGGATCGTATGGAGTAGCATTTAAGACAATGTAAGGAAAATGTATTTTAAAATGCGCAGTAAACATAGCTCAGGTCACAAATGCAAAGTATTTTTCCAGACAACATCTAAAAGCATGCTGTGTTTAACATCTATACTAACTTTTCTGCATACAGTATTACAGAAACAATGCAAAACCTTAAAAGAACCTTATTTTTAAAAATTCTTAATGTATGTCTGTTGTCCTTAAGGCCCCTTTCGCACGGGGCAGACTCAGTTCCAATCAGCAGGGGGATCAGAGAAGAGCGGGTGGATGACAGATCCATGTTTGCTCAGTTTATGAAAAGCGGACACGGACAGACCCGCTCTGCTCTATGGGTGGCCAGGTGTCTTTGGACTCCACACCATAATTGGGTTCTGTCCTGGGACCAATCCTGTTTAATTTGTTCATAAACAACCTGGAGGATGGGGTAAACAGCTGAATCTCTGTATTTGCAGACAACACTAAGCTAAGCAGGGCAATAACTTCTTCGCAGGATGTGGAAACCTTGCAAGAAGATCTGAACAAATTAATGGAGTGGGCAACTGCATGACAAATGACGTTTAATGTAAAGAAATGTAAAATAATGCATTTGGGTGGCAAAAATATGAATGCAATCTACTCACTAGGGGGGGGGGGGTTGAACCTCTGGGGGAATCTAGGATGGAAAAGGACCTGGGGGTCCTAGTAGATAATAGTCTTAGCAATGGCATGCAATGCCAATCTGCTGCTAACAAAGCAAACAGAATATTGGCATGTATTAAAAAGGGGATTAACTCCAGGGATAAAGCGATAATTCTCAGACTCTACAAGACTCTGGTCCGGCCTCATCTGGAGTATGCTGTCCAGTTCTGGGCACCAGTCCTCAGGAAGGATGTACTGGAAATTAAGCGAGTACAAAGAAGGGCAACAAAGCTAATAAAGGGTCTGGCGTATATTAGTTATGAAGAAAAGTTGCGAGCACTGAACTTATTCTCTCTGGAGAAGAGGCGCTTTAGAGGGGATATGATTTCAATTTACAAATACTGGTGACCCCTCAATAGGGATAAAACTTTTTTGCGGAAGGGAGTTTAACCACTTAACAACCACCTGCCGACAAATAACGTCGACAAGGTGGTTGCTTAACTCTGGGAGGACGTTATATAACGTCCTCCCAGAATCGCGCTCCCGCGCGCCCCCTGGAAACTCCGTGACCGCCGGGTCCAGAGGACCTGGCGGATCACGAATCGCGGTAAATCGCCGCCGATAGCGGCCGTTTACCACGTGATCGCTCCGTCAAATGATGGAGCAATCACTTGTAAACAGACCGGCGTCATTTGATGACGCCGGTTCCTCCCTCCCCTCTCTGTACCGATCGGTACAGTGTGAGAGGAGAGGGGAGGGAGCGGATGGCAGCAGCAGCTCTGTGGGCTGGATCTGTGACAATTGCAGTCACAGATCCAGCCATCCATCCATCCCTGCTCAGCCATCCCTGGTGCAATACCCTGCCAATACTCTGCAATACACCCTGCCAATACTCTGCAAAATACCCTGCGCAATACTCTGCAAAATACTCGGCAAAACCCTGGTGCAATACTCTGCAATACCCTGGCGCAATACTCTGCAATACCCTGCGCAATACTCTGCAATACCCTGCGCAATACTCTGCAATACCCTGCGCAATACTCTGCAATACCCTGCAAAATACTCTGCAATACCCTGCGCAATACTCTGCAATACCCTGCGCAATACTCTGCAATACCCTGCGCAATACTCTGCAAAATACTCTGCAATACCCTGCGCAATACTCTGCAATACCCTGCGCAATACTCTGCAAAATACTCTGCAATACCCTGCACAATACTCTGCAATACCCTGTGCAATACTCTGCAATACCCTGCGCAATACTCTGCAATACCCTGTGCAATACTCTGCAATACCCTGTGCAATACTCTGCAATACCCTGTGCAATACTCTGCAATACCCTGCGCAATACTCTGCAATACCCTGCACAATACTCTGCAATACCCTGCACAATACTCTGCAATACCCTGCACAATACTCTGCAATACCCTGCACAATACTCTGCAATACCCTGCAATACCCTGTGCAATACCCCGTGCAATACCCTGCCATACTCCGCCATACCCTGCCATAGTCCGCAATACTCCGCAATGCCCTGCAATGCCCGGCAATACTCCGCAATGCCCACTTCCCGCCCGCCGGCCGTCATATGACGTCCTTGACTTTGTGCGGAGATATCTGAATGATGCTTGCAGCTACAGGCATCATTCAGATATTCGCTTTTTCAGCCGGCGATTCCCTGCACCATAAGAACAATCATAGCGGCTGTTCCGCTGCTTGATCATTCTTACGGGAGGCGAGAGGGGATGTCCCCCCCCCCGCCGCCCTCCGGTGCTTCTACCGACTCACCGCTACGATCAAAGCCAGGATTGTTGTTTTTTTTTTGTTGTTTTTTCAGGCTTCCCAGCCTAGAGGTGACATGTGGGGTCTTATTGACCTCATATCTCACTGTAAAGAGGACCTGTCATGCCATATTCCTATTACAAGGGATGTTTACGTTCCTTGTAATAGGTATAAAAGTGATCAAAAAAATTTTTGGGGCGGAAAAACATGTCAAACTAAAATAAATAAAGTAAAATGAACAATAAAAAAATATATATTTTTTTTAAAGCGCCCCTGTCCCCGTGAGCTCGCATACAGAAGCGAACGCATACGTAAGTCCCGCCCACATATGAAAACGGTTTTCAAACCACACATGTGAGGTATCTCTGCGAACGTTAGAGCGAGAGCAATCATTTTGGCCCTAGACCTCCTCTGTAACTAAAATCATGTAACCAGTAAAAATATTTAAAGCGTCGCCTATGGGGATTTTTTTAAGTAGCGAAGTTTGGCGCCATTCCACAAGTGTTTGCAATTTTTAAGGGTGACATGTTAGGTATCTATTTACTCGGCGTAACTTCATCTTTCACATTATGCAAAAACATTGGGCTAACTTTACTGTTTTTTTTTTTTTAAGCACAAAACATTTTTTTCCGTAAAAAACGCGTTAAAAAAATTGCTGCGCAAATATCGTGCGAGATAAAAAGTTGCAACAACCACCATTATATTCTCTAAGGTCTTTGCTAAAAAAACATATATAATGTTTTGGGGTTCTATGTAATTTTCTAGCAAATAAATGATGATTTTTACATGTAGGAGAGAAATGTCAGAATTGGCCTGGGTGCTCCAGAACGCCTGAAGGTGCTCCCTGCATGTTGGGCCTCTCTATGTGGCCACGCTGTGTAAAAGTCTCACACATGTGGTATCGCCATACTCGGGAGGAATAGCAGAATGTGTTTTGGGGTGTAATTTGTGGAATGCATATGCTGTGTGTGAGAAATAACCTGCTAATATGACAATTTTGTGGAAAAAAAAAGAGAAAAAAAAAATCTTGATTTTGCAAAGAATTGTGGGAAAAAATGACAACTTCAAAAAACTCACAATGCCTCTTTCTGAATACCTTGGAATGTCTTCTTTCCAAAAAGGGGTCATTTGGGGGGTATTTGTACTTTTCTGGCATGTTAGGGTCTCAAGAAATGAGATCGGCCGTCAGTACTTCAGGTGTGATCAATTTTCAGATATTGGCACCATAGCTTGTGGACTCTATAACTTTCACAAAGACCAAATAATATCCACCAATTTGTACTTATTTTTACCAAAGATATGTAGCAGTATAAATTTTGGCCAAAATTTATGAAGAAAAAATAGTAATTTGCAAAATTTTATAACAGAAACGAAAAAAAAATCATTTTTTTACAAAATTTTCAGTCTTTTTTCTCTTATAGCGCAAAAAATAAAAAACCCAACAGTGATTAAATACCACCAAAAGAAAGCTCTATTTGTGTGAAAAAAAGTACAAAAAATTCATATGGGTACAGTGTTGTATGACTGAGTAATTGTCATTCAAAATGTGAGAGCACCGAAAGCTGAAAATTGGTCTGGTTATTAAGGGGGTTTAAGTGCCCAGTGGTCAAGTGGTTAATAAGACACGTGGCCACTCCCTAAAATTAGAAGAAAAGAGGTTTAACCTTAAACTGCATAGAGGGTTCTTTACTGTAAGAGCGGCAAAGGATGTGGAATTCCCTTCTACAGGCGATGCTTTCAAAAAAATATTAGATAAGTGCCTGAAGGACCACAACATACAGGGATATACAATGTAATGCTGACATATATTCACACATATTAGGTTGGACTTGATGGACGTGTGTCTTTTTTCAACCTCAACTACTATGTAGCTATGTAACCTACACTCCAGTGTCCATTTACACCTGACTACCTCTGATCCACCAACATGGAGGAAAATAGATCCCCTTCTGTTTGTCTTTAGCGGACTGGAGCAGATCAGAGGTCTCCGGATGTACCGGACACAAGACCATTTACACCCACTGGTCCATAGGAATGAAAGGACCATCCGAACAGGTCCACCTGAAAAACTAACAGGTGGTCCTGATCAGAACAGTTGTGTGAAAAGGGCCTAAATAGGGACAAGTGAAATTTTAGAGTCTTGGCTTTACCAAAGTTTTGTCAAACAACTAGACATTTTTGGAGAAATTTGCCATTTTAGTGAAATGCATTTGAAAGGTGTTTTGGTGGCAGGTGCCTGCCTTTTGCCAAAATTGAAAAAATGCACCCTGCAATTCAGATAAGTGTGGGGTAATTGTAAGGTGTGGGGTTGGAAAATGTGACCATGGTTCATGTTAAACCCTAAAATATGGGTGTATTCCCTAAATCTATCCATTACTATATACAGTATCTCACAAAAGTGAGTACACCCCTCACATTTTTGTAAATGTTTTATTATCTTTTCATGTAACAACACTGAAGGAATGACACTTTGCTACAATGTAAATTAGTGAGTGTACAGCTTGTACAACAGTGTAAATTTGCTGTCCCCTCAAAATAACTCAACACGCAGCCTTTAATGTCTAAACCGTTAGCTAAAAAAGTGAGTACACCCCTAAGTGAAAATGTCCAAATTGGGCCCAAAGTGTAAATATTTTGTGTGGCCACCATTATTTTCCAGCACTGTCTTAACCCTCTTGGGCATGGAGTTCACCAGAGCTTCACAGGTTGCTCAGCCTCGTATCCAAAGGTTGTTTTGGGGAAATAGACATATGGGTGCATTGCTGCAGAGGTTGAAGGGGTGGGGGGTCAGCCTAACAGTGCTCAGACCATACGCCGCACACTGCATCAAATTGGTCTGCATGTCTGTCATCACAGAAGGAAGCCTCTTCTAAAGATGATGCACAAGAAAGCCTACAAACAGTTTTCTGAAGACAAGCAGACTAAGGACATGGTTTACTGGAACCATGTTCTGTGGTCTGATGAGAAAAAAATAAACTTATTTGGTTCAGATGGTCAAGCGTGTGTCGCAGCAACCAGGTGACGAGTACAAAGACAAGTGTGTCTTGCCTACAGACAAGCATGGTGGTGGGAGTGTCATGGTCTGGGGCTGCATGAGTGCTACCGGAGCTGGGGAGCTACAGTTCATTGAGGGAACCATGAATGTCAACATGTACTGTGACATTCTGAAGCTGAGTATGATCCTCTCCCTTCGGAGACTGGGCCGCAGGGCAGTATTCCAACATGATAACGACCCCAAACACACCTCCAAGACAACCACTGCCTTGCTAAAGAAGCTGAGGGTAAAGGTGATGGCTTGGCCAAGCATGTCTCCTGAACTTAACCCTATTGAGCATCTTTGGGGCATCCTTAAATGGAAGGTGGAGGAGCACAAGCTCTCTAACATCCACCAGCTCCGTGATGTCATCATGGAGGAGTTCAAGAGGACTCCAGTGGCAACCTGTGAAGCTCTGGTGAACTCCATGCCCAAGAGGGTTAAGGCAGTGCTGGAAAATAATGGTGGCCACACAAAATATTGACACTTTGGGCCCAATTTGGACATTTTCACTTAGGGGTGTACTCACTTTTGTTTCCAGCGGTTTAGACATCAATGGCTGTGTGTTGAGTTATTTTGAGGGGACAGCAAATTTACACTGTTATACAAGCTGTACACTCACTACTTTACATTGTAGCAAAGTGTCATTTCTTCTGTGTTGTCACATGAAAAGATATAATACAATATTTACAAAAATGTGAGGGTGTACTCACTTTGTGAGATACTGTATATGCTCCTACTATGGAGGCTCTCAGAATTTATAGAGTTAGGACTGTAGATAATATTGGGGTGCCTTGTTGCGGCCTCTGCAGCTTTTGCATGTATTTGCAAATGTGTGTAAAAGAAACCCCTGTTTTTAACGTGAACTGTTAGACAGGACAATTCGGCTTGTTGCAGGCTGACTGGTAAGTTGAGCTGGGAAATGTTCTTTGTTTTTGTTTGACATTCTCCTTTTTAACTGTAGCGCCCTCACCCGCTCTCTCCCTTCTTCTTCTCGGCTGGTTAACTAGTCTAGGGGGACCAGGGAGAGGCGTGAGGTGCTGCCACCAGCTTGCACCTCTTATGTGTGTAGTGGTTTGAGCTAAGATCTTTACCTTCGGGTCTGCGTCCCTGTCCGGAGCTTCCACTTCAAATATGACAGGTAGATAGGTGAATGTAGAACACTTTGCTCCCAGAAAAGTAAGCCCACACCAGGTGACAGTACAACATCTATATTTATTTCCGCAGAGATAAATATGCCTCTTTGCAAGCAGACAGGTTGATACAAACACGAACTTGGTGGGGAGAGGGTTCAGGCACAATCCTTTCGGATCAGAGAAGCTGTGAACCGGGTGAACGATGAGGCCTCTGCCACAGACCTCAGGATAGGACTCTGCCACCGACCTGATGTAGCTGGGTCTCTGCAAAGACCATAGACCATGAACTACCTTCTAATGGCGACCCCTGCTAGGGAGATGATCCATCCCGGACGGTCCCCAGAGGCCTGCACTGTCACCAGCCAATGCAGCGCTGGATCTTCAGGCCAGGTCACCTCCCTGGTTCTCCTCGCCCGAGACTCGGGTCCCCTCACTCGGTGGGCCCCTAGGTATCTTTTCCCATGCGGGACCTAGTCGAAGGTACTGGGCCCCAGGCCTCGACTAGTACCTCACCCCAGGCTTAAGGTGCCTGGGATGGAACTCAAACTCCCTCACACCCAGGCCGAGGGCACCTGGGCGCAGACGAACAGAACAGCAGCCCCCAGGCTAAAGGTGCCTGGGGCTCGGACCTCGTGCGCAAGATGTCCGCCCCCTTTATACCCTCTCCCAGCAGGCACCACGGGTTTCCCTCCCCGCCGTACTACTGCCGCAAGGGGACACAAAGGGCACGGCCCTACAATGATGGTTCAACCCCAGCCCAAGGCGACAGCGCCACCCAGGGGCCGCAGGGAACTGAACACCATTATATCCTCCCCGAACCAAATTGGCCATAGATCCCTAACAATTAGTGTATCTGGGCCATGCTACCGCCCAGATACTCCCCCTAAATGTTAACCCCCGCTACACAACCTTTTTCTTAGACATGTTTTTATTTTAAATAAATGGTCCCTCATCATCTGAGAACATTAGCATTTATTGCGAAACAAATTATTAAATTAATAATACAAATTATTTTTTTAACTTGTATTATTCTTTTAAGGTTTTTTTCAGACAGGTGGTAAGCTTACTGCCTTCATAAAAAAGTGAGTTGATCGAGCGAGACAATCAGGAGGTGCTATTGATGCCTCCTGATGATGTTTTTATTTATTTTTTATTTATTTTTTCACTTTTTATTTTTCAATTGCCAATTGGCAATTTAGAATTTTGGGAAGCATTCCGAGTGCTTCATCTCAATGAGTTTATGTTGCCTGTCAAACTCGGCAGCATAAGTAAAAAATTCAGTGACTTCAGTGACTGCAAAGTAAAGCAAGGTGTCAAGGCTGCTGCATGTGTACAGCCCTGTTAGGCTATAATGTTAGAATTTAGGTGGGCAGCCACCTGCCTCATGGCCGCCCTTGTAAAGAAATACAGTGGCAGGTGTCAGTTTGTTCATAAACAAAGCCATGTGATCACCATGTCAATGCTGATTTTTATTTTCCCAAACAAATTTTGACAAAGTAGTTCAAACAAAAAAATTGATTTTAAATAAAAAAAAAAAAATACTTATTTTTCTTCTTCGCTAAAGTAGATTGCTTGCCGCTGTCACGACTGTAGTGTAAGATGCATGATTAATCCTCTTGCTGTAAATATTTGTCTTTTTCTTCTACGAAAATTGAGTTTTGTTTGTGCAGGTAAGGCCTTTGTTTGGCTTTTGTCAAAGAGATATAAAACTCATCTACATATATTTCACACTGGTGATGTTTTATCTCTGTATGATCTTTTTCTTTCATCACTTATGCTTGTATGCTTATTTTTTATTTTTTTTTTAAACTTTGCTTTTAGTGATTAATGCTAATCGTTCCAATTGTTTTTTTTTTGATTGAAGTAGCCATGACCCAAGCTTGGTATGAAGCGTTTCAAAAGCAACGCTATTGTGTTTGGCAGTACACAGATATTCAACTTTCTACAATGCTGTTTCAGAGCGGTTCACAGATTGTGTCACTTTGTTATGGAGCCCGGATGTCTATTCTGGGTGAACGATAGATGCATAGCATAGAAGAGTGTGAGATGATCAGCACAATGCTGTGTACCTTATCGGTATATAAATGGAAGACTTCTGATCAGTGGCGGCTGGTGCTCAAAATTTTTTGGGGGCGCAAACAAACTGAAAAAAGAAACATTAATTGCCGCCACTGTGCCCATTATACGCGGCCACTGTGCCCATCAAACGCTGTCAGTTTGCCCCCTCAAATGCAGCCAGTTTGCCCCTCAAATGCAGATTTCCCCCTCAAATGCAGCCAGTTTGCCCTAAAATGCAGCCAGTTTTCCCCTTCATATGCAGTTTGCCCCCTCAAATGCAGCCAGTTTGTCAGTTTGTTTCCTCAAATGCAGCCAGTTCATCCCCCCAAATGCACCCAGTTTGTACCCCCAAATGCAGCCAGTTTGTCCCCCCAAATGCAGCCAGTTTGTCCCCCCAATCGCAGCCAGTTTGTGCCCCCAATCGCAGCCAGTTTGTGCCCCCAAATACAGCCAGTTTGTTTCCCTAAATGCAGCCAGTTTGTCCCCCCAATTGCAGCCAGTTTGTCCCCCAATTGCAGCCAGTTTGTGCCCCTAAATGCAGCCAGTTTTTCCCCCCCAATGCAGCCAGTTTGTCCCCCCAAATGCAGCCAGTTTGTGCCCCCAAATGCAGCCAGTTTCCCCCCAGCCCGCCACTTACCTTCCTCGGGTCAGCGCCGTCCTCCT
Organism: Rana muscosa; assembly: GCA_029206835.1. Classification (NCBI taxonomy): domain Eukaryota; kingdom Metazoa; phylum Chordata; class Amphibia; order Anura; family Ranidae; genus Rana; species Rana muscosa. The sequence continues at coordinate 94,898,594 of CM055120.1, read as the reverse complement.
CCACGCTCCCTCGATGTCTTCTCCCGTCCTCGATGTTGCTGCAGCCAATCAGGTGACCGGTAACCAGACCCGGTGCACCTGATTGGCTGAGAGGCGGGTCAGCCCACAGGCTCTAATCAGGAAGCCTATTAGAGCATCTCGCTCTAATAAGGCACTTCCAAAACACACCCACCGCTGTTATTCAGATGGCCGGCGCTCAACAGGGGGCCGGACACCTGAATAGTGGGCGGCAGCGGCGACAATACATGGATTCATGCAATGCATGAATCTATGTATTTTTGATTGATGGGTGCAGGAGAGAGGGGGCGGCGTTCCTGCGCCCACTATGGACGCACCTCCACTGCTTCTGATATACATTTATGTTTCAGAATATTGTTACAGAACACCATGATGCCTCCAAGGCTGTTTATGAGATGATAGTCTTCGGGAAAACCGGGCAGTTTGCTTTAAGCTGCTTTCAATAATTCTTGTGTATGAGGCTCTATATTTGGTTGGGAAGGTTTCGTTTGTAAACAGTATCACGTCATGTTCTGCTGTTAATGATGAGTGGTACCGGGATGGGTAGTCGGTCGAATGATCAGAAAGAGAGTAACTGTAATTTCCAGTTTACTAAACAGGTGCTATGTTAGAAGCAGCAATGCAAAACAGGGTCAGAATGGCAAGAGCATACATATGTACACTGCAGAATAATACAAAGCAGATTATGAAAGCTGCACAAACAGTTATTCTCCATAGGAATGTCTCTGTGGCTCAGTCAGGGTAACATGTGGCTGAAAAGCATAGTCTCCTTGAGGCTTTATATTAACCACTTCCAGACCAGCCGCCGCAGTTATACTGCGGCAGGCTGGCTCCCCTGCGCCAGCCCTCGTATTTGTACGTTGGCTCTTTAAGACGCCGGAGGCGCGCGTGCGTGCCTGAAGTGTGCCCCTGGAGCCGAGGAGAGTGCCCAGGGGTCGCGATGACCGCCGGGCACCTGCGATTGCTCGTTACAGAAAGAGAATGGGGATGTGTGTATGTAAACACACAAATCCCGGTTCTCTCAGGGGCAAGGAGACTGATCGTGTGTTCATACGCTGTATGAACACCAACCAATCTTTTCCCCTAGTCAGTCCCATCCCCCCTACAGTTAGAACACACTTTAGGGAACACAGTTAACTCCTTGATCACCCCCTAGTGTTGACCCCTTCCCTGCCAGTGTCATTTATACAGTAATCAGTGCATTTTTATAGCACTAATCGCTGTATAATTGTCACTGGTATCAAAAATGTGTCAAAGGTGTTCGATTTGTCCACCGCAATATTGCAGTCCCAATAAAAACCGTTGATCGCCGCCATTACTAGTAAAAATAATAATAAAAATGTCATAAATCTATCCCCTATTTTGTAGACGCTATAACTTTTGCGCAAACCAATCAATATACGCTTATTGTGATTTTTTTACCAAAAGTATGTAGAAGAATACATATCGGCCTAAACTGAGGACATTTTTTTTTTTAATTGGGATGTTTATTATAGCAAAAAGTAAAAGATATTGTGTTTTTTTTTTTAAATTGTCGCTCTCCTTTTGTTTATAGCACAAAAATAAAAAAACAGCAGAGGTGATCAAATACCACCAAAAGAAAGCTCTATTTGTGGGAAAAAAAGGACATCAATTTTGTTTGGGTACGGCGTCGCATGACTGCGCAATTGTCAGTTAAAACAACGCAGTGCTGTATCGCAAAAAATGGCCTGGTCATTGAGCAGCCAAATCTTCCGGGGCTGGAGTGGTTAACAGTAAGTCTAGCTGAGAATCATTACTACAGTAAAACAGCTTAGGACACAAAAAGCTACTTGTGTTGTGGAAATTTTATTAAGATGTATTCAATATATATTGACAAAGTGTCTCCCAGTGTTAGTTCTGCTGGGACCCACTCCAAAGAGCGGGTTGGGGTAGACTGACACCAGTTAAGGCCCATTTGGTAGTGAACAACTTCCTGTAAGATGTAGAGAAGTGTTTGCAGAGTGAAGATATGTTCGCCAGCGAAGGGCACCTGTGCAATGCACAGACGTTCGTCTGTGGGAGATGTGTTCACTCTTATGCCTAGTACACACGTACGGGATTCCCGGCTCGGTAAGCTCGGTAAGTTTTTCCCCCTACACACGAAAGGTTTTCCCGACAGGAAAACTGAGATGGAGCTTCGGTTGGGAATTCCGGCCGTGTGTATGCTCCATCGCAGTTTTTCACATAGGAAAACTGCCGGGAAAAAGACTGCCCGGAATCCTGGCGGGAAAAAAGGGGGTTGATTCTCTTTTTTTTCCCGGAAGTTTTCCTGTCGGGAAAACTGCAATGGAGCATACACACGGCCGGGATTCCCGGCCAAAAGCTCTCATGGCAGTTTTTCCAACAGGAAAACCGGTTGTGTGTAAGAGGCATTTGAGGACATTATCGGCTTGATACCTATCTGCCTTTAATGGAAGGATGTACGCTCATGTCTTTCTATGTGTCTGATCAGCACATGGAGGGACCTCGACGTGTCCCTCCAGATAGTCTCCCATCCACAGGAATGGTAGAATAATCGGGGTATGCATTGTTCACTGAACAATGCAGAATAAGGATTCACGTCAATGGTAAAAACGGTAGTGTTTGTGTGCATTTGGTCAGGGACAGTGTTCATGATTTCTTAGGAAAATCATGTGGCTTTTTTTGTCTAATTGGAGAGCACAGCTTAGAGGTACACAGGGAGGGAAATCATACATACTGCCCTTGCACAAACACACCCATACACTCACCTAGTCATTGTTCATTGGTTGAGATTTGTATAACTTCTGCTGTTTGAAGGAATGCCCGGGGCTTAATTGGCTGATTGTGAAGCCATCAGGCTCTATTGTCATCCCTATTATAAATAAACAAAGTACGGGCTACTCAGACAAGACTGTGAGGAACAGCGGCTATGTCTGTGTTACTCAGGAAGCACGGGTGCACTCAGATGCATTATACCAAAGAGCTGAAAAGTGTGCTTATTAGCGCAGGAGACATCGATTACGCATAGCATATAGTGGGATTATCCACATCACTTGTGAATATCATTGTACAGAGAATCCCTCTCAGTGAAGGCCAAAGTAGCTCTGGTAACACAGCTGGAGCCTGAGGAATCCCAGTCCTGAGGGCATGGGGGCCTACCTTATTGGAACTGCAGTACTCTACTAGCAATTAGGTAGGAGTTTCGCAAAGGAGCTGAGTCTACTGGAGGAGACTCAGGCTACACTTCCCACACACCATTTCTTAAAGTGGAAAACCATCCTCCTGCCTGTAGATCACTTGCCCAGCTACCTCTTGCTCATCAGGTTTGGCCTCTCTCAGCTTCTGTCCTTGCTAGGGAAATTCAGTCTCTTTATTTGTCCGGGAATGAAAATTATCCATAATTTTGTTGTCAAAAGAACAGGAATACTGTGGAATTTTTCCAATAGAGATATCTGTTCCAGTGGCAGCTGATGCTGAGTGTATCACATCGTTTGATTGGTTAAGGTTATAGAAGAGAGAGCTTGGAGTTGCTGTACAGTGTATGTACAGTATAGTGTTTTTATGTTAGTAGTTCAAAAATCAGGCAGCAGGCTTGGCAATGTCCCGTCTTCACTAATTTGAGCTTTGACAGAGCTGGCACCTTTTTTTATTCTGTGGCCAGAAACAGAGGGAAGTGAATCGCAATACACTGGGGAGAATTCATAAAGAGTATCCATGACACTCTTTAATACTCTATTATGCCTCCACACAACAAATGGCAGTGCCTGGGACAAATTTATGTATCTGTCAGAGACAGGGACATGAATTCATCACAGACATGGGCGGGGGTGGGACTGAAGTTGAGTGCCCATACTATGGACACCCCGTGAACACTGCATCATCGGTTGCTATGTTGTCGGTTTTGCAGCCAACAGCATCATAGCAAACAATGACGCATCCCCAGCTTCATTCAGCTACCTGTCTAGAGATTCCTATTGTAACCCTACCCCTGTAGGAACCGCTGGTTAGCATGGGTTTTCTGCCTTGACCTTTATAAGGAACCTCAGCCCCTCACAGGAGATTACTAAAAGCAATACTTGGTACCCACTAATAGTGCTATATCAAAGAAAACCGGCACCAAAGCAGTTAGTAAAGGCATACAAAATATCTAGTCACCCAATATGGTTGGTAACTAACCAAGCATATGGTACAATGGTAACAACACAATTAAGCAAACAACGTGATTAACAGTAAGAACTAGGCATAAGTTGACATCTGGCATCCAGATCAGCACAAACAGTAGAAAGGCAACCTCAAGTGCAGCAGTGAGCAGCAGTAAAGTCTTAATCAATCGAGTGCTGGAACTAAACTGCCAGAGTGCATTTATGGTGGTGATGCTAGTCCTAGACTGACCAGATGTGCACTGTCTGAAAGAAAAGGAGAATGGTATAACAGGGGCAGGGAAACTAAAGAGACTTGCAGATTGGTTTTACGGGAGGGGTAATTGTGAACAGTCACCAACACCTGGTGATCTTGTATGGTTTCGGAATTACAGAGTTTTGCTTCATTGGCTTCCTGGCATTATTGATGGACCTCTTGGACAACGAATGTACCTTGTTCGCCTGGAGAATGGGGTTTTGTTCGAAGACACCTTTCGCAATTCAGAAAGCGCATTTGCCTGCCAGCAGAAACAAACCCAACCTCTCTTTCTACCCAACCACCAGAGTCTACTCAGGGCTCTGGTGACATATGGCATGGTGTCTGGCTGTCACGTACCTGACGGTGACGAGCCCGGATCTGCAGAGGGAGGCCTCTCTTATGGCTTCCACCGGCGGCCCCTGGTACTGAAGACAGGAGGCACGGAGGTAGAAGGGGTACGAGTGCCTGGCAGGATGGATCAAGGTGGAGTAGAGTCTGAAGACTGGGACGGATCCAGGCACCCAGGAAGTATGGCAGGCTGAACCGGAACCAGGAACACAGCAACTGGACTGGAACTGATGAGACTGGCTGGACTGGAACCAGGATACAGCAACTGGACTGGAACCAGGAACAAGCAACTGGACTGGAACTGATGAGGCTGACTGGACTGGAACCAGGACACAGCAACTGGAGAGATTGGTCGGACAAGCCGGGTCGGTAGTATTGGCTGGCGGCAAGGTACTGGAGGATCAGGCAGAAGATTGGTCAAACAAAGCCGGGGGTCAGAGGCAGGCAGGAAACTGGAAGGGTCAAGGTAAGCCGGGTCGGATGCAGGTAAATACACGAATCAGGTCTCTTTGGGTACTACACGCTGTAGAGCAGACAGCAGGGACTGTCTGTCACAGGCATGTTTAAATAGCTCTTCTGGCGCGCTTTGTGGAGCGTGCACGCGCCCCCGCTAAGCGCGTGCGCGCGCACGTGCTTGCCATCGCGCGCGCGCGTGCCCGCGCGCGTGGACGTGCCCGAGATTCGGAATCAGGAAGTCCAGGAATCCTGTAGCTGACAGGATTTCTATGACATTGCCCCCCCCAAGGGGCAGCCTCCGGATGCCCAGCCGGGTGAACCTTCCAGGGTGAGTCCTTTTGAAAGCCTGTATCAAACTCCTGGCATGGATATTCTCCTTGGGTTCCCATGAGTTTTCCTCGGGTCCGTAGCCCTTCCATTTAATTAGGAATTGGTTCTGGTTATTTCTTCTCCTGAAGTCCATGATAGCTTCTACTTCGAATTCCTGCTCACCGTCAATAATGATCGGATCAGGGTGATCCGGCTTCCGATCTGGAAACGGATTAGAGACTGTGGGTTTTAGGAGAGAGACATGAAAAACTGGATGGATTCTAAGAGAGTCAGGAAGTTCCAATTCATAAGCTACTTCATTAATTTTCCTCTTAACAGGGAATGGACCTAAAAATTTGGGGCCCAGTTTTTTAGAAGGGCATGCCATTCTTAGGTTTGTGGTAGATAGCCATACTTGGTCGCCGGGTACCAACACTAATTCACCCCGTCTCTTCTTGTCATAGATTGTCTTGTTGCGTTCTTGAGTCTTGGTCATGGTCTCTTGTAGAAGCTGGTTATTGACCGAGAAAAAATTTAACTTTTCCTGGACTGCAGGTACAGGACACTCAGGAAGGGAATTAGGCAGAAAAGTAGGATGAAAACCATAGTTTGCAAAGAAAGGAGTCTGGCAGGTAGCGGAGTGGATGGAATTGTTATACGCAAACTCGGCCAACGGAAGTAGGGAAACCCAGTTGTCCTGAGCAAAAGAGGAGAAGCATCGCAGGTATTGCTCGAGCGTCTGATTCGTTCTCTCCGTCTGTCCGTTGGTCTGTGGATGGTAAGCAGAGGAAAACGATAATTCGATTTTCAAGGTTTTGCAAAGGGATCTCCAGAATCGAGAGGTAAATTGAACCCCGCGATCGGAAACAATATTGGCTGGTACCCCGTGGAGTCTGACTATTTCTCTGATGAATACCTGTGCGGTTTCAGGAGCGGAGGGAGTCCCTTTCATAGGGATGAAGTGTGCCATCTTGGACAGACGGTCCACAATAACGAAGATGGTGGAATGGTTCTCGGCCGGGGGTAACTCGACAATGAAGTCGATGGACAACATTCTCCAGGGCCTATCTGTAACGGGTAAGGGTTTTACTAGTCCCCAGGCCTTGGATCTGGAACCCTTGTTTCGGGTGCAAGTTGTACAAGAATCTACAAACCTCCTACAGTCTTCACGTACTCGAGGCCACCAGAAGGTGCGCTGTACCAGGTCAGTGGTCTTGGCAACGCCAAAATGCCCAGCCAGGGCGTGGTCGTGGCAGAGTTCTAATGCGGTTACTCTTAGTTTCTCAGGTACGTAGATTCTGTCTTGGTACCACAATAGTCCATCCTTAACCTGCAATTCCGGCTCGGAGAACTGTCTCTGCCCGGTGGAAGCTTGTTTGATTTGAGTGAACAGGTTCTCCTGTAGAAGAAGGAAATTTCCGGGGGCAAGGATGGTATCAGGCGGAGAAGTCTCCTTGGACTTATGGAACATCCGAGACAGGGCGTCAGGCTTAATATTCTTGGCCCCAGGACGATAAGTAACATGAAAAGAGAACCGGGAAAAGAAGAGTGCCCACCTGGCTTGCCGTGGATTCAATCTTCTCGCGGCTTTCAGGTACTCCAGGTTCTTGTGGTCAGTGAATATTAGGATCGGATGAGCCGCGCCCTCCAACAGGTACCGCCATTCTTCTAGTGCAGACTTGATCGCTAGTAGCTCCCGATCCCCCACGTCGTAGTTCCTCTCTGCTGCAGAAAGCTTGCGGGAGAAGAAGGCTACTGGGTGGAGCAAGGCTTTGACTCCCTGTCTTTGGGATAGTATTGCTCCTACCGCTATTTCGGAGGCGTCTACCTCAAGTACGAATGGTAGTGAGGAGTCTGGGTGTTTCAAGATAGAGGCTGAGGTAAATAGGGCCTTCAGGCGTTCAAAAGCTTCTTGGGCTTCAGGAGACCAGTGAAAACGTGTTCCTTGCTTGGTGAGTTGAGTAATGGGTGCGATAATAGCTGAAAACCCCCTGATGAACTTGCGGTAGAAGTTGGCGAATCCAACGAAACGTTGGATTCCCTTCTTGTCCACCGGTTCTGGCCAGTCCAGGATTGCGGTAATCTTTTGAGGATCCATCTTGATGCCCTCGCTGGAAATGATTAGCCCCAGAAATGATATACTCTCTTGCTCGAACTCGCATTTTTCGGCCTTCGCATACAGGCCATGCTGGCGGAGCAGACCCAACACATTTTTGACATGTCTGCGATGAGAATCAAGGGAGGAAGAAAAAATTAAGATATCATCAAGATAAACAATAACAAAGAGGTCTAGGAAGTCCCGTAGAACATCGTTGATAAAATACTGGAAAGTGGCAGGGGCGTTACACAACCTGAATGGCATTACCAAGTACTCAAAATGTCCATACCGGGTACGGAAGGCGGTCTTCCATTCGTCACCTTCTTTGATACGGATCAAAATGTAGGCTCCGCGGAGGTCAAGTTTGGTAAAGATGGTGGCAGTTCCTAGTCTCTGAAATAACTCTGGTACCAGGGGGAGAGGGTAGCGATTTTTTACTGTAATTTTATTCAATTCCCGGTAATCCACACAAGGTCGAAGGGTGTGGTCCTTTTTCTCTACAAAAAAGATGCCTGCGCCTGCTGGGGATGTGGAAGGGCGGATGAACCCCTTTTGCAAGTTCTCATCAACATAATTTTTTAAAGCCCCTTGTTCCACCTCCGTTAAAGGGAAGACTCTACCGAACGGAATCTTTGCTCCAGGAAGTAGGTCGATGGGGCAATCGTAGGCCCGATGGGGCGGTAGAGTCTCTGCCTTTTGTTTACTAAATACGTCAAGAAAGTCGTGGTAAACTTCTGGGATGGATTGACGGGTGCCATCTTCGGTGTCAATGCATAGTAATGAGGCCGGCCCAGGAGGTTTATATGAGCCACAGGACTGTTGGCAATAGGAAGAAGGAAAGGTAACTATTCCCGTAGTCCAGTTGATAGTGGGATTGTGGGCTTGTAACCAAGGCATACCAAGGATCAAGGGAAACAACGGGGAAGAGATGATGTCCAGACACAAGCATTCTTGGTGGGTTCCAGAGGTGGTAAAGATGGTAGCGGGTATAGGAGTGGTCTCCTGGGTCACAGGTCCGGACTTAATGACGGAACCATCAGCCAGATGGACACGAAGTCCGTGGGTCTTGGTACGAAGGGGAATTTGGTGTTTAATGGCAAAGGTTGAGTCCATAAAGCAGCTGCATGCTCCGGAATCAATAATGGCGGGTACTTGCAAAGTCCTTCCTGGGAGCTGTAATGAAACAGAGAGGGCAAGGTGAGATGTGGTTTTGGCTTGTAGGTTAGTCATGTTAGAAGAAACTGAAAGAAACTTACGAAGCTTCAGGGGACAGGTTCTAACGAAATGTCCGGGGTCCCCGCAGTACAGGCACAGATTATTTATTCGGCGGCGCTGGCGTTCCTCAGGAGCGAGGGATGGACGAAGGAGCCCGAGCTGCATTGGTTCAGGCGTGTCAGATGTGGGAGTTGGAGGTGTAGCAGGAGCCGAGTACAGGTGACTAGGAGCCCGAGGAAGCATCCAGGTTGGGCGGGAGAAGCCAGTGGTCCTCTCAGCCCTCCGTTCCCTCAGACGTCGGTCAATCTGGATGGTTAGATCAATCAACAGGTTGAGTGTCTGTGGTACACCAACTCTAGCTAGCTCGTCCTTCAAGGAATCGGAAAGTCCTAAGCGAAACTGATGGCGGAGGGCGGCATCATTCCAATTGGTATCCGCACTCCACCGCCTGAATTCTGCCACATAGTCCTCCGCTGGTCTGCGTCCTTGTTGAAGGGAACGCAAGGCGGCTTCTGCGGTTACTGAGAGTTGGGGATCTTCGTATAGCTGGGCCAGGGCATCGAAAAAAGCAGCGAGGTTGTTTAGTGATACATCCTTCTGTTCAAAGAGACGGTGGGCCCAGCTCTGAGGGTCTCCAGCGAGCAAAGAGACCACAAAGCCCACCTTGGTGGCCTCTAGAGAAAAGGTACGGGGCTGTAGGGCAAAATACAGTTCACACGAATTCCGGAAGGCCCTAAACTTGCTCCGATCCCCGGAAAATCTTTCGGGTGTAGGAACCTTAGGTTCAGGAGGAAGCATGACCACTGTGGGTGAGGAACTTGTTCCGGCTGTGGAAGCAGAGGCGTGGGGCCCCTCTTGGATGGCAGAAGGATTGGAGAGGACCCGCACTTGTTCTTCCAAGCGGGTGTATCCTTGTTGAAGACTCTTGACTGCTTCAGACAAACCTGCCAGGTGCCGACAGAGTTCCTCCATAGGTGAGGCTCCCTGCCCGGGCTCAGACATGGCTGTCTGCTACTGTCACGTACCTGACGGTGACGAGCCCGGATCTGCAGAGGGAGGCCTCTCTTACGGCTTCCACCGGCGGCCCCTGGTACTGAAGACAGGAGGCACGGAGGTAGAAGGGGTACGAGTGCCTGGCAGGATGGATCAAGGTGGAGTAGAGTCTGAAGACTGGGACGGATCCAGGCACCCAGGAAGTATGGCAGGCTGAACCGGAACCAGGAACACAGCAACTGGACTGGAACTGATGAGACTGGCTGGACTGGAACCAGGATACAGCAACTGGACTGGAACCAGGAACAAGCAACTGGACTGGAACTGATGAGGCTGACTGGACTGGAACCAGGACACAGCAACTGGAGAGATTGGTCGGACAAGCCGGGTCGGTAGTATTGGCTGGCGGCAAGGTACTGGAGGATCAGGCAGAAGATTGGTCAAACAAAGCCGGGGGTCAGAGGCAGGCAGGAAACTGGAAGGGTCAAGGTAAGCCGGGTCGGATGCAGGTAAATACACGAATCAGGTCTCTTTGGGTACTACACGCTGTAGAGCAGACAGCAGGGACTGTCTGTCACAGGCATGTTTAAATAGCTCTTCTGGCGCGCTTTGTGGAGCGTGCGCGCGCCCCCGCTAAGCGCGTGCGCGCGCACGTGCTCGCCATCGCGCGCAGCGCGTGGACGTGCCCGAGATTCGGAATCAGGAAGTCCAGGAATCCTGTAGCTGACAGGATTTCTATGACACTGGCATGATCCCACAAGTTTACAACCAACCCCTGAAGCGGTTGGTGACCATTTTCCTGAGGAGCCCGGACATGTTCCTGGAGTTGCAGAGACTGATTTGTCTGTTACACACCCACTGACTTCTCCAGAACCTTTGACAACCTCTACCCCTCCTAGTGCTGTGCCACTTCATGAGTCTGCCCGCTAAAGACATCAAACTCCTCTTTGGCAAAGCACTGAAATCTTACGGGACACTTTGCAGGTCAGGAAACAGAGGCAAAGTGCTCATAACGTGATGCGGGAGCCACAGAACTGAGTTGGATATACTATTTGCTGAACTGATCCTGCTTGCCTTGTTATTTTATGTGTTGAGTATTTTATGTGTTGAGTATTTTGTTCTCATGTTATGCTTATTTATTTATTTATTTTTTATTTGTTTTTTATGGGAAAAAGAGGAGATGTGATGTTTGTGCTGGATCACTGTGACCCTTCACCCTTTTCTCCTGATGCATGCTGGGGGAGGGGCTGTACCAGGAAGTAAGTTAGTGTGTGTGTGTGTGGGACTGGGAAGCAGCAGCATGATACACAGAAGGGATTACATCTGGTAATGACAGAAGCCTGTTGTATTAGGACTCCATGTAACAAAGTCATCATGTTTCTGAGTGAGTAATAAACCCTCTCCATGTTAAGAAGTTCATCCGGCCTGTGTGCGACTTGCTGAGCAGATACTGGCAGCATTGCTAGCAGCACCCTGAGAGACCCAGTGTCTAAGGGACATAACAGTAATCCTTTAAGATGTCCTTCTGTCGGCTATGGTTAGGGACCTATAAGAAGCATTGGTTCATTAATGAACCAGCATGCAGTATAGGTGCAGTATAGGGTTGGTAAAATTTTGGTGTAGGGTTGGTATAGGTTCAGTATGGATTTGGTATAGGTGCAGCATGGGTTGGGTGCACTTAGTGTCCTACTTCCAGTGGCTCAGTCCCTGTTAGTGATGTTAAAAATGGGCAGATTGGGTCAAGCTCGGGTCTCTGCTGGTCTGGGCCTGATGAGTGAGCATAGAGACAGATGCCGTTTCCTCAACTCCGGCAGCTCCAGGACAGCAAAGTTTTCCCAGGCAGTTCAAAAAAATCTCCCCACTCCGCCTACTACTCAGTATGTCTTGGGATCTGTAGTGTAAAGAGTCCATTGGCCCCATTATATGACTTCTGTCTCAAACTATTACTGCCATGATTCTTAGCGCTCTGCATAGAGGTCTATGGGCTTACTTGGCTTTAGGGGCCATACTGCCAGAAATTGTGCTTGTTGCTTTATTGAACTCCCCCGACTATGCATTACTTTGCAAATTATTGCCTGGTAAGTTTCTATCTATGTGTCTCAGCTGTCTTTTTAGCTGATCAGTGTAAAATAGCTGCTGAAAAGCAGTGTTCTTCTTTAACATCCACTGAAGATGATCTGAACTCTTGAAGTATTCAGAACACAAACTTGTGAATCTGCTCTTGACTTACAGAATACATTACATTATCTCAGACAGGGTGACTTTCAGTTCACCTTGTTATCTTATCCCCATGCTTTGGCTTATTTGACAAATTTTGTTGCAGTCTTTTTTTTTATGTTCCCACCCCTCCTTGTGAGGGTCCCAGGACCCCTCCAGCCAAATTCCTCCTGCTGCTGCCTTTGCTGTGCAGTGTACTCGCTGCTTTGATGCAGCCACCTTCTGGGTTGCCACGGCAACGGCCTTCATTCTACCAGTCTACCACACAGTGAAGTTTGCAAGATGCTCCCTAAGCTCACAGTCTGTTTTTCTCAGGCAGGCTATAAGAGGGAGGGAGACAGTAATGAAGCAAAGTGGTGGTGCGGGGTTGAATAGACAAAAGTAAAATAACAGATAGGCAGAAAAGGAGGGTCAGGTAGAATTGGCGTGCTGCAGAAAATGAAGACGATTAAGGTGAATAAACATGTGCGGAAATTGTTGCGTAAGCACGCTGCATAAGTGTTAAATGCACTTTATCCAGAGAAAATGTGGAACCCCTTTGGGACAGGGTCTGTTATCTTTGATGCCTCGATTGCTTTTTCTTCTGTTTATATACTATATGTAAATTGTGTGCATTTGCATACATTTCTACAAGACAGACTCTTCTACGTATAACATGCATGATAGAAAGAGACTTATAACAAAGCATAGAGTAGGTTGGTGAGGGTAGCAGATATAAAACATCAGGAGCTTCTACAGAGATGTAGTTTTGTTACCACAATACTTTTTTGTACTTTTTGCTAGTTTTTAAAGTGCCCTGTTACATATACATAGGAGAACAAATTTGTAGACAGAAGTGAGACAGTATTTCAGATGCCACCCCTTATCCAGTGATAAGCACCCTTCTCTCTTAAAGCGGAGGCCCGCCCCCAAAAAAATAATAGTAAAAGCCAGGAGCTACACATACTGCAGCTGCTGACTTTTAATAATCGGACACTTACCCGTCCTGGAGTCCAGCAAAGTCGGCACCGCAGTTGATGGTTCCATCAGCTGTTGGGTGCTGCTGCTGCCATTAAGGGTAAAGGAAACCAGCAGTGTAGCCTTACAGCTTCACGGCGGGAACCCTACTGCGCATGCGCGAGGCCCCGATCGTCTCTCCTACTGGCCCAGCGACAGGGGGAGGAGGGAGGAGGAGGGAGTCCTGTGGTGACGTCATGGGCCACAGCGCGGACTCATGGAAGTGGGAACAGGATACCTGTCAAAAAAACAGGTAGCCTGTCTCCCCCCCCCCCAAAAGGTACCAATTGTGGCACTGGACAAATGAGCGGAAGTTCCACTTTTGGGTGGAACTCCGCTTTAAAGTTAGCAACTACAAATAAAGGAATCCAGCGGTGTGCCGCCGCCATCTAGGCCTTGAGGCTTCACAGCCGGTTTCCTAATGCGCATGCACGAACTATGCTGCACTTTGTGAATAAGTCGGCTGCGGGGGAAGGAGGAGGGAGGTCGAACTTCCAGTTCCTTTCGGTCGCGGCGAACGGGTCTGCTGATCGGCTCCTGATCACTGCTCTCAGCCAATGGCTGAGAGTGCTGACTGCAGTGTTCTTGCAGGGGCCGTCCCCCTGTCAACACACAATAGCACAGCAGGGGAGATCGCTGTAATAACATCAGCTTGTTAGTACAACGGCTCCTCCGGAGCTGTGAGTTGTTGTTTTTTTTGTTTATCCCTGCTGGGTTGAATGAAAAAATAATAATAGTGTGTACTAGGCTTTACTCTCCACAACTCCCAGCCACCCTGACACCAATCAGAGTTCTGCTTACTACTTTCTCCCTTCTCTGGTCTCCAAAAAAATGGCCACTATCCCTCCTGCACTAAGGACACTTACTCCTCTCACCAGGTACTGTCCATGGCTGGAGAAAATCCAGTTTCCCACCTCTTCTCCCTCTCCTACTGCTCAATCTAGTGGTGGTGGACAAAAGATTAAGCTGTAATGTAGCCACAATGTCCAGACTGTGTGGCACCCGCCCTCCTAAAAGGGGTGCCAGCCAGGGCTACACCTGCCCCAGGATTTGTGTATGTGTTTCTGGGATTTACACAGCCCTGCCACAGAGCGTAGTCCTGCCTGCCAAAGTAGAAGACTTTTTTTTCCTGCTGCAGTTACCTAACACTTACAGGTCCTGTCCCTTGCCCAGTCCGTGACTGGACAGTGAAAGGAGAAGCGGTACACTGATGAGCTCATCTCTATGAAACTCCAAGCATGTTCCTTACACTGTAGTGCAACCAATTGGCTTTTTGTATTGCTTCTCACTCTACCAGTCTGAGCTCTGCTGTACCAAGACTGCAAGAGGCTGATACCAAGCCAAATTCAAATACTAACACTGCTTGCATTTAAAAGAGAAGTATGGTATTTTTTTGTACAATATACTTATCTAGGTGGATGCAGTATCGGTCCAATGCTGCATCTGTCCCCAGTGTAAGACTGAGAACTGAGCAATCAAACACAGATTGCTTGGTTCTCACAGCTCACTGAGCAGGGAGATGGTGACTGTCAATCACCAGCTCTCTGCTCTCCCCCCCCCCACTCACGCTCACTGGAGCACTGAGCTGTGGCGGGGACAGAAGCGCCCGGCTCAGGCTCTCAGTGGCTCACTGAGAGGCTGAGCCAGGTGCCAGTCCAGGCATGTGGGTGGAACTTGACCATATGGTCGCAATTTTTGCCGAGCCTGGACCGGCTCTGTGATGTCAGCCAACACTAGGCTTCAGCCCACTGTCTGCTGAAAACAGGTCACAGGAGTGCAGAATGAACAAGCTTTGGCTGTACTTCCCGTTACGGATTTATTAAAGTTATATTAAACCCTCAGTTTTTAAGAACTTTCAGCAGGTGATTTAATTACTTACTGAGAATGCAGCTTCTTTATCATTAAATTCTTGCCAGTTTCAGTTTTAGCTGGTACTATGATCACCACCCCAGTTTTCCAGTCTCAAGGTGGGTCCTATCAGTTGCAGCATCAATAAAAACACAGCTCTGTAGCCTAGGATGGAAAGGCACTCCCCTGCTTATCCTATTTCTTCCTCCCTTTCCTGCTTGAGACTGCACTGTCCACGTTTAACCTTTTTCTGTGAAGACAGGAAGTTCAGGATAGCAACAGCGAGGGAGCAGGAACCAGAAGCACTCAAAGTTGTAAACTGTAAGTTCCGTTGAAACAAATGGTTAACTAGGAAACGTTTGTTTAACGGCTTAGTGGTCGCCCCACGTACATTTATTGCGGCAGGGCAGCTGCTCTGTGCCAGATCACGTACCTAGTATGTGATCTGACACTTCTGGGTCTGGGACGCACGTGCACGCCGCTGGCGACACACTCCCATTGTGATTGGACACAGCGGGTGCCAATCAGTGGGTTCGGTGGGCTCGATGTCCACCGGGACCCGCCAATCGCTCGGGAAAGAAGCAGAATGGCTGTCTGCCATGTTAACAAAGACCGTTCTTCTATTAGTAGAGAAGATAGTGATCCTGTGTTTCTGCAAAGCAGGAACAGATCCCTGCCTTCCCAAAGTACAAGCAACTCCCCCACAGTAAGCAAGCACATTTCAGTCACACATTTAACCCTTTGATCACCGCTGATGTTAACACCTTCCCTGCCAGTGTCATTAGTACAGTGACATATTACATATTAACATATACAGTGCATATTTTAGCACTGATCACTGTATTGGTGTCATTGGTTCCCAAAAAAGTGTCCGATTTGTCTGCGGCAATGTCACAGTCCTGATATAAGACGCTGATCGCCACCATTACTACTAGTAAAAGAAATAAATAAATTAAAATTCCGTAAATATGTTCCATTGTTTGTAGACGCTATAACTTTTGTGCAAACCAATCTATAACCCCCTTATTGGGATTTTTTAAACAAAAACATGTAGCAGAATTAATATTGGCCTAAATTTATGAAGAAATTCGATTTAAAAATTTTTTTTATTGGATATGTTTTATAGCAGAAACTAAAAAAATATATATATATATTTTTTTAAATTATCAGTCTTTTTTTATTTATAGCACAAACAATAAAAAACGCACAGGTGATCAAATACCACCAAAAAGAAGCTCTATTTGTGGGAAAAAAGGACATACAGTGGAACCTTGGATTACGAGCATAATCCGTTCCAGGAGAACGCTTGTAATCCAAAGCACTCGCATATCAAAGCGAGTTTCCCCATAGAAGTCAATGGAAACGAAAATAATTTGTTCCACATTGACTTCTATGGCATGCAATATCACTTGTGGCAAGAGGTGGGGGGGGGGCCGGAGAGCCTCACAAACACTCAGGACAGCTCGGCTGAACTTGGAAACCCTCAGAAAGGCTCAGGAACTAAGTATTTCCGAGTATTTCCGAATGGCTCCAATCGGCTCCGGGCCGGCGCCCCCGCACCTCTGGCCAAATGTGGTACTGCACACCACTGTGGCTTGAATCTTGCTAATTTTTAGAGACAACACTGGCAAATCGAGTCAGGATTTAAAAACAAAAAATGCTCGTATTGCGAAACGCTCGTTAACCATGTTACTCACAATCCAAGGTTTCACTGTACATTTTACAGCGTCGCACGACTGCAAATTTTACTTTAAAGTAACGCAGTGCCGTATCGCAAATATGGCCTGGCCACGAATGGGGGGGGGTAAATCTTCCGGAGCTGAAGTGGTTAATAATAATTTAATGAATACAGAACTGCATGTCCTTTATATTTGTCTGAAGCACACATAACCTTAGACTTCTTTAGAAAATGTAATGGGACTGGAGTCATATTTTGAAACTTGGTTGAGCTAAGATAAGCCAGTAAACGTAGCTGTCTCTTATTACTATAGTTTATATAGGATATATTGGGGAACAAAGAACATTGACGGTTTAATAATGGTCCCTGCAGAAAATGTACGAATGTTTCTGTTCTTATCCTGAAAAACTTTAGAGGATTGAAGACAGTATTGTGAATGAGTCTGTCTGTTGAGGAAGATGGCAGGGGGACGAGTAAGCCTTCACATTTCTAGGCTTCTACAACCGCAAAGGACCCAAAAAAACAAAGTCTTTCAGACTCACTGGAACAGAAACACACTTTCTAATCCTGCCAGCCTTTTTGTTCCTTTATTGATTTCTTCTTTCCCTACCGCGCTCTACATTAACAATCCCTATATGTTTTCAGATTACTTTACGTATAACAACTAAATTCTTACATCAGGACTTGGATGTTCTCAAACTTTGCTGCATAGTTGAGGATGTTGGAGAAAAGATTTGGTAAACATCAAGATATTATTCTGTGAATTTTACAAAAGAAACTTTGTGATAGAATGTAGATGTTATTGTTGTAGCGCTCTTTATACAGTATACAGGCTAATTGTGTGTATGGGGGATAACTTTTAAAATAATGACAGTGTCTCCGAACAATCCGACTTTGTGAGTAACAAGTTCAGCCGCATTTTAAGAAATAAAGATTGCCAATTATGCAACAATACATAGCGAGCGTTTTTTTTTTTTTTTTTGTCCAGAGAAAAACATGTAGGCTGCATTTACCAAGTTCTCTTTATTAAAACTCTAGTCGCCTGGCCACTACACTGACATACCTGCTCCATTATTGCAGTATTTTGAGTCACTGACTCAGAAGAAGTACACAGATAAAGACTTCTGTCTTAACTCTCCTGATCGGAATACCTATTTTGGGTTAAAGTAGAACTACAGTGATACCTCGGTTTGCGAGTAATGCGGCATACAAGCGGTATACAAGCGTTTCGCAAGACAAGCTATATTTTTTTTTAAATCCTGACTTGATTTGCGAGCGCTGTCTCGCAAGACAAGCAGGACTCAAGCTGTAGGAGGACAGAAGGAGGACAGCAATGGTAGTCTTAGTAATTTCTAATGGTAGGTTTGCCTTAAAGAGGTGATAAATACTTATATATATCCACTGAATTGACAAGCCTCATGTGATACACAGAGATGAAACAAATCCCACCAGGTAAGTCATACCTGTTTATCTGCAACCATCTCTCCTCTACAGCCTCCTAAAACACCCAGATCAAAGGCTATTTCTCAACTCCAACAGGCAGGGGGCAGGGACCTGACGTCACACACAGTACAGCACAGAGAGCAGAGCTGAGTGCAATCGGAGACCTGGATGAAGAGAAATGATACACCCCCCTTCTACATGCTGGAAGGGGGTGGGGCCATTTTGCAGCATGTCAGGATAACCTGTCAGAAGTGACTAGTGCAGATGGCAGAGAAATGACAAAGCAGACATAAATCACATATGCTCTGTTAATTTTTTATTTCAGAGGTTTACATATAACCATTTGCTGACCACGCTATAGCCGAATGATGGCTACAGTGCGGCTGGCTAGTTTTGGGACGGCCCCCTCAGCAGGGGGGCCAGCCGCAAGCTTAGGCAACTGAAGAGAGGGGGAGGAGGGAGATTAAGAGCTGGATGCCCCCTCCCCATATAAATCCTGTATAATAATAATCATGTGAAGGCATCCCGTGATCCTCCCAACACTTCTAATCATAGTTTAAGGTAAAGAGCCAATCAGCGACTCTTTACCACGTGATCAACTGTGTCCAATCGCAGATGTAAATAGAAGCTAGTTATCAGCATTCCTTTCCTGGCGCTGATAGCATGAGGACTGGAGGGGAGAAAAGAGTCAATAACCAGCTTGTGTAAAAGAGACATGTACAGTATCAGTGTCCTGTTCCCTTGCGCCCTGCATTCCGGCGATTCTGGCTCAGGGCTCCTGGAAGCATCCTCGTCCACCCCAGCTGTGTCTCGCAAGGATGAAGAGCTGCAGGGTACCTTAGAATCTTCAGCCATAGCAGGGACATGCTGTTTCTTTAACCACTTCCCGACCGCGCCATGTACAAAAGACGTCCACAGCGCGGTCGAGTTATCCTGAGTGGACGTCCCAGGGACGTCCTCACAGAATCTTGCTCCCGTGCGCCGCCTGGGGCGCGCTCCAGGATATGTCCGTGACCGCCGGGTCCGGAAGACCTGGCACATCACGGATCACGGTAGATGGCCGCTAATCGCGGCCGTTTACCACGTGATCGCTCCGTCAAATGACGGAGCGATCACTTGTAAACAGACCGGCGTCATGTCATGACGCCGGTTCCTCCCTCCCCTCTCTGTACCGATCGGTACAGTGTGAGAGGAGAGGGGAGGGAGCGGATCATGTCTGCTCCCTCCCCCATGTCAGCTGTGGGCTGGATCTGTGACAATTGCAGTCACAGATCCAGCCATCCATCCATCCCTGCTCAGCCATCCCTGTGCAATACTCTGCCAATACTCTGCAATACACCCTGTGCAATACTCTGCAATACACCCTGTGCAATACTCTGCAATACCCTGGTGCAATACTCTGCAATACCCTGTGCAATACTCTGCAATACCCTGTGCAATACTCTGCAATACACCCTGTGCAATACTCTGCAATACACCCTGTGCAATACTCTGCAATACACCCTGTGCCAATACTCTGCAATACCCTGTGCCAATACTCTGCAATACCCTGTGCAATACTCTGCAATACCCTGTGCAATACTCTGCAATACCCTGTGGAATACTCTGCAATACCCTGTGCAATACCCTGCCCATACTCTGCCCATACTCTGCAATACCCTGTGCAATACCCTGTGCAATACCCTGCCCATACTGTGCAATACCCTGCCCATACTCTGCCCATACTGTGCAATACTCTGCCATATTCCGCAATACCCTGCCATACTCCGCAATACTCCACAATACCCGGCAATACTCCGCAATACCCGGCAATACCCCGCAATACTCGGCAATACTCGGCAATACCCGGCAATACTCCGCAATACCCGGCAATACCCCGCAATACCCCGCAATACCCGGCAATACTCCTCAATACCCGGCAATACTCCTCAATACCCGGCAATACTCCTCAATACCCGGCAATACTCCGCAATACCCGGCAATACTCCGCAATACCCGGCAATACTCTGCAATAACCACTTCCCGCCCGCCGGCCATCATATGACGTCCTTGACTTTGTGCGGAGATATCTGAATGATGGGTGCAGCTACAGGCATCATTCAGATATTCGCTTTTTCAGCTGGCGATTCCCTGCAACATAAGAATGATCATAGCAGCTGTTCCACTGCTTGATCGCTCTTACGGAAGGTGAGAGGGGATGCCCCCCCCTCCCGCTGCCCTCCGGTGCTTCTACCGACTCACCGCTACGATCAAAGCCAGGATTGTTTTTTTTTTGTTTTTTTTTTCAGGCTTCCCAGCCTAGAGGTGAGATGTGGGGTCTTATTGACCCCATATCTCACTGTAAAGAGGACCTGTCATACCATATTCCTATTACAAGGGATGTTTACAGTCCTTGTAATAGGAATAAAAGTGATCAAAAAAAAATTTGGGGCGGAAAAACATGTCAAACTAAAATAAATAAAGTAAAATGAACAATAAAATATATATATATTTTTTAAAGCGCCCCTGCCCCCGCGAGCTCGCATGCAGAAGTGAACGCATACGTAAGCCCCGCCCACATATGAAAACGGTGTTCAAACCACACATGTGAGGTATCGTTGCGAACGTTAGAGCGAGAGCAATAATTTTGGCCCTAGACCTCCTCTGTAACTCAAAACATGTAACCAGTAAAAATATTTAAAGCGTTGCCTATGGGGATTTTTAAGTAGCGAAGTTTGGCGCCATTCCACGAGCGTGTGCAATTTTGAAGGGTGACATGTTAGGTATCTATTTACTCGGCGTAACTTCATCTTTCACATTATGCAAAAACATTGGGCTAACTTTACTGTTTTTTTTTTCTTTTAGGCACAAAACTGTTTTTTTCCGTAAAAAACGCGTTAGAAAAATTTCTGCGCAAATACCGTGCAAGATAAAAAGTTGCAATGACCACCATTATATTCTTTATGGTCTTTGCTAAAAAAACATATATAATGTTTTGGGGTTCTATGTAATTTTCTAGCAAACAAATTATGATTTTTACATGTAGGAGAGAAATGTCAGAATTGGCCTCGGTGCTCCAGAACGCCTGAAGGTGCTCCCTGCATGTTGGGCCTCTGTATGTGGCCACGCTGTGTAAAAGTCTCACACATGTGGTATCGCCATACTCGGGAGGAATAGCAGAATGTGTTTTGGGGTGTAATTTGTGGTATGCATATGCTGTGTGTGAGAAATAACCTGCTAATATGACAATTTTGTGGAAAAAAAAAAAAGAAAAAAAAATCTTGATTTTTGCAAAGAATTGTGGGAAAAAATGACAACTTCAAAAAACTCACAATGACTCTTTCTAAATACCTTGGAATGTCTTCTTTCCAAAAAGGGGTCATTTGGGGGGTATTTGTACTTTTCTGGCATGTTAGGGTCTCAAGAAATGAGATAGGCCGTCAGTACTTCAGGTGTGATAAATTTTCAGATATTGGCACCATAGCTTGTGGACTCTATAACTTTCACAAAGACCAAAAAATATGCACCAATTTGTACTTATTTTTACCAAAGATATGTAGCAGTATAAATTTTGGCCAAAATGTATGAAGAAAAAATACTAATTTGCAAAATTTTATAACGGAAACAAAGAAAAATTCATTTTTTTACAAAATTTTCAGTCTTTTTTCTCTTATAGCGCAAAAAATAAAAAATCCAACAGTGATTAAATACCACCAAAAGAAAGCTCTATTTGTGTGAAAAAAAGGACAAAAATTTCATATGGGAACAGTGTTGTATGACTGAGTAATTGTCATTCAAAATGTGAGAGCACCGAAAGCTGAAAATTCGTCTGGTTAGGAAGGGGGTTTAAGTGCCCAGTTGTCAAGTGGTTAAGGGGGAGGAGCCCTACCCGAGTCTTTGGCCTACGTCCACTGGGAGGAGCAGGCTGCAGCAGCGCTGGAGAACCATCAGAGGGCGCTCCTTTCTGCACTGAAGCCCCAGAAAGAGCAGCTCCGGATCCCCACGGCGGCGGGGAGGGGAGGAAAGTGGACCTCTTTCCGTATGGCCTGCGGCATCCAAGGCAGACCTCCCGCTGGGAGCAGCTGAAGGGCTGTGACACCCGCCACTGCTCGTTCCAGAGTGTCTCTCATGCCCAGCCGACCCCCTGCTCGGGACCTCAGCAGGGGGGCCAGCCGCAAGCTTAGGCATCTGAAGAGAGGGGGAAGGAGGAGGAGGGAGAGTAAGAGCTGGATGCCCCCTCCCCATTGGGTCTCGCAATGAGAATTCCTCCCAGGGCCACCCCTGGGGACTTGAAGCTAAAAGCCCAGCAGCAGGCCCTGGAGGGTCCCTCCTGGGGCTCCTACGTGGATGCTGGACTCGCGGACAGGTGATGGACTTAAGTGCTCAGGAGGGTGAACCCTCCTAGCACGTTTCAAATAAGGCAGGGAAGTAGCAGGTGAGGGAGCCACTCCCGACCCCTCCAGCATATATGATAGCTGCTGCTGCAGCCACTGTGGCCCTGACCTGTTCTAACAAGGCCTCCAAATCGCTTTTCCTGTCTCTCTTCCAGCAGGGGGGGGGTGGTAACTGAAGTTACTTCTTCTCCTGACTCCCTGGAGTGAGCAAGAAACGACATATCTGCAAAGACCCTCTCATCTGAACCTTGCCCATTCAACCTCTGCCTCCAATCAGGTAAGGACTACACCCATACCCACCACACTGATTTAGCTGACCGTTCCCTGACCCTGTTCCTCCCTTAGTCAGGCAGCCCCTTCATCCATTTTTGCCTCCAGGTCTCACTTGAGAAAAAACAAAAAAACAAACACGAGTCGGTTACAATGCCCATATATATATGTAGCGACCTCACCCCTCTCACCCCTTCTCATTCACGGCTTGTCTATCTCGTCTAGGGGTTAGCACTGGGGGGAGGGATGAGATACACCACGGCCCATGTCCTCCAATGTGTAGAGGTGAAGGCCTAGAGTCAAATCCTCTCCTCGGATTAACTCCCCTTTGCGCCTAGTAACCAGAGTTCCACACACTGAAAAGGTCCAAGTCGTATTTATTCTTCTCAATAAATAGTCATACAGCACAGACAGGTTGAGACCCATATACCACTTCAGTATTTGTGAGGAGTAGGCCAAGGCACAATTCCTTTAGATAGAGCTAACCACTGTGGTGTCACCAGTGGCGAATAGTCACTGCCACTGACTATATTGAACAGAACATGAATTACCTTCGCTAACGTAGCCCCTATCATGGGAAGGACATCCGTCCAAGACAGTTACCGGAGGCCTCTCCGTCACCAGCAATGCTGCGCTGGACTCTCCGGAGAAGTTCCGCTCACCGGCCTCCTCGTCTCAGACACGGGCACCCAAGGAGTTAGGGCCCCCTCGGATTCCTTCACCCTCGTGGAACTCAGTCGAAGGTACTGAGCTCCAGGCTTCCGCCATAGTACCTCACCCCAGGCTAAAGGTGCCTGAGATGGACTCCATCTCCCGCTCTGGCCAGGTCAAGGGCACCTGGGCCCGTAACTCCGGAACGCCAGCACCCAGGCTGAAGGTGCCTGGGCGCGGCTGCGTCCTCCGACTCTGAACCCTTTTATCTCCTCTCCCTTTGCGCCACAGCGGGTTCCCCGCCCCGCTGTACCAGTGCCAGGAAAGGACAAAAAAGGGAAGCAGTCTTGCGGTGAGTGTTCAACTCCAGCCATGGCGACAGCGCCACCTGCAGGCCGCAGGGAACCTCACACCACCAGAGTCCTCCAAGAACCACAAAAGGATCTCAGATTCCCTGACAATCAATGCATCTGGGATAAACTACCACCCAGATGCCTCCCATAAATGCAAATACCCGCTACATATATACACAGTTGTGCTCATAAGTTTACATACCCAGGCAGATTTTATGATTTCTCGTCCATTTTCAGTGAATATGAATGATAACACAAAAACATTTCTTTCACTCATGGTTAGTGTTGACGCACTAGGGCTCACTTATTATATATTCTGCTCTTCAATATATATGTTTTTTAATCTGTTTTTCATGCTCCTTTACATATTATGTGTGTATTTATGTTTCATTAAATATTAGTATTTTTCAATATCCTTATTGTTTACTGCGCCTTTAAAGCCCGACCTTGGGTCGCCCTTTGGGACCCTTTTTCCTGTATTTACACATTATTTATGGATGAGGCAATGTGAGTGGCAACATTTTGGAAGACACATGTGCATTTCTGCCTACTCTAAAGGGTCAAATATTGCATTTGTGCAGGCGAAAGAATACATGAATGAGAACATGATTTGACTTTACTGTGGTTTATCTATTGCAAATGCTTTATTAATAAAGTGTTTGAACACTTGCCTGCAGAAGAAAAATCAAGAAAAAGTAACTTACAGATAGGATTGACACAAAGATAAATCGACATGAATTAGATCTTTCAAAATTAACATCTGTGAGAACAAGGGGGGGTTGGTTTTTGACAGAGGTCCTTTTACAAATAGTGGGTGATGCTCAAAATAGAAATGAAATAGGATTGAGGATGGGATTAAGCGTGTTATTAGATTCTGTACACAAGATACAGAGACCGTTTTTTACAATGAAGAAAGAAAATACGAGAGAGGTGTAGGAGAAGGAGTGTTTGGAGAGTCAATAAGGGTTTGTGACCAGGGCATTATTAGTGTTTTTTTATTTTATATATCTTATTATCTTCTATAACACCTTTAAATTTTGCAGTGATTTACAGAGAACATTAAACCATTTATGAAATAAGGTCAAGCCAACCGTGATAAGGTCACACCAACTGTAATAAGATCAGTGACCTGGAGCATTCAATGATATGTCAGAGGGATAAGGACTTTGTAGGTTAGTAGCAGGCTCCCTTTGGCAGTCAAACATCCAGTCTAAAACACTAACATTTTTAGCCAAGTTTTTTATTATAGCCCAAGTATTTGAGGACTTTTAACTGAAGATGGTGCTGGATTATTTTTCCCTCAAGTTTCCATACATAAAGTAAATATACCCAATGTGTGAAGCAAATAAAACATCCCAAATTTCACAGAACAAAAGACATGCTACTGGATTCGGGAGGGGCAATGACACTAAGTAGACCATTTATAAAGCAGAGCAGCCCATTCATAAAATGCAGGCTAAGTTGTGCAGTACGTCACATTGTTCTCTCAGTGTGGGTAGGAGTGGTTGGCTTTGGCTTCTCTTTACACCAATCATTTTAATAGCGCTCCACTGTCTTTGGAGTCCTGAAGTCAGCAAAGCGCTAAGCACATTAGGCTACAGTAAGGCCACAGTACTGCTTTACAAATTGACCCCTAGAAAACTATCAGTCCCACCTGGATGTGACAGTAATAAACTAGGGGTAAAGACTAGGGGTAAAGAAGGCAAAGTAATCCGTCAACTGTCTGATCAAGTCTATGTGATAGACACAGCTACACTCAGAAAACGATTGTCAGAAAAGGTAGAGTAAGGTGGGCCAGCTTTGCCTCAACCATAAATAATAATACAATATAGTTATAGTATCAAGTCTTAATTTCAGCCTCCTGCCACCCCTATGTACAGCAAGACTGGGAGGGGCTGTATTAGCAGTCAGCAATACTCTGCTTCAGTGTACATGTGCTATTGGCTCCTTTCTGAAACCTTTGAGAAAGGAGCCAATATTAGCTCCAAAATTTGTGTTTCTTCTTTTGGGTTTCCAGAGATCTGTTCCTGTCTCAGGTGGAGCTGTCTACTAAAGAAATATTATTAAAAAAATGTATGGAAATGTATAAACTTGAGATACAGAATAAGTGGACCCGTATACTCTTGGGTATTTTTGGACTCCCCCCTGTTGAGGATGTATATGTGGACAGTGTCTACAATCCCTTTCTTGCACCATAAACCCACTTGTATTTCATTATGATGTTGCTGCTTCTTCATTGTTCAAACAGCAGCTTTTGGTGTGTTCTAGAGCAAGCTGCTTAAGTGGAGGACCTGGCTATGCTTCCTGGAAGAGTCCCTGGATTAAAAAAACTGCACAGGATTACACATTCTTTGGTTGGCAAAAGAGCTCCCATATTTATTTATCTTTTTGTCTGAAGTTTAAAGGTAAATGAACACACAGGTAACCTAACCTTCCCCCATGGCTTTTTCCCTCCCCAATTTTACCATCTCTCACCTGTTTTTTCTGTACAGGCAACAGACAATTTTGTTAGTACATTATTATAACACATACAGACATTTTTATTAGCAGTTCTTCAAACAGATCTCAGTTTCAGATTATCTTTGATATTTTGCAGAACCAAAAAAGTCAGCTCCAATCAGTCAGAAACAGTGCACATTCCTGGAGTATTTTTAAGTTCAGCGGCTCAAGCTTCAGTGCAGCTCCTGTAAATTACCAAACCATCATGAAATTTGTATATAGATTACTGGGCGCACATTACTATGTTTTAAAAACAATACATTTTTATCTTACTCTGATAATTTTTTTTAGATATTTTAAAATTATGTGCCAGGTTATCTCTAAAAGATTTAAAAAGAAAAAAAGTCCACAGTCAGAGCAAATGGGAATGTCTGAAAAGTCAATGGCCAAAAGATTACGTAGGACAAAAAACTAGAGCACCATCAAGGTTCCGCTTGCATTTCCACAGCTAAATTATATATTCTAAACCACTGTTTTATACCATGAACCATGAAGGAGAAAGCATTTCAGGGGATGGCAGTGCTGACGGAGGATAGAGAAATGATTACAGTGAAGAGTTTCAACAACTAATAGAACAGATTGATGGAAAACTATCAAAAGAAGCCTTCACATTAACTGCACTATGTTGTGCTCTGCACCACTTCTTCTAAAATACTTTTAACACAGTTTGAGTTAGGCCAAGTTTGTAAATATATCTGCTGCTTGAAGAACATTTTTTTCATATCCCTTTTCTGGATTTAAGTATATCTAAAGCCAAAACTTTTTTTTTTTAGTTTGGGATGGAGGGTGGAAGCATTAGAACCCCTTGTCAGGTTTATTATTTCTGTCCATGTCCCCAAAAGGGAGATTAACCATCTCTAAGCATAGATGGAGTGTGTGACGAACCGCCTGGCACCCCGCCTGTATGCCTCCGCCAAGATACAACTTCCTCCACTCTGGAACCAGGAACCAGGTATTATAGCTAAGCATCGCACCCAAGAACTAGACAACACTAGCTTAGGTGCAAACTGGAACTCTTTATTGTAAGTTCACACAGAATTTATACCACACAAAATAAAATTAGAGCTTAATCACATTATCCTATACAATAAAAACTTTAAACAGTAATATTATCAGTACATCTCATGAACAGCTAACATAAACATAAACACATAAACATCCCGAAATGGTTTGGTAACAAGGTAAAGTGAACACAGTATTAATCACCTCTCCAAGAGGATTAATAGACAGAAACAATAGGTAACTCAATTAACAATGGGGATTCACACCTAGGAGGCACACAATGGGGGAATTATACAATGAGTGAAAGACACGTTAATAAATAGATTTACACAAAGCAGCAGAAGACACCAGCAATAGGCTGTTTAAACTGTTTATAATCTACTGCTGTGAGCCTCTCAGTCTAGGAGAGGTTGAAGAAGTCAAGATCGACTTGAGCTGTTGATTCCATACCCCAACAAAACGCAGGGGCCCCAAATCTGAATTCAAGTCCTAGGTTCCAAGAGTCTGTGTGTTTCAGGGAGACATAGACCCAAATCCAAAGCAAAATCACTCCAAAGGTCCCCCAGGCACACACCTCCCAAAGAATAGAGCCCCCCCCCCCAAAAAAAAAAGCCAGGGCCAATAGTCTGTAGGCAAGAGGCCAGCCTGCAGTCCCCTTCAAAAGCCACAATTGCAACATTGTGGGTTGCAGGAAAGAAAATCGCTCAATTCTCCCATCAACACAGTCAGCACTGATGGGGGAATCCCTCCCATGGAGCTAGTGTGTTCTCCCAGTGAGGGGAGCCATCTTGACCGGGAGAGTACACAGTGATTATTGCTGCAATTATAGCCGTTAGCAATAATTGCATGAAAAATCCACCATCGGCCACCGATCAGTGCTCATCATTGCTGCATATCAATGCCACCTATCAGTTCAGTGCCCATCAGTGCTGCATATTAGTGCCACCCCATCAGTGCTGCCTCATCAGTGCCTATCAGCGCACATAAGTGAAGGAGAAAAACTTGCTATTTACAAAATTTTCTGACAGAAACTAAGATTTTTTTTTACATGACTTTAAAAAAAAGTATTAGTAATCGGTATCGGCGAGCACTTAAAAAAAAGTATCGGTACTTGTACTAGGTCTTAAAAAAGTGGTAGCGGTGCAACTAACAAAGAACTTTCTTGTTTATCTTTGTTGTGATGGTGGTGTGTGTGAGGGCTGCGCTGCATCTGGTATTTTTTTCTGTATGTAGCGGTGCAACCCTACTTTAGAGATATAAATGCTAAATACCTGTTATGTCTTTGAGACAAAGAGTTAAGGGAAATTTCTCTAATGGCATTGCGACCATAGAGAGAATGAGATATGAATCTCCCCAATGGGGACAAAGACTACAAATTTGGGCACAGTTTTCTAAGTATAGGACTTCTTTAAAACAATCTACAATTACCAGGGACATCAGAAGGTAAAAAGAAACATATTTTAAAACGGTTTCTAGGGGTACAAAAAGCCAAAGTTACCAACCTAATCTGACTAAAAAATAAATAAGGGAAAGTTATTGTCATTGTTTTAATTCTATTACTAATTTGACCTGTCGTTAATTGAATGCCTGACTTTCTTTGTAATGTAATGAGACTCAGCTACAGTAGTACTGAAACCAACAGCATTATATTTATCTATGCTATTTTTCTTCTTTAGATGTCCCTTTGTGCAAGTGATATACATCTTTAAAAGCAGTCTGTATGGAGAACATGGTAGCTTGCTGACTTGACAAGATCCACAGATAGCTGGATTCACAGAGAAAACTCAGAACTAAACTCTGAAGCACTTTAATATAGATTTCAGGCATAAAGAGAATGTTTTAGTTTAAAAAAAAAAAAAAAAAAAAAAAAAAGGTCTTTCAAAACATTGCAAGCTATACATTTCATTAGCCTGTGATCACTCTTGAAACTAGGCTGACTAGTTTTCTTGGGCTTGTAGAGGAGGATGAACACACAACCCTAGTTTCTTGGGACAGTCCCGAATCTGAAGAGGCTGTCCCCTGAGAAAATGCATGTCTTAGGTTGTAGCCCATGTCCCTGTTTGTAGCTCTGACTGGCAGACACTTTCATGTTCAGGTGGCGCCAGGGCCGCCATCATTATTTTTTAATTATTATTATTTTTTTTTGTAAGGAGCCCCGAGGTTCCCAGAGGCCCGGAGGTCCCCAGGGCCCCAGATGGCAACCCCCCTTTTTTTTGTTCTTTTGTTGTTTTTTTTCTGTTCGTCAGCACCCAAATTCCCCCCCAACCTCAACAATTTGCGGCGGCAGCACCCCCGCCTCCCAATTCGTGGCACCCCTCCGCTTCTCAATTCGTGGCAGCCCCCCCGCTTCTCAATTTCTGCTCCAGGGGGTCCATGCCTGAAGCTGTGTAAGGGGCCACAAAATTCCTGATGTCGGCCCTGGGTGCCCCTCAGCCTGGGCACAGTGCCTGAGATGCTTGATACCATCTCCCTCTCTCTCCTCTTTGCTGTTTGATTTGACGGTGTGGCCTGGGAGAGAAGAGAAATCTGCAATGTGTTTAGCACTACCACCTGGGCAAGAGAGAACTTCTCCTGATTGCTGAGCAACCTGACTCCTGATCCTAAACCAACTGCTTGGGGGCTCCCGATCTCAAGAATGAGGTCATTGCAAGGTCTACATTGGGAGAGGAAATATTTGGGGACATCTGAGACTTAGAGGAATGAATGATGGAATCTGGATTCTTTGTGTACTGCCTCTTCTGCTGTATAGCCTGTCACTAGGGATGAGCCGAACACCCCCCAGTTCGGTTCGCAGCAGAACATGCGAACAGACAAAAAATTTATGGGACACGAATGTGAAAAATCAAAAGTGTTAATTTTAAAGGCTTATATGCAAGTTATTGCCATAAAAAGGGTTTGGGGACCCAGGTACTGTCCCAGGGGACATGTATCAATGCAAAAAAAGTTTTAAAAATGGCAGTTTTTTTAGGAGCAGTGATTTTAATAATGCTTAAAGTGAAACAATAAAAATGAAATATTCCTTTAAATATCATGCCCTTAGTCTGCCTGTAAAGTAGCACATCTTCCCCATGTTTATAACAGTACCGCAGAAAAATAAGATTTCTTTTTTTTTTGTTTCATAAAGTTTTATTAGGTGAACATGAGAAAAGCAAAGGAACAGTATATTAATACAGTACATCACTACATAGCTACAAATGTTTACAATAGTAAATGCATCAGAATGCACATTATATCCGTTTGTTATAGCACAGTTAGTGATCATAATAAAAATAAAGGCAAGGTTAATAATGTGTTTGATATTCAACATATAATCCACCATATTCTTTTTTTTGATACGATAATTATTAGAGTAAGTATATTTTTCAAAGATATTAAGGGGAAATAAGGAGGGGTGAAAGGGGGAGGAAAGGCAAAAAAAAAATAATTTAAATAATTAAAAAAAAAATAAAAAAAATAAAGGGGGATAAAGGGGGAGTCTGCAGTAGTCTATTGGGACTGATGTGTTTTATTTAGATAATCTTTTCCCTTTCCTTTCCTCTTTTCTTTTTTCCCTTCTCTTTCCCTTCCCTTTTCTTCTCCTCTCCTTCCAACCTTCCTGTGTAATCTATAGCCCATGGAGGAAGTTTTGCTTCTTATTTAATGATTGTTCTATATGTCTGGGATTCTTTAAATAGTATCCAATTGTACCATGTTGCAGAGAAATTCGTTATTTTTTCCTGAGAAATACTTATGAGCTCCTCAATCTTTTCTATGTTATTAATTCTTCTAAACCATTCCGCTGTAGTAGGGACGGCGGTTGTGCGCCAGTGGGATGGGATGCACTGGCGAGCTGCGTTGATCAAGAACATAGGTAATGTCTTTAAATATTGTTTTCTTGGGAGAGAGTTAAAGTGTAGGAGGTATTGTGCTGGTTCGTAACTTATGTTTTCTGATATAATCGAAATAATGGTTTCGTGAACTGTTTTCCAGAACTTTTGAATCAGTTGACAAGTCCACCATATATTGAGCATCGAGCCTTCTTCTTGTTTGCATCTCCAACGGTCAGAGATTAGTGGCGAAAATTTATGTAAAATTGATGGAGTCCTGTACCATCTAGTAATAATTTTGAATCCGCATTCTTGTGAGGCTACATTTAGAGAGCCTTTGTGAGCATACATATAGATTTTTTCCCAGTTTTTTTTCAGTTAGAGTGATACCTAAATCTTTTTCCCAGTTCTGGCATGACGAGCTAGAGAAGTCTGTCAAATCCCCAAAGAGTGAGTTGTATAGAGTTGAAATGATGTGTCTATGTGGGGTTTCTTTTGTACAAAGTTCCTCAAGTTCCATAAGATAAGATTTCTAAAGGAAAGAAATTTAATTTAAAAATTGCTTGCGGCTTGAATGTATTGCCGGATCCCGGCAATATACATAAAAAATCATCCCCCCCCCCCCATTCCATTACCAGGCTCTTCAGGTCTGGTATGAATTTTAAGGTGGAACCCCGTCCCAAGATTAAAAAAAATAATGGTGTGAGGGCCACCCCCAAAATCCATACCAGACCCTTGTCCCAGCATGCAACCTGGCAGGCCACTGGAAAAGGTGAGGGGGGACCAGAGAGCGCCCCCCCCTTCTGAACCGTACCAGGCCACATGCCCTCAACATGGGGAGAGTGCTTTAGGCTCCCCCCAAAGCACCTTGAGCCCATGTTGATGGAGACAAGGGCCTCATCCCCACAAACCTTGCCCGGTGGCTGTAGGTGTCTGCAGGCAGAGGGCTTATTGGAATCTGGAAGCACCCTTTAACAAGGGAGCCCCCAGATCCGCCCCCCCCCATGTGAATGGGTAGGGGTACATTGTACATTGTACCCCTACCCATTCCCCAAAAAAGTGTAAAAAAAGTAAAAAAAAGACGGTCTTCTTTCTGGGCCCCATGCCTTTTGGTCACTTGGTAGGTCAGGTCTTGATGACGCCACTCCTGCGCATGTGCACAGGAGTCATTGCGGCAGGGATTGGGGCCGTAAATGTTCACTGAGCTCAGTGAACATGACAGTTGACAGGCAGAAGAATGCATTTATGGCAGAAGAGACCAATAGGGTCTCTTCTGTCATGAATACCCTGCCTGTCAGCCCGTTGAAGAAAAAACAAGTTTACTTCGTCTTTAAGCAAAACGACACAAATAAAACACAAAGAAAACAATCAAATACACCTACAAACACACACACACACACAAAATAATAACTACAAAGAACATTTGGAATATATTTTACTACCCTAAATACCACCACCCCATCCTCTAAATACGTTTTTTTTTTTTTTTTTTTGTGGCTAAATTCACAGTTTTCAATGCAAAATGTAACCGCTCAAATACCCCAAATCTCTCAGCTTATTTCTGTTCACAAATAACACTTTTGAGAAGGTAAAAATCCATACATTAAATTTTCTATGTAGGGGCCCAGGCAGGTGCTCAATGCTACCCATCCCCAGCTCTGATTGCCTGGTCTCCATAATAAGTCCCCATTCTCTGATGATGGATTGTCTTGCCTTTAGGCTGTACTGTAGCAGCACTGATTGCTCAAGCTGCATGTTTCCTTCTGACGGTACTCTGTAAGAGTTTTAAATACTGATGATTCAATTAGAGTTTTTATATTGCACAGATTGCGGCCAGTAATAATCGCGTTTTCAAGAGTGGAATGATTTCAGTGAAATATTTATTTTATTCAATCTAAATTGTATTATATTTGGTGTTCAACAAGATTTGCCTCAGTCTTTCTTGTCATATGCAAGTAAATGTTCTTTATCTTCACAGCTTATCATTGTAAACATCAGTAATTCTGGTTTCATTCTGGTACTTAATAAAATGCTTACGTAACAAACAACTGCCGTATTATATGGTTTTATCCATGAACGCAATCAAAATGTTCTTTTAAAGTGATACTAAACACACACTGTTTAATGTACATTCTCCTTTTTATTTCTGTATGTGGATGATGGCAATGTAATTATTTTAATTAAAGAAAACATCTAAGTACCTTTTTAAGATGGGAATGAGGGACACCTATTAGAAAAAGTATGCAGGAAAGGGCCACACCCCTTACCACGCCCCCTTAAAGGAGAATTGTACAAAAAAACAAGATTGGTTAAACCCACAAGTGCTTTTTTTACCACTACTATTCCTTTATATTGGCTTTTGGAATTTACAAATGCAGCAATTTAGAAATCAGATGAAAGTTTAGTGCTGGAAAAGAATTCTTGATAGATAAAAAGTGAATTTTATATACAACTATACAGATCAGACCAAAATGAGGGACAAATGAGGAGGAATGAGGGACAGAGGGACTTTGTTTCAAATCAGGGACAGTCCCTCGAAATAAGGGACAGTTGGGAGCTATGGATATACAGCTGTCACATGGCCCAGCTCTTTCCCAGCCTGTCTGCAGGGAAACATAAGCAAGAGAATCTTGTAGTCCTCTGCTGCTGGTCACATGTTCAAAATGATAAAGATGTAGTTGGACAAAGCGAGAGCCAATTAACGGGTCTGACTCGATATCCGCCGGGATCCGCTGATTGTTCAGGACACAGGCAGAACGGCAGTAAACAAGGCAGACTACCATTCTGTGAGAGGGGAATGTACTGATCCAGTGTTTCTGCTAAGCAGGAACAGGGATCTTTACTTTCCCTAGTCAAAGCACCTCCCCTACAGTTAGTGAGCACTCCCTAATAACACATTTAACCCTTTGATCACCCCCAATGTTAACCCCTTACCAGCCAGTGTCATTAGTACAGTGACAGTGCATATTTTTTTAGCACTGGTCACTGTATTAGCATCACTAGTGTTAAAAGTGTCAGTTAGGTGTCTGATTTTTCCGCCGCAATATCGCAGTCCTGCTATAAGTCGCTGATTGCCGCCATTACTAGTAAAAATAAAAAATAAAATTAAAAATTAAAAGTCGATAAATAAAAATATCCCATAGTTTGTAGGCGCTACAACTTTTGTGCAAACCAATCAATATATGCTTATTAGGATTTTTTTACCAAAAATATGTAGCAGAATACATATTGGCCTAAATTAATTAATAAATTCGATTTTTTGAAAAATGTTATTGGGTGTGTTTTATAGCAGAATGCAAAAAATATATATATATATTTTTTTTAATTGTCGATCTTTTTTTGTTTATAATGCAAAAAATAAAAACTACATAGGTGATCAAATAACACCAAAAGAAAGCTATTTTTGTTGAAAAAGTGGAGAAACATTTACTTTGGGTACAGCATCACGCCACTGCGCAATTTTCAGTTAAAGTCACGCAGTGCCGTATTGAAAAAAATGGCCTGGTCATGAAGGGAGCTGAAATGGTTAAATCATCACACAAATATATATTTGAAATAAAATCTTTATAATTTTTTGACAACAACATGGTGTGGGTCGATTTCTTCCAGTCACAAGCTGTGTCGCGCCCCTTCAGCCTGTGTCTTAGAATACCAGGGAGGTGAAATCTTCATCAATCTAAATGTAATATCCCACCCCTATGGGGTTTAACTGGTTAGTGGGCATGGAGTAGGAGGAGGGAGGGAGTGGGCTGTCATTTACCACTGTGTATACACTCACATGTGTGACTCCATAGTCACATGGGCTGCTCAGATGTGATAGGGAGGAAATGCTCAGCATAGAAACTCACTGGAAACTGAGCATGTGCAGAGCTGTTAACACTGTTCTGCAAAATCCTTAGCTGAATTGGTGGCTTGGACAGGTGGAGATAGAGAACAGCAGGATCAACCAGTTTTTTTGGAGAATATAGAACACAAACCGCATAGTGACTGAGGGAGAATGAACAGCATTTAATATCACATTTATCAATAGTTTTTTTATGATGTGGGTTTAGTAACATAATGCAAGTTACAATGCATAGACATTGGATGATTGTCTTCTAAACCTGCTAAAATAGGTTGGTTTGAATAATTATTAGAGTGTCCATGGGCTGCCAAGAATCAAGCAAACCAACCTGTCTACTCTTGCATGCAAAGGCATAAGGCCTAGACAAAGTTTGTTCAAATGAACTGTTGTCTATGGAAAGGTTGTAGAATACATGCCTTTAAGTCTTATGTAACAGTTCTAGAAAAGGAATATCTGTATTGGTTGAATCATTTCCAAATGCCTGGTCATCGGCTATTGACTTTCGCAAATTATACTTAAACTGACCCTACAGTCTAACCAGACAGGTAAGGATTCAACCTTGTCTTTCACAGGCTGCTCGTGCTTCAATTGTTATACAGCAGTGACAAGTTTGCGTTAATAATAATATTAATAATAATAATATCAAGCTATGTTAGCAGTCTTCCTGAAATGAATAAAAAGCATAATAGAAGGGCTAAAATATTTGCCTTCCTGGAAAAAAGACTGCTTTAGTTTCCCTTCAGTGTAACCACAAGTCTGAAGGACTAGACACTTGATTATATGATTTCTACTAAGGACATAGCAAGAAGATCAAGTTATCAAAAACCTTGGCCTTTAGACATGTGTCCAGCACTAAAGGGATACTTGTGCAGCATTTCCTCTGATAAACATAAGTATTTAAGCCTTCTATTACACTATTGCATTACAAGCAAAAGGGCTTCCTTATGAACAAAAGAGAGTGAAAAAAATAGCTTATTACAGCAAAGCCCATAATCAGGTAGACTGTGCTCCTTATATACAACTCAGTATTTTAAGAGAAAGTATAATTGTTTGGGGTCAAATGTGACACCAGATTCAGAAATTAATATGTATTTGTTAAAAGTGAAAGCACAACAGAAGCCGTTGGCCTTCAGGCTCTCTCTCTCATTGAAAGTTTGTAGGGCTTCATTTGAACATTGCAGGCAGGGAGGGACAGGGAGGAGGATCTTGTCTGGCTCATTTAGTTGGTTGCATACATTTCAGCTTAAGTTATTGAGCCCTGTAAACAGGATTTTTTTCAGTAGTGTTTACAAGAATTGAGTATAACATGAATAATAAGCTAACATTATATCTGTTGGCTATAAATGTAAACATTAAAAATTCCAATGGAATATTTCACATTTACCTTACATTTTTTTTAAATATTGCCTATAATATTGAAGAAAATATATACAATGCCAGTGTATATCTCTTTAAGGCAGTATTAAACCCCAAAACAGACATATATTATATTCCAGCTTACTAATTTTTAGATGTTATGGATTTACTAGTTCATTATTAGACTTTTTAGTCTTCCATTTTCATCTGGTAATCCAGCCAGCAAGTCTGTTTTTCACAGCACAAACTCTCAAGCAGAATGTATCAGTTAAAGTATAAAGAGTCCTGTGAGCCTCCACTAATCCAATCTGCCTTAATTATCAAACATCAGCTGCAAGCGTTAAACATGCCTCATATATCATGCAAATGTAGATAAATAAATATATACAGTACGCTGCGCTTTCCAAAGTCATACACTATTCCAGTGTAAAAGGAAACATATAAAAACCTGCAATAGTGAAAAAAAACGTCTTTCCTAACAGTAGAAAGTGACAATAGTGCAATAAATGAACACATGTATTAAATATAAAAAATAAATATATAAAAGATGTGTATATAAAAGCATAAACAATGATGATAATTAATATAAAGTGCTACTTTGCAAATAAGTGCAATTCTCACTTTTATGATCCTGTATAGATTATCAGTGACCCCACTGATGCATAAAAAAGTGCTCCTGTGCATAGCATCCAGTATTATATAGTTTATCAATATTGCATTGCTGGGTTGTTCAAAGAAGTGCTCCTGTGCACGTGTATGGTATCAAAAAGAGTCTATCCAGGTGTAATAAAGTTCATGCAATTTTAAAGTTCATGCGATTATAAAACTGCTAGGTACAATAAAGTTGCTGCGATTATAAAACTGCTAGGTGATCCAGAACATGCCGTGGTGTTCCTCACTCTGGTGCTCCCCTTAGGTATTTAATGCTCACCTCAGAGCATGTGACTTTGCGATTAAGCGCAATCAAAACACGCATATGAACCAACTCTGGGCTCTTGTAGTTACACCAGAATCCTGGACTCGTCAGTATGGTACCTCGGTAAGTGTATGAAATAAAGACTTGATAGTGTAATAGAGTTTTAACGGTTTAATAAACAGAAAACAAAAAACCCCCCCAACTGGGGTACTCACATAGATTAGGTGCGCTAGTCAGGGCCGATCCCAGCCGGGGTGCGAGGGGTGCAGTTCACCCAGGTGCCACAGAGGTAGGGGCGCTCAAGCGCCAGAGTGCTCCCCTCCCTCCTCCTTGTTTTCGATGATCTTCTGACTCAGTGAGTTACTTGTACCCTCCCCCTTTCTCTCAGCGCGCCTTATTTGAGTTCCTTAAAGGAGATGCTGGCAGGGGGAGGAGTGGAGACAGCCTGCAGAGGAGGACGGAAGGTAAGCTAGCTGAATAACATGCAGTCCTGTCGGTGGCTTATCTTAGTGGGGAGGAGGAGGGGGAGAGGATGGGCTCTGTGTCATGTGTAGCAGGCTCCTGTCTCATGCTGTTACACAAGATCGTTTTTGTGTGTGGCTGTGAACTGCTCTGGTTTTAAAGGAAGCATGTTTTTCTGAGATTCCCCCCCCCAATCTCTATTACACCTCTCTGTCCCTACCCATTACCTGCTCACCAGGCACAGCCTCCTCTCCTGCATGACCACCTCATGTGTCAGGCTGTGTGGCACTACCCAATCCCAGCATGACAGGAGAGGGGAAGGCAGCAGCAATATCACAGATCAGGCTGATGTTGTGTAGTGTGTGTTTATAAAATATATCATCATTATATATTTGATTATTTATCGTGCTTGATGGGCTTAAGGTGTTTATTATTCATATAATTTTTTTGTTTGGTAAGTAGTGAGAAAATTTGGTGTGGAAGCGCACTGGAGTATTTTTATTTGTTTAAAATGGAAAGACAGAGTAGTGGAGTGATGGGGGGAGGTGGATGGACAGAGAGAACAGTGAGGAGTGAGTCAAGTCCTTTCACACATGTGGACCGATCAGGTCCATCTGTCAGTTTTTCAGGCAGACTTGATCGGACACTCCATGCATCTCTATGGAGCAACGGATGCCAGTGGTGACATGTCCACTGACATTCGATTCCCTTCCGATCCGCCAAATTCAGATGGATAGTGACCCTATTTCCCATCTGTCTGGCAGATAGGATCGGATGATCTCTTCATCTGATCTCCCCATAGAGAAGAGCAGAGATCTGACAGGTCCGTCCCCGCTCAGTGAGCAGAGATGGACCTGTCATCCGCCAGCTCAGCGGAGATCAACAGAAGAATCCTTGCGGAGCAAGTGGAGTCTGTGAAAACGGACATTACTGTGTGAAATACCCCTAATGGATGGAGGTATAGATTGGGTGACAGAGAGATTGATGATGGGAGGGATGTGAGCGAGACAGAGAAATGGAGTTATGGAAAGAAAGAGGGAGTGACGGAATAATAGAGGAATGAAAGTGATGGAGGATAGAAAAGGTAGAGGGATATAAGGAGAAAGGAGGTCTTTAGAATTGGGGACATAAACTCTTGTGATCCTGGCGGCTACCTGGGATTACTGCTCACTTTCTGGGGTGACTATGGAACAGAAATGAAGGGGAAATCTCTCCAGTTGGACATGCGTGACAAAATCTGATGGGTTATAATAACCCGCCCTTACTATATAAAAAATAATATAAGAAATATATATATTGTGAGGGGGTTAGCTCGGCAGCGGGTGTGTGTGACCCCCGGGATGGGCTCCCCACACAAAACAGGCCCAGCAAACGGAGGTTGTGGTTTTCAAAATCAAAAAGGTGCTGTTTATTTTCTATTTACAGTGACAAAACACAGCAAAGCAAAAGAAACATAAACAAAATAAATCCTGGTCAACTTGACCTCTGACTAAACATACAGGTTTCCTAACTAACAACTGGGATCAGCCTAGTGCTGTCCTAGTCCCTAAGTCCCTGGTTTTAAATGTCCAAGCAAATAGCCACACAGGCTTTGTCTCACCGCACAGGGGTTCACTCTCCCTAGACAGTCCACACAGGTCTGGGTCCAGGCATGAGCTAACATCTAATGAAGCTGGGAGTTCTTATAGAGGCCTAAATGAGCTGACAAGCTTCAGCTGGTCTCATCAACTCCCTGTCTGCACGACGCCCCACACTCTCCCTAGAGGTATGAGTCATCCATGAGCCCACTAGCCTTAGCTGGGCTTATACAACTCTCCACCTAGTTGTATAAGTCGGCGTAAAGCCTGAATCTGGGCGAAATATATCTACCCCCCTGGATGCAACCAGGTGACTTTACCTTCCTGCTGTCACAATATTTTTACCTTAATCTCTATCTTAAACCACATTGCTAACTGTGTATTGTACTTGTTTGTAGCTTAAGTACTGAAATTTGCACTGAATACCGTAATTTTGTAACTATTAGAAAATGTCAGTAAAAACGTGGCTGTGCCAGTAAATGTTGAGTTTCGTGTCAGTGAATTTTAGTCTGGTAGGTTGGCAACACTGCTGAGGCCGCTCTCACCGCCGCCGCTATTTCCTGCCCAAGCCCCTCCCCCCTCCATCCTCCTGTCAGAGGAGATCGGAGCAGCTGCTCGGAACTGCGCAGTGACGTCGTTGCTCGTTGGGGGGGGGGCGGAGCGGTCCGTGCGGTGACACTGCTTCCTCTCACTGACACGCCCTGATTGGCTGAGATCAGGATGTGTGTTCCAAGCCTCGTACTGGGTGCCCGCTGTGAGTGCCCGTGCTGTTTGGGTTAGAGGTGCTGGGCGGGGCCAGGGAGTGTTGTGCTCAGCAGCTGCCCACTGCTCAGTGTAGGAGTGACAAAAATATGGGACTGACAGGCTGCTGGAGGCTCTTGACCCCAGTGCTGGGCCATGGGAGGGTGGAAAACACGGGCCCCTGGGCAGGGGCCCCCAGAGCAGTGCCTGCCAGGATGTGCAACATTTCTGCCTGCTCCTACAAGCTGAGAAATGTGGACTGTGAGTACTGCAATCTGCATGGAGGAGAAACCCCATGACAATCTATATACAATGCTTACTGGCCTGCATGGGGGGGGGGGGCTCCATGACAATTTATATACAATGTTTACTGGCCTGCATTGAGGAAAGGGGCTGGGAGGGGTTCCAATTCAATCTATATACAGTGTTTACTGGCCTCCATTGGGGGGGGGCTGGGAGGGGGTTCCATAAAAAATGTTTTGATTAAAAAATAAATGAGAAAAATTGTTGCCATAGAAACACGTGTAAAGGGGAGGAGTTTGTAAGATGACCACGCCCACGCGGGGCGCCAGAAATATTTCTGCACTCAGGCGTCTGTGACCCTAGGATCGGCCCTGGCGCTAGTGCACCGCTCTATATCAGGTAAAACAATGGTAAATACCGGACTGGTATTGGGATGATATGTTGTTCCTCTCTGACAGATCACTTGTGCAAACGTGCCATCCTGTCCCCTTCCCCTACACGTCTCGATACAGGGGTTTCCATATCTTCTTAAGGGGGGAATCTAATTGGACGATCAACTTGTCAATCTATATAGAGCTCCCATGGCCATTTTGGTGTAGCCTTAGGACACTCTAGTGTTACATCACTATAGTTCAATGGAAATAGCACATAGAACTCTATTGCCGAGATACAACTGCTGGTACTGGCACAAGATCTATATCTCCTATCTACTCCATTATGCCTGAGCCCTATGGTGTCCCAATTGGTCCACCAGAGTCACCGCAAATTTGGTAGTTTGAGTATCATCATAAATAAACAGGACGGACGTGGAGGAATTTTCATACCATCTCGTCTGGCAATCAGCATTAAGAAAACTGAACTATATAAAATAATAAATAGCAAAATACCAGTGTTATACATTATATTATATATGGACATATGGGGAATAGTAAAAAATAAATATATATATTTTTATGTTTAATTATTTTTATTTTTTACTATTCCCCATATGTCCATATATAATATAATGTATAACATTGGTATTTTGCTATTTATTATTTGATATGCTTTTACATACACATCTTTTATATATTTATTTTTTATATTTAATATATGTGTTCATTTATTGCACTATTGTCACTTTCCACTGTTAGGAAAGACGTTTTTTTCACTATTGGAGGTTTTTATATGTTTCCTTTTACACTGGAATAGTGTATGACTTTGGAAAGCGCAGCGTATATATTTATTTATCCCTAGAATGTATCAGTTTACATGGATGAGAAAAAACCCTTAAAGGGGAGTTCCAGCCTTTTTTTATGTTTATTAAAAGTCAGTGTAGCTGCTGGCTTTTAATAAGCATACACTTACCTGTTCCACTGTCCAGCGACGCGACGCCCGGAGCTCTGCTCCTCTCCCCCCCTTCTCCGCCGGCGCCTCCATTCATTGTGTGGGCACCCGGCCGTGACAGCTTTCGGCTTCATGGCCGGGCACTCACTGCGCATGCACGAACGACGCAGCGCTCTCTGAATGGACAGGCGATCGCCTGGGACCTGTCACATCCCAGGTGATCGCCTACAGGGAGGGGCCGCCACAAGGCGATATGACGTATCGCCTAGGCGAGCCCAGGGCGGAAGGAGGAAGTGGGACAGGAAGTCCCACTCCTACTGAAGCCCCCACCCCCCCCAAAAAAAATTACATGCCAAATGTGGCATGTAAGGGGGTGAGGAGTGGATAAAGCGGAAGTTCCAAATTTGGGTGGAACTCCGCTTTAACACTGGCAGGGGTGATTAAAATTAATCAGCTTTTATTTAGTCATGTAAAACCCTTATCCCAAAAGAAAAAAAATACTGTTTGCTGTAACTGCTTATCTGCTTATAGAGTGAGAGTTTGGCTTCAATTTGTTAGTGATCCTAAGTCTGCTAATACATTTAACACTACCCCCCCAGATTGATAATGCTGCTGTCTGCTGTGCCTCATATTCCTGTTCCTCCAGGGTTGTGTCTCACTAAAAAAGGAGATGTGTTACTTGCCAGATGACCAGATAGAAAAGAACAGAGGAAAAAAGCCAATGAAAATAAAACTGATGCAGTGGTCACATCTAATAATCAGAAAGCTGCAATATAATACATTTTTGTTTTTGCGTTTCATTTGGCTTTTATTTTTCATTGCTACTGGTATGTACAGTATCTTTAAAGTAAATGTATAGTGGTATTGCACATCATTTTTTTTCTTTATTTTTTAATGGTCAGGAGTCAGGACCAAATTTTTAGCATAGTTTTATGTTCAGCTTTTGAACCAGAAGATGGAGCATTAGGTTTACTATTTACCATTTTCAAAGCTCTTAAGTCTCGTACACACGGCCAAGAATCTCGTCGTAAAAAACACATAGTTTTTTTCGACGAGATCCTTGGACAAGCAACTTGTCCCGGCCGAGTGTACACACGCTCATTTCAAAGAACCCGCGGTTCTTTGAATGGAGCGAACGCGGTGATGTAATTGAATACGACGAGCATGCGCTCGTCACATTCGATGCCGTCGCCGCCATCTTTGTACACCCTATCCTATGCCTAGGAAGCTACCGCGCATGCGTCAAAGTCATTTCGAGCATGCGCGGGCTTCCCGGAGGACAGGTAAGTGTACACACACACAATTTTCTCGTCGAGAAACAGGCTGACGAGAATCTCGACGAGAAAATAGAGAGCAGGTTCTCTATTTTCTCGTCGAGATTCTAGTCGGTTTTCTTGACGAGAAACCATACACACGAGCGAATTTCTCGGCAAAAAATCTCTGCCAGCAAGTTTCTTGCTGGTTCTTGCCGAGAAACTCGGTCGTGTGTACGAGGCTTCACTTGTCTTCTTTGAGGAAATAAGCTATTGCTTACAACTATGCACTGTGGTTCTTCCTTTATTTCAGAGATCAGATGTAAAATGTAGAGCCCATTCACACCTATACATTTAAAGGATAAGTTTACCTTTGTAAAAAAAACATCTTTGCAGGTAAAAAAATGTGCATTTATTATATATTTTTTATTTTATTTAGGAGCCTGCAGAGCATTGCATACACGATCAGCAGATCACAGGTGCAATCTCAAGCTCCTGTAGACTATCAGTGTAGCTGTCTGCTTGCACCTGGGATAGGTAGGCAGTTAAAGAATAACAGGAAGCATCAATGAACTACCTAGAGCGCTCATTTGCACCCTGGTGGTTCATTCAGAACTATAGGCCATCAGCTGCAATGTGTCAGGTCACCTGAAGCCAGGTGACAGATGCACACCGTTGGGGTCAGGAGTGCACTGCTAAGGTAGTGAACCCTATGGCTGACTGCTGCGGACAGAACACTGGGTGATTAAGGAAGGTAGGTCCACTGGAGCACTAAGAGGGATCCCACGGGGAGCTAGAGCCTAAGATTCCCCAGGGCGCAGAGTCTAAGATCCAGCAGGTGTTCACCAGAGCCTCTAGTGGTGAGGATGGACTGGCTGCAACTGGATCCAGGTTGCGGCCCCCAGCTAACGCTCACAGTAGGCTATAGAGGATAGAGGGGAAGCAGCAGCTCAGGATACAAGAAATAGTGAGGGGATAAGCCAAAGGTCGGGACGACCAGCAGACAAGGATAAACAAAGGACACGCCAAAGGTCAAGGTCACAAGCAGACAGGGATAGTCAAGAACAAGCCAAGATCGGTAAAACAGAGACAGATGTAGAACACGGCAAGCAGGAACCCAAACACACAATAGCTTAACAAATAACGTTGATCAGCACGGCTGGCTTGCAGTGCACAGGTTAATATAG
Source organism: Rana muscosa (assembly GCA_029206835.1). Taxonomy (NCBI): domain Eukaryota; kingdom Metazoa; phylum Chordata; class Amphibia; order Anura; family Ranidae; genus Rana; species Rana muscosa. The sequence continues at coordinate 94,854,736 of CM055120.1, read as the reverse complement.
TGTTCCCTGATAGGGCCTGGGGTGGAGCCATGCTTAGAGGAGAGATTACTTAAGCAGCCAGGTGAGAGTGGCTGGCCTCTAAAGCAGAACACATGGAGAAGGGGTAAGCTGAGAGACAAACATTACTGCATAACCATGACACAATGGCTGACGGTAGTTGTAGTTTCCCCATTCACAGAACTCTGTGAATAAATGACACAGCCAGATGGGCGGAGCCCTGCATGGCTGTGTTTTTTTAAATTGTGACAGTGGGTACAGGGAGAAGATCCCTGGCCCATTGTCACAACTGGGACTTTTGGGTGCCAGGGTGGCTGCATCTGTAACATGTTACATGTTACACCCTAGAGACGCAACATGTTATAGAAGGTGAATTTATCCTTTAAGTGCACATGTTTTAATGCACGTCATTCCATGTACACAGGTTAGGCATTGTGTTCAATAATGTAAATTCACATCTGTGTGATGCGTTACTGAGTGTTTTCCATTTTTTAATCCATGGACAAACGTTTTAGAACCTACTATTGACAATGGCAGTGAGTGAAACATAATTATAAAAACAACAATTTAACCACTTCCGGACCGCCCACCACACATATACCACGGCAGGGCATCCCGGCTGCGTGAAATGACGTACCTGTACGCCGTTTCATGCATGAGATACTGTGGGCACGCGCGCGCACCCACGGCATGCCGGGGGAGAGGGCACACGGGTTCTGCGAACTCGATGTCCGTTGGCCACCCTTGATCGCTCCACAGAGAGGCAGAATGGGGATCTGCCTATGTAAACAAGGTGGATCCCTGTTCTGACAGGGGACAACACTGAGTTTGGCTGTTCCTAGTAAACAGGAACAGCGATCTCTGTGTTGTCCCAGTGAGCCCATCCCCCACACACACTGTGGGAACACACACTGAGGGAACAAAGTTAACCCTTTGATCGCCCCCTAGTGTTAGCCCCTTCCCTGCCAGTGTCATGTATACAGTGATTAGTGCATTTTTTTTTAGCACTGACCACTGTATTGGTGTCACTGGCCCCCAAAAAGTGTCCCTAAATCAATCCCCTATTTTGTAGACGCTATAACTTTTGCGCAAGCCAATCAATATACACTTATTGGGATTTTTTGTAACCAAAAATATGTGGAAGAATACATATTGGCCTAAACTGATGAATAAATTCGTTTTTTTGTAAAAAAAAATTTGGGCTATGTATTATAGCAGAAAGTAGAATTTTTTTTTTCAAAATTGTTGGCCTTTTTTTGTTCATAGCGCAAAAAAGAAATCTCTATTTGTGGGGAAAAATTTTTGTTTGGGTACATGCTGCCAGGGCTAAAGTGGGTAACTTGTAAAAACCCAACAAAATAAAAATTGTTAAAATTTTTTATAAATTGCACAAACCATGAGGCTCGGTTCACACTGGAACCAGCTGCGGATTGCACAGGAATGCTGTGCGTCCCCATTCTCCGAATCAGGGACAAATAAGGGCCAAATCTTTATCTGAATTTGGCCCTGAAATGGAGCTAAAGACGCGTTTCTGTGCAGTGCGCTTCACAGCCACCCCACAGATATGTGAACTGGCTCCATAGCGAGCCGGTCACATTCTCCTGCTATGCAAATTAGATGCGGAGGAAACCCGCATCCAATTCGCATAGCTGTGAACCCAGCCTTAAGCCTTTAAATATCCAATTGTGTATTTTAGAGTAGTTCTTTTTTTTTGGGAAGGGAGTACCCCACCCTTTGTGAACCCCCTTGCCTTCTTCCTCACCACTCCATAAAGCATAAAGTCCACCCCACCAGTATTTTCCTGAAAAAAACTATTTATGCATACCCTTTCTTCCTGCAACATGCAGACCAGTCCGGCAATGTTATGGGGCCTTCTTCCTCTGATCTATGAGTCTCTCACAGTACAGATGTACTGTAAGCCTAGGCTGCATGATGTTAGACCCCCTGAGTGTGTGCTAATGGTAGCCTAGGCTCATAGGATGCTGCCTGTTACTCAAACCAGCAAAGCAGACCCTCTGCAGGGGGCGGGGTTGGATTGAAGGTGAGGATTTGGGCAAAAGCTGTTTTTTTATTTTGTAACCTCCAGAGTAAGATATTTTAAAATGAATGTGGAATCTAGACTTATACTTTCAGTTAGTTGACCTTGAAGACTCTTCGACAAGTTCAATTATACAAAAACCATACGGTAATCACTATAATACAGAGGAAGGAACATGGCTTTGCAGCTTGTATATTTTGTACTCATCTCACCTGTCAATAAAGCTTTCACACCTATTCACTCCGCACTGGCTCTGTGCCTGATCTAAGTTTATGCACTAGGCAATTAGTAGTTGTTCATTATATAAATGGGTCATTTACAGTAGCAGGAAGTATTGATTGCAGCTCGTGAATACATGAGCTAGTTTATGTTGTGTGCACTTGCTGATAACTTCATAATATATGTCATCCTTTCCAGTGATAAGTTATTTTGAGTTGGGCCAAACCTCCATATTAAGATATAACAAAGTAGATAATAAAATTGCATCCATATTAAACCTTGTGAATATAAACTGGAGGGAAGGAAAGAAGAGCTATTGCTCATTCTAATCAGATTCTGCCAGTCATTTGTCATGGCAGGCTGGACATGGTGGCTATAATAAGTTTATTATGTTTACTTAGCACTATTTTTTATCAATGTAATCCCCTGTCTCTCAGAAGCAGATGTGTGTACTTTATGAGCATACTGGTCAATAATTGGTGCTGGTAATTAAATATAGGTGAAAAATGATGGATTGTTGCTAAACAAAGACAGCTAAAGTTTTAAAAATCAATATCCTTCTAAATTCAACCAATTCAAAACCCATATCTGTTCCAGTATCCGATTGCACCAAGCTTGCATGACCTACTGATAAAGGGAATGACCTGGTATAATGGCCTAATAAATCTCTTTTAAAATACTGGTCTTCTAAGTCAATAGGGTCAATGCTGTGGAAGTTTCATATCACTTTTAAACATTCCTTTAAACGTTAACTGTACTCCAAAAGCACATCTTCTCTACTAAAATCTAAGCACAAAAATTGAATATGTTACAGTTTACAAGTCTATAGATGTGGTAGCTCCATGGGATAACAGGCAGGAAGGCACAACCTAAATAAAGAAATACACAGGACACCAGGCTTGGATAAATAATTTGGCCATGGTCATTTATTATTGGTTTTAAAAGATAAGACAAAATGCATAAACAACTTAATAACATTTAAATAATAATAATACTGAAAGCAGCTTAGCCACCACGGCTCAAGCTGTATCATAAGTATTTGCACTCTCTATTAAACTTCCCAAAGCACTTCAATTTTAAAACGCACTTTGACCTAGTCATTACAAACTCAGGCCAATTCACTACAATATTTGTAGAAGAAAAACTGCCCCCCTTGTCTCCAAGGTGACACCACCACATAATAATGGCCACAACATATAAGAAAGGGGCGGGAGGGCGGGGTGCACCACAGCTGTGCCTTCTGAGGCAAATGAGCCCTCAGCCACAGAACCCCCTTTATATAGACCTGCTCAGTGGTTCTGGAACATTCTGAGGGATGTCACAATGACCTGTACCCCTATAGGTCACCTGACATCACCTCACAACCCTATACCTAACTAAGGCTTCACTGTGTGCCTCGACTCGGAGGGGGGAGCCTTGAAACTGCCTCCTACTGTTATCCCATGAGGAAAGGGGGTTCCTAGAAACCTCTTTCCCCTTTCCTTCCATTTGTTTTCCTTTGTAACCACTTCAGCCCCAGAAGGATTTACCCCCTTAATGACCAGGCTATTTTTTTGCGATACGGCACTGCATCGCTTTAACTGACAATTACACGATCATGCCACGTTGTACACAAACAAAATTTATGTCCTTTTTTTTCCCCACCTTTTTTTGGTGTTATTTGATCACCTATGCAGTTTTTATTTTTTGCGCTATAAACAAACAAAAAGGCGTCAATTTAAAAAAAAATATATATTTTTTAACTTTTTGCTATAATAAATATCCCCCCCAAAAAATAAAAAAAAATATTTCTTTATCAGTTTAGGCCAAATTATTATTCTTCTACATATTTTTGGAAAAATCGCAATAAGCGTATATTGATCGGTTTGCGAAAAATTCATAGCGTCTACAAATTAGGAAATATATTTATGGCATTTTTATTATAATTTTTTTACTAGTAATAGCAGTGATCAGCGATTTTTAGCAGGACTGCAACATTGCGGCAGACAGATCGGACACTTTTGACACTTTTTTTGGGATCATTGACATTTATACAGAGATCAGAGCTAAAACTAGCCACTGATTACTGTATAAATGTCACTGGCAGGTAAGGGGTTAACACTAGGGGGAGATCAAGGGGTTAAGTGTTCCCTAGGGCAGTGTTTCTCAACTCCAGTCCTCAAGGCGCCCCAACAGGTCATGTTTTCAGGATTTCCCTCAGATGAAACGGCTGTGGTAATTACTAAGGCAGTGAAACTGATCAAATCACCTGTGCAAAATAATGGAAAGCCTGAAAACATGACCTGCTGGGGCGCCTGGAGGACTGGAGTTGAGAAACACTGCCCTAGGGAGTTGTTTCTAAGACCCCTTTCACACTGAGGGCGTTTTGCAGGCGCTATAGCATTAAAAATAGTTCCTGCAATCCCCCACTAAACAGCTGCTCTATTCATTCCAGTGATAAAGCCCGAGGGCTTTCACACTGGAGCGGTGCGCTGGCAGGACGCCAGCAGTAGTCCTGCCAGCAGCTTCTTTGGAGCGCATTAGGAGCGGTGAACTCACCGCTCCTAATGCGATCCTGCCCATTGAAATCAATGGGCAGCACCGCCGTACCGCCGGCAATACACTGCTGTAGCGGCGCATTGCGGGCGGTATTAACCCTTTCTCGGCCGCTAGCGGGGGTTAAAAGCGCCCTGCTAGCGGCCGAAATGCGCCACAAATCCGACGGTAAAATATTGGCGTTTTACCGCTATTTCACCTCCGACGCTAAGGGCGGCACCAGTGTGAAAGGGCTCTTACTGTGGGGGGAGTGTACTGACAGGGAATAGAGAGAGATCGCTGTTCCTGATTTCTAGGAAAAACAGATCTCTCTCTACTTCCCTGACAGAACGGGGATCTGTCTGTTTACATTGACAGATCCCCGTTCTGTCTCTCGTGGGTCACCGGCGGCTGTCCGCCAGTCACGCACATCGACCCTGGTGTCACGCTGCGGGTGCGCGTGCCCCCTTTAGCTCTTAAAGTGGCCGCCGTTCACCTATGGCGATTCAGGCAGCCGTGCCAACCTGCCACAGTATAATGACGGCGGCTGGTCGGCAAGCAGTTAAAGTAGTACTAAAGGCTTATCTTTTTTTACCCTAATTCGGGGGTATCTAACTCAGCCCAACACAAAATCAAAAACGTACTGAAAAATGTTGATTTTTCTTTTGAAATATTTTCTACAAATGCATTTCTTCTTACTCTTACTGAACATGAGGAAAAATGTGACTGTGTCTCTTTACTGGACTTTTATACGTTTTATCTTCCCAAAGAAAAATATTCCACTCTTTACAATCACGCCTTTTCATGTCATCAATTTAACGCAGCACCTATATTTCTGAGCAACTATTTTCAAAGATGAAACACACGAAGGGCAAAATTAGAACCAAAACATCTTGAGACTTCATTGAGAATTGCTACTACCTCCATTGAACCATTACTCCGAAGATAAATCGAAAATCCTGCCACTTTATAAAACTCTGGTTCAGCCACATCTGGAGTATTTTCTCCAGTTTTGGTCACCAATCCTCAGAAAGGATGTGCTGGAACTAGAAGAAGTGCAGAGAAGGGCAACAAAATTATAAGGGGACAGGAGGACCTCAATTACAAGGAACAGCTACAAGCACTAAACGTATTCTTCCTGGAGAAGAGATGCTTGAGAGGAGATATGATAGCGATAAACAAATGCCTCAACGGTGATCCCAGCGTAGGAAGAAAACTATTCAGTCTCAGGGATTGTAAGAAGACAAGGGGCCACACAATGAGCCTGGAAGAGGAACAGTTTAACCTAAAGCTACGTTGGGGTTTTTTCACTGTCAGGGCAATAAGGATGTGGAACTCTCTTCCACAATTGGTGGTGTCAGTGGGGAGTATTGATAGTTTTAAAAGACTCTTGGATGTGCATCTTAGTGAACGCAACATACAGGAATATGGGAAATGATTATCAACATTGACACACATATACCTACACAGGTTGAACTGGATGGACTAGTATCTTTATTCAACCTTACCAACTATGAAACTATGAACCAGACATTGATGCGTTAGTTTATCAAAAACAATGTCAAATATTGCAGTAGATTTATGTTGCCCCTTTTCCCTTTTATAATAAAAAATATTACACAAAAATTAAGTTTCATTACTCAGATGGTACATTCTATATATCAGTAATCGTTAACTTATGATCTGCCTGACTTTTTCTGCTCATCAGTAGTGATGAGCCGAACACCCCCGGGTTCGGTTCGCACCAGAACCCGCGAACGGACCGAAAGTTCGTACGAACATTAGAACCCTATTAAATACAATGGATGCGAACGTTCGAATTCTAAAGTGCTAATTATAACAACTATTATGCATGTTATTGTCCTAAAAAGGGTTTGGGAACCCGGGTTCTGCACCAGGGGACATGTATCAATGCAAAAAGAAGTTTTAAAAACGGTCGTTTTTCGGGAGCAGTCATTTTAATGATGCATAAAGTGAAAAAAAAAAGTCAAATATTCCTTTAAATATCGTACCTGGGGGGTGTCTAAAGTATGCCTGTGAAGTGCCACGTGTTTCCCGTGTTTAGAACTGTCCCTGCACAAAATGACACTTCTAAAGGAAAAAAAAGCCATTTAAAACTTCTTGCGGCTTTAATGTAATGTCTGGTCCCGGTAATATGGATGAAAATCTTTAAGAAAAATGGCATAGCTACCCCATGACCCCCCCCCCTACCCCAGCCCATTACCAGCCCCTTTGGGTCTTGTATGGATATTAAGGGGAACCCCGCACATAAAATAAAAAAGGCCCTATATACTCTGAACAGCCGTATACAGGCGGTGCATACAAGACAGGGACTGTAGGTTTGTTCTTATGTAGAATGTGTTTGTAATTTTGAACAGGTACATTGTTGAACTGTAGCTCCAGCCCAAAAATCTATTTTTAAACTTTTTGGGAAACATAGGTAAGGGTTATCACCCCTGTAACATTTGTTTTGCTGTCTGTGCCCCTGTTCAGAACATTTCACCTCACTTTCCGTCCCAATGACAACTGTTTTTGAAATGTGGTGTTTTTCTTGAAACAAGGATTGCTGATAAAGCATCAGTACAGAGGAGACACCTTTCTCCCATATTTATTCTTACAGGAGAGAATTTTCCTTCCTAGGGGTAGATTTCCTCTCACTTCCTGTTGTCTTCTTTCGTTTGCAAGTAGGAGTCGTTTGTAAGTTGGATGTTTGAAAGTAGGGACCTGCCGTATATACTCTGCAGAAATAGGCCCCTTAGTTGTTGGTGTTGGCACAACACTGTAAGCACTCACAGTTACTCTTGGTTGGTGCTGGAACGCCCTGCTGACAACTATTATATCAGGAATTTTAATTACATATAATTGTTGAACAGTGGTAGTAAAAATTGGGGCTTTGATGGTGGTGCTGGTGCCACAACACTGTAAGCCCTGACAGTTACTCTTGGTGGGTGCAGCAATGGGCCCTGCTGTGAATTATTAGATCACGAATTGTAATTGCATGCCCCTGTTGAACAGGGGCTGAAAAATTGGGCTTTTCGTGGTGGTGGTGGTGGTGGTGTTGCCACAACACTGTAAGCCCTCAGAGTTACTCTTGGTGGGTGCAGGAATGGGCCCTGCTGTGAATTATTAGATCAAGAATTGTAATTACATGCCCCTTTTGAACAGTGGCTGAAAAATTGGGCCTTTCGTGGTGGTGGTGGTGGTGGTGGTGGTGGCGTTGCCACAACACTGTAAGCCCTCAGACTTACTCTTGGTGGGTGCAGGAATGGGCCCTGCTGTGAATTATTACATCAAGAATTGTAATTGCATGCCCCTGTTGAACAGGGGCTGAAAAATTGGGCCTTAGGCACTGGTGGCACAACACTACAACCCCTCACAGATACTGTACTTGGAGCACAGCAATGAGCCCTGTTGCAAAGTATTGCTTCAAAAATTGTAATGACACGCCCCTGTTAAACAGGGGCTGAAAAATTGGGCCTTAGGCACTGGTGGCACAACACTACAACCCCTCACAGATACTGTACTTGGAGCACAGCAATGAGCCCTATGGCAAATTATTGCTAAAAAAATTGTAAGTACACGCCCCTGTAAAACAGGGGCTGAAAAATTGGGCCTTAGCCACTGGTGGCGGCACCCATAAACAAAAATGATCTTCCAAGCTATCATCATCAATCGTATCATTGAGGACTCGGAGGAGGAGGATAGCCAGTCAACATAACAGCACAGGCACTCAGCATCAGCATCAGTCTTGAAGGGACGTGACATGTTAAAATCAATTAGTCTGTTATATCAGCATCAGGTGTGTGGTAGCTGGTGGTGATCCAAGACTGGTTCATCTTGATGAAAGTCAGTCGATCAACCGAGTCGGTGGACAGGCGCACCCTGTGATCCGTGACAAATCCTCCAGCAGCACTGAATGTGCGTTCCGAAAGAACGCTGGATGCAGGACAGGCCAGTAGCTCAATTGCATACTGTGCAAGCTCTGGCCAGTGATCCATCCTCAAGACCCAGTAAGCCAGAGGATTTTCGGTGGGGAAGGTGTCCAAGTCTGACCTTGCCCCTAGATATTCCTGCACCATGTTTATCAGACGCTGGCGATGGTTGCTGGAACCAATCATACTTTGGGGCTGCGGACTAAAGAATTGTCTGAACGCATCGGTCAGACGGCCACCTTCCCCACCGCTCCTTCTTTGACTGGCCGAAGCCTCAGCAACTCGTTGTCCTGGACCAGGAGTTTGTAACCTCCCAGTCTCTGGGAACGCGTTGCACAGACCTTTCTGCAAGGCCTCCCGGAGTTGTCTCATCCTCTGCTCCCTCTGCGACGGTAACATAAGGTCCGCAACCTTACCCTTGTACCGTGGATCAAGGAGAGTGGCCAGCCAGTAATGGTCCCTCTCCTTGATCCGAAGAATACGAGGATCCTTCCGCAGACTTTGCAGGATCAGGGAGGCCATGCAGCGTAGGTTTGCTGAGGCATTCGCTCCGGAGTCCTCTGGGTCACTAAGGACGACATGATCCGCAGTCACCTCCTCCCAGCCACGTACAAGTCCACTGGTTTCTTGGGACTGTAAATCATCCCTAAAAGACTGCTGCTGATGATGCTGAGTGCCAGCCTCCACCTCCATGCTGACACAATCCTCCTCCTCCTCCTCCTCCTCTTCCTCTTCCTGTGCGATGGGTGGGACAGAAGGAACACTGTCTGGGTTAAAGGGGGGCCTTGAGAGGCAAGGAAGTCCTCCTCTTCCTGCCTCTGTTCTGCCTCAAGTGCCCTGTCCATTATTCCACGCAGCGTGTGCTCCAACAGGTGGACAAGAGGTACAGTGTCACTGATGCATGCACTGTCACTGCTCACCATCCTCGTGGCCTCCTCAAATGGTGCCAGGACAGTGCATGCATCCCTGATCATGCCCCACTGGCGTGGAGAAAAAAAACCAAGCTCCCCTGACCCTGTCCTGGTGCCGTAGTCGCACAGGTACTCATTGATGGCCCTCTGCTGCGTGTGCAGCCGCTGCAGCATGGCCAACGTTGAGTTCCACCTGGTGGGCATGTCACATATAAGGCGGTTCTTGGGCAGGTTCAACTCCTTTTGCAGCTCAGCCAGGCGAGCACTGGCATTATAAGATCTGCGGAAATGCACACAGACTTTCCTGGCCTGCCTCAGGACATCCTGTAAGCCCGGGTACCTGCCCAAGAACCGCTGCACCACCAGGTTAAGGACGTGAGCCACACAGGGCACATGGGTCAGTTGTCCCTGTCGGAGGGCGGAGAGGAGGTTGGTGCCATTGTCGCAAACCACCATTCCTGGCTTAAGCTGGCGTGGCGTCAACCACCTCTCGGCCTGGCCCTGCAGAGCAGACAGGACCTCTGCCCCAGTGTGGCTTCTGTCCCCCAAACACACCAGCGCAAGCACGGCATGGCATCTTTTTGCCTGCGTACTTGCGTAGCCCCGTGAACGGCTACGGAGCACCGCTGGTTCATAGGACAAACCACAGGAAGAGGCCATGGAGGAAGAAGAAGAGGAGGGGGTGGAGGAGAGAGGTGTGTCACAACCAGTAGTAGCATTTTGGAGGCGTGGCGGTGGGGACAACCTCCAACACTACTGCACCTTGTCCTGCATCCTTCCCAGCTGCCAAAAGAGTGACCCAATGGGCCGTGAAAGAAAGGTAACGTCCCTGTCCATGCCTGCTGGACCATGAGTCAGCGGTAATATGCACCTTACCGCTGACCGCCCTGTCCAGCGAGGCCAAGACATTGCCTTCCACATGCCGGTAGAGAGCCGGAATAGCCTTCCGTGAGAAAAAGTGGCGTTTGGGAACCTGCCACTGAGGAACCGCACATTGCACAAACTCACGGAAGGGGGGCCGAGTCTACCAACTGAAAAGGCAGCAGTTGAAGCGCTAGCAATTTAGCCAAGCTAGCATTCAACCGCTGGGCATGTGGATGGCTGGGAGTGAACTTCTTTCGACGGTCCAGCAGCTGGGGCAGGGAAATTTGCCTGCTAGAATCGGACGTCGGTGTACTGCTAGCAGAGTGGCCGCAAGTACTTGGCTGTGACACACCTAATTCTACACCTTCATTCCTCTCAGTGCATGTTTCAGAGAGGACTGAAGTTATAGTGGGGTTGGAGATCCCAGCTGATGCGGTGCAAGGAGAGGTCCGCTTTGTTCTTTTGGTGTGGGTCTTTGAGGTAGGCTTGCCAACGAGCTGCATGGCAGGTCAACATATGTCTGGTCAGGCATGTGGTACCCAAGCGGCTGATGTTTTGGCCACGCGATATACGCTTGAGACATATGTTGCAAACAGCAGCTGTGCGATCTGATGCACTAGCCTCAAAAAAGGCCCACACCAAGGAACTTTTTGAATGACGGGCAGAGGCAGCGCCCTGCACAGGCGGAGCTCTGCGGTGTGATTCCGTCAGTGTACTGCCCTTACGCTGGCCACCAAAGGGCATCCTGTCTCGTTGGAGATGTGCCTCCTCCTCATCCTCCTCCTCCTCTCTCCTATTAGGCACCCACGTGGAGTCAGTGACCTCATCATCCCCTCCCTCCTCATCACTGGAGCCAATCTGGCAGTATGCTGCAGCTGCTGGAACATGACTGCCAGATTGGTGTCCTTCTTGAGCATCCCCTCTGTCTGCTCTCACCCTACTGCCTTCCTGTAGCTGGGTTTCATCATCAGACCCTTCGAAACGCTGGGCATCCTCCTGGAGCATGTACCCAACACTGTGCTCAAACAGTTCGGGGGACTCCTCAGGAGGAGGACATGGTGAGTCTAGGGAAGGAGTGACTGATGATGAGTCTGACATTGATACCAGGGAAGAGGACGCTTTGGCAGCTGCTTTGCCAGTACCCTGAGCCTGGGTGAGAGAGGATGAGGAGGAGGAGGAGGGCTTGGTCATCCACTCTACCAAGTCTTCGGCATGATGTGGCTCAACATGTCCAGCTGCGGAAAAGAAGGACAAGCGTGTCCCATGGCCATGTGCTGATGACAATGCACCGCGTCCACGACCAGCACTGTTGCCCCCAGACACAGAGCCTGCTTGCCCTCTTTTATTGCCTCCTGACTGTCTGCCTCTCCTTGTTTGCCTTCCAGACATTCTAATAGATGGCCTGCAGGGAGATGGGAAAAAAGCAATAAGGGCTACCTTCAGGTGTCCTTCTCTGTCCCTTGAAACAAGGACTTGCACAGTGAAAGAAACTGACACTCTCCCTACCTACAGTTTTCTGTCCCTAGAAAAAATGTTTTTTTTAAGCACAATATAGCACAAGGAGAATTCACTCACTGTCCTTCCAGGTCCCTAGAAACAAGGACTTGCACAGTGAAAGAAACTGACACTCTCCCTACCTACAGTTTTCTGTCCCTAGAAAAAATGTTTTTTTTAAGCACAATATAGCACAAGGAGAATTCACTCACTGTCCTTCCAGGTCCCTGGAAACAAGGACTTGCACAGTGAAAGAAACTGACACTCTCCCTACCTACAGTTTTCTGTCCCTAGAAAAAATGTTTTTTTTAAGCACACTATAGCACAAGGAGAATTCACTCACTGTCCTTCCAGGTCCCTGGAAACAAGGACTTGCACAGTGAAAGAAACTGACACTCTCCCTACCTACAGTTTTCTGTCCCTAGAAAAAATGTTTTTTTTAAGCACAATATAGCACAAGGAGAATTCACTCACTGTCCTTCCAGGTCCCTAGAAACAAGGACTTGCACAGTGAAAGAAACTGACACTCTCCCTACCTACAGTTTTCTGTCCCTAGAAAAAATGTTTTTTTTAAGCACAATATAGCACAAGGAGAATTCACTCACTGTCCTTCCAGGTCCCTAGAAACAAGGACTTGCACAGTGAAAGAAACTGACACTCTCCCTACCTACAGTTTTCTGTCCCTAGAAAAAATGTTTTTTTTAAGCACAATATAGCACAAGGAGAATTCACTCACTGTCCTTCCAGGTCCCTAGAAACAAGGACTTGCACAGTGAAAGAAACTGACACTCTCCCTACCTACAGTTTTCTGTCCCTAGAAAAAATGTTTTTTTTAAGCACAATATAGCACAAGGAGAATTCACTCACTGTCCTTCCAGGTCCCTAGAAACAAGGACTTGCACAGTGAAAGAAACTGACACTCTCCCTACCTACAGTTTTCTGTCCCTAGAAAAAATGTTTTTTTTAAGCACAATATAGCACAAGGAGAATTCACTCACTGTCCTTCCAGGTCCCTAGAAACAAGGACTTGCACAGTGAAAGAAACTGACACTCTCCCTACCTACAGTTTTCTGTCCCTAGAAAAAATGTTTTTTTTAAGCACACTATAGCACAAGGAGAATTCACTCACTGTCCTTCCCAGTCCCTAGAAACAAGGACTTGCACAGTGAAAGAAACTGACACTCTCCCTACCTACAGTTTTCTGTCCCTAGAAAAAATGTTTTTTTAAGCACACTATAGCACAAGGAGAATTCACTCACTGTCCTTCCCAGTCCCTAGAAACAAGGACTTGCACAGTGAAAGAAACTGACACTCTCCCTACCTACAGTTTTCTGTCCCTAGAAAAAATGTTTTTTTTAAGCACAATATAGCACAAGGAGAATTCACTCACTGTCCTTCCAGGTCCCTGGAAACAAGGACTTGCACAGTGAAAGAAACTGACACTCTCCCTACCTACAGTTTTCTGTCCCTAGAAAAAATGTTTTTTTTAAGCACACTATAGCACAAGGAGAATTCACTCACTGTCCTTCCAGGTCCCTGGAAACAAGGACTTGCACAGTGAAAGAAACTGACACTCTCCCTACCTACAGTTTTCTGTCCCTAGAAAAAATGTTTTTTTTAAGCACAATATAGCACAAGGAGAATTCACTCACTGTCCTTCCAGGTCCCTAGAAACAAGGACTTGCACAGTGAAAGAAACTGACACTCTCCCTACCTACAGTTTTCTGTCCCTAGAAAAAATGTTTTTTTTAAGCACAATATAGCACAAGGAGAATTCACTCACTGTCCTTCCAGGTCCCTGGAAACAAGGACTTGCACAGTGAAAGAAACTGACACTCTCCCTACCTACAGTTTTCTGTCCCTAGAAAAAATGTTTTTTTTTAAGCACAATATAGCACAAGGAGAATTCACTCACTGTCCTTCCAGGTCCCTAGAAACAAGGACTTGCACAGTGAAAGAAACTGACACTCTCCCTACCTACAGTTTTCTGTCCCTAGAAAAAATGTTTTTTTTAAGCACACTATAGCACAAGCACAAAACACACTGACACTCTCCCTACCTATCCTTCTCTTTCCCTAAACTAAAGGAATCCAGGTTAAGCAAGAAAGAAATAAAAGTCACTGTCCCTGCCTATGCTGCTCTATCCCTGCTCCGGAACACACTACACTAGGCCGCCGTGCTGGCGGCCTTTTATAGTGTGGGGCGTGTACTAAACACCCTCAGCAATAATTGGCCACAGGCATCCTGCCTGTGGCCAATCATTGCTCTCCTCGCTGCTGGCGCTGTGATTGGCCAAGCAAGCGGGGTCACAGTGCATGCTTGGCCAATCACAGCGCCTGGATGACACTGCGATGGCGTAGTGCATTGTGGGCCGTTCGCGTCACTCGAATTTGGCGCGAACGGCCCAAATCGTTCGATCTTCGTCGAACGATCGAACAGCCGATGTTCGAGTCGAACGTATGTTCGACTCGAACACGAAGCTCATCCCTACTCATCAGCTATCCTTATTATTGGTGTCATTTATGTGTGGTCCAAGACAATTCCTCTTCTTCCAATGTGGCCCAGGAAAGTCAAAAGGTTGGACACCCCGGTAAAAAAAAAAAAAAAAAAAAAAAAGCTCCTATATATTTACAACCCATCTACTGTCCCCAAACATTTACCTACTGTAACTTGTCATTGAGACAATCAGCGCCATTCCCTGAACTTCTGTATTGTACAGGAGGCAATGGGGTTAAGGGAGCCATAGACTCAGGCTCAGTTTGCTGGGATGAGAGATCAAGAGCATGGTTTTCTGGGTGCTGTGTGTTTAAATGGATGCACACAGCCCCACCCAGAAGCATGTGTGCATGGGTGTCTCCTTAGCAGCTGGCTAGTTAGCCTGTAGTTAGAGGAGAGACTAAAAGATTTGTCAAACCTGGTTCTTTAACCTTTCTAAATAAAGACACAAAACTGTGTGACATGGGTTTAAATGGCCACATCAGACCTTTTATTAACAAACGGATAAATAACGTCAATTAAAACAATTCAACATTGCAACCAGGAAGGGGTCCTTGGATGTCCTAAAGGCACACTTTTTATAACTGTAATCGCCCATGTCCTCAGACGCACCCGACCGGCTCGAAGACGTTACAATCTCATACCTTCTTACATTTTCCCCCAGGGGACCTAGCTCCTGGGATAACCACCTATAACCAACCAGGTGGGAGCGCCATATCCTAGATGGGCCCCAATTCTGTGACAAAATATACTTACACACTGACCCCCCAAAGACCCCTGACCCACTAAACTGCTGTGACAATGATCCTCCCGTTTTTTTAATAAGTACTTGCCTACTGAGATGTAGTGCCCAGACCCCCCTAGCATGCCCATCAGCTACTGCTGGAGCCACTGCCGACCCTTAATGGCAGCTGTGGCTCTGATCTTGTCCAACAAGGTCTCCAGGTCACTCATTTTGATTCTTTCTCTCCACAGGGGATCAGCAGTGGGAAGTTTCCTCTTTGCCTAAACTTTCCGGAATGAACACCCAGCATCCCTTGCATGAACCACCCTTGTGGCTCCTTTCTGCTCATCTGACCTTCAGCCTCCAATAAGGTAAGAACTACACCCCTTCACCACTAAATGACCAAGATAGAACCCTTCTCAGACCTATTCCTCACTTTAGTCATGCCGACCCTCCATCCATTCTCTTCTCTGGGTCGTACTGTACATGAACAAAATGTACTTGGCCTTAAAAGAGAAGTATGTTTTTTTTTTTTTTGGGCTATTCATACTTACCTCGGTGGATGCAGCATCAGACTGATGCTGCCCCCGGCATCTCTGCACTGAGAACTGAGCCACCGAAAACCGCCAATGGCTCGGTTCTCACTCCTCCCCGAGCAGAGCAATGCTGACTGTCACTCAGCATCGCTTCTGCTCTACTTCTCAGCGCTCATTGGAACACTGAGCAGTGGAGGGGCGGGGAGCGGCCGTCTCAGCGGCTCGCTGAGACGCTGAGACTGCCATCAATCAGGGCAGCTGGCGGATCCGGACTTGGAAGTCGTGATGACGCGCTACCCCAACTGATGGTAGTGACGTCAGCGGAAAGCGGACTTCAGACCGCTCTCCGCTGAAAACGGGTCTCAGGAGTGCAAAACGAATTCCTTTGACCCAGAGAAGAAGCCCAGCCTAAAAAGCTCAGGCTGGACTTCTCCTTTAAAAGGACCCTAACACAACTACCAGATCTAAGGACAGGTAAGCTGCAATACATTACATTTTTTTTTTCTTTTTGATTTAGATACACTTTTCAAGAGATGTGGCCCCAATTATCTTTTTCTTTCCAAGCAGACTGTAAGCTGTATTAGCCGGTTTAGCCATTTGTATTAAATGACTGCACAGTCTAATATTATCCAATATATAAGGGAATTTTATTATTTACTGGTAATATAATAAAGATTATTAAGTAGAGATAGCATTATGTGCTTGCATTGTATTTTTTCACATGTGGCCACAGTGATTTTTACTTTCTGCTTTTTATACCCAGCCTATATATTTGATAACAGGCATGAAAGAGAGTCCTGAGTGCCTTCGCCAGCTCCTAATTTAACGTAATTCAGTGTGAATAGAGCCTTCAGATTCTTTCTTCAAATCCAGACAGCACACAAAGAGAGATTGTTCATATACAGTGCATAAAATGACAGAAATAAATATATACATACTGTGAGCAGATGAATTACCAGCATGGAACCGAGCACATGGCACACTGACACGTGTCTAAAGCTTCTAACATGAGATCTGAACATATAGATATATATAGAGAGCCAGGGATACAAGATTATTCAGCTGGCAGTGGGTGCTGGAATGTAGATATGAACTGTAGTCTAATTCCTTGAGATCAAGGCTACCAGCAAACGGTGGGGCGATGGCTGGTACAGAGCATGCTAATTAGAAGAATTGTGTGCCAGGACCAGCATGGCAGGATTTGTCGTCTTGCATTATTAAAGTTCACTGGCAGAGATCTGTGCCTGGCTAACAGAACGATAGGAGATGTTGTATGGTAGGCTTAAGGTGATCGAATGAGCTGACTTGAAGAATTCAGCACCCAGGAGAACTGTGCGTTCTGTTTGTGCTGTTATAGATACAGTGAGGTGGAAAGTCTGCAGCATCTGTTGTGTATCAGAAATAGTCTAACAAGCATTAGGCAAATCAGGCACTTGCCTGAGGGTGCCTCGGAATTTTGGCGAGCGCCAGACTTGTCTCTGCCACAGCTAAATGCTAGAATGTAAATATGTTTCCAGTAAATGACTTAAAAGCTGTGTGTTTGTGTAGATCTGGCCTGATGTACTGTGACATTGGGACAATAAGAAATCTTAAAGGAATACTCCATTACCAGTAAAAAAATAAAATAAAATTATATATATATATATATACGGGCCCAAAAAAAAAGCTATTAGCCAGGCCTTAAGGGTTACCACCAGTTGCCCCACCCAACCCCTACCCTGCCCCGCCCCTATACACGCCATCATAAATTCTCATGAAATTACACTTAAATGTTTTATGCAGAATTAAGTTACACAAATAGATATTATAGCAACAACGTTATCACCCGTGCCCATCAATGCAGCCTCAGCCGTGCCCATCAATGCAGCCTCACCCATGCCCATCAATGCAGCCTCAGCCGTGCCCATCAATGCAGCCTCACCCGTGCCCATCAACGCAGCCTCAAATGTGTCCATCATTGCAGCCTCACCAGTGCAGCCTCACCTGTGTCCATCATTGCTGCCTCACCTGTGTCCATCATTGCAGCCTCACCTGTGTCCATCATTGCAGCCTCACCTGTGTCCATCATTGCAGCCTCACCTGTGTCCATCATTGCAGCCTCACCTGTGTCCATCATTGCAGCCTCACCTGTGTCCATCATTGCAGCCTCACCTGTGTCCATCATTGCAGCCTCACCTGTGTTTATCATTGCAGCCTCACCTGTGTTCATCATTGCAGCCTCACCCATGCAGCCTCACCTGTGTCCATCATTGCAGCCTCACTGTGCCCCAATTGCAGGCTCACTGTGCCCCACATTGCAGTCTTACTGTGCCCCACATTGCAGCCTCACTGTGCCCCCATTGCAGGCTTAATGTGCCCCACATTGCAGCCTTACTGTGCCCCACATTGCAGCCTTACTGTGCCCCACATTGCAGCCTTACTGTGCCCCACATTGCAGCCTCACTGTGCCCCACATTGCAGCCTCACTGTGCCCCACATTGCAGCCTCACTGTGCCCGACATTACAGCCTCACTGTGCCCCAAATTGCAGACTCACTGTGCTCCATATTGCAGCCTCGCCAGGGCGAAGGAAGTGAGAGGGCCGCCGGATCATAACTGGAGGAAGAGGAGAGCCACGGGATCACAGAGTGAGGATAGCACGCGATTACAGCTTGCATTACAATTGCCTCTGCTCTGCTAGCTGTTTCAAACAGTCCCGCCTCCTCCTGACTCCGCACCTGTTATGGACAGAACACATCCCAGCATTGAAACTACATTCTGTCTATCACAGAGGAGGCGGGGCTGCGTGAGACAGCGAGCAGAGCGGAGGCAAATGTAATGCAAGCTGTAACGGCGTGCTATCCGCGCTCTGTGATCCTATGGCTCTTCTCTTTCTCCAGGCTCTCTTCCACCAGGGCGATCGCTGGGAGAATGGCTCCCGATCAACCCCGCCCACTGGTGGTGCTCGCTCCTCCCCGCTCCCAGGCAGCCCAGCTTGCAAGCCCTCATTTTCCACTCGCAAAATGTGAGTATGCAAATCGGAAATTTGAGGGCTGCGTTACAACATGTACAAACTATGAAATATATATTTTGGTATTTTTTTATACTAGTAATGGTGATGATCAGCAACTTATAGGGGTACTGTAATATTCCACAGACATTCTGACACAAACTGCCATTTTTTAAACTTTGCGGGAACCAGTGACACTGATGCAGTGATCAGCACTAAAAAAACTACACTGTCACTGTGCTAATGACACTGGTTGGGAAGGGGTTAAACATCTAGGGTGATCAAAGAGTTAACTTTGTGTTTAGCCAGTATTTTACTATACTAGTATGTGTGAGGTGTTTTTACTCAGGGAAGGGATGGGTATTATTCCCTGCCTTGCAGGGCCACAGAATACATCCCTTCCCTCCGTCAGAACAGAGATTTGTCTTATTTACATAGGCAGACCTCTGTTCTGTGTCTCTGCCTGATGATCGCTGGGTGCCGACGGACATCCAGTGCCCGTCACCCACAGATCTGCTTCTGCTGAGTTTTCACAGCAGAAGTGGGCTGCTGGCGGCACGTTTGCCCCCTAGGCAGCAGTGCAGAATTACGTGTATATATATGCATGATTTTGCACAGGAGGGCTGCCCTGTAGCAGTAAATGTAAAGCAAAAGTAGGGCATGATAAAAAAAATCTTCATACTTACATCCATGTTGCAGCATCTGCGTACCACATCAGCTCTAAGACCAATAACTGGCTGATTGCATGACCACATCAGTTCAGTTTTTGGTCTGCTCTGAGCAGGGAGTAAAGGCTGTAATCCCTGCTGTGCTCCACCTGCGCTCAATGGAGCACTAGGCTGGGTAGGGGGGTGGGAACAATTGACTCCAGTCCTCAGCCGCATGCTGAAAGGCAAGTCAGCTCTCAATCAGGAAGCAGGGTGGATCCCCCAATTCATTCTATGCATTACGATAAAAAACCTTCTGTGTGCAGCAGCCACCAGCCTAATACTTACCTGAGCCCAATCTTCCTCCAGCAGTATCCATGTGTTCCTCGGCCATCCAGGGCTCTCCTCCTGATTGGCTGAGACCCAGCAGTGGTGCCATTGGCTGCTGTCAATCAAAGTTAGTTAGCCAATCAGGAGAGAGAGGGAGCGGGGCAGAAACAGGGCTCCATGTCTGAATGGGCACAGGGAGCTGTGACTCAGCTCGGGTGCCCCCCTAGCAAGCTGCTTGCTGTGGGAGCACTCAACAGAAAAGAGGGGCCAGGAGACACAAAGAGGGACCCAAGAAGAGGAGGATCCAGGCTGCTCTGTGCAAAACCATTACACAGAGCAGGTAAGTATAACATGTTTGTAATTTGCAGAGAAAAAAACACAAGACTTTACAATCACTTTAACTATTTGTGACCAGAGAACGAAAATAAATGTACTCCTAAGACCCCAAGGAGAAGAAGGGGCATATTTCTCTTTTAATGCTATTAAAGCTCCTCACGCAAAAAGCTAAATAAACAGTAAGCTGTTTTATCTGACAAAGATTTTATATTTCTGTCCATCCAGTTTGGAATTTCCATAGCTCTGTCATAAGGGACAGACCAGTCTCGCTGGACAGGAGCATCAAAAACAATCTCCTGCGCTCAAATTTGCAATTACAAGAATTCAATGGTGTCTCCACACTTCGCTGCCCGCTTAAGACTAATGCCGCGTACACACGCTCGGAATTTCCGAAAAAAAAATGTTCGATGGGAGCTTTTGGTCGGAAATTCCGACCGTGTGTAGGCCCCATCGGACATTTTCTGTCGGAATTTCCGACAACAAAAATTTGAGAGCTGGTTCTCAAATTTTCCGAAAACAAAACTTGTTGTCGGAAATTCGGACCGTGTGTACACAATTCCGACGCACAAAATTCCACGCATGCTCGGAATCAAGCAGAAGAGCCGCACTGGCTATTGAATGTAATTTTTCTCGGCTCGTCGTACGTGTTGTACGTCACCGCGTTCTTGACGTTCGGAATTTCCGACAACATTTGTGTGACCGTGTGTATGCAAGACAAGTTTGAGACAACATCCGTCGGAAATAAATCCACGGTTTTGTTGTCAGAATGTCCGATCGTCTGTATGCGGCATAATGGTGTCTCGCTATGCACAGCCCTGAAAAATAATGGAAGTAGGGCGCACCAGCCTGGTACATTACCTTTAAACACCATCTATTGATTTATTAATTATACTCATTTTGAGTCAATATAGTTATTCAAACTCCCAGACGCCATAGCTGTAACATTTGTTTCCCTACATGGGATGTTGCTATCCAGGTCCAACATAGCTTACGCGTTTTAAGGGGTAACCCCTCTTCATCATATTGAACGTGGATGGCTTCTTCCTATGTTGGGGAACAAGTGCTAGTTTTGGCATCTGGAACTCTGAATGATTATACTGATTCGATTGTGAACTCAATTGTTTCTAAGTATAATAATTATTTTATGAATCAATAAATGGTGCTTAAAGAGGAAGTACAGCCAAAGTTTGTTTGGATGTACTTTGCCCGTAGATCACAGGAGTGATGTTTGTTTTGCACTCCTGGGACCCGTTTTCAGTAGACATCAGGCTGATGTCTTCTGTCTGCTGAAGTCACAGAGCTGGTCCAGTCTCAAGCAAGATTGTGACACTGGGGTCGGGATCCACCTACATGCCGGGACCGGCACCCAGTTCAGCCTCTCAGCAAGCCGCTGAGTGCCTGAGCCGGCCACTTCCGCCCCCTCCACAGCCCAGCACTGGAGGGGCAGAGGGGCAGAGCAGAGAGCAGTGACTGACAATCACCAGCTCTCTACTCAGGGAGCTATGAAAACCTAGCGATCGGTTCTCAGTTAGAGCCGGTGGGGGACCGATAATGCATCCACCTAAGTAAGTATATATAACAAAAGTCACCAGCACTAAAACGTGGCCAAATGTGGAAAAGGGGGGATCATAGTCAGTGATGTGGGGTCTGGACCCAGGGCAGCTGGAAAAAAGCCATAACTGGAGGATATGGATAAACAGTACTAAACAAAATAATCCAGTGTTCAATGGGTTAGGAGAAAAGGCAGTCCCACAACAGGCGGAGGAACATAAATACAGTTTATTTAATAGTAATTGTAAAATCCAATCCTGTTTTCAAGCAATAAGTTATGGGGAATGATAAGAAGTAAAAAGCTTACGGTGTCACCAGGGAACCACTGAGCAACGAGGAGCTGACGGTATCCAGGTCTGGAAGAGTCCCTCACAGCAGGGGGGGCACCAGTGCCCCTGCTGTGCTTATGCTGAATGTGAGACCCGCTCACCAGCGTGTAGAGGATGGTTGGGCGTGCTGGAGGAGGAGTTGGAGGCAGCAGTCGGCGGGGAGATGGAAAAACAGACTCCGTCCTGCATGTGTCAGAAACGTCAGTCCTGCTGGAGTGCTGACAGGAGAGGGAGATAGTGCCGCGATGCTGCAGGTGAATTCCCGCTGGTCTCTCCTAGTAAAACCAGACACGTGGATAGCTGCTCACCGCTGGGAGTGTGTTGGGCGATGCAATGACCGGAAGGGTGGAAATCGGAGCTGGGTTGGCTGACATAGATACCGGTCAGTGTTGCCGGGGGTTGTAATGGCTGAACCACCTCATGGACCACAGTGACCGCAAGCTTCTCGGTTGCCAGGACGACGCGTTTCGCACGCATGTGCTTTATGAAAGTCCGTCACAATCATGGCTCTCACAGCACATCACGCTGTGATTGGCCAAATCGTACAGGTCAGCTGCATGCTTTGGCCAATCAGCAGCCGTCAATGCACTCCAATCTCGCAGTGCATTATGGGGCACTCCGCAGCGGGCGAATGTCCCGCGTGCGGCCCATATGTTAGTTTGTTCTACGAACAAATGAACACCCGATGTTCGACTCAAAATTACGTTTGAGACGAACATCAGGCCCATCTTTACTTGTATGCAGTTTGTTAGCACCAACATTTCCTGCACCGAAAACGGTATGAGTACTAATTGATTCCCATGAAAAAATAACAGAAAGCTATCCTCCTCTTCTTCATTACCTTCTATAAAAAAAATGACTAAAACAAAAGAATACATAATAGAAAACATATTGAGTAGCAAAGACTTGTTTGTTCTCTCCCTCTTGCAATTGTCAGTCATCCACAATAAAAGGCCTGGATAGAAAACATGAATACAGAGCAATAATCAAACTGGTAATATACTCTCACCCAGCAAAGATGTTGGTCCTTTCATAAACTTACCGAGTGCATCTAGTTCTTAAGCAGGATGCTGAAATTTCACCAACAAGGTTGTCCATTCAGTGTACAGTACAGTGAAGGACAGATCATAACATAGACTCACATGTCACCTACAGAGGAAGAGGAAATCAGATTTGGTAGAAGGAATACAATGGAACCTTGGATTACGAGCATAATCCGTTCCAGGAGAATGCTCGTAATCCAAAGTACTCGCATATCAAAGTGAGTTTCCCCATTGAAGTCAATGGAAATGAAAATTATTTGTTCCACATTGACTTCAATGGCATGCAATACCGCATGTGGCCAGAGGCGGGGGGCACCGGATAGCCTCGGAAACGGCCGAAAAGGCCAGAGGACACCTCGGCAAACCTCGGAAAGACTTTGTTCCCGAGATTTGGCGAGGTCAGCAGAACTGTCCTCTGGCCTTTCTGTGCATTTCCGAACGGCGCTGATCGGCGATGCTCGGCTCCGGCGCCCCCCATCTCAGGCCAAACGCGTTACTGCACACCGCTTTGGCCTAAATCACAAACCGAGTTACGATTTTTAAAAATACAGTGCTCGTATTGCGAAACGCTCATTAACCGCGTTACTCGCAATCCGAGGTTCCACTGTATTTTCAGCACAGTGATAAAGCTATCACTGTAACCCAGAAATGATCATGAGCTGGTGGGATCAGCTTCTGGTCATGTGACCACTGTGACAGCCAATCACTGTGCTGGGCAGTCTTTCCAGCCCGCCCTGGGTATTAAGACCCTGTTAAAGGAAAACCAGGGCTGGGTGGGAAGGGGTTAAAAAATGTAAAAAATAAACAACTTCCCAGATATAAATCCATTTTAAATCGCATCCAGCAGTGTTTTTGCAGCGCCAATAACAATGAGCGCCACTCAATGATGCGGCCCCACCATATTCTAATCACTAAATAACAGTTCCCCAGCTGTTGTGATAATGTAAATAGAGCAGCTGGGGATCCTGAGTGATGTCGACCAAATATTACATTGCTCAAAATCCCAGTCTTAAGTTTACGAACATAACTGTGACAGCAGGGAACTGTCATTTAGCGCCGTAAGTTTACCAGTGTCCCCCCACTTTGTAGTGAGTTCCTCTGGAAAAGAATTCATTTCACTTTTTGATGTAAAGCTCTGTGTAATAAATTGCATTTGTTTAAGCTGGAAAATAATTAAGAGTATGCAATTTGAAATAAAAGATTTTACAAGCAAACTTCAGGTTGCATGGATGACCTAGTTTTTAATTTCAGAACAGTGGAAGCTTAACTTCTGTATCCCTAGATAACATCTTGAGTTGAGGGTAATTAACTACTTTCTTCTCTTGACCTCATGAGCGGTGTTACATTAGGCTTGCGCTTAGTCTTCCTACCCAGTCTAGCAAACATTTCCAGAAAATGCATCCTATTAAGGACATCAAATTAATTTTATAGAATACTCTGCAACAGTATCTCTTTGACTTTCTTAAAGCAAAGCTGTCACCTTAAAGATGTACAGTTTTGCGTTTTCATACCTTTAAAGTTATTTTCTGTGTCTGTATGTAAAACATACAATATATTTTAGCATGTCATACCTGGGTATGTTGGCTTTAGTCTCTATTTGAATCTCTCCTTTTTGCTCTTTGAAGAACAATATCATTTCAGGGTGCTGTGAAACAGTTTGAATTAAAGGTAATATGTCATTGCCTGTCCCTTCCTGTCTCCTGCACATTGCTGTTGGCCAGTGAGACAGACATTCATGGTGATGGACCAATAGAAATGTTTTGGGGGAAGGGGGAGCAATAGGGTGACCACGTGTCCCGGATTGCCCGGGACAGTCCCGCATTTTGCAGGTCTGTCCCGGGCACCTTCATTCCAGGACAATACAGTGTCCCGGAATGAAACTGACACAGCTACCCCTGGGCCAATCTGATGCCCCCCAAAAAGGCTGCCACATCACCGCTTTACTCACTGACAGTACTTGCCCTAGCCAGGAATGCCTGGAGGAGCACAATCCCGCCCCCTGCTTGTGATTGGAGAAATCATAAATCCCGTCTCTTGTGTCCAATCACTGTGCTGTGACTCGTTACAGAACAAATAGATTTTTGGGAAGGGGAGGTGTCCCTGAATGGTAGTTTGAAAATGTGGTCAACCTAGGGAGCAAGGTTCAACACTGCCTGGATGTGTCAGACTTTTGCCCACCAGCTCAGTCTGGGATTTAGCTGTAAAATAAGGTGACCAGATTTTTAAAATGAATTCCGGGGACATATTTTTTTTTTTACTAGTAATGGCGACAATCAGTGACTCTCTGCCCATCGCCGCCTTCTCACAGCCTGTCAAGTCTTACTCTCCGGGCCCCGGCTACTAGCGGGTGGGGAGCGGAGGAAGATCACTCCGCCAGGGAAGGCAAGGAGATAAGCCGGCAGGCGGCTGGCTGGGACTTGAGCCAAGGCAGAACAACATGCAAGCGGAGCTGAATGGGCATGCACCTGAAACTGAAGAAATATCTCCTCCGCTCTGACCAGCACATGATCATCAGAAAGGGGCACAGATAATTAAAAAAAAATTCAAGAGATGTAACAGAGGCAAAATCTTAATAATATTCCCAATAGGCAAAAAAATAAATTAAAATACAGAACAACAATAACAGAGAATATTAACAGTTAGTAAATTGTCACAACACCATAAATAAATGGAGGACCAAATGTCTCTTCCCCTAAACCCTAAAACCAGGGAGGCCCTTGGGAGTGCTATAGGAATCTTAACCACTTAAGGACCCACTCATGTACATATATTATATTCCTTCCCTTTCCTTTCCTGCTGCAACTCTCTGGTCTCCTGGGACTTGGAAGTCCGTTCCATCCTTGGCTTAATAGAAAGATTTCTCCATGGGACTATACTTCCCATAGTCCCAGGTTGTTCCCAGTAGTCCTCTTTTCTTTCAGGCTGCATAGCAGGCACTCAGTGTTCTATGCAACCTCTCTCTCCTCCTCCCCACTGGCAGCCAATGAGAGGGAACACAGCTCAAAAAAAACAAACAAAAATTCTCAGCTCACTTACCAGCCAGCCTGCAACAAACCAAATTGACCCGTCTAATGGCGCGTACACACGATCAATTTTCTCGACGGTGAAAACACCGTCGAGAAAATCGACGGGAAAAACGAGGAACGGCTTGTTTCCCTACACACGGGCGTTTTTCCCGTCATTTTTTCTCTTGGTTGAGAAAAACGACCGTGTGTAGGCTCCCCGGCAGTGTTTCCCTATGGGAAAACTGCAGCGGAAAAAATGCTGTGAATCACGGCGAGAAAAATTAGAGCATGTTCTAATTTTTCTCGTCGTGATTAATGCCGTTTTTCTCGTCGGGAAAAATGACCAAAAGCTCACACACAGTCGTTTTTCTCGTCAAAGAGAAAAAATTTAATTTTTCCCGACGAGAAAAATGGTTGTGTGTACGCGGCATTACAGTTCACATTAAAAAACAGGAGGTTTAGTTTGCACACATATACAGATATACAGATATATGCCTAAGCTGCAGCAGCCACGTCACGACACCCCAGTGTACTGCAGTCCTAATTTTGACATATATAAAGATTGATACATTAAGGGCAGTTCCAGTCCAGTGCATCCCTGTGCCTTTAAGGAGGGGTGGGCTCCCTCCAGGCATACCTGCCCCTAATTTATCCATTATTATATGCTCACCTGACACTTTATTAGGGACACCTTGCTAGTACCATGTTAAACCCTCTTTTACCTTCAGAACTATCTTATTTCTTTGTGGCATAGATTCAACAAGGTGTTGGAAACATTCCTCTGAGACTTTAGTCCATATTGACATAATGGCATCACACAGTTGCTGCAGATTTGTCGGCTATACATCCATGTGAATCTCCTGTTCCACCACATCCTAAAGGTGCTCTATTGGATTGAGATCTGGTTACTGTGGAGGCCATTGGAGTACAGTGACCTCATTGCCATGTTCAAGAAACCAGTTTGAGATGATTTGAGTTTTGTGACATGGTGCATTATCCTGCTGGAAGGAGCCATCAGAAGATGGGTACACTGTAGTCATAAAGGGATGGACATGGTCAGCAACAATACTCGTGGTGTTTAAACAATGCTCAATTGGTACTAAGGGGCTTAAAGTGGGCCAAGAAAATATCCCCCACCACCACCACCAGCCTGAACCATTGATACAAAGCAGGATGGATCCATGCTTTCATGTTGTTTATGCCAAATTCTGACCCTACCATCTGAATGTCACAGCTAAAATCAAAACTAATCAGGCCAGGCAATGTTTTTTCAATCTTCTATTGTCCAATTTTGGTGAGCCTGTGCGAATTGTAGCCTCAGTTTCCTGTTCTTAGCTGACATGAGTGGCACCCGGTGTGGTATTCTGCTGCTGTAGCCCATCTGCTTCAGGGTTCGATGTGTTGTGCATTCAGAGATGGTATTCCGCATACCTTGGTTGTAACGAGTGTTTATTGGTGTCACTGTTGGCTTTCTGTCTGTCAGGAACCATGAAACAGACAGAGACAGAAAATGCAGTAAAATTCACGCCTTTTAATATAATAGTAAAAATGGTACAACTGGCAAACATAGTCAAAACATAGCCAGGGTTCGGTAGCCAAATCGGGAAGTCAGAACAAGCCAGGAAATCGGGGAGCCAGAGATCAGCATAGTCAGAGGCAGCAGACAGGATCAGGAACCAGAAGGGATGGCAGCCAGGCAAGTCTTTAACAGGAACTTAGCAGAGAGTCTCTAGATATGTTTTACCAAGGCGAAGGCAATTGATGAAATGAACCAGGCAGTTTAAATAGCCAGGAGGGGCTGTGGTCTTGACTGAGGAGCAGGAGATGATCAACAGGTGAGCCACTGTGGACTGATGAGTTCTGGCAATTAACCGATAGCTGAGCAACATGAGCACAGAGAAGGAAGGGCTGGGAGCCCAGCCCTGACACTATCATCTCAAACCAGTCTACCCATTCCCCTGTGACCTCTGATATCAACAAGGCATTTTCATCCACACAACTGCCACTCACTGGATATTTTCTCTTTTTGGGACCATTATCTGTATACCTTAGAGATGGTTGTGTGGGAAAATCCCAGCAGTTTTGGAAATACTCAGACTAGCCCATCTGGCACCCACCAACAACCATGTCACATTCAAAGTTTCTTAAATCCCCTTTCTTCCCAATTGTCGTGGAATTATTGGTTGTTTGCAGAGCATACAGCCTATATTTCCTGTGCTAAATAAGCACACACTTTAGATTCATCTTTTTGCAATAATGCTATATTTAGCTAAGTTCCACTCACCGTTCATTCGTCCCATCATTCATCCCAAGAAAGGCAGCACCACACAGCTAGCTATGTTCTCATCGTCAGGCCATCCCAGAGCAGAATCTCTAGCCGACGCCTCCTCAAAGACTTTTATTTTACTCCAAAGATCTCACAGACAGGAGGTGATTGGCTGCAGCAACCAATCACCTCCCCCATGGGAGGGGACATCACAGGATGTCCCCTCCACACAGGAGAATGACCATACAAGGACATCCCCTTCAACAGGGTTTCCCATTACATGAATACCACACAAGAAATATATATATACAATTCAATACAATAATACAATGAATACAATAACGTATGATGGCTAAAGTTACCATTGATAGGCATCCTTATTCTGCGCTATTCCATAGAATAACGCATATTCAGATTATACTATTATTGAATGGGGGAGGGAGGCTATCTGCAGACGCGCGCTACGAATCCCAATCAATGTTGATCAGACACAGCAGAGACAAGAGCACGCATCTGCCTATAACCAATGATGTCGTTGCAGAGCGAGCATATCCCCTCCTCAACGATCGTCCGTGCTAATGCACAGAGGGTCCCCATCAGGTGGACATATCCGCACCCTGCAAACATCACACTCCAACCTCAAGACGTTTTCCGCTATCAGATGGGATTCAACCAGCCTCAGACTGCCCCAGCCAGCTCTTTAGAGCGGGTTGTGGAAGTACTAACACTGGGTGACACTATGGACAATACATATTAAATACATCTTCATAAAAATCTCCACAACAGTCCTCCCTTTTTTGTCATATGCACCCCATGTGTCCATCGATGAAACTTGATCTGCTTCTTACACCTGGAAATAAATCAGTCCTTAGTCCATAAAAAAGAAAACACGGCTTGACATGTAGACTCTACTCTTCAGGGGCATGACTTATAAAGGAGGACACGACATGGTGAGCTGTAGTAATCGCCGATCGGTCTGTGATCCTCTGTGTCCTGTATGTGGGTCCGGCTTCGGGGCGTCTCATCAAGGAAACTCTGGTCACGCGTCAAATCAGGCAACAGGAGCACCTCGTCATGACATAGAAAGAATAGAAATAAAAACAACATGAGTATATATATTCCCACTTCCTTTAAGCACGATCCGCTATAAAAATAAAAATTAGATCCCCAAATATCCCCAGACCCTTAAAAGGACTCCCAACCTTCACTTAGCTACAACTCTGGCTTCAACAGTTACATGAAGAACCCTATCCTTAATGGATGAGAATTGTCCAATCGTATCCCAAGCTCGAGCCCCCCCACCTTGTACATGCAGGACACCATGCCCAGACCTGGTCAGGGTTGGTGAACAAATCCCTTCTAGCTGTCCCTGCCATTCTTAATTTCTCACGCCATCAGATCCTCGCGATCGGCCACGAGATAAGATGCTGGGACAGCTTCACCATCACGCATGAACCTCTTGCTTTGGGGGAATTACCTTTTATAAGCTGCAGATCCACAGAAGCACCAAACTAAAGTTCAAACACACTTGTGGGCTACCTAGATAC
Source organism: Rana muscosa (assembly GCA_029206835.1). NCBI lineage: Eukaryota > Metazoa > Chordata > Amphibia > Anura > Ranidae > Rana > Rana muscosa. Next base: position 94,824,969 of record CM055120.1, on the reverse strand, counting down.
CCAAACCGACAAGAGGCAGAGCCATTAAAACTAACCAATTTTACCCTCTAAAAAATACATCGATAGATTCCATTGACAAGTGCCTGTTTGGAGTCTTCACCAGTCTGTCAAAACTCCTCATACCCATAATAACATCATAAATGGCATGTACCGCTGTCATCGCTGGGGACTAAAACTTGGTGAAGACTCAGAACAGACCCAGCAATCGGTCCTGTTCGCTTTCTGAGCTAGTCAGGTAATACACTTTAAATAATAACTTGGGATGCTTTTCATCGTTACCCTTGCTAAAATTTACTAAACAACAAAAATATAAATAAACAAAGATACTCCTCATTCTTTGGTGTGGTTGAGCCGCTTCTTGCAGTGGCTGGCGTGGTCTCATCCCTCAAGCTTCTTTACAACGACCCAGTCACCTGGTTGGAAAGAATGTAAACTGATTATTGTGTCAGGGTCCAGGAGGGACTCGTGAACCCTGTGGTGGACATTTTGAAGTTCATGTCACAGCGATCGCACCTCCCCCATCAGCCGAGAATATAAGTGACAGCTAATGAGGAAAGTACGACTCTGGTTTTGATTGACCTCCAAACAACCCTCATATGACAATAACCCAGACATCGGGACTGTGGTCACTGCATAACCTGTGCGTGGCTTACAATGCCTGGAACCATTGACAAAAGGTTCTTAACATCTGGGATGGGAACCTACTTCACCAGACTGCTGCTCGCCGATTCAAAATCTATCAAAGAAAGACAGTCTTGGCACAAACTTGGTTAGAATTACAGAGGTTATTGTTAGTTTGAATAAAAAAAACTGTCATTCTTACATTTATCACTTCTCCCCCCTTTTCTTCCTCATTACAGACTGAAGGAAGAAATGCGTGGTGCAGGAAAAAAGAAACAATGAAATAGCCTATGATACTTTTACCTCCCTTAGACTCATGTATTTATCCATATGTACAGCTGTCTACATACACCTGTTCTCTATGCACAAACTCCTTGGACCTGAAAAATACTTATAAGCAAAATCATTACTCTATCCTTCATATTTAACATGCAAAGAATGGTAAACAATAATGACATTCCTGTACATTGGTAAATTGTCAATGACATTCTTTCAAAACTGATTCAAACAAAACCCTCTGTAACCCTTACTTTTCCCGTTCCTACAAAAATACAACAGCCGCGACGCATCGAAGGATCGCCGCGGTAAGTTTGAACATATTCACGTTACTACATACAAACATTCAGATACAAACGTGGGGGAGATACTTCCCAGTTTCCAAAACCACAAATGAAAAAAACAAAAACAGCCAGAATTCTCCCTTCACTCTTTCAGCAATAGAAAAAAATACAATGGGACAAACATGAGAGCAGCTCGAGAACCTTGCATGGACCAGCCATACAAAGTTCAAACAAACGGGCATGAGAATTTAACCACCGTTCCTCCGCTGAGAATCACGAAAGCGTGTACTACACCTCCATCAACACTTATCATTACAGATTTCTGAAGCCGCAGCTGAACTACATCCACTCCAGAGGGATACCCAAAATAGTATCCTATGTTAATCTTTTTGGGGTTCAAAGGCCTTTGCCCCAAAACTAGGCTTTGTGCACTGTGTGACCGTCTGACTGTGGGAAGCCTCCATTCCTTCCCTTTGCACAGACCTCCTTGTATCCATGGTGATTCAAATCGGCTTATCGTCTTAAACCTGCGTCCAGGTTAAACCGTTGCACCCATTTCGGAGAGCACCGCCCGGTGTCTTCTTATACGGTGGATTGAAGAACTACAACCACTATCTGGTCAAGTCCTCCAACTAGAAACCCTAACCGAGGCGTCAACTCTATGGCTTGTTGTCCCAACACTTTTGGAACTACAGTAACAACCACAGATCAACCCCCGAATTAGGCCTCTACCCCTCACAGTGTATGCATACACAAGCGTTTTCCGCTATACACCCATACATTGTGTCGCCAGACGAAACCACACAGAACAATTATGCCAGTTTACCACCTGCAGAACAATGTGGCTTCTCTCTGTATCTAGATGATAAAACAATGATGCCCCCCTGTTTGCTCTCTACCCAAAACTGTATTACAGTACAAAACTTCACAAAACTGGAACAAAATATAAAACACTTTTAAACGCAAAAATGCTTTCCATTTTCCTTCCAAGCACAAATCTCATTGGCCAACCTTTCAGACAACCCCAAGCTCCTCCCACCAACTTCCCTCTGATAAATAAAATGCTGAAAAGAAACTTCCGGTTACATGCTCAGCTCTCAAAAAGCCAAACTGGTTTATTTACATATCAATTGTTCAGGAAGAGGGAGGGGGAGGGGGGAGCCCAGCCACATTGCTGTGTCTATTAAGACACCAAAAAAATCCATGGAATCCAATACAAAAACCGCCGCTCATATACTGCAAAGTCAGCTGACCCTGCAATAGCTTACATTTACTTAAATGGAAACAGAGAAATCCCCATCCTAACACCACCTGCATGGAGTTTGCATGTTCTCCCTGTGTCTCACTACTCTCCCCAGCAGTGCACAGGTCAAACTGTAAACGCATAAAACAGGACAAAACTGCGCCAACCAACAAATGCCAATACAGCATATTCAGGGGCCGTGTTTGCTAAACTGGAACTTCCTATCTCAAACTGTAAACGTCTCTCAAAATGTCCGACAAGCCAGGACAACAAAATGGTGGATGACCACCGCACACCTCATGGACAACAACAAAAATGGCGCCATTAACGCATGCAATTTTTCCCGTCAAAACCAGCATGGGACATCACAATGAACACCACATGGGTTCCCCCACACAAAGAAAAACACAAATGGCCTCCAGATTCCAACGCAGAAAAGACCGCACCAAACACACAAAAACTGAGAAATTCCACCAGCAAAATAGCCGACAAATGGCACAGCACGGTCACATGATATCACACCCAAAGGAAAGGTGGCTGCACCTTCCCTTATAGGATACCCACAGGCTAAGGAAAAACTGTGCCTCAAAATGGCAGACAAACCACAAGGCTAACAAAAGCCAAGAATGGCGCCATTAACGCATGTATTTTTTTTCCCGCCAAAACCAGCATCTCTTTAAAAGAAAATCAGAAATGTTTTTCTCCACAAAGACAGACTACACAATTGAGATTTTTCTAAATGATCATCAAAATCCACTGAAAAATGTGTGTCTTGAGTCAGCTACACTCCACAAGGCTCATGCCATCTCCACAAAGCCTCACACCTGAGACACCACATGACCACTAAAACATTTTAAAAACCCTTTGGCCACTAAACAGCACATTCAATAAATGTAAGTTACAACATTATTCAACACTTTTCTCTACCTAAAGTTCACACACACAGTGGCATCAGTTTCCATAACAAGCCATCGCAAACATTCAATGGGCGTATTCCTTTCAACAAAACAGCTACTATTGTCTGGCTTCCAACATGCCTTGCAGCAGGCTGCTTTCAACTTAAAACAAGACAGACCCTTTACTTAAAATATTTTTACACTTATGGGGACATGTGTCTTTGTCCCATACGAAGGTAGAAATCACAATTTATCCATTTCTATTTTTCACGGAAGTCTCAAACACTACACACATACAGTATATTGTTGCTTGTACATCAGATTATCTCTCAGGGCGTAGCCCTTTCAGCACCATTGTAACCGATGACCATGCTGCCAGCCCCTCCCCCATTCAAGCACATGGCAGCCAAACAATCATCTACTTACAAACTGCTCAGTGCACTAAATACCACAGCTATACCTTCATTTCATACACAATATACAGTTTCCATCAGCATTCACACAGGCACAAACACTACACTCATAGACATACGCACACAATCGGATTCACAGACACACACACACACACACACACACATCTCTCGTACTGCAAACTCACAGCATTATTTAAAAAAGACGAAAAATGTGTTCTTTTACAGAGCAGAGCCCCCACACATCGGGTCATAGATCCACTCTCCCCCCCCCCCCCCATCTTGACCTGATGCATAAAGGGGCTCTATCTAGTCCCTTCAGAGTCGCCATCTGTCGTGGAATTATTGGTTGTTTGCAGAGCATACAGCCTATATTTCCTGTGCTAAATAAGCACACACATTAGATTCATCTTTTTGCAATAATGCTATCTTTAGCTAAGTTCTACTCACCGTTCATTCGTCCCATCATTCATCCCAAGAAAGGCAGCACCACACAGCTAGCTATGTTCTCATCGTCAGGCCATCCCAGAGCAGAATCTCTAGCCGACGCCTCCTCAAAGACTTTTATTTTACTCCAAAGATCTCACAGACAGGAGGTGATTGGCTGCAGCAACCAATTACCTCCCCCATGGGAGGGGACATCACAGGATGTCCCCTCCACACAGGAGAATGACCATACAAGGACATCCCCTTCAACAGGGTTTCCCATTACATGAATACCACACAAGAAATATATATATACAATTCAATACAATAATACAATGAATACAATAACGTATGATGGCTAAAGTTACCGTTGATAGGAATCCTTATTCTGCGCTCTTCCATAGAATAACGCATATTCAGATTATACTATTATTGAATGGGGGAGGGAGGCTATCTGCAGACGCGCGCTATGAATCCCAATCAATGTTGATCAGACACAGCAGAGACAAGAGCACGCATCTGCCTATAACCAATGATGTTGTTGCAGAGCGAGCATATCCCCTCCTCAACGATCATCCGTGCTAATGCACAGATGGCCCCTGTTGGTGGACATATCCGCACCCTGCAAACATCACACTCCAACCTCTAGACGTTTTCCCCTATCAGACGGGATTCAACCAGCCTCAGACTGCCCCAGCCAGCTCTTTAGAGCGGGTTGTGGAAGTACTAACACTGGGTGACACTATGGACAATACATATTAAATACAACTTCATAAAAATCTCCACAACACCATTCTGATGCTCGGTTTGAACTTCAGAAAGTCGTATTCACCATGTCTAGATGCCTAAATGCATTGAGTTGCTGCCATGTGATTGGCTGATTAACAATTTGTGTTACCAAGCAATTAAGGCTGGCTGGCAAATGAGTTGGAAATTTTTGTTTGCTTTTTAACAGCTCTGTCATTTCAAAGCCATTGTTTCTAATTTTTGGGGACTCGTTATTGACTGGAATGGTACCACTGGATTGGCGCAGGGCCCATGTGGTGCCCATATTTAAAAAGTGATCAAAGTCTTCACCAAGTAACTATAGACCTGTTAGTTTAACTTCTATAGAAGGGAAATTACTGGAGAGTTTAATAAAAGACCACATAGACGAGTTCTTGCTAGAAAAAAATATTTTGAGAAACAGACAGCATGGATTCATAAAAGACAGAAGTTGTCAGACACACCGGATTTCTTTTTATGAAGAGGTAAGTAAAACCTTGGACAGAGGGGTGGCTGTGGACGTGGTATACTTGTATTTTGCAAAAGCGTTTGACCCATTTCCCCACACACGGCTCATGTGTAAGGTAAAGTCTACAGGCTTGGAAAGATCAATTTGTAAATGGATAGAAAACTGGATAATAGACTGAATTCAGAGATTAGTGGTAAACCACTTAGGGACCGCCGCACGCACTTATGCGTCAACAAAATGGCACGGCTGGGCAGATGGGCGTAAGGTACATCCCCTTTAAGATTCGGCATTGTGGGCGTGCGCACGCCACCGGCGGCACACGCGAGGTCCCGCCGCGAGCTCCGTGAGTGTGACCACGGGTCCTGCAGGTTCGATGGTCGCGGGGATACCCACGATCGTCTCACGGAGAGGAAGAACGGGGAAATGCTAATGTAAACAAGCATTTCCTCATTCTTCCTAGTGACAGGAAACTGATCACAGCTCCCTATAATCGGGAGCGGTGATCAGTGTCGTGTCACACATAGCCCACCCCCCCTACAGTTAGAACACATCCCTAGGACACACTTAACCCCTTCAGCGCCCCCTCCTGGTTAACCCCTTCACTGCCAGTGTCATTTTTACAGTAATCAGTGCATTTTTATAGTACTGATCGCTGTAAAAATGTCAATGGTCCCAAAAATGTGTCAAAAGTGTCCACTGTGTCCGCCATAATGTCGCAGTCACGATAAAAATCGCTGATCGCCGCCATTACTAGTAAAAAAAAACTATTAATAAAAATGCCATAATTATATCCCCTATTTTGTAGACGCTATAACTTTTGCGCAAACCAATTAATAAACGCTTATTGCGATTTTTTTTTTTTACCAGAAATATGTAGAAGAATACGTATCGGCCTAAACTGAGGAAATTATTAGTTTTTTTATATATTTTTTTGGGGATATTTATTATAGCAAAAAGTAGGGTGATCAAATACCACACCAAAAGAAAGCTCTATTTGTGGGGAAAAAAATGACACCAAATTCTGTTTGGGAGCCACGTCGCACAACCGTGCAATTGTCAGTTAAAGCGACGAAGTGCCAAATTGCAAAAAGTGCTCTGGTCTTTGGCCAGCCAAATGGTCTGGGGCTGAAGTGGTTAATGACTCTTACTCTCAATGGTTGAAAGTTCTTAGTGGTGTACCCCAAGGTTCAGTGTTGGGACCCTTGCTTTTTAATATCTTTATAAATGATTTAGGGTCTGGGAGTAAAAGTACCATTTCAGTCTTTGCAGATGACACCAAGCTATGCAGGTATGCAGTGGAATATAATCCTTACATGATGTCTCCAACTTACAAGCCGACCTCAATGCTCTGTCTAGTTGGGCAACTGTGTGGCAAATGAGGTTTAATGTTGATAAGTGTAAAGTTATGCACTTGGGTGCTAAGAATATGCATGCGTCATACATACAGTACTAGGGGGAGTGCAACTGGGGGAATCAATGGTGGCACATCATAAGCTTAATAATAGCATGCAAAGGCAAGCTTCGGTTTCCAAAGCAAGAAAAATTCTTTTTTGTATTAAGAGAGGTATGGACTCCAGAGAGATATCATTTTGCCCCTGTACAAATCATTAGTAAGACTTTATCTGGAATATGCAGTTCAGTTTTGAGTACCGGTTCTCAAAAAGGATATCGGGGAACTGGAGAAAGTGCAGAGAAGGGCAACTAAACTGATAAGAGGCATGGAGGAGCTCAGCTATGAGGATAGATTAGAGGAAATAAATGTATTCCCTCTTGAGAAGAGGAGATTAAGGGGGTCCTTATAGTGAACTTAGTGTTGAGTTATTCACTTTAAGGTCATCACAGAGGACAAGGGGGCATTTTTTACATCTAGAGGAAAAGAGGTTTCATCTCCAAATACGGAAAAGTTTCTTCACAGTAAGAGCTGTGAAAATGTGGAATAGTTTCCCTCCAGAAGTGGACAACTAGAGTGCACAATGAGACAATGAGATGCTTTTCAAAAGCAGACTGAGACAATCATGATGCATACCTATGCTCGCTGAAATGGAAGTATTTTTGGTCCTGCTGCTAGTGTGTATGGCTCTCTTAATTGCACAAATAGCGTGCTGTTTGATGTACCAGGAAGATGTAGGGTTATAAGCAGGACACAGGGGACTAACATTTGTTGGTAAAGTTGATCCAGGGAAAATCCGATTGCCTTTCGGGGGGTCAGGAAGGAATTTTTTTCCCTGCTGTAGCTAATTGGAGCATGCTTTGCTGGGGATGTTTGCCTTCATCTGGATAAACTGTGGGTATAGGATTGTGTATATGGGGTTGTACGATTTCATTTTTTTATTTTTATTTACTGGTTGAACCAGATGGACTTTTTTTCGTTTGCCTTTTTGTCTTTTTTTTGTCTTCTTTCAACCTGACTAACTATTTAACTATGTAACCATGTAACATGTGTTTCATTTCCATGTGCCCCTTGCTGCAAAGGCTAGTTATAGGTTGGAGTGGTTGCCATTTGTGTGTATACTGTAGTTGGTGAATTGGTGCGGAGACTCATTGGATACCTTTTTTGCCACTGTGCTTTTGCTGGGAGTACAGTGCGTCCCTGTGCCTTTAAGGAATCAAAGAAAGGAAAACCCCCCCAAGGATGGGACTTTAAGGGCAACAAGAAGTAAATATGTAAAAAGTTTATTACAAATTATACAAATATACAATGATACAATTTAAAACCATTGATGATGCGAAGGTGCAAAGATCCCAACGTAAGGTCCGGAAGGCCCAACGCGTTTCGGGACAGTGTTCGTCCCTTCATCAGGGGCTAGTATCCAGACGGGATCACACTGAATAATACAAATAAAATCCAATTGAACAACAACACATATTTACATATTAATTATCTGTATGAATTGGTCTAGAGAGATAAAGCATTACATGATACAAGAGAGCACACATACCCTAACATGTCATCGTGCAGATTCGTAACAAGACCGACAGACTTTAAGGAGGGGTTGGCTCCCCCCAGGCACACTTGCCCTTATCCATCCAATATTTTATATGTGCACCAACTTGGTGGACTCTCAAAATTAGAGAGCTCGGACTACAGTACCCTAGAGTGCCATGATGTGGCCGTCACAGCATGCATGTATTTGCAAATATGTACAAACGAAACCCCTTTTTTTAACATGAGCTGTTAGACAAGGTCAGTTTGGTTTGTTGCAGGCTGGCTGGTAAGTAAGCTGGGGATTTTCGCTTGTTTCTTGACATGCATTGCCCTTTTGTGTGCTCCTTGTTGGAAAGTCTAGTTATAGGTTGGGTTGGTTGCCATTTGTTTGTATAGAGGGAACAAAGCTGCAGCACCGTGTGTGTGGCATTTCAGTAATAGCCGGTCCGTGCAGCAGCGGGTGGGAGCATCACAGACCAGGGCTACACAAAAAAATACAAAAACACTTCTTCTGGCAATTGTCTTTTTTATGCTCCTCCAGTATAATGGCTAACAGATGCAGTTGGATTTCTGTTGCCACATTATTGTGCTGTGTTACATTTATAGTGCTGTATGTAACGTGGGGAAAAAATATGTGGATTTTGATATTGTGTACAACCTACAATAAAAGTAGAGAGTACAGGGTCAAATAATGCAAAATGGTGAGACAAATGGAAAATTAAAGCAGGCTGTGTTTCACATAGGTGCAATCAAAGGCCTTACATACTGTAATGTGTCATAGAGATATTTCCTAACAGAGTCCTTTGTTCAATGTATCAAAGGTTATCATGAGTTTGTACTGTCAGAATTTCTTTCTTTCTAAGATTAAGGTTTCTTTTGATGGGAATATTGTGTGTGTGCTGAATACGGCAGTTTGGGTTACAGAAATGAAGGCCAGCAGAACTGTGTGTTTTTCCTTTTAATGGAAAAGCAGAATAAATGCATTCATATTTGTATCACAAGGGATGGATGGAACAGCTATCGGCTCCATTGTATATCCACTGTGCTTCTTTTTTATAATCCACTTTAGACTAGAGCTTTGCTACTAAGCATAGACAGGCAATCACGCTCTTGTTAAGCTGAGAGTTTGGCACATCGGAAAGCTTTTTTTTTTATCTGTATAAGTTTACCGGTTAAAATAATGTTTTAGTGCTACATTCCAAGGCAAAAAACCCTAGAGGGTACATACTAGATATAATTCATCTACACATTTATGTGCATAATATACAGTATTTATTTTATATGGGTGATTTGAATATCTGTATATTAAGTTGGGCACAATTTCATCAATGAGCCTTTGTTTAATTTAATGAAATTTTCAATCATTTTGTTCCTATATTAGACAAGGTGGTCAGGCAATATGCAGGATAAATGGATAAGTAGGCTGAAGGTTGGCACACATCAATAGTTGTACACTGGGATTTTTTTTCAAATAATAGGTGCAGGTACTCCCCCCTTCCAAGTCAATCCTTGTCTCCATCTCCTACCCACCTCTGAGCAGGTTCCTGTGCAGCCAGCAACACTAGATCCCCCAGCAACAATAAATCCCCTCCAGCAACAATAGATTCCCCAGCAAATCTGTAGCAAAATACCCCCCAACAACATTAGACCCCCCAATATAACAATACAGTACCCCCCCCCATCAGCCAGCATCAACAGACCCTTCCCTCAACAGTGGATCCCTCCCACAATTGGCCCCCTAGCAATATAAGATCCCCACCAGCAACAATAGGGCCCCTATCAGCAACAATAGATCTCCTGTAGCAAGGAAAAAAAAACAAGAATAGATTCCCCCTAGTAACAATAGACCCCAAATATAACAATACAGTAGATCCCTCCCAGCAACAATTGACCCCTACCAACATAAAATCCCCACCAGCAACATTAGGATCTCCCACGAGGAACAATAGGTCCCCCCTAACAACAATAAACCCTGCCAGTAACAATACAGTAGATATCCCAGCAGCCGTTAACAATGGACTCCTCCCTCAACTGGAGACCCCCCCTACTAACTTAAGATGCCCCAGCAAAAATAGATCCATCAACATCAATAGACCCTCTAGCACAGCCCATCACCCCATTCAGTGCTGGAGGTGCCTGAACTGCATTGCCCCACGTTCCTGCTAAAAAAAAACCTGGTTGTACAGTAAGCAAAGGTCAAGGCCAGGAGGCGTAAATGGTGCCAAGGCATGAGAATCATGTTCAAGGTTAGAGGTGGAGGTTGTAGCCAAGGGTAATGTGAACTGTGTATGAAAGCCATAACAAGAAACAGATTTAGAAGACACAATGAGGTCAGGATGGGAAAATTATCAGTAAGGCAGTAAGGTCTGAACAAGCAGGCAAAGCAAACTGTTCTGTTTTAAACATCTCTTTATGCATTGGCATAACTCCTTTAGTCCTTGGTCTATCTGGCCAGTATGGTCACCTGCTGAATAAGCACCTCCCACAAAAAGCCCAACTGTCCAATAAGACCCAGCAGTTTAATCCAACATAGTTTCTTGTTAAAATTAAGTACATGAGATGTTCATCAATCAAATTTAAGCTTAAAGTGACATTGATATTTTATGCCTTGTGCCTACTATAAAGGCTGGTAATTTAGGGAACATGAGGAATAAGGGAGGGGTCTGTTTAAGGACTAAACCAGCTATCCCGAAACATGCAGTGAAACTAGAATATTCCATTTCAGAAATACAGTAATAACAAATTGTAGTTACAATGGATTAACAGTAGATGTCAGTACAAAGATATTTATACATTGCATAGTAAAACAAGTTGCAAAAGTGATGGATACAAGGTTAGTGTTCCAAAACACAAAATGTAAAGTGAATTTAGACCAATCTGAGAAGAGAGAACTGAATTGCAATCACAAGCTAATAAATGCTACAATGGACAACTAGAGTGCACAATGAGACAATGAGATGCTTTTCAAAAGCAGACTGAGCCAATCATGATGCTCGCTGAAATGGAAGTATTTTTGGTCCTGCTGCTAGTGTGTATGGCTCTCTTAATTGCACAAATAGTGTGCTGATTGATGTACCAGGAAGATGTAGGTTTATAAGCAGGACACAGGGGATTGGTGGTGGAGGTGGGATTACAGACCGTGGGGGAAATTCATTCATGGCCTGAAAATAAAGGGAGAGCACAGGCAGCAGAGGGATAGGTTATACAAGACGGGTCACCATCTTTTGCAGTATGTTATAAAATTATTACATGCACACAGTAAAAATTTGTGTGGGGGGGGGGGGGGGGAAAGCCTTCCTCTGATCACTTACTGGATTTATTGATACCATAATGTTATATAAACCCAAGGAAAAACATCCCTAACCAAAGTAGGATTTTCACAGTACCACACCATGTAAGTATAAAAATCAAATATGTTTATTATTATTAGTACAAACTTTTTATGAAAACACAATCTTTAAGGTTCCCAAAAAAGGGGTAAGTAACACATTGGACATACAATAGCTATGCACAAACCACAGTTTCGATTTGTAATGGTTACAAGCATAACCCGAATAACATAGCACAAACAATTCCGAAGAGTAGTGATGAGCCGAACACCCCCGGGTTCGGTTCGCACCAGAACCCGCGAACGGACCGAAAGTTCGAACGAACATTAGAACCCTATTAAATACAATGGATGCGAACGTTCGAATTCTAAAGTGCTAATTATAACAACTATTATGCATGTTATTGTCATAAATAGGGTTTGGGAACCCGGGTTGTGCACCAGGGGACATGTATCAATGCAAAAAGAAGTTTTAAAAACGGTCGTTTTTCGGGAGCAGTCATTTTAATGATGCATAAAGTGAAAAAAAAAAAGTCAAATATTCCTTTAAATATCGTACCTGGGGGGTGTCTAAAGTATGCCTGTGAAGTGCCACGTGTTTCCCGTGTTTAGAACTGTCCCTGCACAAAATGACACTTCTAAAGGAAAAAAAAGCCATTTAAAACTGCTTGCGGCTTTAATGTAATGTCTGGTCCCGGTAATATGGATGAAATTCTTTAAGAAAAATGGCATAGCTACCCCATGACCCCCCCCCTACCCCAGCCCATTACCAGCCCCTTTGGGTCTTGTATGGATATTAAGGGGAACCCCGCACATAAAATAAAAAAGGCCCTATATACTCTGAACAGCCGTATACAGGCGGTGCATACAAGACAGGGACTGTAGGTTTGTTCTTATGTAGAATCTGTTTGTAATTTTGAACAGGTACATTGTTGAAGTGTAGCTCCAGCCCAAAAATCTATTTTTAAACTTTTTGGGAAACATAGGTAAGGGTTATCACCCCTGTAACATTTGTTTTGCTGTCTGTGCCCCTGTTCAGAACATTTCACCTCACTTTCCGTCCCAATGACAACTGTTTTTGAAATGTGGTGTTTTTCTTGAAACAAGGATTGCTGATAAAGCATCAGTACAGATGAGACCCCTTTCTCCCATATTTATTCTTACAGGAGAGAATTTTCCTTTCTAGGGGTAGATTTCCTCTCACTTCCTGTTGTCTTCTTTCGTTTGCAAGTAGGAGTCGTTTGTAAGTTGGATGTTTGAAAGTAGGGACCTGCCGTATATACTCTGCAGAAATAGGCCCCTTAGTTGTTGGTGTTGGCACAACACTGTAAGCACTCAGTTACTCTTGGTTGGTGCTGGAACGCCCTGCTGTCAACTATTATATCAGGAATTTTAATTACATATAATTGTTGAACAGTGGTAGTAAAAATTGGGGCTTTGATGGTGGTGCTGGTGCCACAACACTGTAAGCCCTGACAGTTACTCTTGGTGGGTGCAGCAATGGGCCCTGCTGTGAATTATTAGATCAAGAATTGTAATTACATGCCCCTTTTGAACAGGGGCTGAAAAATTGGGCCTTTCGTGGTGGTGGTGGTGGTGGCGTTGCCACAAGACTGTAAGCCCTCAGAGTTACTCTTGGTGGGTGCAGCAATGGACCCTGCTGTGAATTATTAGATCAAGAATTGTAATTGCATGCCCCTGTTGAACAGGGGCTGAAAAATTGGGCCTTAGGCACTGGTGGCACAACACTACAACCCCTCACAGATACTGTACTTGGAGCACAGCAATGAGCCCTGTTGCAAAGTATTGCTTCAAAAATTGTAATGACACGCCCCTGTTAAACAGGGGCTGAAAAATTGGGCCTTAGGCACTGGTGCCACAACACTCCAACCCCTCACAGATACTGTACTTGGAGCACAGCAATGAGCCCTATGGCAAATTATTGCTAAAAAAATTGTAATTACACGCCCCTGTAAAACAGGGGCTGAAAAATTGGGCCTTAGCCACTGGTGGCGGCACCCATAAACAAAAATGATCTTCCAAGCTATCATCATCAATCGTATCATTGAGGACTCGGAGGAGGAGGATAGCCAGTCAACATAACAGCACAGGCACTCAGCATCAGCATCAGTCTTGAAGGGATGTGACATGTTAAAATCAATTAGTCTGTTATATCAGCATCAGGTGTGTGGTAGCTGGTGGTGATCCAAGACTGGTTCATCTTGATGAAAGTCAGTCGATCAACCGAGTCGGTGGACAGGCGCACCCTGTGATCCGTGACAAATCCTCCAGCAGCACTGAATGTGCGTTCCGAAAGAACGCTGGATGCAGGACAGGCCAGTAGCTCAATTGCATACTGTGCAAGCTCTGGCCAGTGATCCATCCTCAAGACCCAGTAAGCCAGAGGATTTTCGGTGGGAAAGGTGTCCAAGTCTGACCTTGCCCCTAGATATTCCTGCACCATGTTTATCAGACGCTGGCGATGGTTGCTGGAACCGATCATACTTTGGGGCTGCGGACTAAAGAATTGTCTGAACGCATCGGTCAGACGGCCACCTTCCCCACCGCTCCTTCTTTGACTGGCCGAAGCCTCAGCAACTCGTTGTCCAGGACCAGGAGTTTGTAACCTCCCAGTCTCTGGGAACGCGTTGCACAGACCTTTCTGCAAGGCCTCCCGGAGTTGTCTCATCCTCTGCTCCCTCTGCGACGGTAACATAAGGTCCGCAACCTTACCCTTGTACCGTGGATCAAGGAGAGTGGCCAGCCAGTAATGGTCCCTCTCCTTGATCCGAAGAATACGAGGATCCTTCCGCAGACTTTGCAGGATCAGGGAGGCCATGCAGCGTAGGTTTGCTGAGGCATTCGCTCCGGAGTCCTCTGGGTCACTAAGGACGACATGATCCGCAGCCACCTCCTCCCAGCCACGTACAAGTCCACTGGTTTCTTGGGACTGTAAATCATCCCTAAAAGACTGCTGCTGATGATGCTGAGTGCCAGCCTCCACCTCCATGCTGACACAATCCTCCTCCTCCTCCTCCTCCTCCTCTTCCTGTGCGATGGGTGGGACAGAAGGAACACTGTCTGGGTAAAGGGGGCCTTGAGAGGCAAGGAAGTCCTCCTCTTCCTGCCTCTGTTCTGCCTCAAGTGCCCTGTCCATTATTCCACGCAGCGTGTGCTCCAACAGGTGGACAAGAGGTACAGTGTCACTGATGCATGCACTGTCACTGCTCACCATCCTCGTGGCCTCCTCAAATGGTGCCAGGACAGTGCATGCATCCCTGATCATGCCCCACTGGCGTGGAGAAAAAAAACCAAGCTCCCCTGACCCTGTCCTGGTGCCGTAGTCGCACAGGTACTCATTGATGGCCCTCTGCTGCGTGTGCAGCCGCTGCAGCATGGCCAACGTTGAGTTCCACCTGGTGGGCATGTCACATATAAGGCGGTTCTTGGGCAGGTTCAACTCCTTTTGCAGCTCAGCCAGGCGAGCACTGGCATTATAAGATCTGCGGAAATGCACACAGACTTTCCTGGCCTGCCTCAGGACATCCTGTAAGCCCGGGTACCTGCCCAAGAACCGCTGCACCACCAGGTTAAGGACGTGAGCCACACAGGGCACATGGGTCAGTTGTCCCTGTCGGAGGGCGGAGAGGAGGTTGGTGCCATTGTCGCAAACCACCATTCCTGGCTTAAGCTGGCGTGGCGTCAACCAACTCTCGGCCTGGCCCTGCAGAGCAGACAGGACCTCTGCCCCAGTGTGGCTTCTGTCCCCCAAACACACCAGCGCAAGCACGGCATGGCATCTTTTTGCCTGCGTACTTGCGTAGCCCCGTGAACGGCTACGGAGCACCGCTGGTTCATAGGACAAACCACAGGAAGAGGCCATGGAGGAAGAAGAAGAGGAGGGGGTGGAGGAGAGAGGTGTGTCACAACCAGTAGTAGCATTTTGGAGGCGTGGCGGTGGGACAACCTCCAACACTACTGCACCTTGTCCTGCATCCTTCCCAGCTGCCAAAAGAGTGACCCAATGGGCCGTGAAAGAAAGGTAACGTCCCTGTCCATGCCTGCTGGACCATGAGTCAGCGGTAATATGCACCTTACCGCTGACCGCCCTGTCCAGCGAGGCCAAGACATTGCCTTCCACATGCCGGTAGAGAGCCGGAATAGCCTTCCGTGAGAAAAAGTGGCGTTTGGGAACCTGCCACTGAGGAACCGCACATTGCACAAACTCACGGAAGGGGGCCGAGTCTACCAACTGAAAAGGCAGCAGTTGAAGCGCTAGCAATTTAGCCAAGCTAGCATTCAACCGCTGGGCATGTGGATGGCTGGGAGTGAACTTCTTTCGACGGTCCAGCAGCTGGGGCAGGGAAATTTGCCTGCTAGAATCGGACGTCGGTGTACTGCTAGCAGAGTGGCCGCAAGTACTTGGCTGTGACACACCTAATTCTACACCTTCATTCCTCTCAGTGCATGTTTCAGAGAGGACTGAAGTTATAGTGGGGTTGGAGATCCCAGCTGATGCGGTGCAAGGAGAGGTCCGCTTTGTTCTTTGGTGTGGGTCTTTGAGGTAGGCTTGCCAACGAGCTGCATGGCAGGTCAACATATGTCTGGTCAGGCATGTGGTACCCAAGCGGCTGATGTTTTGGCCACGCGATATACGCTTGAGACATATGTTGCAAACAGCAGCTGTGCGATCTGATGCACTAGCCTCAAAAAAGGCCCACACCAAAGAACTTTTTGAATGACGGGCAGAGGCAGCGCCCTGCACAGGCGGAGCTCTGCGGTGTGATTCCGTCGGTGTACTGCCCTTACGCTGGCCACCAAAGGGCATCCTGCCTCGTTGGAGATGTGCCTCCTCCTCATCCTCCTCCTCCTCCTCTCTCCTATTAGGCACCCACGTGGAGTCAGTGACCTCATCATCCCCTCCCTCCTCATCACTGGAGCCAATCTGGCAGTATGCTGCAGCTGCTGGAACATGACTGCCAGATTGGTGTCCTTCTTGAGCATCCCCTCTGTCTGCTCTCACGCTACTGCCTTCCTCTAGCTGGGTTTCATCATCAGACCCTTCGAAACGCTGGGCATCCTCCTGGAGCATGTACCCAACACTGTGCTGAAACAGTTCGGGGGACTCCTCAGGAGGAGGACATGGTGGGTCTAGGGAAGGAGTGACTGATGATTTGTCTGACATTGATACCAGGGAAGACGACGCTTTGGCAGCTGCTTTTCCAGTACCCTGAGCCTGGGTGAGAGAGGATGAGGAGGAGGAGGAGGGCTTGGTCATCCACTCTACCAAGTCTTCGGCATGATGTGGCTCAACATGTCCAGCTGCGGAAAAGAAGGACAAGCGTGTCCCATGGCCATGTGCTGATGACAATGCACCGCGTCCACGACCAGCACTGTTGCCCCCAGACACAGAGCCTGCTTGCCCTCTTTTATTGCCTCCTGACTGTCTGCCTCTCCTTGTTTGCCTTCCAGACATTCTAATAGATGGCCTGCAGGGAGATGGGAAAAAAGCAATAAGGGCTACCTTCAGGTGTCCTTCTCTGTGCCTTGAAACAAGGACTTTCACAGTGAAAGAAACTGACACTCTCCCTACCTACAGTTTTCTGTCCCTAGAATAAATGTTTTTTTTAAGCACAATATAGCACAAGGACAATTCACTCACTGTCCTTACAGGTCCCTGGAAACAAGGACTTGCAGAGTGAAAGAAAAAAAACACTCTCCCTACCTACAGTTTTCTGTCCCTAGAAAAAATGTTTTTTTTAATCACAATATAGCACAAGAACAATTCACTCACTGTCCTTACAGGTCCCTGGAAACAAGGACTTGCAGAGTGAAATAAACTGACACTCTCCCTACCTACAGTTTTCTGTCCCTAGAAAAAATGTTTTTTTTAATCACAATATAGCACAAGAACAATTCACTAACTGTCCTTACAGGTCCCTGGAAACAAGGACTTGCAGAGTGAAATAAACTGACACTCTCCCTACCTACAGTTTTCTGTCCCTAGAATAAATGTTTTTTTTAAGCACAATATAGCACAAGGACAATTCACTCACTGTCCTTACAGGTCCCTGGAAACAAGGACTTGCAGAGTGAAATAAACTGACACTCTCCCTACCTACAGTTTTCTGTCCCTAGAATAAATGTTTTTTTTAAGCATAATATAGCACAAGGACAATTCACTCACTGTCCTTACAGGTCCCTGGAAACAAGGACTTGCAGAGTGAAAGAAAAAAAACACTCTCCCTACCTACAGTTTTCTGTCCCTAGAAAAAATGTTTTTTTTAATCACAATATAGCACAAGGACAATTCACTCACTGTCCTTACAGGTCCCTGGAAACAAGGACTTGCAGAGTGAAATAAACTGACACTCTCCCTACCTACAGTTTTCTGTCCCTAGAATAAATGTTTTTTTTAAGCACAATATAGCACAAGGACAATTCACTCACTGTCCTTACAGGTCCCTGGAAACAAGGACTTGCAGAGTGAAAGAAAAAAAACACTCTCCCTACCTACAGTTTTCTGTCCCTAGAAAAAATGTTTTTTTTAATCACAATATAGCACAAGGACAATTCACTCACTGTCCTTACAGGTCCCTGGAAACAAGGACTTGCAGAGTGAAATAAACTGACACTCTCCCTACCTACAGTTTTCTGTCCCTAGAATAAATGTTTTTTTTAAGCACAATATAGCACAAGGACAATTCACTCACTGTCCTTACAGGTCCCTGGAAACAAGGACTTGCAGAGTGAAATAAACTGACACTCTCCCTACCTACAGTTTTCTGTCCCTAGAATAAATGTTTTTTTTAAGCACAATATAGCACAAGGACAATTCACTCACTGTCCTTACAGGTCCCTGGAAACAAGGACTTGCAGAGTGAAAGAAAAAAAACACTCTCCCTACCTACAGTTTTCTGTCCCTAGAAAAAATGTTTTTTTTAATCACAATATAGCACAAGGACAATTCACTCACTGTCCTTACAGGTCCCTGGAAACAAGGACTTGCAGAGTGAAATAAACTGACACTCTCCCTACCTACAGTTTTCTGTCCCTAGAATAAATGTTTTTTTTAAGCACAATATAGCACAAGGACAATTCACTCACTGTCCTTACAGGTCCCTGGAAACAAGGACTTGCAGAGTGAAATAAACTGACACTCTCCCTACCTACAGTTTTCTGTCCCTAGAATAAATGTTTTTTTTAAGCACAATATAGCACAAGGACAATTCACTCACTGTCCTTACAGGTCCCTGGAAACAAGGACTTGCAGAGTGAAATAAACTGACACTCTCCCTACCTACAGTTTTCTGTCCCTAGAATAAATGTTTTTTTTAAGCACAATATAGCACAAGGACAATTCACTCACTGTCCTTACAGGTCCCTGGAAACAAGGACTTGCAGAGTGAAAGAAAAAAAACACTCTCCCTACCTACAGTTTTCTGTCCCTAGAAAAAATGTTTTTTTTAATCACAATATAGCACAAGGACAATTCACTCACTGTCCTTACAGGTCCCTGGAAACAAGGACTTGCAGAGTGAAATAAACTGACACTCTCCCTACCTACAGTTTTCTGTCCCTAGAATAAATGTTTTTTTTAAGCACAATATAGCACAAGGACAATTCACTCACTGTCCTTACAGGTCCCTGGAAACAAGGACTTGCAGAGTGAAAGAAAAAAAACACTCTCCCTACCTACAGTTTTCTGTCCCTAGAAAAAATGTTTTTTTTAATCACAATATAGCACAAGGACAATTCACTCACTGTCCTTACAGGTCCCTGGAAACAAGGACTTGCAGAGTGAAAGAAAAAAAACACTCTCCCTACCTACAGTTTTCTGTCCCTAGAAAAAATGTTTTTTTTAATCACAATATAGCACAAGGACAATTCACTCACTGTCCTTACAGGTCCCTGGAAACAAGGACTTGCAGAGTGAAATAAACTGACACTCTCCCTACCTACAGTTTTCTGTCCCTAGAATAAATGTTTTTTTTAAGCACAATATAGCACAAGGACAATTCACTCACTGTCCTTCCAGGTCCCTGGAAACAAGGACTTGCAGAGTGAAAGAAACTGACACTCTCCCTACCTACAGTTTTCTGTCCCTAGAATAAATGTTTTTTTAAGCACAATATAGCACAAGGACAATTCACTCACTGTCCTTCCAGGTCCCTGGAAACAAGGACTTGCAGAGTGAAAGAAACTGACACTGTCCCTACCTACAGTTTTCTGTCCCTAGAATAAATGTTTTTTTTAAGCACACTATAGCACAAGCACAAAACACACTGACACTCTCCCTACCTATCCTTCTCTTTCCCTAAACTAAAGGAATCCAGGTTAAGCAAGAAAGAAATAACAGTCACTGTCCCTGCCTATGCTGCTCTATCCCTGCTCCGGAACACACTACACTAGGCCGCCGTGCTGGCGGCCTTTTATAGTGTGGGGCGTGTACTAAACACCCTCAGCAATAATTGGCCACAGGCATCCTGCCTGTGGCCAATCATTGCTCTCCTCACTGCCGGCGCTGTGATTGGCCAAGCATGCGGGGTCACAGTGCATGCTTGGCCAATCACAGCGCCTGGATGACACTGCGATGGCGTAGTGCATTGTGGGCCGTTCGCGTCACTCGAATTTGGCGCGAACGGCCCAAATCGTTCGATCTTCGTCGAACGATCGAACAGCCGATGTTCGAGTCGAACGTATGTTCGACTCGAACACGAAGCTCATCCCTACCGAAGAGTAGTACAGATTAATTTCTCAAACACGTTTCATGGGACAAAGCTTTCTTCTTCAGGAAGGGTAACACACTGAGGTGTCTGGAAGTATAAAAAAAAATCAAACAATTTCTATTCAACAGTTTCTATTCGATAAACATACATGTTGATATATGACAATTGACAAAGTGGTACCAATCATACACTTTACTACCTATCATGGATGTTGAATCAGTGTGCAATACAGTATACAAATATGGTGAAGAACAGTGGCACCCCACAGATGAATGAACTCATAAATCCCAGGCTTCTGAAAGAATATTGGATGCAATATTGGACATCAGTCCTATCATAGGGGAAGAAGGATGTTCCAAACTATCAATTTTCTAAAAAGGAGGATCATCATCAAATTTAGTTGTTTGATTCAAACCCAATATTTTAAACTGCCCCCCCCCCCTTAAATCTTTTTAGCTAAATACCAACAGAGAGGAGATAAATGAAAAGGAGAAAACAAGGAGACCCCTAAATAAAGTATATCTGAAGGCCCCATATAAGGCTGATACCAACACACATCTTTATCCAAAATTCAAAGTATTAAAGCGTAACTCCACTTTTGTTGAAAAACAAACATTCCCCCTGGATGGTATATGCACATTGCAAGGATTATAACAACCTTTGTTGCAGATTCCTATCTTTTGTTATTCTGAAAAAATCCCTGTGTGTTTCTTTGTGTCCATGTGGGAAAGAGAATCTAATGGGAGTGCTGTGCACTTGCAGGGCACTAATGAGGAAAGCTGCTGGGTCTGCATTCCTTTAGATGTGTTCCTATTGGAAGCATATCACCAAAAATGCCATTTTTGTTGCAGGGGATGCCTGAAATCTGATGTTTATCTTGTGCAGAGTTCTGGGAAAATCACAGAGCCAATCACACAAGCCAGAAATTATGTTTCTGGGGGGCGTTCTGTACACATTCTTTGTACAGAAAACCTCCAGGTAGCCATATTGCTTTGCATTTTTACAAAATTACAGAGCTGCAGATTGAAAAGGAAAGGTAATTTTTAGTCAAATTCAATTACAATATGACTTGTGACGCAATTGTATACAATATATTATATATTTGCTACTTTTTTCCCCACGAAAGTGGAATTAACCTTTAAGCTATAAACATGGAGCTGCCCCACAATTACCAACTACACTCCTATTATACATTATGCGGTCATGCAGTCATTTATGGATAAATTATAATTGCTCTAATTGGACTATCACAAAAATAGTACATCATAAGAGGGCCTCCCAAAAATAATACCATATACTGTATATAGATACCTACCTTTGTGATAGCACCTCCCCAATATGCAAGGTTTACATGGAAACATTTGTTTATTTAATAGCCAACCAAGCACTATAGTAAGGGGTATATTCATCTATATTTTAACCTTTTTTTTTTCTAGAAATGCTCCTTTTTAAAAAAAAATACTGAACAAGAGGATCATTAATATGTGTCCAGTAGGGATGAGCTTCGTGTTCGAGTGGAACCCATGTTCGACTAGAACAGTGTTTCTCAACTCCAGTCCTCAAGGCGCCCCAACAGGTCATGTTTTCAGGATTTACCTCAGATGAAACAGCTGTGGAAATTACTAAAGCAGTTAAACTGATCAAATAACCTGTGCAAAACAATGGAGAGCCTGAAAACATGACCTGTTGGGGCGCCTTGAGGACTGGAGTTGAGAAATACTGGACTAGAACATTGGATGTTCGCTTAATTTCGAACATTATGGGCCGTTTGCGCCAAATTCGAGTGACGCGTCGCGGCCCATAATTCACTGCCGCATCGCAGTGCATTGCTGGCTCATGATTGGCCGAACATGCACTATGACCCGCATGCTTTGGCCAATCACAGCGCCGTCAGCACAGAGAACCATAATTGGCCAAAGGAAGGGTGCCTTTGGCCAATGATGGCTCAGGGGAGTAGGTACACTCCCCACACTATATAAGGCCGCCTGCGCATCGGCCTTGTGTAGTGTGTTGCGGCGGCGGAGAGAGATAGATAGAGAGTCAGAGTGTAATTTAATTTCAGTTAGATAGCGCAGGCAGGCGAATTAGTTAGCTTTAGTCAGTGTATTTAGTATATATATATATGCATCCTAGAAGTTGTATGTGTAGCGGGTGGTCATATTTAGGGGAGGAATCTGAGTGGTACCAGGCACAATTGTTAGGGTTCCTGGACCAATTTATGCCAGTGGAGGATATCAATGGTGTCTAGTTCCCTGCGGCCTATAGGTGACACTGTTGCCATAGGCTGGGGTTGAACCGCCATTGGAGGGCTGTGCCCTTTGTGTCCTCTCGCGGCAGTAGTTCAGCGGGGCGGGGAAACCGCTGTGCATGCTAGGAGAGGGTATAAAGGGGCAGACATCTTCCGCACGATTTCCGCGCCCAGGCACCTTCAGCCTTAGTGCATGTGCGTGTCGTCCCGGGTGCCCTAGGCCCGGGGACGGAGTTGCCGTTCCACCCCAGACACCTTTGGTCTGGGGTGAGGTACTCTCTGGAGGCCCGGGGCCCAGTACCTTCGACTGGGTCCCGCAGGGGATCGAGGGCTCCTAGGGTGTCCTCCGGTGTTGGACGCCTGAATCTAGGATGAGGAGGCCAGGGAGGTGACCCTTCCGAAGATCCAGTGCAGCATTTGCTGGTGACAGCGGGGCCTCTGGTAACTGTCCGGATGGATGTCCTCTCTCTGACAAGGGCCATTTCCTATAGAAGGTAGTCCACGTCCTTATGGTCTGTGGCAGGGACCCATCTTGAATCAGGTCGTGGCAGAAACCCAACAACCAGGTCTGTGGCAGAGGCCTTATTCATCTGGTCTGTGGCAGAGACCCCCTCACGGTCGGTGGCAGCGACTGTGCGCCAAGCCTGTTCGCGCTATAACGGAACAGGAGAAAATCCTAGGTTAAAGTTTGTGCCTGGACCGCCTCCCCACTGTGTTCTGAACTGTTCTATGTCTAACCAGTCGCTCTTAAAGGACTATTTATTACTCTGAAGAATAAATTAGTGTTGGACTTTCAGTGGTGTGGAACTTGACTTTCTGGGAGTTAAAGGGTCAGTCTCAAGGAAAGTTTTGGCTCTGGACAGGGGCACAGGCCCGAGGGAAAAAGGTTATAGCTCACACCTCTGAACACAAGAGGATACAAGCTGGTGGTGCGCCACACTCTCCTCCCTTGTCCCCTAGACGAGAGCCATTGACCGAGAAGAGAAGAGGGAGGCCGAGGTGAGGTCGCTACATATTGTGACAGCAGGAAGGTAAAGTCACCTGGTTGCATCCAGGAGGGTAGATATATTTCGCCCAGATTCAGGCTTTACGCCGACTTATACAACTAGGGAGTTGATGAAGCCCAGCTGAGGCTAGTGGGCTCATGGATGACTCATACCTCTAGGGAGAGGGCTGGGCGTCGTGCAGGCAGGGAGTTGATGAGACCAGCTGAAGCTTGTCAGCTCATTTAAAGGCCTCTATAAAAACTCCCAGCTTCATTAGGTGTTTGCTCATGCCTGGAACCAGACCTGTGTGGACTGTCTAGGGAGAGTGAACCCCTGTGCGGTGAGGCAAAGCCTGTGTGGCTATTTGTTTGGACTTTTACTAAACCAGGGACTTAGGGACTAGGACAGCACCAGGCTGATCCCAGTTGTTAGTTTAGGAAACCTGCATGTTTAGTCAGAGGTCAAACTGACCAGGATTTATTTTGTTTATGTTTCTTTTTGGCTTTGCTGTGTTTTTGTCACTGTACATAGAGAAATAA
This sequence comes from Rana muscosa, assembly GCA_029206835.1. NCBI lineage: Eukaryota > Metazoa > Chordata > Amphibia > Anura > Ranidae > Rana > Rana muscosa. The sequence goes on along the minus strand of CM055120.1, from coordinate 94,800,823 downwards.
ACCGCACCTTTTGATTTTGAAAACCACAACCTCCGTCTGCTGGCCCTGTTTTTGTGTGGGGAGCCCAACCAGGGGGTCACACACACCCGCTACCGAGTTAACCCCCTCACAGTTGGTGGAGAACCAGTGGCAGTTTTTTTTAAGCCAGCATGGAGGAGATACTGAAACAGCTGGCTCTAGCAAATGCCAATCAACAGCAGACAAATGCAGGTTTGCAAAGGAGCCTTGCAGCCCAGCAGCAAGCTCATCAACAAGCCCAGCAGCAATCTGAGGCCCGCTTCATAGACCTGTTACAGAAGCAAGAGCAGAGACTACAACAAATGGAAGCAGTAATGCAGCAACGTCCGCAGACCAGTGAGGAAAGCCGTCCCACTAATACCGCGTCCTTTGGGGTGAGTCGTTTATTGACAAAAATGACTGGAGAGGATGATCCAGAGGTATTTTTGACCACATTTGAAAGGACTGCTGAAAGAGAAAAGTGGCCTGAGGAGCAGTGGGCTGGACTGGTGGCTCCTCTGTTAACTGGTGAATCGCAGAAGGCTTACTATGACCTAGAGCCTGACCAAGCAAAAGACTATGTGATGCTAAAAGCTGAAATATTGGCAAGGCTGGGTGTCACCCTGGCTGTCCGGGCTCAGCGTGTGCATAACTGGACTTTCCAGCTTGGAAAACCCCCCAGGTCTCAAATGTATGATCTCATTCACCTGAGCAGGAAGTGGCTACAGCCAGAGACTTTGTCCGCACCAGAGATTGTGGAACGTGTTGTAATGGATCGGTTTTTGAGAGCTCTTCCTACTGCCATCCAAAAGTGGGTAAGCCATGGAGACCCAGAGACGGCCGGTGGTCTTGTGGATCGTGTAGAGAAATACTTGGCTACAGAGAACCTGACGGCCTCTTCCAGAGACTCTCGGACTTTCCACCCTAAGACCAGACCATCCCCAGGGGCGGATAAGAGGATTCCAAGGGGTGAGGGTGGAGAGAGTGAGAGGGTGGGAGCTCTACCCCAAGTTTGGCGAGAACAGCCTGGGAAGTCAGGGGCTCAAGAGGCAGCCAAATGGATTGTTTGCTACCGCTGCCGGCAAGCGGGACATATTGCAGCAAATTGCCCGGTTGTGGAGGAACCCATGCAATGTGACTTTCTGATGGACAGACGTCAGTCGCTGTGTGCGACAGTCGCATGCACTGCCATTCGGGGAACTGAGAAACATTTATGCAAAATGTGTATTAATGGTAGAAATGTTGTGGTATTACTGGATTCAGGTAGCCTTGTGACCCTGATAAAGGCTGAATTAGTTAAAACAGAGGTCTCTGGGAATAGCAAGGTAGCTGTTATTTGTGTGCATGGGGACACCCGAGAGTATCCAGTGACTACAGTGTGTTTCGAGACCCCCAAAGGTACCCTCTCTCATCCAGTGGGGTTAGTATCTCAATTACCGCATGATGCCATTGTGGGAAGGGATTTTCCGAAGTTCTGGGAACTGTGGGATGATCCTGAGCCCCCCACTGGTGCCCCTATGTACCAGGAATGTGATAGCCAGAACTCCTCTGAGAGTGGTGAGGACTCTCCAGAATTTCCCTTGTCAGTATTGGCAGGGGAGACTCAAGAAACTGGAGAGGAGCCCACCTCCTCAGACGAAAACCTACCGTCTGTGGAGTTTTCTGATCTGGAGGTTCACAGGGAAAATTTTGCCACAGAACAGTTAAAAGACCCCGCCCTAATAAAGGCACGGGAAAACGTAGTGGAAATAGATGGCGAGTTAGTGAACCCAGATAATACCTGCACTTACCCATACTTCAGCGTAGAGAAGGACCTACTGTATCGGGTGGCAAAAAGGGCAGAAGAAACCGTTGAGCAGCTTGTGGTCCCCAAACCTTACAGGAAGTTGGTGTTGGAGTTGGCCCATGGGCACATTCTTGGAGGTCATCTGGGGACAGAGAAAACCCGAGAGAGGGTATTACAGAGATTCTATTGGCCTGGGGTGATGAAGGACATAGAAAATTATTGTTCCTCCTGCCCTGTGTGTCAGAGGTCGGCCCCGATGCCACATTTCCGTAGCCCGCTGGTCCCTCTACCCATCATTGAGGTCCCGTTTGAGAGAATCGCAATGGTTTTGGTAGGTCCTATAATCAAGTCCGCTAGTGGGCACCAGTACATATTGGTTATAATGGACTATGCCACCCGTTATCCAGAAGCGATCCCTCTCAGAAATACCTCGGCCAAAACCATAGCCAAAGAGCTATCTCTTGTTTTTAGCCGGGTGGGTATTTGTAAAGAACTGCTTACGGACCAAGGTACACCCTTTATGTCCCGGGTTATGAAAGAGCTGTGTAAATTGCTCAAAGTGACGCAATTGCGTACATCTGTGTATCACCCCCAAACCGATGGGCTGGTTGAAAGATTCAACAAAACCCTAAAACAAATGTTGAAGAAAGTGGTGGATAGAGATGGAAAGGATTGGGACTGTCTACTTCCTTATTTGATGTTTGCTATTAGGGAGGTGCCCCAATCCTCTACGGGATTCTCCCCCTTTGAGTTACTGTATGGGAGACACCCAAGAGGGCTGTTGGATATTGCCAAGGAAACTTGGGAAAGTGAGAGTTCTCCCCACAGGAGTGTGATTGAGCATGTCGCCCTGATGCAAGATCGAATTGCACAGGTAATGCCCATCGTGAAGGAACATTTGGCCCAAGCGCAGTTGGCACAGCAGAGAGTGTACAACCGTGGAGCAAAGACCCGTACCTTTTCCCCGGGGGATAGGATATTGGTACTTGTCCCTACGGTTGAAAGTAAATTCCTTGCCAAATGGCAAGGCCCCTACGAGATAATGGAAAAAGTGAGCGAAGTGAATTACAAGGTCAGACAACCAGGAAGGCGAAAGCCCGAACAGATATATCACGTTAATCTGTTGAAAGCCTGGAGGGATAGAGAGTCCCTAGTCGCAGAAACTTGGTCACCAGCTCAAACTGGTTGCGTGATTCCGGAGGTTGGAATAGCAGCCACCTTGTCACAACCCCAACAACAGGAGGTTAAGGAGTTTGTGCTTCGCAACAAGGAGGTGTTCTCTGAGCTGCCGGGACAAACATCTGGGGTAGAGCATGATATTATTACCCCGCCCGGTGAAAGGGTGAAGTTAAAACCCTATCGGATCCCAGAGGCCCGACGGGAGGCAATACGGGAGGAAGTACAGAAAATGCTGAACTTAGGGGTGATAGAGGAGTCCCAAAGTGATTGGTCTAGTCCCATTGTGTTGGTGCCTAAACCGGATGGGAGCTGGCGATTTTGTAACGATTTTCGTCAGTTGAACAAAGTTACAAAATTTGACACCTACCCCATGCCACGTATAGATGAGTTGATCGACCGGCTGGGAACAGCCCGATACATGACGACTCTTGACCTCACAAAAGGGTATTGGCAAATTCCCCTGGCCAAGTCGGCCAAAGAGAAAACCGCATTTGTAACCCCAGACGGGGCGTTCCAATATAAGAGAATGCCGTTCGGGTTACAGAATGCGCCGGCCACATTCCAGCGGAAAATGGACCAGATACTGAGGCCCCATCGGAAGTATGCTGCGGCTTACCTGGATGACGTAATTGTCCATAGCACAGATTGGGCCTCACATCTGCCAAAAGTGCAAGCATTCCTAGACTCTATCCGGGAAGCGGGGTTTACGGCTAACCCCAAGAAGTGTACCATTGGGCAGGAGGAGGCCAAATATCTTGGGTACACCATTGGCAGGGGAGTGATAAAACCCCAACTCAACAAAGTCGAGGCCATCCAGAGTTGGCCACGTCCCAACAGCAAGAAGCAGGTACGGGCCTTTCTGGGAATCGCGGGTTATTATCGGCGCTTCATTCCCCACTTTGCTTCTAAGGCTGTGCCCCTAACCAACCTGACGAAAGGGAAAGGGTCGGTCATGATTAAATGGACCCCCGAGGCTGAGGCAGCATTCCAATTCTTGAAACAAGCCTTATGTAGCCAGCCAGTGTTGTACTCACCCGACTTCTCTAAAGACTTTGTCGTACAAAGTGATGCGTCAGATGTGGGGTTAGGAGCAGTATTGTCCCAGGTCTGGAACGGGGAAGAGCACCCAGTCATTTACCTCAGCAGGAAGTTGAAGTCCCATGAGGTAAATTACGCCACGGTTGAAAAGGAGTGTTTAGCGGTGAAGTGGGCTCTAGATTCCCTTCGGTACTATCTGCTAGGTAGGCACTTTGACATGGTTACGGATCACGCTCCGTTAAAGTGGATGGCTCAAAACAAGGAAACAAATAGAAGAGTGAATAGGTGGTTCCTGGCCCTCCAGGAATTCAACTTCACAGTAAAGCATCGCCCTGGCATTCAAATGGGGAATGTGGATGCTTTGTCTCGAGTACATGAATGCCTGATTGCTGGTGTTCCAACCCCGAGGTTAAAACAAGAGGGGGGGTATGTGACAGCAGGAAGGTAAAGTCACCTGGTTGCATCCAGGGGGGTAGATATATTTTGCCCAGATTCAGGCTTTACGCCGACTTATACAACTAGGGAGTTGATGAAGCCCAGCTGAGGCTAGTGGGCTCATGGATGACTCATACCTCTAGGGAGAGGGCTGGGCGTCGTGCAGGCAGGGAGTTGATGAGACCAGCTGAAGCTTGTCAGCTCATTTAAAGGCCTCTATAAAAACTCCCAGCTTCATTAGGTGTTTTCTCATGCCTGGAACCAGACCTGTGTGGACTGTCTAGGGAGAGTGAACCCCTGTGCGGTGAGGCAAAGCCTGTGTGGCTATTTGTTTGGACTTTTACTAAACCAGGGACTTAGGGACTAGGACAGCACCAGGCTGATCCCAGTTGTTAGTTTAGGAAACCTGCATGTTTAGTCAGAGGTCAAACTGACCAGGATTTATTTTGTTTATGTTTCTTTTTGGCTTTGCTGTGTTTTTGTCACTGTACATAGAGAAATAAACCGCACCTTTTGATTTTGAAAACCACAACCTCCGTCTGCTGGCCCTGTTTTTGTGTGGGGAGCCCAACCAGGGGGTCACACACACCCGCTACCGAGTTAACCCCCTCACAATAAATATATATATATATATATATATATATATATATATATATATATATACACTGTATTCAGTTTAGCTAGATCCGTTCCTGTTATTCTCTTCCTAATATACTGACAGGCAGGCAGTTGATTGTGGTAGCTGCAGTATTTTCAGTCAGTGTACTGTATTCTGTGTACAGTGTGCAACTAAAGCTAACTGCAAACTATTCCTGGTGTTCTCTTCCTAATATACTGACAGGCAGGCAGCTGCAGTATTTTCAGTTAGTGTACTTTATCCTGTGCACAGTGTGCAACTAAAGCTAACTGCAGACAATTGCTGGTATTCTCTTCCTAATAATACCACAGGCAGGCAGGCAGCTGCAGTATTTTCAGTCAGGTACTGTATCCTGTGCACAGTGTGCAACTAAAGCTAACTGCTGACAATTGCTGGTGTTCTCTTCCTGATAATACCACAGGCAGGCAGGCAGGCAGCTGCAGTATTTTCAGTCAGCTTTAGTTGCACACTGTGCACAGGATAAAGTACACTGACTGAAAATACTGCAGCTGCCTGCCTGCCTGCCTGTGGTATTATTAGGAAGAGAACACCAGCAATTGTCTGCAGTTAGCTTTAGTTGCACACTGTGCACAGGATAAAGTACACTAACTGCAGACAATTGCTGGTGTTCTCTTCCTAATAATACCACAGGCAGGCAGCTGCAGTATTTTCAGTCAGTGTACTTTATCCTGTGCACAGTGTGCAACTAAAGCTAACTGCAGACAATTTCTGGTGTTCTCTTCCTAATAATACCACAGGCAGGGAGGCAGGCAGCTGCAGTATTTTCAGTCAGTGTACTTTATCCTGTGCACAGTGTGCAACTAAAGCTAACTGCAGACAATTGCTAGTGCTCTCTTCCTAATAATACCACAGGCAGGCAGCTGCAGTATTTTCAGTCAGTGTACTGTATCCTGTGCACAGTGTGAAACTAAAGTTAACTGCAGACAATTGCTGGTGTTCTCTTCCTAATAATACCACAGGCAGGCAGCTGCAGTATTTTCAGTCAGTGTACTGTATCCTGTGCACAGTGTGCAACTAAAGCTAACTGCAGACACTTGCTGGTGTTCTCTTCCTAATAATACCACAGGCAGGCAGGCAGCTGCAGTATTTTCAGTCAGTATACTGTATCCTGTGCACAGTGTGCCACTAAAGCTAACTGCAGACAATTGCTGGTGTTTTCTTCCTAATAATACCACAGGCAGGCAGGCGGCTGCAGTATTTTCAGTCAGTGTACTTTATCCTGTGCACAGTGTGCAACTAAAGCTAACTGCAGACGATTTCTGGTGTTCTCTTCCTAATAATACCACAGGCAGGCAGCTGCAGTATTTTCAGTCAGTGTACTTTATCCTGTGCACAGTGTTCAACTAAAGCTAACTGCAGACAATTGCTGGTGTTCTCTTCCTAATAATACCACAGGCAGGCAGCTGCAGTATTTTCAGTCAGTGTACTTTATCCTGTGCACAGTGTGCAACTAAAGCTAACTGCAGACAATTGCTGGTGTTCTCTTCCTAATAATACCACAGGCAGGCAGCTGCAGTATTTTCACTCAGTGTACTTTATCCTGTGCACAGTGTGAAACTAAAGCTCACTGCAGACAATTGCTGGTGTTCTCTTCCTAATAATACCACAGGCAGGCAGCTGCAGTATTTTCAGTCAGTGTACTTGTAACGGCACCCCAATCTCAAGGGGTATTAACGCCGTTTACGATGTTCCCTCTCCTAGACACACATCCACTCGCTACCGATATCCACAGCTAAACGACCCTTTCCTATAGGAGCCGACCCCTCTGGAAGAAGACGAGACGCACTCTGTCTCTTCTGTAGTAGGAATGAATTTATTATCGAGAAACATTGTAACTTTATACACAATTCAAGGCACATGATTTAACATGAACAAGGGCCCAGCTCCACCCACACATCCCAAGACTCAACACCTCATCCTGACGTCTGCTAGGCTTCAAAAGATCCCAACACAATAGAATATACGATCTCCAATACACATCTTCCCACAAAGGGTTGGCAGCCAGTCTGTCTGGCGACAACAGGTTCTAAACCCTTTACATCTTAAATCCCTTTGTATTGTAAATCCCAGTCTGCCTTTACAATACACACAAGTATGTGTCTAACCATCATGAAGGCGTCACTTTTTAATTAACCTGTTGAGGTCATAATCAAACAGTAGAGAGTTCCTTGCAGGTATTCCTGGGGAATATGGTGGATGAATATTACAGACCCCATCTAGATAAAATGTATGTACAGCATTGAATATGGCCATCATAGACCATATTGGGGGTTTCTTTTATTCACCCTGTGTCCAAAGTGACCCCACTGTCACAGTACTGTATCCTGTGCACAGTGTGCAACTAAAGCTAACTGCAGACAATTGCTGGTGTTCTCTTCCTGATAATACCACAGGCAGGCAGGCAGCTGCAGTATTTTCAGTCAGTGTACTGTATCCTGTGCACAGTGTGCAACTAAAGCTAACTGCAGACAATTTCTGGTGTTCTCTTCCTAATAATACCACAGGCAGGCAGCTGCAGTATTTTCAGTCAGTGTACTGTATCCTGTGCACAGTGTGCAACTAAAGCTAACTGCAGACAATTTCTGGTGTTCTCTTCCTAATAATACCACAGGCAGGCAGCTGCAGTATTTTCAGTCAGTGTACTGTATCCTGTGCACAGTGTGCAACTAAAGCTAACTGCAGACAATTGCTGGTGTTCTCTTCCTGATAATACCACAGGCAGGCAGGCAGCTGCAGTATTTTCAGTCAGTGTACTGTATCCTGTGCACAGTGTGCAACTAAAGCTAACTGCAGACAATTTCTGGTGTTCTCTTCCTAATAATACCACAGGCAGGCAGCTGCAGTATTTTCAGTCAGTGTACTGTATACCCGCCACAGTGTGCAGCTAAAGCTGACTGCAGACAATTCCATGTGTACCTACCTATTCCAATACATCAAATAAAGTATGTCTGGAAGGCCAACAAGGAGAGGCAGACACACACAGGCCAATAAAAGAGGGAAAGCAGGCTCTGTGTCTAGAGGCAACAGTGCTGGTCGTGGACACTGTGCATCCTCATCAGCACGTGGCCTTGGGGCACGCTTGTCCTTTTTTTGGCAGCTGGCCATGTTGAGCTGCAACATGCTGAAGAGTTGGTAGAGTGGATGACCAAGCCATCCTCATCCTCCTCATCCTCTCTCAACCAGCCTCAGGGTACTTTGTCAGCCAAAGCGGCCTCTTCCCACGGCTCAATGGCATCAGTCACTACTTCCCTAGCCCCACCATGTCCTCCTGTCCTTTTTTAACAAAGATAAACTAAATGGAAACATCTAGCAATACCAAATTATGTGTCATGTACAAAGGCAGAAATTCTAGGAATAAAAGAGAACCATTTGGGCTGAATAGGAAATGTACATATATATATATATATATATAATACAGAATCAAAAGTAGTTAATTCCTGAACTTAAAGATGTAGAAAACATATTCAGAAATTGTCAGGAATGGAATGCGAATTGTAAAAATTTATTTTGGATAAAACTGAAGCTAAAAACAAAATTATATTTTGTAAACTCTTTATTTTTATACTGTATATCGCGGAAAAACAGACAATACATTTCATTCAGGTACTAGGTAGGTTACAGTTACGATGACAAGTGGAGATATATAACAGATTGGATATAGTATTTATATACTGTTAACGTCAACTGAAGAATGCAAATTTAACACCAACTGGAACTGCCAAGAGATATGTTCCAACATTGTAACTCTTAAACTATATTTGAGTAACCTGGTATTGCAAGTTGTTGCATTTAAGGAATGCATTTAAGGAATGGGTCTATATTCCAATTTCTTTTTATTCAGAATTAGTTTCACAAGAAGAAAAAAAAAAACAGAATAGGATAAGTGTGGTCAAAACAAAATTATATTAAATTGAATACCAAAAAAATGTATATTTGAAAAAAAACAAAAAAACGATAGCAGCCCTAACAAGATAAATTAGGAGATATGATAATCGAGAACAAGGATAAAATAAAAGATATTTTAAATACTTTTTTTTTTTTTTTTCAAAGGATTTACAATTGACAGGTAATATTGTGGAGGGACAAAGAAATTAAATTTTTTTAAACTTTACTCACCTCACACAAGAAGAGGTGAAGTTATGTCTAAACAAATAATAAATAAATGATAGGATCAATGAGCAAATGGGCCAGATGATATTTATCAATGTGTACTCGATAAAGTTTAATTTGGTGATTTTAAAAACACAATTTCTTGTTTTTTTTTCCTTTGTACTAAGCAGTAAGAAGGCCACAGTATTTAAAAAAATAAATTAAAAAAAATAAGAAAAAAATTAAGTCTGGCCAGAAAACTTCCAATAAGAGAGATTCACCACATCCTGCTCAGAATTTAGGATATGAGAACCATTGGGGGCAGCACCACTGACACACAACCAGTTGTACATGCACTATTTTCTCTTCATACCCTATTATATTTGTGGCTGAGATCAGGGGAGGGAGAGAGCACTGCACATACAGTATGCCATTGTATGTCAGAGGGAGAGTTCTTGTTCCTTTTGCTCAGTGGTTCTCAGGTCCCAGAATCCGCAGGACCCATGGGATCTCTCTCAATTAAAGTTTTCTAGCTAAACTTAAAAAAAAGCCCCCCTTGTGACCTGCTGGAATATTATTTAATATAAGCTCATTTAAATTGTCCAATGTCTCTTTATCAATCAGGGCTTCACTATATGTTTCCCAAAGGATATAAGGACACATTCTTCTTGAAAGTCCTTTTCCATGGTTGATGGAATTGATCTACGCCAGTCTCTGTTGGCCAAAATAGCCCAGCACATTTCCTTTAGCTTCTTGTTGTAAATGTATTTTCTCCAATGAACCATATTGTATTACTGTAAGGTAAATTTTAATGCAAAGGAGAACTAACCCTTTAAACACTCTTTACCTGTGTCAGAGACCAGCATATAGTTAATTTCAGCGACTAACATGATAATTATTTTGGGGGAAATATATTTTAAATCTTGGTTTAAGTAATGGAGCTAGTGTGATATATTGGACACTGTTCCTTGTATTCATGAAAGGACCCAGGGGTACAGGGGTCATGGGGTGACCAGTGTGCAGCCACACTGTATGTCTGGATAGGAGGGCAGCAGGGGCGGTGGGATGTTGAAGAACTGATTCCTCCATGTAGCCGCTGAATGCCTGCTTATCCTCTCCCTTAGTGGCTGCAGGAGGGAAATGGAGGGCATCAGCTCCTATACATGCCACTCCCTCCACCTCCCTATCCCTGTCCTGCTGCCCCTGTGTGCTTCCCTGGCCCCCCTCCCTCGCAGTGCTGTCGGTTTTCCCCCTTCCACCTCCCGCTGGCTGCTGCAGAGGATGTGTCAGGATGGGCCATCATTTACTGGCCCCTTCCTTGTCTTAATTAATAGAGTCAGTAATTGGTACTGATCACTGACTCTGTTGTTTTTTTTAAATTAATTTAAAGCTGGGGCATAGTAAACTTTGTTTACTATGCCTCAGTTAATAAATGAATGGGCAGCTATGTACAGAGCTATTCCTGTTCATCATTCTGTGCTGAGACTGCAGAGAAAGGGACTGATAAATCTGCGATCAGCCCCTTTCTGTGTCTCAAATATGAGACATCAGGGGTCTGTTTAAACCACTTAAATTTTGCCAAAGCCCCTCAATGGGGTTCCTAACAAATAAGTAAAAAATACTAAAAAATAAACTACTGACATCAGTGGCAGAACTACCAGGGTTGCAAAGGTCACACTTACGACTGGGCTCTGGTGTTGGACCCTAAGACGGCAGAAAGGTGGCCCGCTGTGGGACCGTAATAAAGGGTCCCATGGGTTCAGTGGGAAGGGCCCCGGTTAGGTGCCAGGGGGGCCCTTCATGGTTTCTTGCACCGGAGCCCTAATGGTTCTAGTTACGCCTATGAAAGGGCCCATGCATGTATATGAATAAGGAACTCTGCAACCCCATGTGGTTCTCAAGCTTTTTTTACAGGTACATTTATACATAAAACTGGAGAAAAGAAAAAGTGGAGGAGATCTCAACAGCAGGTACTTTGTTTTAAATGCTCCTACCAGTTTCAGAAAAATGACAATGTGAATCTATCTGAGCAACATGATGACTTTCTTCCAGGGTTCATTCACAACCCACAATGCGCTTTAATATAAGAGAATTGTGGATTCCCATCACATCCGCTTTTTCTTTGATGGCGTTCAAGAAAGTGTTACAAGATCTTCAGCTCTGTGCCAAGACAGCCACTGCTTGATGGCTAGATGAGTTGTAAATCAGGAAAGAAAATATTCAACTGAAAGCGAGTACAGTGTGTCAATGTGAATGGGGGGCAGGGTAAAGGATAGCTTGACGTCTTGAATATACACATAAAGTAAAAGTTTGTGGCCTTGCCAGCACTGTTCTCAAAGGGCCTGCATTAGTAATAGGTCAGAGAGGCAACATTCTGCAAAGCTCTCTAAAAGAAAAATGACTTGTGGGGTAATCAGTGTGTTTCACTTGCAGACAATATATCTTATTTTAGGGCACAACTCCAAGAAGAGAGGCAGCCAGAAAGCGCTAACAGGACCCACGTAGTTAACCCTGTCCTCACTTTAAAGGCCATTTTGCTGTAGCATTATCTTTATAAAACTGCAATTATACATATGTATGTTGAAGGATTACCATATTTTAATAGAACATAATCAGGCATATCTAGCACAAGTGTCAGTATAAAGAAGTACCTTTCAGTAGAAGTAGAAGGTCCGGGTTTTTGTACAGCCTAGCAGCATGTAAAGGGTCAGCTCAATGTTTACATCAGGAGGGAGGAGCTGGAAACAAAGTCATAGACTTTGTCAGGTTGGTTAATGGTACATAAGGGCAGGGCTTTTTTTCAGCGGGGAACGCAGATCTGGCACCTCCAGCACTGAATGGCAAGGGGTGCTGATGTGTGCTGGAGGGTTTATTGATGCCGGTGCTGGGGGATCTATTGCCGCTGGGGGGGGTGTAGTGTTGCTGGTGGGGTATCTATTTTTGCTGATGAAGGGGGGTCTTATGTTGCTGGTAGGTCAAATGTTGCTGGGTGGGATGTTCTGTTGAAGGAGAGGTCTATTGCGGCTGGCTGCTGGGAGATCTCTTGTTGCTGCTGGAGGTCTATTGTTATGGGGGGATTTATTGTTTTATGGGGTGTCTATTGTTGTGGGGTGATCGATTGTTGTGAGGGGATCTATTGTTGATGGGGGTCTATTGTTGCTGGCTGCAGGGGATCTATTTCACTGCATTTCTTGTGATCATGAACAAATTAAATACAAATTACTTAGCACCACAAAATTATACTTGGTTCTGTATTCTCTAAAAGGAACGGTGCTCGGAGGTGGGTAGGGGGCGGAAACAAGGGTTGACTCAGAAAGGGAGAGTTCATGCACCTATTCTCTGAGAAAAAAAGCCCTGCATAAGGGTCAGATTGCCATAGACTCCTCTCCCCTGGGTTCCTCTAGAGCAGTGGTTCTCAACCTGGGGTCGGGACCCCCTCGGGAGTCGAATAACGATTTTCTAGGGGTCCCCGAATCCTGGGCTGTTCCTGAAGCCTGCATCGCTCTCCCCAGTAGGGCTGTCCCTAGAGCCCGCGGCTGCCCACTCAACCTCTTCACAGCCGCTCATTCAGTTCATGGCATGGCTGGGGGGGCAGAGACTAGATGTCATTTGTCTGGTGAGGAATGTGAAGTGGGAGGGGCTGGAGGAGACCCTATCTCCTGATTTTCGGCATAGGTGTCACTTCTGCGAGACACCACAATGTTGGAGACACAGTGAATCTGGAGACAGAGTGAGTAACACTACCTGTGATTTGAGTTGCCATTAAAAGTCCCCACTACAGTTCTCAGATCAGCAGATGACCTTGATCAAGAGCACCTAAGTTGGCTGATCAGAACTTCCCCCAGCATTGCCACTGATCCCACCCCCCACCAGCTCTGCCACTGATTCCATTCCCCCCACCCCTCTACCAAGGAGTAAGAGAAGGAATATAGAGAAATACATGGAAGGGAGGGAAAAGAGGGGGAGGATCAAAGAAAAGGGGAGAGAAAGAATAATGCCGTGTACACACAATCGGTTTTACAGATGAAAACAGTCTGATGGACTTTTCTCATCGGACAAACCGATCGTGTATGGGCCCCATCGGTCTTTTTTCCATTGGTGAAACAAAATAGAACATGTTTTAACTTAACCGATGGGAAAAAAAACGATAGCAAATTCCGATCATCTGTGTGGAACTCCCTCGGACAAAAAACCCCACGCATGCTCAGAATCAAGTCGACGCATGCTCAGAAGCATTGAACTTAATTTTTCTCGGCTTGTCAGGGTGTTTTACGTCACGGTGTTTGGGACGGTCGAATTTTTGACTGATGGTGTGTAGGCAAGACTGATGGAAGTCAGCTTCATCGGATTTCCGATGAAAAAATCCATCGGATTAGAATCCATAGGAAATCCGATCGTGTGTACAGGGCTTAAGAGAACAAGAAAGACGGCTATATAGAGGGATGGGGGAAAAAAAACAAAAAATTAGGATAGAGAAAGATAAATGGGAAAGAAAGGAGAACAAAGAGAAAGTGTGGTACATCCTAAAATGTACCATAAGGGGTTTTAATACTGTACAAGTGGAAGGGACTCTGGGAGCGCTAAATGTCCTTGGGTTAGGGGCGCAAATTACTTGCCTTGCCTTGGGTGCTGACAACCCACGCTATGAAAATCATTTTACTGTTGGGGGTCCCCACAACTTAGGAAATCTTATCAAGGTGTCACGGCACTAGGAAGGTTGAGAACCACTGCTCTAGGGTATACTGACCACAGTAACCATGGATGTAAAAATGACTGGTGCAACAAATGGGATTTTCTGCTTAATGCAAGTTATTCATATTTACTCTAACAGCGCCTAATACTTACCATTCCTTCAGTGCCCTGTGGCCTCATTCAAAGAGGAAAAGAGAATTACCTGGTACTTAGGCAGGTGGTAGAAAATAAATTTTGAAGCAGAGATTGCCAGCTAGCAATTTAATCTCTAGAGTTGCTGGCAATAGTGCTACTACATTGGGTTGTCCTCTGCTACAAATCACTCCCCTTCAACAATTTTGTGGTCAGTCAGTCAGCCCTGCACTTATCCCATTGATGGCACGGGCAGCGCTTTGCTCCAGGCGACGGACGGTGGCTTCTCCCTCCTTCTCCTAGGCCAATAGGATCACTTCTCCTTTCGGCCAATAAGGAAACGGGTCTCAAGACACGCTACCTGATTGGCCGGTAGGAGAATCAGTGTGACAATAGTGAATATTTAGGCTGTTGGAGACTCTTGAAGGTAGCCCCCTAGGCTGGGGGAGGGGTGGCTTAGGTCTGGGAGCTCGGGTGCAGAAGAGACCCTCTTCATGACACACAGAGGTGTCCTGGCCAGTGGCACGGGAGCAGGTGTTAGGTCAGCAGTGTGACAGACCTAACCAAGATAGGGGGTTCTGGAGAGGACTAGGAGCAAGCCTCTTACCCACTGAATTTGGCCCAGGGAGAGAACAGATCATTCTCTAATGATGGACCACCACTTAATGGACACTGAGAATGTGGTAGATTACTTCAGATGGACAGTAATATTTATCCACAATATCTCCCAGGAAATCTATAAAGACTATTTATGGTTTGTTTGATTCTGAGCTATACATGTTAATTGAAAGAGCTGGTCACATTGGCCTCTGAAACTGTAAAGGAGCCGAACAGTCTGCTACCGGGGTCTCCTGCTATTTTCTATAGGTGTCCTGTGTTTATACTTATGTTAATGTATATTGTACCTTCTGAGCTTGAAGCTGGCAAGTCTGACCTGCAATGAGAGATCTGAGTCATCCAGGTGTCTAATTAACGTAATGTTTATAGCATGTCAGTTATTGTAATTATGTTTCTGGTTTCATTTTTTATTCTTAGCGTAATATGATCAGAAGGGGGATGTCCTCTTGAAAAGTATGTGTCTGAGTTTCAAATAAAGGGTTCCAGCTTCGAAGCCAAACGAGTCCTGCCTAGTTCTTGGTTGCAATATGCAGCTATATCTGATTACTATCTTTAGACTGGAGGAAGCACTCAAGCAGAGTGTGGGACGTTCCGTTACAAGCAGGAGGAGAACACTGCCGGGAAAATCCCCAGGGAGGAAGACAGCCAGGTGGGCTGGTGAGTGTTACAGTTGGGAAGGACCGAGAGGCAGCCTTAGAGGACTGGGTGAGAGCAGTCTGAGATGGATGCAGAGTCAGTCTGGGGGGACTGTGGAAGTTTAGTCTGGTGGGCTGGCAGTGCCTGAAGAGGTGGTGCTGAGATCAGTAGCCACATAAAGACAGCTGGGCACTAAGACATTGCTACACTATCAAAGGGGCCCACGGTCCCTGCCTGTAAAGGGCATAAGCTACTAAACTGACTGGGCCTCGTAGTCAGATAACCTTACAGTGTGCCAACCAGTCCTGGGAGTTGTAGTGCTTCAAGCAAGTGTTGTGCTGAAGGAAGTACGGGAGTGTAAAAAAAACCTGTACAGAAGATGCTGTCCCTGAAATGTTCTACTGAAGTCAAGGGGGCTGTGAAAATGCTGTGTGCAAGGCTGTGCAGAGAGGGGGATCCCTTTACACTTGCAGCTCCTTAGGGGGTGCGCTACATACAATAGGTGCCGCCGATATTGTGTTTCTATCGCGCTCACATCGCCGAGATTCTCGGCAACAGGAGTGCCGAGATGTCAGCAGCAGGGTGGCGACACGTGTCGCGCTCGCTGCAATGGCGAGGAGACGCGACACTGTATTGAGCGGGGATCCGACGCGGATTCCCGCCAATACCAGGCACTGCGTTTGGTATGAATCCTGAGCGGGAACTCCACGCCAATTTTTAAAGAAAAAACCGGCGTGGGTTCCCCCTCCAGGAGCATACCAGGCCCTTGGGTCTGGTCTGGATTTGAAAGAGAACCCTACGCCGAAAAAACGGCGTGGGAGTCCCCCTCATGATCCAAACCAGACCCTTATCCGATCACGCAACCTGGCAGGCCGCAGGGGAAGAGGGGGGGGACGAGAGCGGCCCCCCCTCCCTCCTGAACCGTACCAGGCCACATGCCCTCAACATGGGGGGGTTTGGTGCTCTGGGGCAGGGGGGCGACCTGTGGCCCCCCCACCCCAGAGCACCCTGCCCCCATGTTGATGAGGACAGGGTCTCTTCCCGACAACCCTGGCCGTTGGTTGTCGGGGGGCTTATCGGAATCCGGGAGCCCCCTTTAATAAGGGGGCCCCCAGATCCCGGCCCCCCACCCTATGTGAATGAGTATGGGGTACATCGTACCCCTACCCATTCACCTGGTGGAAAATAAATGGATATAAAAACACAACACAGTTTTTAAAAGTATTTTATTGCACCGCTCCGGAGGTCTTCTTCCGACTTTGGGGGTCTCCGGTGTCGTTACCGCGTTCTCCGGTTCTTTCTTCTGCCGGGCCTCCGCTAACTTCTTTTTAGCTCTTTTGCTAGCGGAGGCCCGGTCTTCTCCGTCGCCTTCTTCTTCTCCCGCTCTCCGGTTCTTCTCCCGCTCTCCGGTTCTTCTCCCGCTCTCCGGTTCTTTCTTCCGCCGGGCCTCCGCTAACTTCTTTTTAGCTCTTTTGCTAACGGAGGCCCGGTCTTCTCCGTCGTCTCGTCCGACTCTCCATTGTCCTTCTGCCGGCCCCTCCACTAACTTCTTGGTAGCTCTTTTGCTAGTGATGGGGCCGGTCTTCTCCGTCGTCGCTGTCGGCGTCTTCTACCCTCTTCTCCTCCTCGATGTTGACTCGTCGCTTCCTCTCGCAGTAATGGTAAATCTTCGGTCCGCAGAGATTAATATAGGCTTCACATGACGTCACAGTCACATGCTCCGGGGCACATGTGCACATGACGTCACAGTCACATGCTCCAGGGCACATGTGCCCCGGAGCATGTGACTGTGACATCATGGGACCATGTGACTGTGACGTCATGTGAAGCCTATATTAATCTCTGCGGACCGAAGATTTACCATTACTGCGAGAGGAAGCGACGAGTCAACATCGAGGAGGAGAAGAGGGAAGAAGACGCCGACGGCGACGACGGAGAAGACCGGCTCCTCCACTAGCAAAAGAGCTACATGAAGTTAGTGGAGGGGACGGCAGAAGGACAACGGAGAGCCGGACGAGGCGACGGAGAAGACCGGGCCTCTGCTAGCAAAAGAGCTAAAAAGAAGTTAGCGGAGGCCCGGCGGAAGAAAGAACCGGAGAGCGGGAGAAGAACCGGAGAGCGGGAGAAGAACCGGAGAGCGGGAGAAGAAGAAGAAGACGACGGCGGAGGCCCGGCAGAAGAAAGAACCGGAGAACGCGGCAACGACACCGGAGACCCCCGAAGTCGGAAGAAGACCTCCGGAGCGGTGCAATAAAATACTTCTAAAAACTGTGTTGTGTTTTTATTTCCATTTATTTTCCACCAGGTGAATAGGTAGGGGTATGATGTACCCCATACTCATTCACATAGGGTGGGGGGGCCGGGATCTGGGGGCCCCCTTATTAAAGGGGGCTCCCGGATTCCGATAAGCCCCCCCGCCCGCAGACCCCGACAACCAACGGCCAGGGTTGTTGGGAAGAGGCTCTGTCCTCATCAACATGGGGGCAGGGTGCTCTGGGGTGGGGGGGCTGCAGGTCGCCCCCTGCCCCAGAGCACCAAACCCCCCCCATGTTGAGGGAATGTGGCCTGGTACGGTTCAGGAGGGAGGGGGGGCCGCTCTCATCCCCCCCTCTTCCCCTGTGGCCTGCCAGATTGCGTGCTCGGATAAGGGTCTGGTTTGGATCCTGAGGGGGACCCCCACGCCGTTTTTTCGGCGTAGGGTTCCCCTTCAAATCCAGACCAGACCCAAGGGCCTGGTATGCTCCTGGAGGGGGAACCCACGCCGTTTTTTTCTTTAAAAATTGGCGTGGAGTTCCCACTCAGGATTCATACCAAACGCAGTGCCTGGTATTGGCGGGAATCCGCGTCGGATCCCCGCCTATCTGCAATGCGTGTCGCTCATTGTGAAAGGAACATTTTTTCCTTTCCTGATGACGAGACAGCTCGGCGCTGGCTCTCGCGACGGAGCTCATAGGGTGTCAATATCGCCGCTAGAAGCGGCGAGATTGACACAATATCGGTGGCACCTAATGTACGTCTACATAAGGGAGGCTTTTACAGATCTAAAACATGTTAAATGTACAAATAATCATATGGGAAGATTGTTGTTGTAATAAAAAGTCTAGCAACAGGGTCACTTTAACACCTTCCAAATTGCACTAGTCGTTTAATCGCTGTTATAATTAAATATGGAAAACACTGGCATTCCATGAAGCCTATTGGTCCTTTAAAGGGCCCATGTTGCATTACTCCCTCCAGCTGCCTTCATAATTAATGCTGGGATGGAGTGACCTATTAAGTGATAGAGTGAAATATTACCGAGTCAAAGCGCGGTATGGTGCATGATAAATATGTGAAGCAGGGACGACTGGCTGGGCGGAGGGATGGATTTGGTCAGAAGCCGGAATTGATTGTGCAGTCAGGTGGGAAAATGAAAAGTGTGAAAAAACCCGGACAATTAGTGCATGACCTGCTATGCCGAGGTCTCACGGAGAGAAAAGTCAGAGGATCACTGAGCCCCAACCATCAGCAAACAAGCCAAGCAGGCGAGAGAGAATGGAAACAGGGGGTTGGCAGGCAGCTCAGTACTTTCTGTTACTGACGGCTTTTATCATCTAGCTTTTTTTTAGCAGGGAATAAGTTAATAAAATGATAGAGCAGATGTCTCTTCGAGTGAAGTAAACAGCATTCTGCAGGTTTCTCAACTAGATGAAAGGAAAATGAAGTGAGAATTTTTTTTTTATTTGTCTCTCACAAATCATTTTATCAATCTTGTATATGAAATCAGGGGTTACCTGGGGTTGCATTTGCTATAAAACAAAAAACAGAAGGATGTCAACAACAGGGAGGTGGACAGAAACTAAACATAAAATTGTCCTACTACCCACCTTCATCTGACCTTAGATAAACACATTTTGGCAAATCCTGAAATATAAACAAGAAAGGAATATGTGAGCAGTCACAAGACACCCTGCAGCTCAAAAAACATTAAAGAGTATGTAGACCCAACTAATTTATATTCCTGATATGTGCCTGCTGTACTTGTATAAAAAAGTATCCTGTTTTCTTTGTATTGCTTCCTTTTAACTCGTACACACAACCGGTATTTCCCGGCAGGGATTCCTCTTAAGCCTGCCTTGCATACACACGGTCACACAAAAGACCGCTGAACTTTTGAATGCCAAGAACGTGGTGACGTCAAAGACTACGACGAGCCTACAAAATGACGTTCTATGCTTTCTGCGCATGCGTCAAATTGTTTAGGAGCATGTGCGTTTTTTTCCCCTTGGGAAAGCATACAGATGACCGGTTTTCTCGGCAGGATTTTTTTCTGACGAGAAAAAAGAGAGCTGGTTCTCTTTTTTTTCCCCGCAGTTTTCCTGTCAGGAAAACTGCGATGGAGCATACACACAGCCGTTTTTCCCGGCCAAAAGCTGTCATGGCAGTTTTTCCGACGGGAAAACTGGTCGTGTGTATGAGGCATGAGTGTGAAATCCCTGGTGATCCTGCTCTCCTATTAAAAAAATACCACACTAGGCATGAAAGCAAACCCTGGTCAGTTCTCTAGCTGTGCTGAGAACTCAGTGTGCTCTCCTCCAATGATCAGAGTTATCCTGAAACTCTCTCCTCTTGCTCAGCCATGTACTGGAAAGTTCAGTGTCCTGCTGTTGCTCCTCCCCCAGCTCTCAGTTCTTAGAGGGTATGTGATCATTTATAAAAAAAACAGGGACAAAATGTGTATATATATATATATATATATATATGTAGCAGGGGTTTCCTTTAAGGCCTCAGAGACTACTGTACCCATAACCCCACTGGGCACCCAGGGTGCATTGCCCCGCGCAAAGACTGCTGGGGTGGACTTTATAAGGAAAAGGCGGAGCCGGCTTCAGTCTCTTTGGACATCACCCGCCCAGCAAGAGGAACTCCTTTCCGAGCCTGGGGTGCTACAAGGCCTGAAGCCTGGGCCTTTCTCCAAAGAGCCTTCCGCTCTCACCGAGGAACCTGAGGGACGTTTCTGCATACCGTTGCCGCATCTCTCCCCGGAGGACCGAAGACTGGGATGTCGTGAGACCTGTGTACCAAGACACAGCAGCGGAAGATACGGACACAGACTGGTCTGGTTGGGTGAGAGAGCACCTGCTCAGAGAACTACATAGGATCTCTAGGCCCCATAACTGTTACCCGGAGCTTTCATTAGTGTTGTGCTGCGCACCAGAGGGACAGTGCATCGGAGCAGCTTTAGAGATTTCCTTTATTCACCAAGTTATCAAAAACCCCTTTTACCCTGTGGATTACAGTTGTTTCTTTAGCAAGTGCACCACCGTTTTTCTATGCGAAGAATTTCTCCTACAGAACTCCTACACTGAATCAGTCAGGCCTTACTTAGCGTAGACATTGCTGGGTGCCATTTTTGCCATGAGGGAGAATAGTTAGATTTATGCACCATACTGTACTGTATATCTGTCTGTTTGCTGAGATACTCTTTTATTGCAGGGCTCTGCACATGATATGTAAACAGTTGATTATATGCTTACCCAACCATCTGAGTAAAAGTGCAAGGGTTAAGTATACTGGTGTTGTGTCATTTACTTTGCAGAGGGGACGTGTAAGGAGAGTTAAACTATATTGCTGTGTGTGTTCTATTATAGGATTGTGTCTCCGTGAGTTGCAGGTTACACAATCCTACCATCCCCTACTAGCTGTGCCAGGGAAGGTTAGAGCCAACTGCCGGGGGTTGACAGGGTGCATTACAGGGGCCCAAAAGAATTATACCAGCAGCTCTCTTAACTGGGTGTATCGCTATATATATATATTTATATCTAGGCACAAATGTTTTGCCTTTCATTTCTACTTTAAACTAAATGGTTTGTTTTACAAGGTGAGAGTTTAATAATGAATACATAGCCGTGCTGTGTAATGGGGCCACACATCTGCTCTTTAATCCACCCCTTTTCAAGCATTGGGTGACTTCTATGATTTGGTGGAATACTATCAGCATGAGGCCCCCAGGGTTCCCAAGTATTCCTTTCTTAGGGGATGACTGCAAGGCCACCCAGCTTGGCCCAACCAGTACTTCCTGTAGCTGGAGCCAGCATTGGACCCTGTAATGTTCCCATGGACACAAGTCTGTTTCCATGAGGCATCCCCATATAAATGTAGCACCCCTCCTACACGAGAGAGGGCTCACCTCTAGCAGGGAAAAAGCAAGCATTTATCTAGCATTTAGATTTGTGGCCACAATAGAGAGTGATACATGACAAAGAAGGGTGGCAGTCACTGTCTTGCTCAAGCTCACAGGGAGAGAGGTTTAGGGTTAGTAGTCAAAAAGGGAAAAATGGGGAAGCACTCGCAGTGCCACATCCGTGAAATTGTGTAGAAATGGTGGGGATAACTCAAAAGAGAGACACCCAAAAAGGTCGGACTTTGGAGGCACAAGACATGGTAGGTAGTCAAAATATGTAAAAATATATATTTATTATAGAAAGACAACACAGAGATTACAAAAATGCAAAAGAGAGTTAAAATATTGTCACAAGATGGAAAAATTTGGTCCCTTTGCGTCAACGCGTTTCGCCGTGAGGCTTCTTCAGGACAGCTTGGGGATAGCAAGGAGAAAACAGGGCTTGCTATCTTGGGACTGACAGGAGATCTATTAGCCCTTATTAAAAAGAGGTGCAATATTGCACAGATCCAATACAAAGGATTCAGGTCATTCACATCTCAATAGTGTCAAAATAAGGTGTATGGTACTTCCTATAATGAAAGAGAGCTATACACAGGCCTGGTTACCTATCAGAGGGAAGGATTCCAATCCATTAAAAGCCTTGCAACGTGCCCCATTGGCACCTAGGTTCTAGTTGTTACTAGGCCGGGAAGTTCGGGACTTGAAGATTCTGTGGAAGAGGATCTCCTGATCATATCCCAGGGAAATCACAAGTAGCTGTTTCGTGCTCCACACCGTCTGCTATGACTATTCATTACGGGACTATCCGGGTGAGCAAAAACCCACTCAGGCCTGAGTGGCGACGAGAGTGTTCTTCAGGGTGTTTTGCGTGCCTGAACCTTACCCTACTCTATTCCTTCTACTCTCTCTTCTTCCCAGTTCCACCTCAAGCAAAGAATAAAACCTAACTGCTTAGGTTTTTACTCATGTGTGGACATTGGTTTTGTTCAAGTGAAAGACTTACTACCTCAGAGAATGGAGGCCGGGGGTTCCATTTGTGATGGGTAACTGGCTGCAAGGCCCAAAAAAATCTAACACCGCTCGCCTCTCCCTATCTGGAGTTGGACAACGGGCAGGTAGCAGGTGTGCCTTACTGCTAAAAATGGATGTAGCGGAAGGGTCTGTGTGCTACATCTGTGTTAGGCCTAAAGGGCTCAGGTCTATACAACACAAACTTCGAGCATGTCTTCTCCAGGCCAAGCTCTGGGGGAGAGAGAGCTCACCAAGCCACTCTCTGAGCTTTTTTATAACCTCTCCCAGAATGCACCAGTGTAAGAAGACCACTAGTGGGAGCCAAAAGGGAAATAGGGGCGGGGGGGAGATTTTCTAAAGCTGGAGCACTCAGAATCTGGTGCAGTAGTGCATGGTAGCCAATCAGCTTCTAACTTCTAACCTCTAGTTTGTTCAATTAAGCTTTGACAATAAAATCTGGAATCTGATTGGTTTCTATGCAGAGCTGTGCCAGATTTTGCACTCTCCATTTTAGTAAATCTCCCCCTAAGGCTCAATAGCAAAAGACTTGCCGAGCCCAATAACTATAGCCCTAAGCGTCAGTGACACCTAGTGATGACAGCGGGTACTGCAGCAGCTCTGAAACATAAGAGAGAAACCCATTGAGTAGCTAATCATTGTCCGAGGTTAGTTACCACCCAAGAAAGATAAATTTAGATACCCACTATAGAAGAGGGTGGCTACTTAAGTTAGAAGAAGGAAGCAGTGCGCACACCAAGTTATTTTTGTGCAAGTTTAATTAGTGAGCCTCTTGGTTGGCTTTAATGTAAACATGCTGCACCTATGCTTTCATGAGCAGCCCAATATTCTGTGCTAAGAACATGCTCACTGCTCACTTTCAGAAAAGTGACTGAGCTGTCAAAGACAACTCCTGGTCTCTAGAAATGTCTGGGAACCAACAGGACAGGCTACCGATCATGTGACCGCTCTGACAGCCAATCACGTTGGTCACATAATTGGGCAGTCCTTCCTACCCCCTGAGTATTAAAGCCCTGGTTAAGGGACACCAGAGTTGGGCAGAAAGGAGTTAAAAGGTTCAACATAAAAGTTTAGCCACCCATGGGGGCTTATAGAATGCAACAGTTCAGGCGTAAGGAGAGAGAGAGAGAGATGAGAAACAAGAGACCTGCTACCTGACAAGGATAAGTGTCTGTGGTCCCAACATACCCCTGAGGGATGTTAAAGGAAGGGCTGCTTTTATGGGGCGGTCCGTCCATTAAGGGAGCATGGGCGCCGACCCCCTATCCATGCGTCCGGCCACTTGAAACTTCAGCTCAATCTTTTTAATCAGTTGCAAGAACAGTTTTTTCTTTTTGTTTTAAATGTTTTACATAAATAAAGACTGATTACTTTAAGCACCCCTGTCAGTGGTAAATGGTTTGTCTCACACCTCTAACAGCTACATGTGCAGGACAGCTTGTTCTGTTGAAAAACCTTACTGGTCGGTTCAGAAGGTGAACATAAAGGAAAGAAAGACTACAAAAGAAAACATATACAGCCATCACATCTAATAACTGGTGAGCTGCAAAATAATAAATGTTTGTGTTTATTTCTGCTTTAACCCAGGTAGCTCTAGTAGCCAAGGTTCACAGTGATTCAGTAGCGATTGGGGAATCTAGTGGCCAAAGTGGGGAACTACACTAGGTGCCTCAACCTACATCTGTATTCATTTGTGTCTTTTATAACTGTTTGGAGTTCAGCTTTAACATTAGGATATATTTTAGGAAATAACATAAGCTGGAGTGAAAAAAAATAGATAAAAAAAAAAAAAGGAGATTTAAATGATTTACTTGTTCTTGTCATTTAAATTGTATTTTAGGGTGTTGTGCACTGTTTGTAAAATGCATTGCTTATATGCTGCATGCTACAATAAAGGAGACATTTATTACACCTATGAGTGTTGTAAATGTAACCTGTTTTGGCTGCAGTGATTTGTATTTTATATCTAACTGTTTAAAGCCATGATTTATGACAATCCTTGTATATCCAAGGCTTTACCACTGTATATACATTTAGCAATGGAATTGAGCAAAGAGAGGGTGAGGGACTGCAGAGATAAGTCACAAGCCTCTCTGCAGCCCAGGAAAATTGATCATGATGTAGTGTAAAATCTACTTTAAAAGAGAAGTATGGGTTTTCTTTTTTTTGCTTACATCTATTCTATGTGAGCTGCTGATATCTATAAACCCTTCCAGTCCTCTCAGAAGTGCCCCCATTCTGTTAAAATCGAGCTAAATTCATGTGGGAGGTTCTACAGTCTTTCATACAGCATCATCCCGACAATGCCCTGGATATGAAGTCTGGATCCACCCCCTTTCCTGTCATTTTGCTTGATTGATGTCGGCTCTCCTCCCCCTGCTCGTTCCTGAAACTTCACAGAGCATAGCTGCTCCCCCCTCCCTTCATAGGCCTCGTACACACGGCTGATTTTCTCGGCAAGAACCAGCAAGAAACTTGCTGGCAGAGAGGTCTTGCCGAGTAAATCGGTCGTGTGTACACGGCTATCGGGTTTCTCGTCGAGAAAACCGACAAGAAACCTCGATGAGAAAATAGAGAACCTGCTCTCTATTTTCTCGTCGAGATTCTCCTCGGCATGTTTCTCGACGAGAAAAGTGAGTGTGTGTACACTTACCTGTCCTCCCGGAAGCCCGCGCATGTTCGAAATGAATTTGACGCATGCGCGGTAGCTTCCTAGGCATACGTAGGGTATACCAAGATGGCGGCGACGGCATCGAATGTGACGAGCGCATGCTCGTCGTAGTCGATGACGTCACCGCGTACGCTCCATTCAAAGAACCGCGGGTTCTTTCAAACGAGCGTGTGTACACTCGGCCGGGACAAGTTTCTTGTCCAAGAATCTCGTCGAAAAAAACGACATGTTTTTTTCAACGAGAATCTCGGCCGTGTGTACGAGGGCTCACTCCTCTCTCCTCTCCCTCCCTCCTCCTCTGCAGCATGTTTCAATGGTCAGAAGAGTCGGCAGAGATTTCAGCACTTCAGTGAGTGTAATGTGAGAGAAGTCACTGATAGTCTTGTGTATGAGAATCTACACTATATATTTCTATCTATCAGCACAGCCACGTCTCTTAGGGGAGGGGGGACAGAGGCGTGTTGGTGGAGATGTACACACCCCCTGAGAACTTTTCAAACTGAAAATGGACCGTTTTTGCCAGCAGAAGGAAAGTTCATGTGCACATGCTGTAAAAACTAAAAGAGGTAGGAAAAAAAGATTAGCTGATATGTGACTAATGTGATATGTACTAGTTATTTAACCCATCCCATACTTCTCCTTTAAGCTTAGAGATCATATACAGGAAATGCTACTTCTGCCACTTATCAGGGCAGGACTTGTTCTTTACATAAAAACACTATTTCCTAATGCACTTTATTCATAAATATAATAAACCTATATGTATTAAAAGTAGTCCATGCAGCAGTCTTCGCCTTTTCTTCAGAATGTTGTGATTCTAGGTAATTTAATATGAGAAAAAAAAACACAAGCATTAAGGTGTTCTACCTGTATGCATTTTCTAGTGAACAAAGCCTTATGCCGTGTACAAACGTTTTACCAATGAAAACAGTCCGATAGACTTTTCTTGTCGGAGTTTTTTACGTCACCGCGTTTGGGACGGTCGGATTTTTGACTGATGGTGTGTAGGCAAGACTGATGGAAGTCAGCTTCAAAATCCATCGGATTAGAATCCATAGGAAATCCGATCGTGTGTACAGGGCTTAAATATAACAATCCTATTGGTGTTCAAGGGGGGTTATTTACGAAAGGCAAATCCACTTTGCACTACAAGTGCAAAGTGCACTTGAAATTGCACTGAAAGTGCACTGTGAAGTGCAGTCGCTGTAGATCCGAGATAAAAAGATCAAAAGTGCATTTTATATACATCTATTAAGAAAAAAAGGAAGCCCAAAGGCTAACGCTGTGCTAAAAAGTGAATAAATGACTAAATGAGATATATGAAAACAAATTAAAGCAGCCAGCACCTGTAAGTTCAGTGCAAAAAAACTTAAAACAAGATAAATTTACAAAGAGAGTGCAGCGCTAAACATGATATTAAACATGTAGATATAAATTGTGAATAATAAAATCCATTGAAAAAAATATTTGTAAATATCAAAAAAAGAAAAGAAAAAGAAAAAAAATTAAAATTGAGAAAAAGGAAAACTAAGGCAGAGTCCCATTCAAATTCTGTTCAATAAAAGTCTGTGAAGAGTTGACCTCCAAACAAAGATAAGTTGCAGGAAAAACAGTTTGTGACACCAATCTTCCCAAAAATTAAAAGTGTGTTCAGGTCGACACCCAAGTGTAAGGTAGCCTGCTTACCAAAAAGCCGTGACTGCTGATAACAGTCTCACCCAGGACTAGGGGTGCAACTGATCAAAAAACTCACGGATCGGATCGTTCCTCGAAACAGAGTCACGGATCGGATAATTTTTCGGATCGGCAACATTTTTTTTTAAATACTAAACTAAATGTTAAATGTGAAAATCAGAGGTGTTCTGTCACATTAGCAAGCATGTAAGGTTTGCTGCTGCTTTTAAAATTTAACATGTAAACAGTCCGTTGGATTTTGAAATAATGTATTTAAGCTTATAGGCTCCTTTTGTGTTGAAAATAACTGTGAAATCTAAAACTCCGTTGGGTGCAACAAGATGTCCTCTTGGCCCCTTCTCACTATCATTACTGTGCAGGAGTGTGGGGTGGAGCAAGATGGCGGCGATGAAACGTCACTACAGCGGCCGCCGCCGGGTGTACCAAGATGGCCGCTGCTCCGGAGCTAGGCCGAAGCCGCAGGCTTTCCTATGGCCGAGGCTCCGGAGCGCTCCGCGGATCGCGTGGTGTGACCCGTTCGGATCACGGATCGGTGACGATCTGTTGCACCACTACCCAGGACCAATGAAGTATCTAGAGCAGCAGCTAGTGTTCGGATGTTACTGAAAGATAAAAGAAAAGGGCTCCCATAGTGAAGTATGTCAATTCAAATGGTTTAATAAAAGAAGTAGTTTACACTTACAGGAACAATGTATTTTAGTCAGCAGTTGTGTCATAAGGGAGCCGCGGCGTCTCTATTTGCTTCTCCCTATTTCCTGTATGATTCGTGTTTCGTCACAAGTGGACGTTTTCTGGGGATTGGCCAAATGAATGCGTCATCACGACAGGTGGTTTTATATGCCCTCAGCGCCATTTTGACTATTGGCACTGCTGCAAGTCTAGAGTCATTATATAGTCTCATTAACCACTTCCATACTGGGCGCTTATACAGCTTCCTGCCCAGACCAATTTTCAGCTTTCTGCGCTGTTGCACTTTGAATGACAATTGCGCGATCATGCTACACTGTACCCAAACTAATTTTTTATCATTTTGTTCCCACAAATAGAGCTTTCTTTTGGTGGTATTTGATCACCTCTGCAATTTTTTTTTTTTTTGCAAAAAAAAAAAAAGACCGAAAATTTTGAAAAAAAAACGTATTTTTTTGTTTCCGTTACAAAACTTTGTAAATAAGTAGGTTTTCTCCTTCACTGATGGGCACTGATGGGGCTGCACTGACGGGCACTGATAAGGCGGTACTGATGGGCACCGATGAGGCGGCACGGATGGGAACTGATAGGCGGCACGGGTGGGCACCGATAGGCAGCACGGATGGGCACCGATAGGCGGCACGGATGGGCACCGGTAGGCGGCATGGATGGGCACCGGTAGGCGGCACGGATGGGCACAGATAGGTGGCACGGATGGGCACAGATAGGCGGCACGGATGGGCACAGATAGGCAGCATGGATGGGCACAGATAGACGGCACGGATGGGTACTGATAGGCGGCACGGATGGGCACTGATAGGTGGCATGGATGGGCACGGATAGGTGGCACGGATGGGCACTGATAGGTGGCATGGATGGGCACTGATAGGTGGCACTGTACTGTAATGTGTTACTAATGGTTGCCAATCAGTGCCAAACAATAATGCCTGCCAATCAGTGATGCCCATTGTGGGCACTGACTGGCATACATTGTGGGCACTTATTGGCATCCATTAGGGGCACAGAATGGCATCCCTGGTGGTCTAGGGAGACATACCTGGTGGTGGACATCCCTGGTGGTATCCCTGGTGGTCCAGTGGCATCCCTGGTGGTCCAGTGTGGGCATCCTCGGGGGGGCTGCGCTGATAATAGATCAGCACAAACCCCCCCTGTCAGAGGAGCAGCAGATCGGCTCTCCTCTACTCGCGTCTGACAGACGCGAGTGAGGAAAAGCCGATGACCGGCTTCTCCTGTTTACATCGTGATCAGCCGTGATTGGACACGGCTGATCACGTGGTAAAGAGTCTCCGTCGGAGACTCTTTACCTAGATCGGTGTTGCGGGGTGTCAGACTGACACCCTGCAACAACGATCGCCGCGATGTGCGCCCCCGGGGGCGCGCAGTGGCTCAAAATCCTGAGGACGTCATATGACGTCCAGTCAGGATTTTTAAACCACTTTGCCGCCGTCAATCCGCTATAGGGTGGGCGGCAAGTGGTTAAATACTTAGGTAACCACAAAAATCCTTCATTTTTAATGAATCAGTATTTTATTTTAGGAAACATTTTATCGCCATATCACATGGCTCCACTTTCTGCAGTGTGGATATATTGCAAGTACAAAAAAGACCAGTTTTTAACATAGTTTAGTTAGCTTTGTGCTGACCAGCTGCAAAATATACTGGAACAATTCTGTATTGCAAACTGCAGAGATATCCCCTTCAATAAAAACTTTACAGTGTTTCCAAACCTAACTACTGTAACTATCCTTTTCTCTTTTTCTCCATAACATAGGCAGGGGGTGTTTTATAGTCCACAGAAGGGAACAAGGTATATCTGACAACATTGTTTGAGATTTAAGTTCAGTGCACGGGAAGTGGCAAATACACTGGCTTTTGTCAGGATTAACAAGTATACATCTTTACTTGCAGAAAATGTACTTATGCTTGAAAAAATAAACCTGTTTAACCACTTGACCTCCGGAAGATTTACCCCCCTCCATGACCAGTCCATTTTTTGTGACGCGCAACTGCGTTATTTTAACTGACAATTGCACAGTCATGCGACACTGGACCCAAATAAAATGTATGTCCTTTTTTTCCCCCAAATAGAGAATTATTTTGGTGGTTATTTATCAGCTCAACATTTCTTAATTTTTGTGCTATAAACAAAAAAAAACATACCGTAATTTAAAAGAATATATATATTTTTTACTTTCTGCCACAAAACCTAATCAATAAAAACAATTTAAAAAAATCCCAATAAGCGTATATTGATTGGTTTGCGCAAAAGTCATAGCGTCTACAAACGATGGGATATTTAAAAAATTGTTTTTACTAGTAATTGTGGCAATCAGCGACTTATAGCAGGACGGCGGCGGCGGCGACGGACATTTTGACACTAACTGACACTTGTTGGGAACCAGTGACACTAATACAGTGATCGGTGCTAAAATATATACGCTGTCACTGTACTAATGACACTGGCTGAGAAGGGGTTAACATCAGGGGCGATCAATGGGTTAACGGTGTGCCTAATGTGTTTTACTAAATTGTGGGTGGAGCTTTTACTAGGGGAAGACATGGATCCTAGTCTCTGCTTTGCAAAGACACAGGATCCATGCCTTCCCTCCTGTCAGAACGGCGATCTGCATTGTTTACATATAAAAAAAACTGCCTCTGCTCGATGATCGGCGGACATCAAGTCTGCAGTACCCGTTGCTAGGCAGTTAAATTGCTATAGGGCGGACTTAAAGCGATTTTGCAATATATTGTACTTTTCTTCTTGGGTTTTGATATGCCTTAGAAAAATTAGTTTGCTTAAAAATTCTCATTGCACCCACTGCCTCCCTAGGTACAGCTAACATAACTGAGAATCCCTGCCACATAAGCAAAGAAGCAGAGTCACTGGTGACATCCCTGCCCAAATATTTATTTAGTCAAATTAAATCTAAAAACTTTTTTCTTTAGACCAACTTTTGTCCCTTTTTCCTCTGTTTGACCCTGTCTATTTCTTGTGTTTTTGTTTCTCTTGTCTTTGTAATGTGCTTTGAGAAGCTACCTTTAAAAGGAGCTATATAAAAAAAAGTTTATTATTAACATTATTATTACGCAATTACATTGTCCAAATATGTCCATGGCCATACCTAGTCAATGATGTCACCCACTATTCCCACCCATTTCCCTTATATAGCTGATGACAGCTCACTAAGTAGTGACGGGTTCAGTTGTGTGCGCCAGGTTGCCAAGCTTCTTTTTCCAGTGAGTTCGTGGGCAGCGGGCATCGTAATTGAAAATAGATTGACAACAATGAAGTTCTCGTAGATTCTTCTTGAAGATTTTTTTAAAAGGACTTGTTAAATATTTGAGTGTCTTTATTTTTAGGTTACATTTTTAATTTTTGTTTTGTTTTGCAAATAAGCATGCGTGTGCATGTTTATGCAAGTATTGGCATATACCTGCAAACAGCCGCATAGATTTCTATGGGCAGTTGTATGCAGCATATTTGACACCCAGGTGGGAAAATATATTAGTATCTTATGTTGTTTGGCCCCAGACAAGTGGTGCGGAAGATTCTGTAACTTAGCCCTGCATACCTATATTTCTCTGCTGTGGTTCAGCTACCAATTATGTTCTTCAGCCTTGAAAATATTCTTTATAAATAGTAATGTGTTTTCCATATTTCTAAAGATTTTTCTAAAAATATTAACACATATGGCACATATTATTCATTATTCTTTCCTTATGTTTTCATTTATTGCTAGGGCAACCTTGACAAAGCATGTACTACTCTACAGACATCACATACCTTTCAGCCTTGAAACTTCTAAAAAGAGGCACACTTTGGAGTGGGAAAAATGGACGTGACAGAAGAGAATGCGATAAGTGGTCAATGGAGAGAAAAATACCTTGGACTAGTGGTCCCTGAGAAGATTTTTTTTGGAGAAAAATAAAATGTCCTCCATCAGTAGGAGGGAAAAATGCACAGCTTCAGTAGCTAGCAGGAGGGGAATGCCTGGTGTTGGTAGTCATTGCAAGGAAAAATGCATCGGTGTCTGGGAGAGAAAGAATATTCTTGATGTGGATGGTCAGAGGGGTCCATTGGTAAAAAAAAAAAAAACATTGGTGGCAATGTCAATGGGGGCTTGAAGAGTATCCTGGAGGTCAGCAGGGGCTGAGGGGGTACCAAGGTGGTCAGCCAGAGCTAGAGGGGTAAACTTGACGTCAGTGAGGGGCAAAAGGGTTTCAATGGTGGTCAGGGGAGGCCATAGGAATATAGTGGAGATCAGTGTGAACCACAGGTGTATAGTGAGGTCAGTGGGGTCTGATGAGGTACAATGGTGGTCTGTGGGTGTCAGAAGGGTACATTAGCACTGATTTGCAGGGTGAAACATGTCAGCTCCTCTTGCTGTTTTTTGCTGTCATATGTGTTGATGTGACCTTTTTTTTTTAAAATAAAGAACCAACAAATTTTTTGGAGTGCGGCTGTCCAAGCTTTTCTTTAGTTTCTGCATTGTTATATGCAATCGCCTGCACCCACGGCTTCGGATCCAGTGAGCAGATCAACAGCCACGTCTGAGCGGTAACTTCTTTCTCAGTTTGTGTTCCTGTTGTAGCACTACCCCCTGGGTTAGCTGATTTGAACTGTTTTTCCCCAAACAGTACAGAGGTCAACAGTCATGCAAGTAACATTCCCCTCGCTTCGGCTCCAATAAACAGCCTTAGGATCTTCTTTTTGTGGTTTATTGCTGATAAAATTTATAAGAGGAAGAGATTAGGGGCATGGGATACTCAAAAAAGTTTAGCACATAACAGTTGGAGGACAGTCTTTTCCCTGAGTCTGCACTCCCCACAGCTGACGTGACTTTCTGAGCAGGTTAAAGCCTCACAACTTGAGACCATAGGGCAAGTCCATTTGGTATATATTTGTTCTTATCCTTAGTTGAGAAATGGAACAGTCTAAGGCCTCACAGCTGAAGACCAGAAGTGTAGTCTCAGGGCAGTCTAAAGCTTCACAACTGAAAACCATGAGGTCAATCTCTTTAACAGCCAATCTTTAGTAATCATGGATACTGAACAGCCTTACAGTTTGAACCCATGAGGCAAGTCTCTTTGGCACCTGGTTACTGTACACAATTAAAACAAATATTTAGGCCCATAGACAAAGTCCCAAGTAGATAGAGAAAATCAATAAAGCTGTGGCCGCTGCTGTCCTAGACTCATAGTTTGTTACTGTATACAATTGCACAGCTGTAGGTAACCAGTGCAACTTCAGGAACACTGACTACAGGGAAGCACTCTTCAGTAAGCTCACAATCCAAGACACTGCTGAGTACAGGAATGGCCGGTAACTGAGACCCTATGAGAACAGTCTCTGTCAGAGCAACATCAGACACTTATATGCCAAAAGCACACAGTCACCAGGAATCAGTACAGGGAATAGGTGTGCGCAGCCTATTGCATTATGGTGTGCACCCCAAAGCTCAAACACACTTTTTTTTTTTCTTTCTTTCTTTTGCTTCTGGCATCGAAAGAGAGAGAGAAAAAGAAAAAGGAGGGTGGTGTCTATGGGATAGAAGGAAGGAGATGAGGTGAGGGAAAAGAAGAAGAGAAAAAGAGAAAGAGAGAGAGGGATCCGACCTACAGAGTGGAGACGAGAGAAAAGGGGGGGAGAAATGGGAATGGGCAGGGGGGCTCAGGGGCTGGGGGGCTGGGGGGCAACTACCAAGGCGGGGTTCATGTCTCACACACAGATGGGGGTAGGGGTATATTTGAGATAACGATGAAGGGGATAGGAGAAGATATAGCCTAGGGGGCCGGAAGGCGTAGGGGAGCTGATAAAGTGACGGGGAGGGGGCAAGATGGGGGTAGGGGTGAGGGTGAGGGGAGTGACCACTCGTTTAGTTGTCTATGAGCCTGAACGAGGCGGTGTCGCCCTAAAGGATCGTTCTCTAATCCGGGGGGATATGCTGTTTGTATTCTGCTGTTGTTGTGAAGTGTGACCAGCAGGACCAGGTAGTCGAGAACTTCTCCATTCTTTCCTGGGAAATGTGGATCAGCTCTTCCATGTCACAAATTCTTGAAATAGTCGTAAACCATTCCTTAAGTGACGGTATATGACCGGAGCACCAGTGTTTGGGGATGCACAGTCTAGCCGCGTTAATCATGTGCATGGCTAGGGATTTTAAGTAGACTTTTCTAGATAGGGAGGTGTGGTGCAGGAGGAAGTGTGCCGGTGTGAAGTCTAGGGAGTATGTGGTGACCGATGTGATGAGCCTGTGAACTTCCCTCCAGAAAGGTTGGATGTGTGTGCAATCCCACCAGATATGTAACATGGTTCCCACTTCCGCATTACACCTCCAGCATGTGTTGGAGGTTGAAGGGGCAAATTTGTGAAGGAGGGATGGGGTTCTATACCACCTAGTGAGAACTTTATACCCATTCTCCTGAATAGCGACATTCAGCGACCCCCTATGTGCGTATTCATGGACTCTCATCCACTCAACTGGTGTCAGGGGGGGTAGGAAGTTCCCTATTCCACGAGATTTGCGACGGTGAGGAGGCCGAGTCTTTAGGTTCTATAAGTAGGAGGTATAGGAGGGAGATGAGGTGTCTTTGGGGGGTTTTATGATGACAAAGGGTTTCGAATGGCGTGAGTGGTCTTGTCCAGCTGTCGTGAGCTGCATGAGTGGAGAGAAAGTGATGTATTTGTCTGTAAGTCCAGAAAGGGAAGGACGAAGTGTTGGAAATGCGCTTGAGGTCTTCGATCGAGGCAAGCTTGCCGTCGATGTACAGTTGCGAAGCAATAATGTCCTGAAATGGCCATTCCTGTTTGAGGAAATTAGGTGACTCACCCGGGAGGAATTCAGAATTTCCTCTCAGCGTAGTTAACGGGCCCGGGGTGGGTGCAAGGGATCTGGTGGTGGGGGATGACTTGAGGAGCGCCAAGGAGGTGTGAATGAAAGGGTGTGAAACTACGGATTGTGGCCATTGTTTCGGGGATAGCCAAGGGAGGAGTCGTATTGGAATGGGCGAAAAAGGAGTCTTCCAGCGTGGTCCAAATCTTTTCATAGGAGTGAATACACCAATCCGCGATTCTCGTGAGATGGCAGGCCACAAAATATTTGTACAGATCTGGGAGAGCAATGCCCCCTTTAGACTTGGGCCAGGTGAGTCTAGCGTATTTGATTCTAGGGGGGAGGCTTTTCACAAAAATGTGGAGCAGGCCTTTCGATAGGAAGAGAAAAATCCTGCGGGGATAGACAATGGGATGGTTTGGAACAGATACAGCAGACGTGGGAGTATGATCATTTTAATCAGGGCGGCCCGGCCAAACCACGAGACATTAAGTGTCGACCATTCCCTAAGGTGTTCTTGGGCCTTGCTCAGAGCTGGGAGGAAGTTAAGGGCATAAAGATCCTTAAGACAGGGCGGGATTCGGATTCTAAGGTAGGAAATTGCGGTCTTTTCCCAATGAAATGGGAAGGACTCCTGACAGTGGGCGACCTCCTGTAATGGAAGGGTGACATTCAGGGCCTGGGACTTTGTGTAGTTAATTTTCAGGTTTGAGATTACCCCAAGGCTTCCAAATCTTCCAAGAGTGATGGGAGGGAAGTACGCGGCGAAGCGAGAGAGAGCAGGATGTCGTCCGCGAAGGCGGCTACTTTAAATTCCCTGCCCTTAACCATCAGTCCCTTAACATCCGCGTTTTCTCTAAGTTTGTTTAAAAGGGGTTCTAGGGAGTGGATGTAGATCAGGGGGGAGAGGGGGCAGCCTTGGCAAGTGCCATTGTTGATGGGGAAGGCGTTCGACAGGTGGCCGTTAACTCTCACCGCCGCCGTGGGACCAGCGTATAATGCCATTATGGAGGTGAGCATGCGGTCTTCCAGGCCTATGCCTTTTAGGACTTCTCGCATATAGTCCCAGGCCACCCTGTCAAACGCCTTCTCTGCATCCAGCGAAAGTAGGAATCCCGGGGTTTTAGTTGAGGTGAGCCAATGATGTAAGTTAAGGGTTTGTATGGTGTTGTCACGGGCCTCTCGACCCGGAACAAAGCCCACTTGGTCCCTGGATATAAGACCAGGGATCAGAGGCGTCAACCTGTTGGCAAGTATTTTGGAATAGATTTTTATGTCCACATTAAGGAGTGAGATTGGCCTATAATTGGCTACCTGAAGGGGATCCTTCCCTTCCTTGGGGATTACGGTGATGTGTGCCTCTAGCAGTCTGGTTGGTCGGTCTCGCGGGTTGGCCAGGGCATTAAACATCTGTAGGAGGTTGGGAGACATGACGTCAACAAAAGATTTGTAATACTGGAGAGTGTACCCATCGGGGCCCGGACTTTTGCCTAGCTTCATTTGTTTCAGGACTGTCGCTAGCTCCCCTAGCGAGAATTGCCCCTCTAGGGATTGTGCCTGCTGGGAAGACAGAGGTGTGGGGCCATACTGAGAGAGAAAATCCGTAATGAGTGCTTGGCGTGTATCACCCGAGATTCGGAGCGGCTGCCTGGGGTGAAGGTTGTAGAGCTTACTGTAAAAAGATTTGAATTCTTTTGCGATGTCCTCGCTCTTGGCCAGGAGAGTACCCCTGGGATCGCGTAAGGCGTGTATGGTGGACGAGGGTTTGGCCGTCTGAACTGATCGAGCTAAAAGGCGGCCGCTCTTGTTGCCCTGTTCATAAAACACCCTCTGGCCTAGGATGTATTGTCTCTTTGTGCGTTTACCCAGTTCCTCAGCGAGAAGCAAGCGGGTCTGAATTAGATCCTGTAGGGTGATCTGGGCTTGTGATTGTTTATGGGATAATTCCAATGATCTAAGCCTTGTGAGGAGGGAGTGTATTCTTTCCTGATGAAGTTTTTTGGCCTGAGAATTAAGGGTCAGCAGTTCCCCCCTAATCACACACTTGTGGGCTTCCCATAGGGACAGTGGAGAGATGTCAGGACTAGCATTTTCCTGGAAGTATAGCTTAATACGTGTGCGGATGCTTTCCAGGAAAATTGGGTCTTTCAAGCAGGAAGGGTTAAACCGCCAGACTTTGGTCTTGGGGTAGGTTTCTGGAAACGATAGTGTGACAGTAATGGGGTGGTGGTCTGAGAGGAACATCGGCTCGATGGAAGAGTGATGAAGGGCGGGGAGGTCAGACTGGGAAAGGAAGAACAGGTCGATTCTTGAGTATTTCTGGTGCGGGGCCGAGAAAAATGTGTAGTCTTTGGTTGAGGGGTAAAGGGTGCGCCATGCGTCATGAAGGTTCAGGGATTGTAATTGGGCTTTGATGTGACGTAATGCCTTATATGTAAGTATTGACGAACCTGTAGAGGTATCTAGGATGGGGTTTAAAAGTACATTGAAGTCGCCACCCAAGAGGACTAGACCGCTCTTGAATGTGGCCAGGAGGGCACAAATCTTGCAGAGGAAGGAGACCTGATGTTCGTTAGGGCAAAAGATGTTAGCCAGAGTAATTGGCTTCGATGCGTATGTTCCCTTAATAAAGATAAATCTTCCTTCTGGATCCACCAGGGAGTCCATCAGAAGAAAATTGGCGTGTCTCGATATAAGAATCGATACCCCCTTGGATTTGGACACCGGGTTGGTGGCATGAAGGGTAGAGCGGTATATGTGGTTAGAAAGTTTAGGGACAGCATCAGATCGAAAATGAGTCTCCTGTAAAAAAATAAAGTGAGCCTTATGTTTGGTAAGCGAAGATAGGACCTGCAACCTTTTTTCTGGCACGTTAAGGCCTTTCGTGTTCAACGAGACACATTTCAGGGTCAGAGGGACAATTGTTCTAGGAGGGGTCTGCATTGTGGGGCGTTAGGAAGATGCTGGAGAGATAATCTGGCTATCGAATATGATATGGACTTACTCAAAGAGTGGGTGCGAGGGTCACTCCCCCAGGGAGGGGGGGAGGGAGGGGAGGTAACACACAGGGAGAAGGATGGATTAATGGTGGGGGGGGCGATAAGTGGAGGGGGAGGTCAGGAAAAGATAGGAATAGGAAAAATAAAGATATACAAGTCTAAAAGGGGGGGGAAGTATAGATAAAAGGAAAGAGAAGTACCAGAGGTGGAAGTCGCTAGGCTATCCACCTGTATGGGTCAGGGGTAAGATCTGGGATGTCAGCCGCGTCTCTACGAGACTGCTGTGTGGGGGTAGTAGGGTGAACGACAACCACAGCCTAACAGTGAACTGGGGGGAGGGGGTGGGGGGGAAGAGGGAGGTAGTAGGTAAAGTGGCATGAAAGACGGGGGGGAAGGAGGGGAGGTGAGGGGGGAAGGAGAGGGGGTGGGGAGGAGGTGGAAGGAGGGGGGGCGAGGGGAGTAGAACCCGGGGGGTAAGGAGGGAGAGGGGAGGGTGCTAATGGGTGGGAGGACACCCAAAATGGGTTGGGGGATGATGCCCCGCGCCTTATCCGCGCGTCAGAGATGGGGGGGACCCTCGGGCCCCGACCTGAGCAGCAGCCATCTATGGAAGCTCCGTCAGCCCACTCCCCCGGCTCAAATTCGACGAGGGAGAGGGCTGGGGGGGAGCAAGTGTGAACAGGGACTACAGGGAGACACTGGCAATGGGTGATAAAAATGCTGAATAAATTAACCTAAAGGCAAAGAAATAAAAATAAAAATAAAAATAGGTAGCATATATACGTTGCCTGCGGGGACGTGAATACTGTCCCCGTTCAAGTAAGCGTCCCTGAAGAAGATGTTGCGCCCGGAATGAAGGCCGAAGTATAGGGCCATGGAAAGTTCCGCCTACCCGTTGCAGGAGACGAGTGACAGTTCAAATCAAACATCACCCGTAGATCGGTCTGTCGGCCTTTCAGGATAGAGTCTACGGTGCTGCATGAACGTGAGGCCACACACGAGTCCCAGGTCCGGCCACCAGCACTCAAGCAGGGCCTCCCGCCAGACGTAGTCAGCCTATGGGAGAGAAAAAAAAAAAAGGGGGGGGGGGGGTCTTCCGGGTGTCGGGACATTTCGCCAACCGGCGCTTTGCCTCAGGGCAAGCTATGAAAGATCCGAACATGTGATGGGGTTCCGGGGCTGTGAGAGGGGAAGACAATAAAGAGGTTCTCTGGGGAGAGTCACATCTCGGTTCAGTCCCCAGGGTGGGGCAAGACATGGTCAAATCGAGGAAAGTCCAGCTGTGGATAGCGGTGCAGGAGGGGCTGAGGTAAAGTTCACGGGCGCTGCTATGGGCTGGTCTCTGAGAACTCGGGTGGCTCCCATAGGTCACTGGAGGGGGAGCCGGGGAGGGGGAGCATCATCCGTGAGGTACAAGGGTACCGGGTGTCTGTAGTAAAGCGGGGGGGGAGGAACACTCACAGGTTGCCGGTCTCCATCCATCTCAAGCCATCCAGACAGTCAGTACCTCTCCCTACACACGCGGCGGTGAAGGGCTACGTTGGCGTAGTTCCCGGCGTGAGGAGCGGGCATTCGGAGACATTGGTCCGGGTCTACGATGGCGCGGTCTCTGGCGCGAGGCTTTCGGTGAGGGGTTGAGGGAGACAGGGAGTCAAGGTTCCGTCGGAAAGTAGAGCGCGTACCATTCAGGTAATTCTACGTTGGGCAAGTCGAGTTGTTCACAGAACGCCAGAAGGTCTTCCGGGGTGCGGAGTAGGGCCGAGCGCCCCCTTGCGGATGCGGACAGAGCGAACTTCCAGGGATACTGAATGTTTCTCGCTCGTAACGCCTCCAGCAATGGTCGTAGTGCTCTCCTATTCCGGAGAGTGATCTGTGAGAGATCTTGGAACAGTTTAACCTCCGTGCCATTAAAGAGAATGCGTCCCCTTTCCCTCGCCTTACGCAGAATCTCTTCCTTAAGGGGAAAATTGACAATACAGCAAATGATGTCTCTGGGGGGCTCGTTGTCTCAGGGTAGGGGACGGAGAGCGCGGTGGGCTCTTTCCATGTCAATAGGGGAATCCGCCGGGCGCTCCATCAGGTCATTGAAGATCGCGGTAATGGTTTGTTGCACAGCATTAGGGTCTACCGTTTTGGGGATCCCTCGTACCCTAATGTTGTGCCTCCGTCCCCTGTTATCCAAACCTTCCACGTGCCTATGGAGCTCAAAGACTTGGGCCAATTGGGAGTCATATGTAGACTGTACCTGGCGAATGGCCGCTGCGTGTGTCAGGGTCGTCTGCTCCACGTCGTCGATCCGGTGGACGACCGCGAGCAGCTCTGTCTTCAAATCTGCTATGGCTGCCGTCACTGCGTTTTTTATATCCGAGGCCACCTTCTCCACCTTCTCCAAGTCGAATAGGCTGGGAGGGAGCGCCCCACTGGGGCTCGGCGTTGTTGCTCCTGGCATGATGGTGGACGGCCGCCCGTCAGGCGAGGCCGCGGCTTGGGCCTGTAATGGCGCGTGTGCCTGTGATGGCGCGGAGGCCTGAAGTTTTTGTGACCGGAATAAGTCCGGTATGTTCCTCCCCAAGTGAGACTGGAGATCCTTGGGGGTGCGGGATGTAGAAGAGCTTCTTGTGTTCCTGTGCATAGCAGAAAAAAAAACGGTAGGCTCCCGTTTAAGTAGAAAAAACACCCCGGTCACACAGGAGCTCTCAGTTTAGGCATCCATCTCGGTCTCCGTCCAGGCCACGCCCCCCAAACACACTTTACCGATCACACTTTGCCGATCATGTTCATTCAGAAAGGGAAGGGGCTGATAAATACATATTTACCAGCCCCTTCCCTCACTCATCCTAAAACATCTCCGCAGCAACAGCCGGTAGGAGAGGAGAGGAGGGAAGCCGGAGGTGCTGCAGAGGGAAGGAGTGGGGAGCCAGGGCAGTAGGGGGAATCTGTGCTGCACAGAATGATTAGGGTGTGCCTGGGCACACACAGCACACCCTGTGCGCATGCCTATGGTACAGGGTCATTGCTCAGAGGTCCTTAGGACAGCTGCCACCTTCCAGCCTCCTCTGGACAAGTTAGTGAGAAAAATCCTTCTCAAGACCAGATCCCTTTGGCAAAGTCCTGCAGCCATTTCCAGGTCCTCTTCAGGGCTCCGCCTCCTGCAATAAGACCACAGAGAACAGCAGCACAAACCAAGGCTCACCTCAGAGGTTCAACAGCCCCCTCTAAGC
The DNA here is from genome assembly GCA_029206835.1 of Rana muscosa. Lineage (NCBI taxonomy): Eukaryota > Metazoa > Chordata > Amphibia > Anura > Ranidae > Rana > Rana muscosa. Next base: position 94,760,241 of record CM055120.1, on the reverse strand, counting down.
AGTGTTGTAACTAATGCTGTTTAAATAAACGGCGTTAGGTAACGTAGACACTTTTGAGGGTAACGAGTAATCTAACTGATTACTCTTCCCCTCATGGCACCGCCATTCCCATTACTTGGGCGGCGTTACCCTAATTACATCTACTCGCCACAGCCGCCACGAGTAGATGTAACACTAACCGCAAGCCGCCGTCTGCCTACCTGATCAGCGTGTCATACAGACAGACGGCGGCCATTGCAGAGTTCAAAAGCCGCGCCTCCCGAGTCCTCGTTTTCTGTGATAGGCGGAACACTCAATTTCACAGCAGGCAGTGTTCCGCCTATCACGGACATCCTCTCATCCTCGTCTGTGTTATGAGGATGAGCGGATGTCCGTTATAGGCGGAACATTGAATGCTGGTGTAGCAATACCCCCAGCTAAGAGAGCTGATGGCATTTATTTTCAGGCCTCTAACACGCTGTTGTCAACCCCCAGTAACTGGCTCTACCCTCCCCTGGCACAGCTAGTGGTACTAGAGGATTGTGAGACCCGTAGGCTATGGGTATCACAATACGGCAGATAACATATACAGTAATATTTACTTGCTGAACTAACCGTCTCTTCGGTTCAGTAATCACACCACACAAAGCGTCTGCTTAATTACTAATGCGTTTACTGAATAAAATAAAGATCAGATTAAACAGTAGTACATCTATTCATGCAGAGCCCTGCAATAAGAACTAGTCAGCATATAAAACAGGCATACAATCACCTCAATCCTATGCGCATGAATTAATAAACCCCGCTTGCAAGCTTCCCCCTCCTGGGCAAGATGGCGCCCAACAATGTCTCTACTCTATACAGTCAGGCCTGACTACTTAGTTCAAAATGTTTCTGTAGAGAAGGATCTTTGCTAGCAATCGTGGTGCACTTGGTAGGTTATTTGTAATCCACAAGGTGTAAAACAATTGTCTGCTGAATGTGCGACAAGGAATTCAGCTAAGGCTGCACGGCACACTGTCCCTCTGGTGTGCAGCTCAACTTAGTAACAATGGGACCTGAGAAAAAAGACACTGGGCCTAAAGAGTGACTTAAAGAATCTTCGAGCAAGTGCTCTCTCACCCATTCGAACCAGTCCGTGCGGCCAACTTCCACCACTGTGTGTCCCACACACAGTCTCACGATACCCAGAGTCTCCGATCCTCCCGACAGGCCTTGGAAGGTAGATACACGAGACGTCTCTGGGATTCTTCCGTGAAGAGTAGAAGGCTCTGTGGATCCACAGGGCTTAGCTCTCGGGCCTAGTCCGGAACAGCAGACCCAACACAGAGTTCCTCTTGCTAGGCGGGCAATGTCCAAAGAGACCCTCGTGCTGCTCCACCCCTCCTTATATAGTCCAACCCCAGCAGACCTTGCGCCGGGGCCAAAGAAACTGTGGGTATCCCGTTGCACACTGGGTAGGGTAGTCTTTGGGGATACCTAAAGCAAAACCCCGCTACACTGGGAAATTGAGTGTTCCACCTATCACAGACGAGGAGGCGCGGCTTTTGAATTCTGGAATGGCCGCCGGGACACCGCCGATCACAGGTACATGGGCACACAGTGAAGCACGGGCACAGTGAAGCACGGGCACAGTGAAGCACGGGCACAGTGAGACATGGGCACAGTGAAGCACGGGAACAGTGAAGCACTGGCACAGTGAGGCATTTGGCACAGTGAGGCATTGGGCACAGTGAGGCATTGGGCACAGTGAAGCATTGGGCACAGTGAAGCATTAGGCACAGTGAGGCATGGGCACAGTGAGGCATGGGCACAGTGAGACACAGGCACAGTGAGGCATTGGGCACAGTGAGGAATTGGGCACAGTGAAGCATTGGGCACAGTGAAGCATTGGGCACAGTGAGGCATTGGGCACAGGGAGGCATGGGCACAGTGAGACATGGGCACATTGAGACATGGGCACAGTGAGGCATTGGGCACAGGGAGGCATGGGCACAGTGAGGCATGGGCACAGTGAGACACGGGCACAGTGAGATACGGGCACAATGAGGCATTGGACACAGTGAGGCATTGGACACAGTGAGGCATGGGCACAGTGAGACACGGGCACAGTGAGGCATTGGGCAAAGTGAAGCATGGGCACAGTGAAGCATGGGCACAGTGAGGCATTGGGCACAGTGAAGCATGGGCACAGTGAAGCATGGGCACAGTGAGGCATGGGCACAGTGAGGCACAGTGAGGCATGGGCACAGTGAGGCATGGGTACATAACCAATATTATTTATTGTTATCCCTCCTATTATTTTTATACACTGAAAAAATTACATATATATCATCCTTCTACCGCCCCGCCCCCGCCCCTGTGTATATATAATATAACCAATATAGTTACTTTGCTGAGTAACTAATTACTTTTTCAATGTAGTAACTGAGTAACTAACTCCATTATTTTTTGGAAGAAGTATTTTTTAACTGTAACTAATTACTTTTTTAACGTAAGATGAACAACACTGCCTCTAATGCCCCATACACACGATCGTTTTTCTTGCCATTTTTTTTCTTGCCGTTTTTCACGTCGTTTTTTTTCATGTTTCCTCTCAAGCCTGTCTTGCGTACACACGATCATTTAAAAAAACGATCAAGCAAAGCGCAGTGACGTACAACACGTACGACGGCACTATAAAAGGGGAAGATCCGTTCGAATGGCGCCACCCTTCATGTTAGTAAAGTTTGTTGAGCGACGATTCGCTCTTTTCAGTCTCGTGCTTTTCAGTCCGTGACTGCGTGACGAATGTGCTATCTCCATTACGAACGCTAGTTTTACCAGAACGAGCGCTCCTGTCTCATACTTGATTCTGAGCATGCGCGTTTTTTTTCACGTCGTTAAAGCATACACACTATCGTTTTTCACGTCGTTAAAAAAAACGACATGAAAAACGACGTGAAAAAAGAGAGCATGTTCGAAATTTTTAATGGCCGTTTTTCACGTCGTTAAAAATGCTCTGGAGCCTACACACGATCATTTTTAATGGCCATTTTTTTTAATGGCATTTTTAACGGCATGAAAAACGATCATGTGTATGGGGCATAAGGCTGGGAATTTCTCCTTGCTGGGGAAGACCATTTCTCCAGGGCTAGATAAAACTATTTATCAGACCAGGGCAAAACAATAACTGCTCCCTTGACTACAGACAGAGCCAAAAATGAAATTTACCAATCAGCCTAACTAGTTTGGTGCTAGTTTGGTGCTACATTGTGCTTGGCTCCCGGGCATAACCCAGATCCGCAGAACTTCAGGATTGTGTTTCAATTTGGAATCTGGGACAATTGAGGGGTGTGCAATATAATTAATGACTAACAATATAACTGAGTTATACGATGACCATATGATGTGCAACAGGGTCAATTCACTAAAACATAACACAAGCATCATTATATGTACCTTGTGCTATTTGCTATTTTTGATTAAAATGGTGTTATCAATTCACAAATGGTTTTATTGCACAGATAAGCTGAATGTAAGTACTTTATGATGGATTTGTATAGAATTTCATATTTGTAAAAGCCAATTCAAAAAATTTCCCTTCAATTGGTTTAAAAAAAAATCCTAAATCTTGTAATGACTTAAAGGATACAAGGAACTCTGAGGACTGATATGTATGCAAAAAAGGGACATGGATATTTTCCTGTAATAAATGTAGCGGGGTCTCTTTTAAGGCCCCAGGACTACGTTACCCAGAACCCCATTCGGCCCCCAGGGCGGAGGTTCCACCGCAGAGACTCATGGGAGGGGTTACTTAAGTGAGAGGCGAGGCGGAGCTCGCTCTCTTGGGACACGGCGCTTCAAGCAACAAGTCATCCTGTGCGGATCGGCTGTGGGGCAAGGCCTGAAGCCTGAGGCCTTGCTTGAAGTCCGAAGAGCCTTCCACTATACTGCGGAGCCTGGGTGGATCCTGACCCGTCGTGATAGGATGCGAGTTGGATCGGGGACTCGATCGGAGCAGACGCTGTGTGCGACACACATGCGGTGGAAGTCCCATGCTGGGATCGCGCCTGGAGTGGTGAGCGGGCACCTGCCCATATCAATAGACTGAGTTGTGTTCAGGCCTGTAGACTGCCTAGGCCCGCTGTTCGCTCACCAGTGTTTCTTGGGGGGTCCGGTAGCAGGACAAAGTTGAAGTACCTACCTCCCCCGTTTTGCCCTGTTATTTCAAGTTACTACCCAATGTGGATTACAAATGGTTATTTCTTCAAGTGCACCAACGAAAGCTGGCCGGTGAAGAAACCTTCCTTCCTTAGGGAAAAGAGACTCAGTTCCATCCCATGTCAGGCCTGACTTAGGCGGGGAGTTAGAAAGTTTGTGTTACTACGCCATAGGAGAGCGTACGCCATAATAGCTCCGTGTGGTGGACACTGCGCGGCGCCATATTATTGTGCTGCACCTAGTACATTGATTGATGCAGGGCTCTGCAGGCCCATGTATATGTTACATGTTATACCTTGAATCCTTCGTTACCAGTAAAGCTGATATATATTTATATTCTTGCCTCAGCGTGTTGTCTGACTGTTTAGAGATTATTAAGTACAATACACCTGAGAGTGATAGGAGTTTAACCCTAGACTGACTGTGCCAGAGTGGGTCGAGTAAGATTGCCGGGGGTTGGCGGTACTGTGTGCAGGGCCCGAAATCAAACCAGCGGCTCTCTTAACTGGGGGTAGCGCTACACGTGGGGGCTCATGAGTCCGGGATCCTGTTGCAGCAAATAGCAGCCAAAAAGTACCAGCATGGACCCACTAGAAGTAGTGAAGTGGTGCGCAGCAGTCAACACAGATCCAAATGGGGCAGTGATCATAGAACTCCCAGGGATCTGGCAAGAAGATGCAGTGAAACAGTTAGTGATGTCACTGTCCCCACAACAGAAGGCATGGATAGTGGATGTCAGATTACAACCTCCTTTGACATATGTACTGATAAAATGGAAGGATGGAGTCCCAGAAGACTTCAAGAAGCCAAGCATAGAAACGGCAGATAAACAAACTTATAAGCTAATACGTGCCCCACCCAACCTAAAAGATGTAAAGAAAGAAGAGAGTCCCGGGTCGCCGCAGGGCACCCTCAGCACAGAATTATGCGCGGTTCTAGGGGAAATCATAGCGCAATGCAAGAAAGACCCGGCAGATTATCAAATATCAGGATACCGGAAACTCAGAATGTTTTCAGGAAGGAAACCTGTACCTTCAGGCGAAGAAGGATTTGAGGAGTGGTTAGACGGTGCAACTCAGGCTCTAGAGGAGTGGGAAGTCCCAGACCACAGGAAGAAGCAGAGAATTGCTGAGAGCTTGAAGGGGCCTGCTTTAGAGGCCGTACGCAACCTCAAGATGAGTAAGACATACTGTATTGCGCAGGACTATCTAGACATTCTGCAGAATGTGTTTGGCGGAACAGAGAAGATCACTGAACTTACCTACCAACTGGAGCATTGCTATCAAAAGGCAGGGGAGAAGCTATCAGAGTTCATGATGTGCCTAGATAAAATACTGCACAAGATGATCCTAAAGAAGGGGATTGACCCGAAGAAGGTGGATGAGGCCCGGGTCCAACAGGTGATGAGAGGATCTCAACCCCTGGATCCCATCGCACTGGCGCTACGTACAAGACAGGACGGGAAGAGCCTGGAGTACCCTGACTTGATCCGAGTAGTCAGAGAGGAAGAAGCTATGCTGGAGGAGAAAAAGAGGAGCCAACCAGTTGAGACGGTGAACCCTCCTCCGGTGATGGTCAGGACGGCCATGACCTTAGAAAGAGATGCAGAGGTGGATACCTTGAAGTCGCAGATGTCCCAAGTGCTGGGAATGTTGACCTCCTTGATGGAAAAGGAGTCAAGGGTACCAGAGAGGGAAAGTCCGAGGAAGGAATTGTTCCCGAATACCTCAGCACCCGCATCCCTGGAAAATTGGGGGAATGTGATCTGTTTCAATTGTGGGGGAGCTGGCCATCTTGCCAAAGTATGTGCCAGTCCCAAGAAGAAGAGACTGAATAACCGCAAGCCGCCGGAAAACTTCAACGGGCCCCGGTGAAGGAGTCAACCGGGTGCCCATCATCATCAAGGACCTCCATACTGAATAAGAAGCACATGAGAGAAGGGGCCAGGACCCCACAGAAGAAACCAAGGGTTCCTCAGAAGGAACGCACTACAAAGAAACACAATAATGTCCCTCAGCGGGTAGTTACACCCATACAGAGGAGAGAGATCAATGCATACCAGGCTCAGGAGAGACTTAGGTCCAAAGACAAAAGGAGAAAGGAAAGTCAAAAAGGGAAATGCAAAGATCCAAGGAAAGAGACCCCTTTGAAGCAGTACCCAGAGAAATTGGTGGGTCCCTCTCCAATTGTATCCATTCAAGTAGAGGGGATCTACACAAGAGCCCTGTTGGATACTGGAGCGCAGGTGACCCTGTTGTATCGAGACTTCTACGACAGGCACCTAAGTCACCTACCCATCCAGAAGATTGAAGACTTGGAGATATGGGGAATTGGAACAGAGAAGTTTCCTTATGATGGCTATCTACCCATAAAACTGACGTTTGACCCATCCATAGCTGGGAAGGGAAAGTGTTCGACACCTTGGCTGTGGTGTGCCCCCGACCGCCTGGAGCTAACAGGAGTTCCTTGATAATAGGAACCAACACGGATCTGGTCCGAAGACTTTTGGTCCCGCTAACAAGAAGGAAGAACCTCCCAGTCACGGAGATTCACCCAATGTTGAAGACCGCCTTCCAACAGCTGATCTTAGAGCAAAAGGCCCCGGAAGAGGGGGTAGGGAAGTTCTGGAGACTGGGAAAAAAAGGGATAGTGCTGCAACCCAGTGAAGTAACCTGCTTGAAGGCCACAGTGAAACTCACTTGGGAGCAGCCGGGCCCTTTTGTGATGTTGGAACCCGACCCAAGGGAAGAACCTTCGGGCTTTGAGGTAGTCCCGGAAGTGGTCCCGGTGAGGGCCCTGAAGAAGGCCCACTGCAAGGTGCCTGTGAGTGTCAGAAACACCACGGATGGTCCCATGGAAGTCCCAGCCAGGCTGTTATTGGGCTGGGTGAGCACAGCCACACCAGTTGCCTCATCAGATGTTGGGAAGACAGATGGAGAGAGTACAGTGTGGGAGAAGCTTTCCATGGAGAATCCAAACCTGCCCAGGGCTTGGAGGGAGAGAGCCCGGAACCCATTGATTTGGTGGGAGAGGATCTTCTCACATGATGAGTTTGATGTGGGGTGTGCTAGGAGTGCCACCCATCGAATCCGCCTCCAGGAAGACAAGCCCTTCAGAGAAAGGGTTAGGCGGGTTCCATTGGCAGACCTCGAAGATTTGAGGGAACAGCTTGCTGAGCTCAAGCGAACAGGTGTGATCCAAGAATCTAGAAGTCCGTATGCCTCCCCCATAGTAGTGGTCCGGAAGAAGAACGGGTCACTAAGGTTGTGTATTGACTATAGGACCCTCAACAGGAGAACCACTCCGGATCAGTATACCACTCCAAGGATAGAAGATGCCTTGCAGAGCTTGTCCGGAGCCAAGTGGTTCAGTGTTATGGACTTAAAGAGTGGGTATTATCAGATCCCGATGCACCCAGAAGACAAAGAAAAGATGGCTTTCATAACCCCAGTGGGGTTCTTTGAATTCAATCGGATGCCTCAAGGTCTGTCTGGAGCTCCAGCCACATTCCAAAGACTCATGGAGAAGACTGTGGGAGACATGAACCTCATCGAGGTCCTTGTATACTTGGATGACATCATAAGTCTTTGGCAGAACTTTGGAGGAACATGAAGAAAGGCTGGAGAAGGTCTTGAAGAGACTGAGTGAAGAAGGACTCAAGCTCTCACCTGAAAAATGCCAATTTTACCAGTCTTCAGTCAACTATCTGGGACACATAGTGTCCGAAAATGGGGTGTCCACAGACCCTGAAAAACTGGAGGCTGTCACCTCCTGACCAAGACCTACCACCGTAACAGAACTCAGGTCCTTCCTAGGATTCTGTTCCTATTACAGGAGGTTCGTGGAGGGGTTTGCTCGAATAGCGAGACCCTTGAATGAGTTGCTGAAGACGGAGGGGGAAGAGGATGACTCGGGCCCCAGGAAGCCGGGGGAGTCAGTCAAGGACCAGTGGAATGAGAAGTGTGAAGGCGCCTTCCAGATGCTGAAAAAGAGCTTGACCACCGCCCCTGTTCTGGCCTATGCAGACCCAAAGAAGCCTTACGAACTCCATGTGGATGCCAGTCATGATGGTCTGGGAGGAGTACTCTACCAGGAGCATGAAGGGCAGCAGAGACCTGTTTCGTATGTGAGCAAAAGCTTGACCCCCTCCGAAAAGAACTATCCCACCCATAAGTTGGAGTTCCTGGCCCTCAAGTGGGCCGTAGTAGACAAACTTCGAGATTACCTATATGGGGCAGACTTCACTGTCAAAACGGATAACAACCCCCTTACCTACCTGTTTACCACAGCGAAGCTTCACAGGACATAGATGGCTGTCGGCGTTGTCTGCCTTCAGTTTCAGCTTGAAATATAGACCTGGGGCGGGAAACCGAGATGCGGACGCCCTGTCCAGGAGGTCTCATGTCCCCACCCACAGTATTGAAGACTGGACCCAAGTGGCACCTGACGGGGTGCGGGCCCTTTGCCAAGGGGCTGAACTCCAAGCCAAGGGAGGCTCAAGAGCAGAAGAGATAGGGGTCACTATCGTAGGAGTCCCCAAGCAGTACTGTGGAGCAACGTTACTGGGGGAAGACAACTTACCCAGACTGACCAAAAAGGAGTTGAGATCCGACCAATGGGAAGACCCTATGTGGAGATTGGTCTTAGAAGCATTAGAGAATCAGAACGCAAACATAATCCTACGTCACCTCTCGAAGGAAGCTCGCCTGTTGAAAAAAGAGTGGGACAGGCTACAGGTGCATCAGGGAGTGGTCTACCGAAGGGGCCCCTCTGATGACCAAGAAGACAAGTGGCAGTTGTTCCTGCCGGAGAAACACAGGGAGACGGTCATGATTGCCGTACATGACAACCATGGTCACCTGGGAGCGGAAAGGACTTTCCAACTTGTTAGAGACCGTTTCTATTGGCCCTGCATGAGGGCTGAAGTTGAGGAATACTGCCATTCATGTGCACGATGCATACAGAGAAAGACTCTGCCCCATCAAGCTGCCCCAATGGGCCATTTACAAAGTGAAGGCCCGCTTGACCTGGTGTGCATTGATTTCCTCTGCCTCGAACCTGACCTGAAGGGACTAGGAAATGTTCTGGTAGTAACCGACCATTTCACCCGGTATGCACAGGCTTTTCCAGCCAAGGACCAGAAGGCCTCTACTGTGGCCAAAATACTCGTGGAGAAGTACTTTATACATTATGGACTGCCACAAAGGCTCCATTCAGATCAGGGGAGGGATTTCGAGAGTAAACTGATACGAAAACTCCTAGATGCCTTAGGGATCAAGAAGACCAGGACTACTCCTTATCATCCTCAAGGTGATGCTCTGCCGGAAAGGTTCAATCGAACCCTGCTCAACATGCTGGGAACTTTAAGTGGCGAAAAGAAGCAACATTGGAGTAATCACATAGCGGCCCTTGTGCATGCTTACAATAGCACTGTCAGCGATGCTACAGGATATTCACCTTACAGACTTATGTTCGGGAGAGAAGCAAGATTGCCGGTGGATCTGGCCTACGGCACTTCCATAGATCATTGTTCTGCTGCTTCCCACAAGGGATATGTAGATAGACTTAGACACAACTTGAAGATGGCCTATGAGCAAGCTCAGGCGGCCTCGGAACAGAGGGGGGCTCACAACAAGAGGAATTTTGACCTAAAGGTTAGGATCCAAGACCTACAACCAGGAGACAGAGTGTTGTTACGGAACCTGGGGGTCCCTGGAAAACATAAGCTTGCAGATAGATGGAGACCAGAACCTTATGTCATTTGTAAAAAATTACCGGGCCTACCCGTTTACAAACTTGAACCCGAGGGGAAGTTGGGGCCCTTGAAGACTTGGCATCGGAACCACCTACTTCCGTTAGCTGAAGCAGTTCGGTTGCCTCCTAGAATGGATTCTCCTGAACCCATGTCCATTCTGAACACCCCTAGACCCAACACTCGGTCTCAGACCCCTCGGATAGAGGATACAGAAGATTCAGAAATGAGTGAAGATGAGGGAGAGGAAATTGGCTGGCTTTGGCCTTCCCAGGGTCCAACGACTTCTGCTATTGATCTTCCACCTGACGAAGATAACGAGGATCAGACACTGAATGCAGACGCTACGGAGTTCATTCCGTCTAGTCATTGGTCAGATGCTTGGGGGAGTGTCGGTGAACTATCCCCCGAGGAGGACCCAAGGGAAGCCATGTATCTTCCTGCTCCGGAGCCAGATGCTCCCGAATTAGAAGGAACTCCCGAGTTGGTTACAGAAGAAGAATCTGTTCCCACAGAAAGTCCAAGAGGACAGAGGAAGCGGAGGGCAATAAAACCTCCCAGGAGATTAACCTACCCACAAATGGGGGAGAGTGCGGAAGACACTGTATTCACTTCCAGAAGGAGTATGGAAGACCCTGACCCTCCCACTGTTCATTTGGTGGGAGGCAACCCCAGCTCACTCTCTGGTACAGTTAGACAGGATGCTGTTGTTAATGTGTCCTGTGGGCAGGGGAGTTCACTGCCTCGTTTCTGGTGGGAATTTCCTCTGCCGACATCATATGGAGAATTGATGGATGTTGGTAAATGTGTAGCTTGAAGTTATGTTATCTTTGGGGACCAAAGAGTTCAAGTGGGGGGAGTGTGTAGCGGGGTCTCTTTTAAGGCCCCAGGACTACGTTACCCAGAACCCCATTCGGCCCCCAGGGCGGAGGTTCCACCGTAGAGACTCATGGGAGGGGTTACTTAAGTGAGAGGCGAGGCGGAGCTCGCTCTCTTGGGACACAGCGCTTCAAGCAACAAGTCATCCTGTGCGGATCGGCTGTGGGGAAAGGCCTGAAGCCTGAGGCCTTGCTTGAAGTCCGAAGAGCCTTCCACTATACTGCGGAGCCTGGGTGGATCCTGACCCGTCGTGATAGGACGTGAGTTGGATCGGGGACTCGATCAGAGCAGACGCTGTGTGCGACACACATGCGGTGGAAGTCCCAGGCTGGGATCGCGCCTGGAGTGGTGAGCGGGCACCTGCCCATATCAATAGACTGAGTTGTGTTCAGGCCTGTAGACTGCCTAGGCCCGCTGTTCGCTCACCAGTGTTTCTTGGGGGTCTGGTAGCGGGACAGAGTTGAAGTACCTAACCCCCCCCCCCCGTTTTGCCCTGTTATTTCAAGTTACTACCCAATGTGGATTACAAATGGTTATTTCTTCAAGTGCACCAACGAAAGCTGGCCGGTGAAGAAACCTTCCTTCCTTAGGGAAAAGAGACTTAGTTCCATCCCATGTCAGGCCTGACTTAGGCGGGGAGTTAGAAAGTTTGTGTTACTACGCCATAGGAGAGCGCACGCCATAATAGCTCCGCGTGGTGGACACTGCGCGGCACCATATTATTGTGCTGCACCTAGTACATTGATTGATGCAGGGCTCTGCAGGCCCATGTATATGTTACATGTTATACCTTGAATCCTTCGTTACCAGTAAAGCTGATATATATTTATATTCTTGCCTCAGCGTGTTGTCTGACTGTTTAGAGATTATTAAGTACAATACACCTGAGAGTGATAGGAGTTTAACCCTAGACTGACTGTGCCAGAGTGGGTCGAGTAAGATTGCCGGGGGTTGGCGGTACTGTGTGCAGGGCCCGAAATCAAACCAGCGGCTCTCTTAACTGGGGGTAGCGCTACATAAACAATCAAGTTTTTTTTTTTTTTTTTAACAGTGACAAATTAAGCAAAAGGCTAATTCTTGCCCCTCCACCCTAAATGATTGTTAAAGAAGAACTAACACAGATTCACTGTGCATGAATAGATCGCTACCTGTAGGTAATAAGCAGCTTTGGTGAAGCCCTGTACTCTTGCAATATTCCATAATATGCAAACATTGACAATTTCTTACTCCTCCTGCTCAAAGGGTGTCAAGAAGAAAATTAATTTGCAAGTCTTTTTTGTACCAGAAGGACAGTAAGTTAAGAATGTACTTGTAGCACTCTCAAAGAGCTGTGCAAACTGTTGGTGCTATATAAATACTGTATAATAATAATAATAATAATAATAATAATGTGTGCTAGGAGTCCTGCCAAAACATGGGAGGAGGTCTTTCCAGGATGCATGGGAGCAAGAGAGAAGACGGAGTTAGCACTGTGGGAACTAACAAAGAGGGGAGACTGCCACATGTAGCCAGACTCCCTTGAAGGGAGATTCCCTAGAGACCTCCTGAGAGTCAACCGGGTGGGCTGGGGAAGAGTCAGTCGGGTGGACTGGTATAGAGAGGATCCCCCACTGGCTGTGCAGGAGTGGGGGATCCAAGGTCATCTGCAGTCCCTACGGGTGTGCTACATACTTTTGTCTAGTACTACTTATATATTATAAACCTAGAGCATGCCTCTCATTTCTCACCTGAAGTGAGCAGTGTTTAGGTCTATGTGACTCTTGAAGTGGGTCCCAACACCTGCCAAACCCACATCTCATGTAAATGGGCTCCTAAATCCTCAGAGGGTGTGTTTGCTGAAGGTTCTCACTGTGTATTTTGGACTAGAAAAATGTAACAAAAATTTTGATGAGTTAACTCGGACAATGCCTATTTTTCTTTGCCAGTCTTTATAGCTCATTGCAAAATCACCTTCTTTTGTTTTTTCAAAGTATTTTTTGAATATTTAGTTCACATATCCATCATAAGTGCATCCTACAATACCTGGCAACATTTTTAATGTATTTTATAATTTGGAGATTTCGTCAGGGGTAGTGCAAACACATCAGTGTTGTAGAACACCCAAAGCTCATTGACTGGGGGCAGCACACCAGGAACTCTTGCTGCTGGATTCCTTAAGAGATTCATGACTTGGTCCACCACCTATCACTGAAATATAACTTTTAAATTATATTTTTTAAGAACTGTTCAAATTGGAACGAACACCCCCGGTTTGGTTCACGCCAGAACTCTCAAACATCGCAAAAGTTTGGACCTGAACTCCGAACCCTATTTAAGTCTATGGGACCAGAACTTGAAAAATCAAAAGTGCCCATTTTGAAGGCTTATACGCAAGTTATTGGTCATAAAAAGGGTATGGGGGTCCAGGTACTGCCCTGGGGGACATGTATCAATGCATTTAAAAAAAATAAATAGGAGCAGTGATTTTAATGATGCTTAAAGTGAAATAATAAAAATAAAAAATGTAAATATAGTGCCTACGGGTCCCCTTCGTCTGCCAGTAAATTAGCGCATCTGTACCGTGTATAGAACCTGCTGCAGCTAAACTGACATTTATAAAGAAAACATTTTTTTTTTTACATTTTTGTATTGCGCCCCCCCCCCTTCCCATCTATACCAGGTCCTTTGGGTCTGGTATGGAGTCTTAGGGGAACTACATGCCAATAAAAAAAAAAAACGGCGTGGAGTCACCCCCAAAATCCATACCAGACCCTTATCTGAGCATGCAGCCTGGCAGGCCAATAAAGGGGGGGGGCGAGTGCCACCCCCTCCTGGACCATATCAGGCCACATGCCCTCAACATGAGGAGGGTGTTTTGGGGCCCAAAGTATCTTGTTCCTATGTTGATGGGGACAAGGGTCTCTTCCTGACCACACTGGGCTGTAGTTGTGGGGTTCTGTGGGCAGGTGGCTTATCAGGATCTGGAAGCCCTCTTTAACAAGGGGGCCCCCAGATCCTGGGGGCCCCCCCACGTGAATGAGCATGGGTTACCAATTCACCAAAAAAGTGTCAAACGGAAAACGAAATACACAGTTTTTGAAAATGTCTTTATTAACCACTTCATTACCCAGCCATAGTCAAATGACCTCCACAGATGGGATCTCCCATCCTGGGTGGACGTCATATGATGTCCTCGGTTTTCTGTCGCTACTGCGGGGGCCCGCATAGCGGCGATCGGGGATCCGGTGTGTCCTTCGGGACACAGCCGTCCCCCGATGGGGGTAATGAAGTGGCGGCAGAGCCGCGGCGCCTGGCGGCGGAGCTTTCTGTGTGGCTAACCGGCTCCCATATGCAGAGCTGCAGCAGTGGCGTGAGCGGCGGAGATTCCGGTATAACTACTTACCGGATTTGATGATGCAGAGCTGCGCAGCGCGCAGTGGATTGTGGGGCGGTTGGCGGGCGAACATCCCACCAAGGGCCCTGCAAATTCATGTGTTCGCCGAATGGGCAAACAGGCGATGTTCGGGCCTAACTTTTGCTTGGCTTAAACAGTTTGCCCAACTCTATTCATATTTTAAGCCAACAAGCCTCTGTACACATAACATATAAAACTAGAAACCCGTTGGATAAATTTCTGATACCTTGCTACTATATAATTCTCTTGCAGGCAGTTTCATAGATCAAGAAGATAGTGTTTGTTGTAGAACATATAGAAGGGAAATATGATTTACCAGTAGATGTCTGTAACAACATAAAATCAAATGTAATTATTTACTGCTCTTAGATACTTAGAAGAATCCCTACAGACTCTGTTATAGAAATCATATCACCTCTCTAATTCTGTTCATCAGTTTTACCCTAGTGTATTTTTTTTCCAGATATATACTGCATGATCTGTATACATCATGTATACGTTGAAATCTATCAGTGCAGAATGCTTTCTCGCTGCCTTCACTATGTTCCCACTGGGCGCTAAGGCAATGCAATAAGCAAAGAATAAATTGTTTTTATAATGTTAGACTCTGTGCTTATTGCTTCTTCCATTTATATCATGGAGCATTTAATATGATAGGTCTGCTCTTGTTTGTCAGACAGATCCCAACGTTTTCTCAGGCGGCTGTCTGTTGCTGCTCCTGGTACAGTGCTCAGCACCACGATTTCTATTGTCTGGGCTCTGAATGTTCGGCTAATTAGAGCAGTCTGGAGATTGATGATGTATGTACTCTATAGATAAATCACATCTGAACATTGTTGGTCTGATAAATGTTTTTTTATCAGAATGAATTTATCACAATCTGTTATTAGGGTGTGTGTAAACTGTGCAGCTTGCACATACTGTCTTAATATACAGTATATTGTAGACACAGAATTTGAGCTCTTTCACCCTACTCAAATTTAAACTTGCATGCTGCCTTGGTAATGCTAGAGATGTGTGAAATGCAAAAGGGTGCAATAATGCTCATGCCAGCCTCTGTCGGGTACTGTTAGACAGCACAGCATAAGGAATAGCAAAGGTCGCTATAAGGTTTCGTTTACACTTTTGTGGTGGTAAAAATAACCGATTGAGGTTTTACTGCCCCTGACCCCCCCCCCCCAAAAAAAAACAAACTGCAACTGAATGGGGTTACAACCTACACTTGCTGCGGGCTCAATGATGTGCTTCAAGGCAAAAATTACAGGTGCCATGCAATGCAATGCACAGTTGTGGCATGGTGGAGTCGGCTTTATAGGGTTGAAACAGGCAGCGGAGACTTCATACACTGATTGAAGATCAGATGATCCCTGCTGTTTTTATCAGGTATGGCCAAATTTAGGCTAGTTCACACCTGTGTTTGTGTTCTGCCCAACAGTGTGATTTGGTACCATTTAATTATAATGGCACGTTTTCAGAAGAAAAGGTAGTTGACAGCTCCAGAATCCAGTAAAAAATAATAATCTTTATTACTACATATAGGTGGATAAAAACAGATTACCGGTACATGTTTCGGCACAAAGCCTTGATCACAGCATATTTTTTACAAATGAAAGACAAACATTTATAGACACTACACACCTCATTTGAGGATGGATACTACAATAATAAAAAAAAATCAATTACATAAAATCAAGTCTAATCAGTGAACAGAGAAAAAAGCAGCACTAGATAGTAATCACATGGTTGCACGGTCATGCGACATTGTATACAAACAAAATTGATGTCCTTTTTCCCACAAATAGAGCTTTCTTTTGTTGGTATTTGATCACCTCTGCGGTTTTTATTTTTTGCACTATAAACAAAAAAATAACGACAATTTTGAAAAAAATAAAAAATAGTTTTTACTTTTTGCTATAGAAAAATGTAAAAAAATAAAAAAATAATACATTGCTTCATCAGTTTAGGCCAATATATATTCTTCTCCATATTTTTAGTTAAAAAAAAAATCGCAATAAACGTATATTGATTGGTTTGGGCAAAAGTTATAGCGTCTACAAAATAGATATATTTATGGCATTTTTATTATACTTTTTATTTTTTTTACTAGAATTGGCGGTGATCAGCGATTTTTAGCAGGACTGCGACATTGCGGATGACAGATCGGACACTTTTCACACTTTTTTGGGACCATTGACATTTATACAGTGATCAGAGCTAAAAATAGTCACTGATTACTATATAAATGTCACTGGCAGGGAAGGCGTTAACACTAGGGGGCGATAAAAGGGTTAAGTGTTCCCTAAGGAGGTGTTTCTAACTGTGGGGTGAGTTTACTGACAGGGAGTAGAGAGAGATCGTTGTTTCTTATCAATAGGAACCGCAGATCTCTCTCTACTTCCCTGACAGAATGGGGATCTGTCTTTTTATTTCGACAGATCCCCGTTCTGGCTCTGAGGAGTGATCGTGGGTCACCGGTGGACATCGCGGCCGTGGGCCACGCGCGTAGGCTCTGGCGACCCGCATGCGCCCCCTAGAGCTCTAAAAGCGGCCGACCTACACATAAACCTATGGCGATTTGTGCAGCCATGCCAACCTGACGGAGTCTAATGGCGGCGGCTGGTCGGCAAGCGGTTAAACTCACTTGGTGCCTTATCTGCATTAAATTAGCATCAGAACCTGTGTCGTTTATATGTGTTTGGGTTTAAAGGGATGCGGTGGCAGCTCTATGCAATGCTGCCTTTACATAGATAGTGTGCATCTCTTTTTTTTTGATTCTGGTGTATTGGCAGCCCATTTATTTGATTGTCCTGCCTTAAGGCAATGTACTGTAGTGGTACCCCAGAAAGACCTGCTGCTAATGATGGTCAAAGGCACAGTCACTGTATACTTCAAGCACAGATGATGATGATGACCAGGGTTTCCCTCACTAATACAGAGGTTGCCAGCACACACAGAACACAGTCCTGGCACACTGACACAAAGAGCAGACTAGAAGATGGAGTATAGGGTAGTATGGGATACTCCAGAACAGTAGTGTATTTAGGTTTTGTGCTGCCCTAGGCCTGACTAAACTCGTGCACCCCCTAATTTAAATATGACCCACTCCTTCCTGTCAAGGCCACACCCTTTCTGTTTAAGACCCGCCCTGAAATTTTCGAGTGGGGACACTAGTTCTTAGGGCCTGGGGGGGCAATGGATTCCCTTAATTTGCATAGATTTCTTCTCACTTCCTTTTTGGCTATGGGGCAGGAAGTGAAGGGAAATCTCTGCAATGGGACAGGGATGGTAAAAAATAAACTGACCGGGGCTATAACCTTCCCTTACTCTATCCAAAATGGGAAAAAAAGTGTTGCCTATAGTTCTACTTTAAGCACAAATTTCTGATAATTTTATGGAGAGGACTAAGAAGACATAACTATGTCAATGGTGCAGCAGAAAACATATAGCACAGTGAGGAAGGTTTTTGGTCCAGGATGATAGGACATTCAAAATTAGAAGCAGCTTGTGTTACACTAACAGTGTAGCACAAGCCGGCGGGGACTCTTTCCGTGCTGCCCCCCTGCAAAGTGCTGCCCTAGGCCTGGGCCTTCTTGGCCTAGGCCAGGATACAACGTTGCTCCAGAACCATTAACAAAACCAATAGGACACTCCTCTCTAGGTTCAGGAACAGTTCTGTCAGATTGGATGGAGAGCGTCTGTGAACAGCAATTTTCAACTCTTGCCACAGATTCTCAATTGGATTTAGGTCTGGACTTTGACTTGGCCATTCTAACACATGAATATGCTTTGATCTAAACCATTCCATTTTAGCTCTGGCTGTATGTTTAAGGTCGTTGTCCTACTGGAAGGTGAACCTCTGCCAAAGTCTCAAGTCTTTTGCAGACTCTAACAGGTTTTCTTTTAAGATTTCCCTGTATTTGGCTCCATCCATCTTCCCATCAACTCCGACCAGCTTCCCTGTCCCTGCTGAAGAAAAGCATCCCCACAACATGATGCTGCCACCACCATGTTTCACAGTGGGGATGGTCTGTTCAGGGTCATATGCAGTGTTAGCTTTCCACCACACATAGCGTTTTGGTCTCATCTGAAAATTTTGGTCTCATCTGACCAGAGCACCTTCTTTCACATGTTTGCTGTGTCCTCCATATGGCTTCTTTCAACTGCTAACGGGACATCTTATGGTTTTGCTTTTTAACAATGGCTTTCTTTTTTTTAATACAAACGTTTTTTTTTATTGGGTATAGACAGAAAAAAAAAAGCACATATCTTATCGGGATGCAACCCACTCATATAACATAAAAATTACATTGCGACATATAATATCGAGAGGAAAAGAGCATAAGAGGATCAGTCACAGGGGCAGAAACTAAATGTGTTACTCGAGGTCAGGCCCAGTGACGGCCCGTCAGGTGCATCCCAGGGTTCAAACAGAAATAAAATTCTATTAATGCTTAAAAGAAATCAAGAAGGAAACAGGATTAGAGGGGAATAAGGGAGAATTTCCATGGAAGGAGAAGAAAGAAGGGAAAGAAAGATTAGGGAAAAGAAAAAGCTTAGACAGGTATATGTGTAGAAAGGGGAAAACAACCTGTTGAAAAATCAACTTTAATCTGCTACTTCTGGTTTGAATAATTCGACCGACCCAGTATCAAACAAAAAGAAAAAGTAGAGGATGTACTCCTCGTCGGGTTGGGATCACATGTCCTGACCATCTCCTAGTATCCCCAGGCCCAGGGCCCAAAGGAAACGGGAGAATATGGGGTACCTATCCGACCACACAGAGGCGGCCACCCCAGAGGCAGTGCGTTGGTCACAGTATAGCCGCTCCTGTCGACCACGCCGCCCATTTATTATGGAAGGTCGGCATGGTGTCCATGATAGTGTGATAGATCCTTTCCATAAGACGGATAGACTCCATCCGCTGGAGTACCTGTGTCCATGGAACCGACTGGGACCGCCAATTCAAGGCTATGGCCCAATGAGCTGCACAGAATAGGGTATTCACTAATCTCTGGGTATGGGGAGGCAGACCCGGTATAGTGGCAAAGAGCAAACACATCGGGGCCGTCAGGTCTAGGATGGTGCCCGCAATCTGCATCACCCTGGATGCCACCCGGCTCTATAGGTGCCTCAGATGAGGGCAACCCCAAAACGTGTGCAGAAGGGTGCCAGGGCTCTGACAGCCCCTAAAGCACGTCTCCTGAACTGTAGGGTAGTATTTATGAACTCTATCTGGAGTGAGGTACCACCTTGTATGTAGTTTAAGTACTGTCTCCTTAGTGGCTATGGAGCGGGTACATCTGTGCATATTCTGTAGCATGTCGCTCCAGTCTTCTGGGGGGAATGCCACACCCAGGTCTGATTCCCAATGGGTCATAGCCGAGGACTTAACTGGCAGCTGAGAATCATTTAGTGACATATATATCGTAGAGATCGTTCCCTTGCCTCTAGCACCATTCTGGCAGATTGTTTCATACTGGGATAAGTTGGGTCTAGTGTGCAATGTGAATAGGGATTCGAAAAAGTGCCTAATTTGTAAAAATCTAAAGAATTCCGTTCCCGGGGCTTCGAACTGCTCTTGGAGTTGTGTAAATGAACAGAAATGTGTGCCTTGCGATAGTGCTTTTAATGTCAAGAGGGAGTTTTGTACCCACCAATGGAAGCTCTCAGGGGATCGGAAAGCAGGGGGAAAACTGGGCGATCCCAGGAAGGTGGACAGGGGGGGTCTGCCAGACCTAAGTTTAAATTTGTGGTGATATAGGGACCAAAGGTGTATTGTCTGACCCACTACCATGTTTAGCATGCTTAGTTCCCTGGGCTTAAGGCCCGTCTGCCAAAGAAGTCCCGGAAGGTAGTATGGGCAGACAGAGGACATTTCAAACTGTAGCCAGGGGATGCTGTCTGGTGCAGCATGCCACTGTGCCGTCTGGGCCAACCTGGCTGACAAGTAATACAACCAGATGTTAGGTAGCCCTAACCCCCCCTGTGAAGAGGGTCTGTGTGTGATAAGACCGCCATACCTAGGATGTTTATTGTTCCATAGAAACCCATTAATCTCACGTTGGATCTGCAACAGAGTATGTCGTGATACATAAAGGGGGAGAGCCCTAAAGAAGTAAAGCAATTTCGGTAAAATGGACATTTTTACGGCTGTGACTCTGCCTAGGAGGGTGATGTGGAATGTAGACCATAGGCGTAACCATTGTCTGACTTTGGCGAAGATCTGGGGGTAGTTAGCGTTATATAATTCTCTTAGGGTGGGGGCTAGACGAATCCCGAGGTATTGGAGGGTTTTATTTGATACTGAAAAGCCAAAAGAAGATTTAAGGGCAGAGGTGACTCTGGGAGGGATATTGACAGGGAGGGCCGAACACTTGGAGAGGTTGACACCAAGGCCCGAAAAAGTGTGAAAGGATTGGAGCGTAGAGATTAAATTAGGAAGGGAAGTAACTGGGTCCTGGAGGAATACAAGGATATCATCCGCGTATAGGCTCACCTTATACTCCCCACTCCCCTTCTGATACCCCCTAATGTTCTGGTCTGTGATGATCGCCCTCGCCAAAGGCTCCACGGCCAGGGCAAACATCAAAGGGGACAGAGGGCAGCCCTGGCGTGTTCCCCTGCCCAGGGGGAAGTAATCCGAAGTGCAACCTGGGAGCTTAACGCGTGTGTGAGGATTGTGGTACAGTGCCCTAAATCCATGAACAAACTCCCCTGAAAAACCAAACCTAAGCATGACCGCGTCCATATATGGCCACAGGACACTATCAAAGGCCTTGTGTATATCCAGGCCCAACAGAAGAACCTTGCGGGAAAATAGCTCCGCATCCTGGATAATGTCCGTCGCCAAGCGAATGTTGTCTGTGATTTGCCTAGAGGGGATGAATCCGGTTTGTTCGGGGCCAACCAGGGTGGAAATTATGGGGGCTAGTCTATCTGCAAGAACACGACCTAGAATCTTAATGTCATTGTTAAGAACCGAGATTGGTCTGTAATTCTGGGGGAGGGAGTGATCCTTGTTAGGTTTAGGGATTAGGGTCATATTGGCTGCAAGCATTTCCTCTGGAAGTGAGTGGCCTTGCAATACGTGGTTGATTAATTTAGTCAATTTAGGGGCCAACGTACCTGCAAATTTTTTATAGTAAGTCGCCGTATACCCGTCTGGGCCCGGGGCTGTTGACGCTTTGAGCGACTTAATGACTGTCAGGACCTCCAGTTCTGTGCATGGGGCGTTCAAGTTGGTCAGTTGTTCGTGTGTCAAAGTCGGAAGTTGGATGGAGTTCAACCAGTCCTCAACTCCAGCAGGGGGGGGGGAGAGGCTGGGGCAGATAGTAGGGAGCTGTAGAACGCGGTGAAAGTGTCAAGTACCTCCTTGGGGTGGGAGACCAGCTGGCCCGAGGTGTTACGCAATTTGTAGATATGGGTGGGCTGAAGGGAGTGATGTAGTTTACGTGAGAACATGGCCGAGGCAGCGTTTGAGTGCAATAGGAATCTCGCTTTGGCCCATCTAATAGATTTTTCAGTGTGGTCTGAGAGGATAGTATCCAATTCCACCCTCTTCTGGTCAATTTGTCTAAGAGTGTCCGGGGCGTGGGATTGTGCGTGTATATGGTACAGTTTTGCAAGGTCTGCAGTTAGGGTTTTAATTTTGGCTAACTTCTGTCTCTTCTTAATGGTGGCCAACTCTATCAGTCGGCCGCAAAGTACTGCCTTATGGGCCGCCCAGAGAATAGAGGGGGTGGTGCCTTCTACATCGTTCAGTCTGAAGTACTCTTCCAACTGATTCGCTACTTGTGTGGCTATGTCAGGGTCCGTCAATAGGGAGTCATTAAGCCTCCAGGAGGCTGTCAGGGGGGAAATGCCTACATGCGAAGTTTTAAAGGAGACCACCAGGTGGTCTGACCATGGGCATGGGTGTATAGTGGCCGCTGTGGAGTTGGCAAGTAAAATTGGGGAGCTGAAAATGTAATCTAGCCTTGCATAGCTCTCGTGGGGGGCTGAGTAATGTGTGTATTCCCTAGCTCCTGTATTGAGGGCCCTCCATGTGTCAATAAGTTGGAAAGTCTCCAGGGACCTCACTAGAGATTTGGGGAAGGCCTTAGATGAGTGGGTAACCTTGCTTCTGTCCAGTGTGGAATGGGCGACTAGATTGAAGTCACCACCCACTATCATGTGTGGAGAAGTATATCTGTCCAAAATTTGGGTGAAGGACCTGAAAAAGGAACCCTGAGCAGTACTGGGGGCGTACACATTGGCGACTGTAAAGGATTTGCCCTGGACATCACCTTGGAGTATCAAAAACCTGCTATCCGGGTCCTTGTAAACATGTTTGACATCAAAATGTACATTATTTCTGACAAATATGGCTACCCCTCTGGCTTTAGAGCTATACGTGGTATGGTAATGTAACTTAAATGACTTGTCAAAATAATTGGGGTGAGACAATGCCGAAAAATGAGTCTCTTGCAGGAGGACAATGTCCGCCCCCAATTGCTTATAATCTCGAAAGGCCTTCCTCCTCTTTTGTGCGGAATTAAAGCCTCTGACATTATGTGAGATAACCTTCAAACCCATAATATGGTTGGAACAAATTTAGCTTGGGGTGAGGTTGGTGAGATAGGTGCGAATGTCAGCCGCACAACCCACAGGCCCAGTACCAAAGCGGGTTGCCAAATTCCTGGATCATAGATCGGGGGCACGGTCAGCAGGTTAAGTGTAGCAGTAAAACCAATAATATAACATTGATAACAGGAACATTGTAGGAAGAAAAAAAAAGGCAAACAAACTAACAGGGGTCTGGATGGATAGGCCATCCAGGCCAGCATCAAATATTTCAAATGACTGAAAAAAAAACACAGTCTTCCACGTGCACTCAATCTCCCCCAACACTGAAGGGGGGAGAGAGAGAGTGGCAAGAGTTCAGTACAAGGTCTCTCCCAAAACAAAAAAGGGAATGGTGGGAGAGAAGTGATTCTTGGATTGAACACTAACGTGGTTGGGGGGTAAAAGTTCCGGGCGGAAAACAGCAGGATCACGAGGACCGGAGACATAAAGGCTCGTTCAGAACCGAAAGGCTTGGGGGTCCAGAAATTGACAAGTCCAGCGAGACAGGCCAGGGGACATGGGGCTCATGAACAAAAAATAAGGGGGGGGGACAGGTGGTACCGAAATCATATTTAGTACCTTGACCGCAAGCCTGCGGGAAGATCGTGTTGGAGCCGCGGAGAACTTCCACAGCTGTCCGCGGTCACGGGTTACGGTAGGCTCTGCGTCCCCTCTGAGGAGGTGGGGTGGCCCAGATTGGTGACGGGCGGGGGGTGGACGGGTGCCTTGGTGCTTGTTGAGGTTCGAGGAGGCCCAATTTGACCAGGATGGATTTACCTTCCAGGACCGTGGTGGCGGTGTATGTGGATCCGTTGTGTGGGACCGTCAGTTTGAATGGGAAACCCCATCTATAGCTGATCCGAGCAGTTTGAAGGACGGAGGTGATTTCTTTCATCTGTCGGCGTCTCTCCAGTGTGGTCAGGGAGATGTCCGGATATATCTGAATGGTGACCCCGTCCAGCTGTATACGAGGGGTGTTGCGGGAAGCTCGCAGGATCTCCTCCTTCACCAGGTAGTCCTTCAGGCACATCACCACATCCCTCGGAGGCTTCTCCGGGGGCGGCTTGGGTCGTAGAGCCCTGTGGAGGCGATCACATATGAATGCATTCACCGGTTGTTCTGGGAGGAGGGAGCGAAACAATCTCTCAGTGGCATCAGGCAGATCCAAGACTGTTTCAGGCAGGCCACGCACTCTAATATTGTTCCTCCTGTTCCGGTTGTCTAAATCTTCCATACTATTCTGGAGCTGGACAACCGTGTCCGTGAGCAATTCATGGTCTTTGCGGAGGTCATCGTATGCGAGCTGGAGCTCATCATGCTTCACCTCCAGTACGTCTGTCCTCCCGCCCAGGGAAGCGATCTCCTGGGAGAGGGTATGGGTGGACTTGTGAAGCTCAGCCTGAAACTTGCAGGCAAGTTTTTCATACATTGTTGTCAGACTGTGGTCCAAGTCTGCCTTCGTGAGGTGTGGAGTGCACTCACTCAGCTCTGAAGTCGCAGAAGGGGAAGCCATGGGCTCCGGGGCCTCCAGCATGGACGATTCCTGGTCAGCGCCACTCTGGGACATCCTCGTTTGATCCCGGGCCCGTAGTAAATAATTTGTCAAGGACCGCTGGGCGGATTTCTGCTTATTATATTTTTTAATCGATGGCATGCACAACTGGTCCCTCTAGGGGTTCAGGGTGATTCAAGTAAGATTTGCAGGCAATATAACCCCCTTGGGAGTGTTAATGTCTCCGGTGCCCTCGGATCTCCTTCACTTAGCTGCCTGACAGTTCCGTGCCGCGCATGCACCCCCCCTTGCGGATGTGACTTTTAGTTCATCTTGTCACCTTAATACAGGTGAGGGGGTGAGGGGATCCTCCAACCATGGAGCGCTGTCTCCTGTAGGGTTCTCACAACAGCCCAAGGGAAAGTCGGCAGAGGACCGGGTTGTGGGGTTAGTGGCAGGCCAGGAGTCTCGGTTCAGGCAGGGGACGACTTATGGTGAGTTCAAAAACCAGGATGGGAGGAAGTCTCTACTGATGGTGACCCCTGGGGATGTTCTTTCAGGCAGGGCTACTTTAAAAGTGTTGAGGGGGGTGAAACACCTGCAGAAGGATAAGGGAGAGCTCTGTAAATTTGAGGCCGGGTGAAGCAAGATGTCCGCCTGACAGGGTTATGGGAACCGGGCTGCAGCCGAATCCCACTAATAGGAAGGAATCCCACCTTAGTCCTCTACAAGAGCACCGACTTTTGATGAACTGTTAGCCGAGGTAGAGGGACAGGGTCTTTAATCTGCTGCAGGGGGACTATGGAGATCGCAGAGGTGTACCAAGATGGCCGCCGTATGCTAGCAGCACAGACTTTTGTAAGAAGGTAGTAGATAGCCTTATGCATATATTGGGGAGAAGTGATGGATAGTTTCCCCAGCTGAGGCAGGGACCAGGAAGAGTGACTGGGTACCGGAGATCTACAGATGTGGCCCGGCCGCGGCCCGCTCCCGCGGGGTACTGCCTCAGGAAACACCGCGGACTCCCAGGCCCGACTAGGCCGCACCGACCGCGGCCTCCACGAATGCCCCCGAGACGTAGCTCTTGCTCCAGGTCACTGGAGGTAAGTGGATGGGTGTCAGGGAGGGACAAGAGCTGGTCCCTTACCTCAAATACAGCCGCAAACAGGTTTCCTCCGGGAGGCCTCAGGCCTGCAAGATGGCGGCGGCCCCGGGCACTGGATGCCGTCAATCTCGGGAGACCTCCGGTGTCCCCCGGCCGAATTGTCCGAAGATAAGGGTGTGGGGTACTGCAGGGGGTCTAGCTGGATGGGATGGTATGCTTTGTAAGCGTGGATGGGCGATACAGAGTTCCGATGGTGATGGATGGTACCTGGAGCTCCTCTAGGAAACGTCCGCCGCCACTCACATCCAGGCCACGCCCCTCAATGGCTTTCTTTTTGCCACTCTTCCATAGAGGGCAGATTTGTGGAGTGCACGACTAATAGTTGTCCTGTAGACAGATTCTCCCACCTGAGCTGTGGATCTCTGCAGCCCCTCCAGAGTTACCATGGGCCTCTTGGCTGCTTCTCTGATTAATGATCTCCTTGCCCGGCCTGTCAGTTTAGGTAGACGGCCATGTCTTGGTAGGTTTGCAGTTGTGCCATACTCATAACCATTTTCGGATGATGGATTGAACAGTGCTCCATTAGATGCTCAAAGCTTGGGATATTTTTGTTATAACCTAACCCTGCTTAAAAATTTTCCACAACTTTATACCTGACCTGTCTGTCCTTCATGATACTGTTTGTTCAATAAAGTTCTCTAACAAACCTCTGAGGGCTTCACAGTACAGCTGTATTTATACTGAGAATAAATTACACACAGGTGGACTAATTAGGTGACTTCTGATGCAATTGGTTCCACTAGATTTTAGTTAGGAGTATCAGAGTACAGGGGGCTGAATACAAATACACTCCACCCTTTTCAGATGTTTATTTGTAAAAAAAATTGAAAACCATTTATAATTTTTCTTCCACTTCACAATTATGTGCCACTTCGTGTTGGTCTATCACATAAAATCCCAATAAAATACATTTACGTTTTTGGTTGTAACATGAAAAAAAATTGGAAAGTATGAATACTTAAGCCTCGTACACACGGCCGAGATTCTCGTTGAAAAAAAACATGTCGTTTTTTTCGACGAGATTCTTGGACAAGAAACTTGTCCCGGCCGAGTGTACACACTCTCCTTTCAAAGAACCCGCGGTTCTTTGAATGGAGCGAACGCGGTGACGTCATCGAATACGACGAGCATGCGCTTGTCACATTCGATGCCGTCGCCACCATCTTGGTTCACCCTACCTATGCCTAGGAAGCTACCGCGCATGCGTCAAAGTCATTTCGAGCATGCGCGGGCTTCCCGGCGAAAAGGTAAGTGTACACACACACACACAATTTTCTCGTCGAGAAACAGGCTGACGAGAATCTCGACGAGAAAATAGAGAGCAGGTTCTCTATTTTCTCGTCGAGAAACCATACACACGAGCGAATTTCTCGGCAAAAAATCTCTGCCAGCAAGTTTCTTGCTGGTTTTTGCCGAGAAACTCGTTCGTGTGTACGAGGCTTGTTTCAAGGCACTGTATATCTCAATGATTTTTCATGGTTGTTTTATGTCTGGTTGAGTCCCCTTGATGCTCCAGTGCCCGCCCAGGGAGCTTTTGCACAGTGGTGTTGTGTGCTGAGATGAATGTTGTATTGCCTTCATGAGCCCTGATAAAGCAAAGGCTGGCAAAATGCGTCAGTAAATGATTTTTTGTTCCAGTAACAATTTCTGGTGTAAAAATACATACAGTGTACTCTGTTGGCACTAAATATATTTATTTATTTTTATGCTAAAAATACATACATAACTGTATGAACTTTTAAAATATTTGTTACATAATAAACTATATTTTATATACGGTACTTACAGTATGTTTTTTACTCCTTGTTTGGCCTGTATATTTAAAAAAAAAAATCCTGTTTCTAAATATACACTAAATATTCATGCTGCCCATTTGCCTTGCTCCACTTCTATGTTCCAGAACTTTCTAGAAGGCAGGGGAGAACAATCAAACCCGCAGCCTGTGAAACCCAGAACAGCCAAAAGAAATCAACAACTGCTCCAATGATTACAGAGAAGCCAAGAATAACTAAATTTACCAAGCAACCTAACTAGGAGGGTTCTACAGTACATTAGTGACACCGGAACAGACAGGTGTAAATCCAAGCAGTACATTTAGGCCCTGCATTTCATATTTATTTCTCATTTTACTGACATGGACCAGGGATACTGTAGAGTGTCTGAAATGGACACTGTACCTCATTTTACTGACATGGACCAGGGATACTGTAGAGTGTCTGAAATGGACACTGTAGCTCATTTTACTGACATGGACCAGGGATACTGTAGAGTGTCTGAAATGGACACTGTAGCTCTACTATATCTGAATATATGATCTTATTGGTGTCTCTAGGCAAACACAGACAGTTGGCATTTAGGACACTTTTTAGGATCCAGACATTGGCAGTTCAGACATCTATGTCAGCAATAGAATTAGAAACAAACAAGAAAAAACTGAATAAGAAAAAAAAAATCTGATTGCTAATGGGTTTCAATTACAGTTTATAAAAATGTAGGTCTGCTCTTCATATCAGCAGGTGTGTGTGCCTCTGCTAAGACAGAGTAATTACAGGCTAATGTTACTAATAGAAGAGAAACAATAGAGCAGCATATGTAGCAGACATATTTCAGTGCAAACGATATTAAAGACATACAGGTAATTATACAATGACAAGAGCACAACATGAGCCAGATATCAAAATGGAGTTGCCTTCCTTCTCCCTGAACAGGGATTTCGGTTGGCAGGTCTCTTTGGAATTGTAGCTTGCCAGGATTGGGCCTCCTGTCTAAACATATTAGGAATGGAGAATTGGATATGCTATCCATAGCAAGTGATCAGACGTCTGAAAGCCCATTTGATAAGGTAGCACAAAAAGCAATAAAGATGTGCAAGAGAAATCTTTGATCTAATCTAACTGCATTAAAATAAAATCTGATTGGTTGCTCTGGTTTCTGTCTCTGCGCTTATCATTCCTGTTTCTGGGAAGGGCAAGGACAAAAGTAACCGTCCACTTTTTTTTTTGCTTTGGCATTAAATACTATCTTAAAAGTTTAACCTCTGCGCTTAGTGTAGACAAATCAGCATAAAATATTTTGAACAAAATCAATTCATTTTACTAACTAAATAAAGAAAGCGGCAATCTGTTAAATATATGAATACACAAACACTAATGCCCCGTACACACGATCGGAAATTCTGACGAGAAAAGTCCAATGTGAGCTTTTGGTCAGAAATTCTGACAGTCGGAATTTCCAGCAGCAAAAATTTGAAAGCTGGTTCTCAAATTTCCGACGGAAAAAATTCCAATCGGAAATTCCGATCGTCTGTAGCAATTCCGACGCGCAAAATTCCGACGCATGCTCAGGAAAAAATTTGACGCATGCTCGGAAGCATTGAACTTAATTTTCTCTGCTCGTCGTAGTGTTGTACGTTACCGCGTTCTTGACGGTCAAAAGTTCTGAGAACTTTTGTGTGACCGTGTATATGCAAGCCAAGCTTGAGCGGAATTCCGTCGGAAAAACCATCCAAGGTTTTTCAGACGGAAAATCCGATTGTGTGTACGCAGCATAAGAATAATCACAATATTAAACAGATGCACTAATTCATATAAAGTGCCATACCAAATTTCAAAGCTCAAAACTTTATGCAAAACCTCATGAAAGTGCTTATGTGCATTAAAGCGGAGGTGCTGCGGAAAAAAAAAATTAAAAACCAGCAGCTACAAATACTGCAGCTGCTGACTTTTAATATTAGGACACTTACCTGTCCTGGAGTCCAGCGATGTCAGCAGCAGAGGACGAGCAATCGCTCGTCATTCTGCTGCCCCCACCGCCATCCTCGGTGAGGGAACCAGGAAGTGAAGCCTTGCGGCTTCATGCCCGGTTCCCTACGGCGCATGCACGAGTCACGCTGCGCCGTTCTGAATGGTCCTCCTGTGTTCTGGGAGCCGAGTGTCTCCCAGAACACAAGGGGTATTCTGAGGGAAGTGACGCGCTTCCCGCAGATTTCCCGCAGAGAGGACTCCCGGAAGTGGTTGTACAAATACCTGTCTTAGACAGGTATCTGCACCCCCTCCCCCCTGAAAGGTGTCAATTGTGACACCGGACGGGGGGAGGGTTCTGATCAGCGGAAGTTCCACTTTAGAGTGGAGCTCCGCTTTAAGTAAAATTCATGCATGCTTGAATAAATAAATTAAATAATAATTAAAAAAAAATCATATGCATATTAAATACATAGGCGGGTTTAGTGCTGCCACTTCAATGTGCCACCACCCAAAATAAATGAACAAGTGTTATAAATTGACTAAAAATCCAAATAAAGTTCATCTGAATATCCAAGATCAGTGCAAATCTCCCACTGTCTATTTTTAGCCACTTCAGTGCACCTCCACCAGACTAGTGAGCACACAGATCACTTACCAGAGATTTCTGCATTCCCCATAGGATGCTATTGGGTGAAACACGTTCGGGCGGAGCTTGGGCAGTGATGTCATCATGCACAGCTGTGGTCCACTATCTTAAAGAGGACCTTGCAGTACAATGCAATGTCTGCTTATAATATTTGGCACCCTCCCCCCTCTAGCTCATCCTGTGTCCAAAAGGTACCTGTAAATAAAAAAGTTTGATTTCATATTTATTTTTCACCTGTCTTCTACATTACTGGTCATGATGTCACTATCCTTCTGGGAAGATTCCTGGGAGGGAAAAAAAGTACCCGAAATCTCATTAGAAGACACTCCAGCCTATGCAACAGTGTCTTCTTTAAAGATCTGGGCTGCTTTCTATTCTCCAGAAAACTCATCTGAAGAAATGTGAGGTCATCTTCACCAAGGTGCCAAGGGAAGAATACAAGGTTAAGATAAGTTTAAAATCTTTTATTCTTTACAGGTACCTTTTGGAATTTATTACAGGGGGAGGGGGCTTGGACATTATACTGCAAAGTTCACATGATAGCTGATCCCTAAGTTCTCAGTCCTCTCTGAGCAGAGAGCAGTGACTGTCAGTCTTTGGTCTGCTATGCTCCTCCAGCACTCACTGCAGCGCCAGGTTGTAGAGGGGACAAGAGCAGCTGGGTCTGGCGTGGTAGAGCCAGCTGTCTATCAGGCAACTTGGTGGATCCCAACATTACTGTCGGGATCCTTCCAGAGTAAGTAGCTGCTCTGGGATGTCAGCCAACAAGCCTGATTCTGGGTCACAGGAGAGCACAAATAAGTACACTTTTGTGACCCACAAGAGAAGTATGAACAAAAAAGCTTTGGCCATACATAAATCCAGTTTGGTTTGGGTTCCAATGTTATCAGCACCCCTTCCCAGGAAAGAAACTTTAGCTTTACCTTTTGTTTACATTGTATGGTGGCAAATGGGCACCCCTCTCTCTTTCCAGAGAATACAGTAGCACTGTTAGGTAGTATAAATACATAACTTTTTATTGTTTCTGCTGGTTGATAGTTAGAGTTATGTTTAAGTATATATAACCCCCCCCCCCCCCCCCCCAAATGCATTACTCTTATGTGGTCCATTTTCATGTGTTAAATGTACCATTTAAAGTGTTTTACCATAGCTAGTCACTAAGTACAAAAATACTTATTGATCCTCCTTGTTGGACATTTCATGGAATGGAAGGATGGAAGGATGGAAGGATGGAGAACTTTCACTTTTACTAAAGAATAATGTAGCACTGTTACGTATCAAAAATACATAACTTTCATTGTTTCTGCTAGTTGATGGTTAGTGTTATGTTCAAGTATATGTAAACCCTCAAAATGCACTTTTCTTACTTGGTCCCTTTCCATCTGTTATATAAACTATATTACTATTCAATATGTTTTATTATATCTGTTCAATAAGTACAACAATACTTGATGATACTCCCAGAAATCCAATAAGCTGGTAACTTTATGTGCTGCACCCTTTTCATGAAGCATTATATCATCAGTTTTTCTGTGAACTACAGACCACCACCCATTAGGTTATTAAAGTTAATGTAAAGGATCGTTTTTTTTTTTTTTTTAAATAACAAACATATCATACTTACCTCCACTGTGCAGCTCAATTTGCACAGAGTGGCCCCGAACATCCTCTTCTGGGGTCCCCGGTGGCTCTCGCAGTTCCTCCCGGCATCAGATAACCCCCAGGAGAAGCGCTCTCCCGAGGGGGTTACCTTGCGGGTGCGCTCCTGAGTCCAGCATTTGCGTCTACAGACACGAATGCCGGACTCCTCCCCGCCCCCCGATGCCTGTGTCATTGGATTTGATTGACCGCAGCGGGAGCCAATGGCTGCCCTGCTATCAATCTATCCACTCAAGACCCGGGACCCCGTGGAGAGAAGGACAGCGCTTCCCAAGAGATGAAGGGGCTCAGGTAAGTAAAATGGGGGGCTGTGGGGCCGGTGACTGCCTCATGTTTTTTCACCTTAATGCATAGGATGCATTAAAGCGGAGCTCCGCCGAAAAAAATATATTAAAAGCCAGCAGCTACAAATACTGCAGCTGCTGACTTTTAATATTAGGACACTTACCTGTCCTGGAGTCCAGCGACGTTGGCAGCAGAAGACGAGCAATCGCTCATCACTCTGCTGCCCCCACCGTCATCCTCAGTGAGGGAACCAGGCAGTGAAGCCTTGCGGCTTCACTGCCCGGTTCCCTACGGCGCATGCGCGAGTCGCGCTGTGCCGTTCTCACTGGTCCCCTTTGTTCTGGGAGCCGAGTGTTTCCCAGAACACAACAGGTATTCTGCGGAAAGTGACGTACTACCGGCAGAGAGGACTCCCGGAAGTGGGTGCAAATACCTGTCTTAGACAGGTATCTGCACCCCCCTGCCCCCTGAAAGGTGCCAAATGTGACACCGGAGGGTTAAATGAGAGGAAGTTCCACTTTAGGGTGGAGCTCCGCTTTAAGGTGAAAAAACACGAGGGTTTACAACCCCTTTAAGATGAGAAGAGGGGGTTTCTGTGGTTCTAAGACACTTCCTGACCTACTAGGGTGACTACACTTCTCCTCCATAGATACAGTACAGGGGAAAAAAAACAGAAAAAATGTAAAAGCACACCTTAGGCTTAAAGCGGAACATCCTTCGGAAAAAAAATATTAAAAGCCATCAGCTAAAAATACTGCAGCTGCTGACTTTTAATATTAGGACACTTACATGTCCTGGAGTCCAGCGACGTCGGCAACAGAAGACGAGCGATTGCTCGTCTCTCGGCTGACCCACCGCCATCATGGTTGAGGGAATCAGGAAGTGAAGCGTTGCGGCTTCACTTACCAGTTCCCTACTGTGCATGCGCGAGCAGCGCTGCGTGTCTTTCATTGGTCACCGTTGTGTTCTGGAAGCCGTGTGTTTCCCAGAACACAACGGGGGGGACCGGGAAATGACGCACTACCCGCAGTCTACCCGCAGACTGTATGCACGGAAGTGGGTGCAAATACCTGTCTTATGCCGCGTACACACGATCATTATTCACGGCGGTTAAAAAACCGCCGTGAATAATAACAGGAAAAACGAGGGAACCGCTTGGTTCCCTACACACGGTCGTTTTTCCCGTCATTTTTTCTCTTGACGAGAAAAACGACCGTCTGTGGGCTCCGCGGCAGTGTTTCCCTATGGGAAAACTGCCGCGGAAAAAAATGCTGGAAAAAACGATGAGAAAATTTAGAACATGTTCTAAATTTTCTCATCGTTTTTTATGCCGTTTTTCTAGACGAGAAAAACGACATAAAGCCCACAGACGATAGTTTTTCTCAGGGAAAAAAAAAATGCATTTTTTCTCGTCGAGAAAAGCGGTCATGTGTACGCGGCATCAGACAGGTATCTGCACCCCCCTCCCCCCTGAAAGTGCCAAATGTGACACCGGAGGGGGGGAGGGTTCAGATAAACGGAAGTTCCACATTAGGGTGGAGCTCCACTTTAATGTACACGGGACGTTTTAAAACCTCTCCTGAACTATTTAACTTGATATATAGTAACCAACGTTTAAAAATTACAGTTTTGCCACGTTTACATGCTGCATTTAGCCGTGTTTGCGTTTAGGAGCGTGAAATGAAAAACGCCTGTAAACTAAAAAAGGCTAAACGCGAGTTACTGTGTTAATATGCATTTACAAGCTGTTACAGGCATTTGGAGTTTCAAATGCCTCTGAACATCCATCCTGAACGCATTTTTTTGCTTTACAAAAAATGCATCTAAACTCAATTGCCTAGAAACGACTATAAACGACCCTGTGTACATGTACTGATAAGATAACATAGAGAAGAGTTCAGGGGCAGCTGAAAAAAATGCCCAAATGCTCCATTCACCAGCAGCAGTGTACATGAAGCCTTAGTGCTAAATAATAACTATATAATTAACCCCTTCGCGCCTAAGGGTAAAACAAATGTTAATGCCCAAGCACAATTTTGCAACTTTGGCATGTTTTAGTAAAACTGTACATATCATCACAACTACTTTGTGCATCCAGGTTGATTATACCACATTTTTTTCTGGACAATTTGGGCTTTCATTTGGTGATAAATGCTAATGGAATGCTCCTGCTGATTTTTTTATTATCAAAGGAAAACTGGCCCAAAATAGTAAAAAAAAAAAAAAAAAAAAAAAAAAAAAGTTAAAATGTAGCTGTATATTTCTTGCAGCTACCATAACCTACCACCAAAGTACAGCCTAAATCTAATTATCCTGCTCCTGATGATTTCAGCAATACCACATATGTGTATGTTAGTTGTTGTTTGTACCCGAAGTACAGCCCACTTTGCTTTTTTTATCCTACCTCCTGCTGGGTTCACACTGGTATGACACAACAGTCATACGATTGTGGATCCGACTTTGCCCTGTGACTTGAAGTCTGACTTTCATCGGACTTCAATGAACGTGATCCGACTTTGATCCTGAAAATTACCAGACCCTTTGAGTTTGGTATGAATCTTTAGGGGGAAACTTCATGCCAAATAAAAAAAAAAAAAAACGGTGTGTGGTCCCCCCAAAATCCATATCAGACCCTTATCCGAGCACCAAGCCAGACAGGTCAGGAAAGGGGGTGGGGACGAGCAAGCAACCCCCTCCTCCTGAACCATACCAGGCCACATGCCCTCAACATGGGGGAGTGGGTACTTTGAGGCAGGGGGGCCCTACGCCCCCCCCACCCAAAAGACCTTGTTCCTACGTTGATGGGGATAAGGGCCTCTTCCCGACAAGTGGAATTCTCTTGTCAATCTAGGGGCATGAACATTCTCCTCAGGCTCCCAAGAATTTTCTTCTGGCCCATATCCTTCCCATTGGACCAGATATTGTAGTTTGTTTCTAAATATCCTGGAATCAGGAATTTTCTCCACCACAAATTCTACTTCACCCTGTACCTCAACAGGTGGAGGAGGTGGAAGAATTCTTCCAGAAAAAGGGATTTTCATTAAATTGTTTAAGTAATGACATGTGAAAAACAGGGTGAATTTTCATACTATCAGGAAGTTTTAAGCGAAAGGTAACTGGATTGATTTGAGCAGAAATCTTGAATGGTCCTACAAACTTCAGGCCCAGCTTTGCAGACGGAACATGGACCTTCAAAATTTTTGGTTGATAACCAAACTTTGTCACCCACATGAAATGTAGGAAGTGATCTGCGATGTCTATCAGCAGCCTTCTTGTAACATTCCTGAGCCTCCTTCAAAGTTTCGATCAATTTTTCACGAATCTCCTGCAATGTAGTTAATCTGTTGGTAACAGAAGGAATTGGAGTTGAGATAGGGAGATCAGGAATAAAAACTGGATGATACCCGTTGTTTAAATAAAAAGGACTTTGAGAAGTGGAACTATGTTTAGAATTGTTATATGCAAACTCTGCTGTAGGAAGATAATCCACCCAGTCATCCTGAAGATAACTGACAAAACATCGAAGGTACTGCTCTAAGGTTTGATTGGTCCTCTCAGTCTGACCATTAGACTGGGGATGAAAAGCAGAAGACAGATTAACTGTTACACCTAAGGCTGAACAAAAGTTTTTCCAAAATTTTGAAGTAAACTGTACTCCTCTGTCAGACACCACATCGTCAGGAATTCCATGTAGTTTAAACACTTCTCGAAGCATTAACTCAGCAGTTTGTTCAGCTGAAGGTACCCCCTTAACAGGTATAAAATGAGCCATCTTAGTGAGACGGTCAACAACAACCAAAATAGTGCTCATTTCTCTTGAGGGAGGTAAATCTACCACAAAGTCCATAGAAATTGATCCCCATGGTCTTGATGGAACAGGGAGTGGCTGGAGCAACCCCAAAGGAGAAGCCCGGGGAGTCTTACTGCGTGCACAGGTCAGGCATGAGGCCACATAGTGTTTGACGTCTTTCTTATAGCTGGCCCACCAAAATGAACGTGACAAGAGCTCTTCTGTTTTGGAAATCCCAAAATGCCCAGCAAGTTTTGAGTCATGAACCAACCTGAGGGCTTCAGTCCGAGCAGATTCAGGTACATAGAGACTATGTGCATGAGTCCAAAAGCCATTCTTGTACACAAGGTTAATATCTGCAGGCGGATGATTGAGAAGAGGGTCATTTTCATACCCCTCCTTTAGGACACTCAAGAATGTCTTGAAACCCGTGGCCCCTATGAAGTTCTTTTGAGGCAGAATCATACATTCAGGGTTGTCTTCCTGGCATGGTTCAGTCAACATTCTTGATAATGCATCGGCCTTACCATTCCTTGACCCAGGTCGATACGAGATGATAAAATTAAACCGGGAAAAGAACAGTGACCAACGTGCTTGTCTAGAAGACATCCTCTTGGCAGAGCGAATGAATTCT
The DNA here is from genome assembly GCA_029206835.1 of Rana muscosa. Taxonomy (NCBI): domain Eukaryota; kingdom Metazoa; phylum Chordata; class Amphibia; order Anura; family Ranidae; genus Rana; species Rana muscosa. The sequence goes on along the minus strand of CM055120.1, from coordinate 94,724,016 downwards.
AGATTTTTATGATCAGTGAGAACAATTACTGGATGCTTAGCCCCTTCCAGCAGATGCCTCCATTCAGAAAAGGCTTCCTTAATTGCCAGCAATTCCTTATTCCCGATGTCATAATTTCTTTCGGCTGATGACATTAAGCGAGAGAAATACGCACAAGGATGAAGCTGCATCTTTTCTCCTTTTCGCTGAGAAAGGATAGCTCCCACAGCAGAGTCTGAGACATCCACTTCCACTATAAAAGGAACTTCAGGATCGGGATGTACCAATATTGGTGCAGAAGTGAAAAGAGTCTTTAGCTTAATAAAAACAGTCTGTGCCTCAGCTGACCACACAAAGGGCATCCCTTTCTTTGTCAGCTGTGTAATTGGTGCTATCACTTTAGAGAAATTTCTTATGAATTTTCTGTAGAAGTTGGCAAAACCAACAAATCGTTGTATCTCTAACATTACTAGGAGCAGGCCAATCCACCACTGCTTTGATCTTCTCAGGATCCATGCTTACTCCTTTAGGAGAAATAATATATCCCAAGAACTGCATCTGGGTTCGTTCAAACTCACATTTCTCCAATTTAATATAAAGTTGGTTCTTCCTTAGCCTTTCAAAGACAGTGCAAACATGTTTGCGATGTTCCTCCAGGTTATTTGAAAAGATGAGAATATCATCCAGATAAGCAATCACAAACTGGTCCAATAGGTCTCGAAAAGCATCATTGATGAAGTGTTGGAAAGTGGCAGGGGCATTGCAGAGGCCAAAAGGCATAACCAGGGACTCAAAATGGCCATATCTGGTTCTAAAGGCGGTTTTTCATTCGTCTCCTTGACGCATGCGGATGAGGTTATATGCCCCCCGTAAGTCTAGTTTTGTGAAGACTTTGGCAGAGCGGAGTCTTTCCAACATTTCAGAAATTAAAGGAAGTGGATAGCGGTTTTTAATAGTGATTTTATTAAGGTCACGGTAGTCAATGCATGGACGCAAGGTGGAATCTTTCTTTGCAACAAAGAGCAGGGCTGCCCCTGCAGGAGACGTTGAGGGTCTAATGAAGCCCTTTTCTAAATTCTCATCAATCCATTCCCTGAGAACTTTTAATTCAGGTTCTGAAAGATTGAAAAGGCGACCAAAAAGGTATTTTAGCCCCTGGGAGCAGTTCAATCGGACAATCATATGGGCGATGAGGAGGTAACTGATCGGCATTCTTCTTATCACAGACATCCCGGAACTCATGATATTGTGGAGGCAGGTTGTCATATGACTGCGTACTAACAACATCCACCTGTGATTCCTTGTCTGGCAAAGAACTTGTTTGACAAGGTTCTCTACAGAATTCCTCGCAATGGGGGGATGTAAAGTTTATAATCCGTGCTTCCCAGTTGATGGAGGGATTATGGGTGGAAAACCAAGGAATGCCCAGGATGACGGGAAATTTGGGTGATGTAATCAGCTGAAAACTGATGGTCTCATGATGATTAGCCTCAAATTGCAATACCAAAGGGACTGTCTCATGGGTAACAGGTCCTGAAGTTAAGGGTGAACCATCGACCGTCTCCATATCCATAGGAGCAGACTTATTTCTTGTTTGGATATTATTACTGTGGGCAAAGTCTATGTCCATAAAGTTCCCCCCAGCCCCAGAGTCCAGCACAGCAGAGCAAGGAATTTCAATACCATCAAAGATGAGTTTAATAGGGATGATAAAATGGGATAGTACAGAATTTACTTTATTCTCTTCATGAATCAATGGGGAGATCGACTGGGTAATAGAGTTTATTTGTTCAGACAAAATCACATCAGTCGCCACAATTGTTCTTCTAACCTTGTTCGGACAATTAACTGCGTAATGCCCAGAGTCCCCGCAATATAAACACAGGTTTTCTGAACGTCTTCTTTCTTTCTCCTGAGTAGAAATGGATCTCTTAATTGCATCAACCTGCATAGGTTCAGCTGTGTCAGAATCTAAAGAAACTCTTGGATCCTTCTGAACAAATTGACTAGCAGAAAAACGCATGCCACCATTGCTTCCAAACATTCCCAGTCTCTCCTTCCTCCTTTCTGTAAGTCTTTGATCAATTCAAATACATAGTTGGATGAAGGCCTCAAGATCATTAGGAGTCTCAACTCTTGCAAGCTCATCTTTTAGCTGTTCAGAAAGCCCTTGGCGGTACTGACTTTTTTGCGCTGCTGGGTTCCAAGTGGTATCTGTGATCCAACGTCTGAATTCAGCTGTGTACTCAGCAACAGAACGTTTACCCTGCCGTAAACTATGCAACTTTGCTTCAGCAGTAGCACAGCGATTGGGATCATCAAAAACCTGATTCATCGCAGCCTCAAAAGTCTGGAAACTATTCAGCGTGGCACTGTCTTGTTCTATATAAGGGGAGGCCCAGGCTAATGCTTCCCCAGTCAGGAGGTTGATAACAAACATTACCTTCTGTTTTTCAAAAGTGAATGCAGCGGGTCGCATTTGGAAATATATGCGACACTGGTTAAGAAAACCTCTGTAATGGCGGCGATCTCCATTAAACTTGGGTGGGTGAGGCATATGTGCATTAGCATCATCTCGGGAACGTAGGTCCAGCAATTGTTTTTGCAGGGCATGGATCTCTTCACGTTGCCCTTTCACCACACTTTCCAGTTCGGCAAATTTTTTTTGGTAGGTGACACCAAACTCCTTCAGCTCCGCAATTTGCTGCATGAAAGGAGCCACAGCATTTGCTATAGCGGCCTCCATGTTTTAGGCCAGGTTATTCTGTCTCGATCAGGCGTCGGGCTTGAAGACCAATTGCAATAGCAGTTGCAGGACAGGCATACAGGCAGTCACTTCTGGTAGATGACACAGGCTCACCTGAGGTGCGGAGTCTAAGTACTAGCTGGTTTTCCCCAGAGCTCCGGGTGGTGGAGATGGATTTGGCTGCAAGCTAGTACCAGGTCGCGGTCCTCAGGTTTGCCCCACCAGGGTGTGAGCAGGCCGGGGTCCAGTGGCAGATCAGCAGATAAGGATTAAACAGCAGCGTGGTCAGTAACAAGCCAAAAGGTCAATCACGAGTGGTTGCAGGTTGGGATCAGGCAGCAGAGTAGTCAAAGAACAAGCCAAGGGTCAATCACGAGTGGTAGCAAAATACAGAAGGCAGCAGGGATGTCAAGAGCTAGGCACTAGCTGAGAAGGCACAATAACATGGCAAAGAGGAAGTGCTGAGACAAGGCTTATATAGGAAGTTTATGGGAGGAGCAAGGAGTTCAAGGTTCATCGGTAATCAAGACTCAAGGCAGGGTTGTCCATTGGATCAGATAGGTTTGTCCAGCAGATCAGGCAGTGAGCTGTCCAGCATCCCAGATAGCTCAGTGGGAAGAGTAAACGCCAGACATCGACGAGGTCCCAGGTTCAAGCCCAGGTCCTGACATGGGGAGTGGCAAACCGGTGACATCATCCGAATGCCCGGTCCCCTAGCATTACAGCTTGAGAGAACATCGGAGGAAGAGCAGAGGGAAATCAGGGGGAGAAGAGAGAGGAGACCCGGCAGAGAAAGAAGACAGCGGAAAGAGGAGAACCAGCAGCGAAATAAGACATCAGTGGAGGGAAAAGAACCAGAGGAAGATGTCATCGGCGGAGGGAGAAGAATCGGAAGATGAAGACATCGCCGGAGGGAGAAGAAATCGGAAGGAGAAGATACTTTAAGAAATTACTTTGTCAAATACCTGTGTGTTGGTTTTATTTTTGACACTTTTTTTTTTAGGTGAATGGGTAGGGGTGCAATGTTGTTAAAAGGGGCTTCCAGCCAGGGTTGTCATGAAGAAGCCCTTGTCCCCATCAACACGGGGACAAGGTGCTTTGGGGTGGGAGGCGCAGGGCCCCCTCTGCCCCAAAGCACCCACCCACCATGTTGAGGGCATGTGGTCTGGTATGGTTCAGGAGGGGGGGCACTCGCTCGTCCCCACCCCCTTTCTTGACCTACTGAGCTCCGTGCTCGGATAAGGGTCTGGAATAGATTTTGGGGGGACCCCACGTGTGGGGTTCCCCTTAAAATCCATACCGGTCTGGTATGGTCTTGGAGGGGGGACTCTATGCCGTTTTTCCCCTTCAAGATTTTCAGAGCACAAGTCGCATGCCAAAGTCGGATCAGTTAAGACCATAATCCGACTTTGATCTGACTTTAATGATATTCAATGGGCTGAAGTAGGATCAAAGTCAAACCAAAGTAGTGCAGTAACCTTTTTCAAAGTCGGTCCGACTTGTGTTGGACCAGTTAAGACGGCTCTCATAAAAAAACATTGATTTATACAAGTCATGCGACATGTGCTCCCAATGTCAGAGTGTTTGTCGTACCAGTGTGAACACAGCCTACAACACACTGACACAAATTAAATAAAAAATCCTGTAAAAAAAAAACAACCTGACCTTTGACCCTGATTTTGACCCCTAGCACTGACCTAGATCAAACCTTGGTCTAGGTAATTGTTTGTATTTTCTTTGTTTCTTTTTTTATAATTTTTTTTTTTTTTTTTTTACATACACTTTTTTTTCTCTTCAAGGAGAGAAAGATACTGTGGGTGTTATTTACGAAAGGCAAATCCACTTTGCACTACAAGTGCACTGCAAGTGCACTTGGAAGTGCAGTCGCTGTAGATCTGAGGGGGACATGCAAAGAAAATAAAAAACAGCATTTTTGCTTGCACGTGATTGGATAAAATCAGCAGAGCTTCCCCTAATTTCAGAGCTTCCCCTCAGATCTACAGCGACTGCACTTACAAGTGCACTTGTAAGTGCACTTGCAGTGCAGAGTGGATTTTCCTTTAGTAAATCAACCCCTATGTATCTTTCTCCTTCATTCACAGAGAGAGAAAACACGGGGGCGTGCTTCACAGTGACTGATCAAAGGCTATCACAGTGATTAGGTGACCCGGAATTGGGGCTTCCGGGTCCCAATCGTTGGTGCGGGCCCTGGGGCTACCACTGAAAACCCGGTCTCTGTGCTGGGAGCACACTGCGGGGTGCGCTCCCGCCACAAAGGGAGATACGCAAATATCCAACCCCACAGAAAAAAGTCCAGTCCAGTGTGGCCGCATATTTGCGTACGCTCGGCGTGAAGGGGCTAACAAGGCATGAGTAACTTGTGATTAGGGATGAGCTCGGTGTTCGAGTCGAACATAGGTTCGACTCGAACATCGGCTGTTCGCGCGTTCGGCGAACAACGAACGATTTGGGCCGTTCGCGCCAAATTCGAGTGACGCGAACGGCCCACAATACACTGCGCCATCGCAGTGTAATCCCGGCGCTGTGATTGGCCAAGCATGCACTGTGACCCTGCATGCTTGGCCAATCACAGCGCCGGCAGCAAGGAGAGCAATGATTGGCCACAGGCAGGATGCCTGTGGTCAATTATAGCTGAGGGGGTTTAGTACACGCCCCACACTATAAAAGGCCGCCAGCCCGGCGGCCTTGTGTAGTGTGTTCCGGAGCAGGGAAAGTGAAGGATAGGCAGGGACAGTGTCATATCTATTCTTTGTTAAACCTTGTGTGCAGGGAGAGAGAAGGATAGGCAGGGGACAGTGTCAGTGTCATATTCTTTGCTAAACCTTGTGTGCAGGGAGAGAGAAGGATAGGCAGGGAGAGTGTCAGTGTCATATACTTTGATAAACCTTGTGTGCAGGGAGAGAGAAGGACAGGCAGGGGACAGTGTCAGTGTCATTGTTGCTAAGCCTCCTGCACATTATACACCTGAAGTTAGCCTGTATTGCTGCTTTTTCCTGGTGTGTTACACAAACAGGATTTTGCAGCACTTACAGCGGGCGGAGTGTGCCTCCTGACCATATTACACCTTAACTTAGCCTGTATTGCTGCTTTTCCCATTTCCCTGCAGGCCATTAGAATGTCTGGAAGGCAAACAAGGAGAGGCAGACAGTCAGGAGCCAAAAAAAGAGGGCAAGCAGGCTCTGTGTCTAGAGACAACAGTGCTGGTCATGGACGCGGTGCATCGCCATCAGCACGTGGCCATGGGACACGCTTGTCCTTTTCGGCAGCTGGACGTGTTGAGCCGCATCATGCCGAAGACTTGGTAGAGTGGATGACCAAGCCCTCCTCATCCTCTCTCACCCAGGCTCAGGGTACTGGCAAAGCAGCTGCCAAAGCGTCCTCTTCCCTCGTATCAATGTCATCATCAGTCACTCCTTCCCTAGACCAACCATGTCCTCCTGAGGAGTCCCCCGAACTGTTTGAGCACAGTGTTGGGTACATGCTCCAGGAGGATGCCCAGTGTTTCGTAGGGTCTGATGATGATACCCAGCTAGAGGAAGGCAGTAGCGTGAGAGCAGAGAGAGGGAATGCTCAAGAAGGACACCAATCTGGCAGTCATGTTCCAGCAGCTGCAGCATACTGCCAGATTGGCTCCAGTGATGAGGAGGGAGGGGATGATGAGGTCACTGACTCCACGTGGGTGCCTAATAGGAGAGAGGAGGAGGAGGATGAGGAGGAGGCACATCTCCAACGAGGCAGGATGCCCTCGGGGGGCCAGCGTAAGGGCAGCACACCAACGGAATCACACCGCAGAGCTCCGCCTGTGCAGGTCGCTGCCTCTGCCCGTTATTCAAAAAGTTCTTTGGTGTGGGCCTTTTTTGAGTCGAGTGCATCAGATCGCACAGCTGCTGTTTGCAACATATGTCTCAAGCGTATATCGCGTGGCCAAAATATCACCCGCTTGGGCACCACATGCTTGACCAGACATATGTTGACCTGCCATGCAGCTCGTTGGCAAGCCTACCTTAAAGACCCACACCAAAGAACAAAGCTGACCTCTTCTTGCACCACATCAGCTGGGATCTCCAACCCCACTATACCTTCAGTCCTCTCTGAAACCTGCTCTGAGAGGAATGAAGGTGTAGAATTAGGTGTGTCACAGCCAAGTACTTGCGGCCACTCTGCTAGCAGTACACCGACGTCCGATTCTAGCAGGCAAATTTCCCTGCCCCAGCTGCTGGACCGTCGAAAGAAGTTCACTCCCAGCCATCCACATGCCCAGCGGTTGAATGCTAGCTTGGCTAAATTGCTAGCGCTTCAACTGCTGCCTTTTCAGTTGGTAGACTCGGCCCCCTTCCGTGAGTTTGTGCAATGTGCGGTTCCTCAGTGGCAGGTTCCCAAACGCCACTTTTTCTCACGGAAGGCGATTCCGGCTCTCTACCGGCATGTGGAAGGCAATGTCTTGGCCTCGCTGGACAGGGCGGTCAGCGGTAAGGTGCATATTACCGCTGACTCATGGTCCAGCAGGCATGGACAGGGACGTTACCTTTCTTTCACGGCCCATTAGGTCACTCTTTTGGCAGCTGGGAAGGATGCAGGACAAGGTGCAGTAGTGTTGGAGGTTGTTCCACCGCCACGCCTCCAAAATGCTACTACTGGTTGTGACACACCTCTGTCCTCCACCCCCTCCTCTTCTTCTTCCTCCGTGGCCTCTTCCTGTGCTTTGTCCTCGGAACCAGCGGTGCTCCGTAGGCGTTCAAGGGGCTACGCAAGTACGCAGGCAAAAAGATGCCATGCCGTGCTTGCGCTGGTGTGTTTGGGGGACAGGAGCCACACTGGGGCAGAGGTTCTGTCTGCTCTGCAGGGGCAGGCCGAGAGGTGGTTGACGCCACGCCAGCTTAAGCCAGGAATGGTAGTTTGCGACAATGGCACCAACCTCCTCTCCGCTCTCTGACAGGGACAACTGACCCATGTGCCCTGTGTGGCTCACGTCCTTACCTGGTGGTGCAGCGGTTCTTGGGCAGGTACCCGGGCTTACAGGATGTCCTGAGGCAGGCCAGGAAAGTCTGTGTGCATTTCCGCAGATCTTATAATGCCAGTGCTCACCTGGCTGAGCTGCAAAAGAAGTTGAACCTGCCCAAGAATCGCCTTATATGTGACATGCCCACCAGGTGGAACTCAACGTTGGCCATGCTGCAGCGGCTGCTGTACACGCAGCAGAGGGCCAGCAATGAGTACCTGTGCGACTACGGCACCAGGACAGGGTCAGGGGAGCTCGTTTTTTTTTCACCACGCCAGTGGGGCATGATCAGGGATGCATGCACTGTCCTGGCACCATTTGAGGAGGCCACGAGGATGGTGAGCAGTGACAGTGCATGCATCAGTGACACTGTACCTCTTGTCCACCTGTTGGAACATACGCTGCGTGGAATAATGGACAGGGCACTTGAGGCAGAACAGAGGCAGGAAGAGGAGGACTTCCTTGCCTCTCAAGGCCCCCTTTACCCAGACAGTGTTCCTTCTGTCCCACCCATCGCACAGGAAGAAGAGGAGGAGGAGGAGGATTGTGTCAGCATGGAGGTGGAGCCTGGCACTCAGCATCATCAGCAGCAGCCTTTTAGGGATGATTTACAGTCCCAAGAAACCAGTGGACTTGTACGTGGCTGGGAGGAGGTGGCTGCGGATCATGTCGTCCTTAGTGACCCAGAGGACTCCGGACTGAATGCCTCAGCTAACCTACGCTGCATGGCCTCCCTGATTCTGCAAAGTCTGCGGAAGGATCCTCGTATTCTTCGGATCAAGGAGAGGGACCATTACTGGCTGGCCACTCTCCTTGATCCACGGTACAAGGGTAAGGTTGCGGACCTTATCTTACCGTCGCAGAGGGAGCAGAGGATGAGACAACTCCGGGAGGCCTTGCAGAAAGGTCTGTGCAACGCGTTCCCAGAGACTGGGAGGTTACAAACTCCTGGTCTTGGACAACGAGTTGCTGAGGCTTCGGTCAGTCAAAGAAGGAGTGGTGGGGAAGGTGGCCGTCTGACCGAAGCGTTCAGACAATTCTTTAGTCCGCAGCCCCAAGGTATGATCGGTTCCAGCAACCATCGTCAGCATCTGATATACATGTTGCAGGAATACCTAGGGGCAAGGTCAGACTTGGACACCTTCCCCACCGAAAATCGTCTGGCTTACTGGGTCTTGAGGATGGATCACTGGCCAGAGCTTGCACAGTATGCAATTGAGCTACTGGCCTGTCCTGCATCCAGCGTTCTTTCAGAACGCATATTCAGTGCTGCTGGAGGATTTGTCACGGATCACAGGGTGCGCCTGTCCACCGACTCTGTTGATCGACTGACCTTCATAAAGATGAACCAGTCTTCGATCACCACCAGCTACCAAACACCTGAAGCTGATATAACAGACTAATTTATTTTCAAATGTCACATCCCTTCAAGACTGATGCTGATGCTGAGAGACTGTCCTGTTATGTTGACCGACTATCCTCCTCCTCCTCAATGATCCGATTGACGATGATAGCTTGGAAGAACATTTTTGTTTCTGGGTGCCGCCACCAGTGGCTAAGGCCCAATTTTTCAGCCCCTGTTTAACAGGGGTGTGTTATTACAATTTTTTATGCAATGCTTTGCAGCAGGGCTCATTCCTGCACTCCAACTAGAGTATCTGGGAGTGGTTGCAGTGTCGTGGCACCAGCACCAGTGGCTAAGGCCCAATTTTTCAGCCCCTGTTTAACAGGGGTGTGTAATTACAATTTTTGATGCAATAATTTGCAACAGGGCTCATTGCTGTGCTCCAAGTACAGTATCTGTGAGGGGTTGCAGTGTTGTGGCACCAGTGCCTAAGGCTCAATTTTTCTGCCCCTGTTCAACAGGGGCATGTAATTACAATTCTTGATCTAATAATTCACAGCAGGGCCCATTCCTGCGCCCACCAAGACTAACTGTGAGGCCTTACAGTGTTGTGTCAACACCACCACCACCACCAAAGGCCCAATTTTTCAGCCCCTGTTCAACAGGGGCATGCAATTACAATTCTTGATCTAATAATTCACAGCAGGGCCCATTCATGCGCCCACCAAGAGTAACTGTGAGGGCTCACAGTGTTGTGGCAACACCAACATGTAAGGGGCAAATTTCAGCTGAGTATATACGGCAGGCCCCTACTTTCAAACATCCAACTTACAAACGACTCCTCCTTGCAAACGGAAGGATACAACAGGAAGTGAGAGGAAATCTACCCCTAGGAAGGCAAATTCTCTCCTGTAAGAGTTAATATGGGAAAAAAAAGTGTCTCCTCTCCACTGATTCTTTATCACCAATTCTTGTTTCAATAAAAAACCCAAATTTTCAAAAAACATTTGTCATTAGGACGGAAAGTGAGGTGAACTGTTGTGAACAGGTGCACACTGCACAGACAGCAAAACAAATGTTACAGGGGTGATAACCCTTCCCTATGTTTTCCAAAAAGCTTAAAAATAGATTTTTTGGCTGGAGCTACACTTAAACAATGTACCTGTTCAAAATTACAAACAGATTCTACATAAGAACAAACCTACAGTCCCTGTCTTGTATGCACCGCCTGTATACGGCTGTTCAGAGTATATAGGGCCTTTTTTATTTTGTGTGCGGGGTTCCCCTTAATATCCATACAAAACCCAAAGGGGCTGGTAATGGGCTGGGGTAGGGGGATGTGTGATGGGGTAGCTATGCCATTTTTCTTAAAGATTTTCATCCATATTACTGGGACCAGACATTACATTAAAGCTGCAAGCAGTTTTAAATGTTTTTTTTTCCTTTAGAAATGTAATTTTGTGCAGGGACAGTTCTAAACACGGGAAACACGTGGCACTTCACAGGCATACTTTAGACACCCCCCAGGTACGATATTTAAAGGAATATTTGACTTTTTTTTTTTCACTTTATGCATCATTAAAATGACTGCTCCAGAAAAACGGCCGTTTTTAAAACTTCTTTTTGCATTGATACATGTCCCCTGGTGCAGAACCCGGGTTCCCAAACCCTTTTTAGGACAATAACATGCATAATAGTTGTTATAATTAGCACTTTAGATTTCGAACGTTCGCATCCATTGTATTTAATAGGGTTCTAACGTTCGTGCGAACTTTGGGTCCGTTCGCGGGTTCTGGTGCGAACCGAACCCGGGGGGTGTTCGGCTCATCACTACTTGTGATGATAACTTTAATGATACATTCACTTGTATATGTGTATCATTTGGCTTTTGAGTTAAAAAAAAATATATATATATATATTTTTATCTATCAAAATGCAAATGGTAAGCCTGAAAAGCTTAAAATATATAGATGTAGCACCCCAATAACCCTGGAGGCACAGTGGTACCCCCAGAGACAGGGTGGGTTGACATTTTCACCTCAAATTCACATTCAGGTGAAACAAAAAGGGATTTAGTACAAATCACACCATGGCAGAAAGATTTAGGGTTTCAGATGCTCCATGTTAAAGCAGAACTCTATCATTTCACATGTCATAGCACAGGAAATGGTCTTTAAGTCAAATCCAACACTCCTGTGTTTAGAATTCCTCAGGAGACATTTGCTCAGCAACCGCCTCTTCTTAGGAAAGTCGACCAACAGCGCTAATCAAGCACACAATCTCTTGGATCACGAAAATGAAAAATTTTCTAGTATTCTCTGGGACAAACAACTTTGATTTGAAAAAATCTGGAACCTCTGGATTAGATACCTCCAATCTCCTTGGCGGGTGGGGTGACCCAGGGGCATGGGTGATCAGCCTCATATCTCTTCTCTTACTTATTTTTTCTCTTATTCTATTATTTTCTTCCCCCCTTTTTAGTTCTCATACTAACTCCCCATTAATGCTTTGGTGCAGGCTTTAGAGATCTTTCTAGCCTGGCCTAAGTATGGAAGCATAGTGTTCTCTTGTTTGGTACTGGGAATTTTGTTCAGTTTTATAGAACCTGTTTTCATTGCCTTATAAGAACAGTATATGCAGCATAGTAGATCTGCAATATACTTTGTGAGACTATGACCCCTAAATTATCCACAGCTTATGGATGACCCCAACCACCACTCCCTGTGCTTTTTGCATGCCATCATCCTACCCCTCATCTAATATGATTAGGATGACGTAGCTTTGTTATCTCCCAATGTGACACCTTTGCTTGACATTTACCTGTACAAATTTGTACCTTATTGCTTGTCTAAACATTTTCAATAAAATTTATTGGAAAAGTAGAGTCAACCAGTACCAACTGTGACTTTATCCTAACCCCAATCTTCTGCAGAAGAATCGAACAGTCTTCACAGAACACCATCCTGCCTCTAGACAAGGTCAGCTCCATATCTAGACAGGCTTGAACAAACAGTTCCAAACACATGCACCTTCCCCAGGCCACAGCCTGGGGGAGGAGAGCTTGCATCAGCTCATCCCAAATATGTATACTCTTTCTCATGATGCACCACTGGCAAAGAACCTCCTAGTGGTTAACCCCTCCTAGCTTCTATAGAGGAAAGATGTGTAAACTTCCCTATTTCCATGTGGCTTCCAGGTCACATGATTGTCTCCCAGTGCCAGCTTTAGGGAAGAGGAGGGACAGCGGACAACAGATGCCCCATAGTATGTTCATGGGTCACGTCACTGCCCAGACACTGCAGCCATTGTTGCTGATTGCTCCTCTCCCCGGAACCAGCCGATGAGGAGATCACATGACCAGAGCGCGCTGAGAATAGGCAAGTATAGACATATTTTTTCTAGAAGCTAGTTAGCATAGGAGTTAAAATGGGGGTGGGAGCAGATATTAGATTAAATAGGTTTAGCCGAGACTTCCACTTTAAGGGCAAGAAAAAGCCAAAGGTCAACATCCAAAATATGGAAAGGTACCAAAGAGCAGACAGAATGTATAGAAATGACTCTGAAAAGTGTTCTTATCCTTATTATTTTTGCAGCCATATAGTACAACAAGGCACACAAGGTGAAGATGCCAAATTGCACCTCGTCCCTGTTGCTTGCACATTCACATATTAATGGACAGACCAGCGCATGGTGCAGAACAGACAGCCACAGCCCGCAAGCCGTGGGGTTGCCACTTTTTGGCCATAGAAATCCAGAGTAATTTAATCATAATAAGCACGGGGAAACAGAGCCAGGTTTTCAATAACATTATGATAACCAAAATATGTTCTTCCATCTGGGAACTAAAGTAGCTTATAACTCATCAACAGTGCAAATTTTATGCAGTGATTTTCCCTTTTATAAATGCACTAAATGATGTTAATTGTCAATAACTTCAATGTGCTTTGTACCAATGAAATTGAAGCATTTATCATTTCTGTGTGTGCTTTTGTAATGCAGCAACACAAAAATTAAGAAAATTAATGAAAATAGAAAAAGTTTACAAATGAATGGTAAAAAACCTAAACTATTTCATTACAATTTTTTTCCTTTATCTTTACACCTGCAGGATTGCTGGAACTGGCACAGCAGCAATATGTGCAAGTCAAAGGACAAAGCTTTAATTTTTTACATAAGCACGCATTGATGAATGAAGGCCAAATAAAAGATTTTGAAGAGAAGTTTGAAGGGGACCTGGGTTGGGTAGCTGTTGGTGCCAGGCTGTACAAGTCTCACCCTGCTTCTTCTTAGATAGAGCACCCACATGTGACTTTTTTCATAATTTTTGATAAATAAACTTGAATTTTTCTAAGAGATACCGCAGTCTGTTCCTTTTTGGAGCCCCTTTGACGGGCACTTCTTTGTGCTTTCATACCCTCTTTCTTTCCTCTAGAGCACCCACATACCTGTCTTTGTAGCCAGCATCTTAGACACATTCCCTGGCCTGAGGCCTAAGACTTGAAATAAAGGCGAATAACCAAAAAGTGTAGCGCAGTGGAAGATAAGAAAAGACTAGATCTAAGAGGTACCCATTACTAATAAAACTTTATTATCCATAATTAAAATCACTCTCAATTAAAACAATATGAGCATATAAGAATACTGTTATAACTCTCAGCTCAGCGTTCCTCCTGCCGGACCTCTCTGTCTTACTGTGATGACGTAGACACTGTGGCGGGGACACAACATCTCAGATCATGAGGACTTTTTCACTTATACATAGGGGTGTTTTGTGTATATTATTGTTACGGGTTCATATGTGTATTAATATTTGGTATATGATTAGAACACCATTTTATGTTATTAGTAGAGCACTGCATAGTTTATTATACAGTATACACCCATCAACTGTCCAGAGAAGCCAAACAGCCATACCTATGACATGGAAACAAGGCTAAGTGACTCAGCTATGCATGAAACATAGGAACTGGGGTGCAGAAAAGTGGCAGCAGGTGCTCTAGACTGATGAGTCAAAATTTTAAATATTTGGCTGTAGCGGGAGGCAATTTTTTTCGCCAAAGGGCTGGAGAGCGGTACAATAATGAGTGTCTGCAGGGAACAGTGAAGCATGGTGGAAGATCCTTGCAAGTTTGGGACTTCATTTCTGCCAATAGAGTTGGAGATCTGGTCAGGGTCAGTTGTGTCCTCAATGCTGAGAATCACAGGCAGATACTTATTCATCATGCCATGCCATCAGGAAGGTGTGTGATTGGCCCCAAATTTATTATGCAGCAGGACATCAACCTCAAACATGCAGCCAATGCCATGAAGATCTATTCTCAATGTAAAGAAGAACAAGAAGTCTTGAAAGTGATGGTTTGGCTCCCACAGAGACCTGATCTCAACATCATTGAGTCTACATCCACAGAAAATGTGAATAGTTCTCCAAGATGTTTGGAACGTCCTACATGTCAGGAGTCAGCAGCTGGGATGACCAGATATATGTAGCTACACAAGGAAACTGGGACTAAGCAATGTATAATGAGGTAAATGTATTAACAGCAAGCAAAAAGACATGCACACACCAGTAAATAGCGAACATAAACAACAAGTGACTCACAACCAAAATCCCTAAGTAACAGAAACCTAGCAAACTAACTATATACAATATGTACAAATATGTACAATATAGGAAGCAAGTGTAACAGGGGCAAATGCAAGAAAAAGGGGGGATTAGGACTGGGTACATGAACAAGGCAAGCAGCAGTAAGGGAACAGGGAGCAAGAATAGCTCCAGAGCATGATAGATCTGGCAGCAAGCAAGGCAATCAAAACACTAACACAAGTTTCAAGAGTAGAGGTGGGACTTAAATACCCTCCCAGCCATTGGGGCCAAGTGGAACTGATTGCAGGAACCTGCTGGCTACTGGGAGACAATCTCTGGTGGTTACTGGAACTACAGCTTTCAGGCCAGAGAAGTATTAGCAGAGTATTGAAATCATGGGCTGGAAGCTTCTTGTATACAGCAGGTAATACTTTACTTTCATGGAGGATTACCAATGCATGTCTTACAGAATGGAAAAACATGACACAGGAAACAGGAATATACAAGTACATGCACTTAACAGACAGAACATCCTGTTATTACTTTACCATAGAATAACACACTTTCATACTGCAGTGCCACCTGCTGGATAGAAAGGTGTAATGCATACAGTACATATTGTCAGTTTATATAAGCAACTTTACATTACATGTTGTTCTTCCAACACCCCTTCTCAACAGCATGTGCTTTGTCAAATTATATTCAGCTTTTTTTAGATATAACTATGACGTTCCTTCAACAAAGGCTTGGTGAGTGCATTGGCAGTCATCTCCTCTGATGGGCAGTATTGAATGTCAATAACACCTTGCTCTTGATTGTCCCTCTGTAGGGGAAACTTGATGTCGATGTGTTTGGTCCTAGAATTGACCCTTTCTGATTGCGTAAGCTTTATACATCCCTGGTTGTCTTCAAAAATGGGAATTGGTTTTGACATGTCTATCCCAATGTCCTCAAAAAGATGCCGAATCCATATCGCTTCTTGACATGCGTGTGCTGCTGCAATGTGCTCTGCTTCAGTTGAAGATAGAGTGACAGTTACTTGCTTTCGACTAGACCACATTATGGTTCCTTCCCCATATTGGCAGATGAATCCACTTGTGGATTTGCCGTCTGTGCAGTCCCTGGCCCAATAAGCATCCACATATCCAACCAGTTTTCCCGTCGCTCAGCTGATTCCTCTCCGTTCTTCTGTCTCCAGCTCACAGCTGAAGTGGGCGGGGCCGAGTCCTCCCGCTGACGTCAGCCGGGAAGTAGGGGCAGAGAGGAGAACGAGAGGAGAACGAGAGTGCCGAGCCGCCGACAATCAGCTGAGTGGTGGGAGCGGAGCTCATACAGGTACAATCATGACTTTTTTTTACATTACACAGGGACAAATATTATAATGGTGCAGAGAGGATGGCAGCATGTAATAGAAGAAATGAGAGCAGCAGGAGGCGGGGGGGGGGGGGCGAAGGACACAGGTGACATAGCAGGCTGCGGATGACGGAGGCCCGCAAACGGACCACAATGGCAGGGCTCAGCAGCCATGATTATCGTGGTCTGTTTGCAGAGGGGAGAGTATAGCCAGGCAGGATCAGCCAGGTATTCCAGGTACGGGGGTCCAAAAGACACAGCACAAGCACTGTGCTGTATAACAGGCTTTAAGGGACCACGATCTGTATTTATTTATTTATTTTTGGGCTAACACATGCTTTAAATGTATTAAAAAAAAATTATAACAAAAAGTAAGAATTGTATCTTTTTTTATTTTTACAATAATTGTATCTTTACATTTTTATAGCAAAAACTTTTTTTTTAACAAAACCCCAGTGGTGATAAAATATCATCAAAAGAAAGCTCCATCTGTCTAAAAAAAAAACATAAAAATTTAATTTGGTTAAAGTGTTGCATACCTGAATAATCGGCATTCAAAATGTGACAGCGCTGAGATCTGAAAATTGGACTGGACTAGAAAGAGGAGAAAGTGTCCGGACTTAAGGTGTCATCATTAGGATTTCTTGTGCTTCTCATTGTTCTGTTCTCAACCATAACTTACTTTAGAAGCCTGCTTGTAAGCAAACAAAGATTGACTATCTCTTGTGTAAGGAATGGATGCATATTAATGAGGAAAGCGGAAAAGAATCCACATAAGTGGGATCCTCGAGTCTTTGTATCTTGACACTCAGAATAAGTAAAAGTAAACAAGTAAGAAATGAAAAAATGCAGCTTGTTACATTCTAAAAATAATTCACGCACCACTACAAGGTTAGAGCCCCATAGGAAACAACTTTTCATTTTTCATGAGTTTTCATCCAATTTTCATGCATTAGCTGCTTAGAAATGCAAAACTGGTACAAGCAGCGGTCACATGATGGAGAAAATGACCAAACAACAAAGCATGACTTGTTTTCTTGTACATCTCTTTCTCTGCATCCCAAAGGTCTACAGAGTGTCTTTCTTTGGTGTTTTGTTCTCCACCTGCCATGTAGGAGCAAGATATGGAATCAGCAGCTGACAGCTACTCACCTCCTCTCACTAGAACATTACAATATACATCATTATGCTAATGTGTGTTCACCAATTCCACCTGCAGAAGATGCACACAGCTCTGCTCCATTCACCGGTGTCATAAATGAGGCTGGAATACATATGTCTGTATTAAAGGCATTAGCGTTTTTATTCTCTAGGGTCACAAGGCATCAATTACATAGCTATAGAGAGAATTGGTATCTCTTCACTGTCAAGAGCTGCTCATCATGTGATGCTGAAAAGAGCATCAAGTACTATAGGACACTTGTGTACCAGTGACAAGGGCGGATTTACTCTACATATTTGTGTGGGGGGGGGGGGGGGGGGTTGTTTCGGCTATGTTTATCCTATCCACCTCTTCGAAATTTAGGTATAAATCTAGCAAAAAAAACTCTATGAAGTGGGAGTGCAGGGACCGATAAAAGGAGTCACAGAACTCTTCACAGAACTACCGTATTTGTAGCTCAATGTGGAATTCATTTTTTTCTACTGGATAATAATTGGTTAACTAAAAGGGTATTTTATTTTTTAAGTTAAAATGGAACTACAGTATCTCACAAAAAGTGAGTACACCCACACATTTTTGTAAATATTATATCTTTTCATGTTACAACACTGAAGAAATTACACTTTGCTACAATGTAAAGTAGTGAGTGTACAGCTTGTATAACAGTGTCAATTTGCTGTCCCCTCAAAATAACTCAACACACAGCCATTTGTCTAAACCGCTGTCGACAAAAGTGAGTACACCTCTAATTGAAAGTGTCCAAATTGGGCCCAATTGGCCATTTTCCCTCCCGGTGTCACGTGACTCGTTAGTGTTTCAAGGTCTCAGGTGTGAATGGGGAGCAGGTGTGTTTGATTTGGTGTTATCGCTCTCACTCTGTCATACTGGTCACTGGAAGTTCAACATGGCCCCTCATGGCAAAGAACTTTCTGAGGATGTGAAAAAAATAATTGTTGCTCTACATAAAGATGGCCTAGGCTATAAGAAGATTGACAAGACCCTGAAACTGAGCTTCAGCATGGTGGCCAAGACCATACAGCAGTTTAAAAGGTCAGGTTACACTCAGAACAGGCCTCGCCATGGTCGACCAAAGAAGTTGAGTGCACGTGCTCAGCGTCATATCCAGAGGTTGTCTTTGGGAAATAGATGTATGAGTGCTTCCAGCATTGCTGCAGAGGTTGAAGGGGTGGGGGAGGGGGGTCAGCCTGTCAGTTCTCAGACTATATGCCACACACTGCATCAAATTGGTCTGCATGGCTGTCATCCCAGAAGGAAGCCTCTTCTAAACATGATGCACAAGAGAGCCAGCAAACAGTTTGCTAAAGACAAGAAGACTAAGGACATGGATTACTGGAATCATGCCCTGTGTTCTGATGAGACCAAGATAAAATTATTTGGTTCAAATGGCGTCAAGCGTGTGTGGCAGCAACCAGGCGAGGAGTACAAAGACAAGTGTAGTGGTGGGAATGTCATGGTCTGGGGCTGCATGAGTGCTGCCGACACTGGGGATCTACAGTTCATTGAGGGAACCATGAATGCCAACATGTACTGTGACATACTGAATCAGAGCATGATCCCCTCCCATCGGAGACTGGGCCGCAGAGCAGTATTCCAGCATGATAACGACCCCAAACACACCTCCAAGACAAGCACTGCCTTGCTAAAGAAGCTGAGGGTAAAAGTGATGGACTCGCCAAGCATGTCTCCAGACCTAAACCCTATTGAGCATCTGTGGGACATCCTCAAACAGAAAGTGGAGGAGCACAAGGTCTCTAACATCCACAAGCTCTGTGATGTCTTCATGGAGAAGTGGAAGAGGACTCCAGTGGCAACCTGTGAAGCTCTGGGGAACTCCATGCCCAAGAAGGTTAAGGCAGTGCTGAAAAATAATAGTGGCCACACAAAACATTTTCAATTAAAGGTGTACTCACTTTTGTTGCCAGCGGTTTAAATATTTGTGTGTTGAGATATTTTGAGGGGACAGCAAATTTACACTGTTTTACAAACTGTACACTCACTACTTTATATTGTAGCAAAGTGTAATTTCTTCAGTGTTGTCACATGAAAATACATTATAAAATATTTACAAAAATATGAGGGGTGTACTCACTTTTGCGAGATACTCTATGTGCAAAATGTAAAATGACATATATAATGCAGTCTGCCTCTAGCGTTAACACAGCAGTCTTTGTCCCTCCTGTAACATAGTTTTATTTCTAGGTGATCCTACAAGTAAATCTGTTATTTTTTACATTCCGTAAAAGAGCAATTCCACTTTGTTGAGGAAAAAAAACAAAAAATTATCCCCTGTGGGTGAACAATGTACATTGCATAGATTTTAACGGACGTTGTAACAGTCTCCTACCTTTTGCTGCTCTGTTTGTTTTACCAGACCTATTGTAGACTGATTCTGAATGGGAGGGTCTGGTTCCTTATAATCAGTGGGTGCACTCTCAGAGTTATAATGAGAAAAACTGCAGTGTCAGCATCCCTTTAAAAGTATTTAACTCTTGGGGAGCATCACACAATACTGAATTTGTTATGGCAGGGGGTATTTGACTTGTATCTTAGTAACGACTTCTGGGAAAACCAGCGAGTCAATCATTCAGGAAATGGCATTTCTTGAAGAATTTTGTACACCAGAAAATTACAGCGGCTGCAGATTAAAAAGGAAAGGTAATTTTTGCTAACATTACTAGTGTTGAGCGAACCCGAACTGTAAAGTTCGGGTCCGTACCGAACTTTAGCTTTTTCCCGAACCCAAACTTTGCCCAAAAGTCCGGGTTCGGGTTTGGCAATCTAATTACGCATTTAGAAATGCTTCAGGGGCCAGCCAATCACCTTTTGATTAGCTGGTGTGCCCTTAGAGGCCATCATAGCCATGCCTACTAATGGCATGGCTGTGATTGGTCAGTGCAACATGTGACCCAGCTTCTATATAAGCTAGAGGCACACAGCACACACGTCACTCTGCTTCAGAATAGATAGGGAGAGGATCTAGTCTGCTGCTGCTGCTTTTAGGGAGAGATAGAAAGATAGATGAGGTAGTCCTGATTCTACAATCTGAGGGAAAAGATAGAGAGATAGTGTAGTGTAGGGCCAGGTTCCTGTGTTGGTGCTTTCAGGGAGAGAGAATATTATATAGGAGTCCAGATTCAGAGATTAAAATCAGCGATCTGCATAGGTTTACCTATTTGTGCACAGTCTTTTTACACTGCCATGAGCCCAGTGTCAGAGAAAATCTAACTTTTAGGGGGGGAAAAAAAAGGCACTTTATTGTGCTCTTTTCCAAAAGACCCATACGGCAAAAAAAATTAAATAAAAAGCATTTTATTTTGCTCGTGCAAAAAAAGACCCGTTTAGGGCCAAAAAAAATAAATAAAAAATTTGCACTTTAATGTACGCTTGCAAAAAACGCCGTTTTCTATATAGTTCTCCTACTGTGCTATACTAAAAAAACAAAATTTTTTTTGAATAGCCTTTTCTGCAGTTCTGTAGCTGTGCGATTCAGCGGTTACGTACTGTGGGTGTGTTCTGCTCTTCCAAAAAACGCCGTTTAGGGGCACAAAAAAAAGTTTGCAGTGTGTTATACATATTTTGAGGTGTGTGAAATAAACAATTTCTATATAGTTTTCTCCTACTGTGCTATACTAAAAAAATTAAAAAATTTGAATAGCATTTTCTGCAGTTCTGTAGCTGTGCGATTCAGCGGTTACGTACTGTGGGTGTGTTCTGCTCTTCCAAAAAACGCAGTTTAGGGGCACAAAAAAAAGTTTGCAGTGTGTTATACATATTTTGAGGTGTGTGAAATAAACAATTTCTATATAGTTTTCTCCTACTGTGCTATACTAAAAAAATTAAAAAATTTGAATAGCATTTTCTGCAGTTCTGTAGCTGTGCGATTCAGCGGTTACATACTTTGGTTGTGTTCTGCGCTTCCAAAAACACCCATTTAGGGCAAGATCCTAAATTTTGAAAATATGAGGAGAAGGTCAAAGGGACATGGTGGCCCCGGTCGTGGTGCTGCTGGTGGAGCTCCTGTTGCAGGGAGAGGACGTGGTGGATCTGTGCCAGATACACGCACAAGTGAAACACCTTCCTCAGGTGCGAGTAGGCGACCGAGCCTGCGGCGGTATTTTGTCGCGCCTAATGAGGCTGTACGAATGTTTAGGCCAGGACAAGTACAGGCGATAGTAGATTGGGTTGCTGACAGTGCCTCGGGTTCCTTCACATTGTCTCCCACCCACTCTTCTGATGAAAGAACAGAGTTGGCACCTGAACCCCATGTCCATCAGTCTTTCACCTCACCCCCTTGCAAATCAGCCAAGCAGTCTGAGCCCCAAATCATGCAGCAGTCTCTTCTGCTTTTCGATGACTCTGTTAGCAGGGTTTCCCAGGGCCATCCACCTAGCCCTGCCCCAGAAGTGGAAGAGATTGAGTGCACCGATGCCCAACCACTTATGTTTCATGATGAGTACATGGGAGGACCATCGCAGTACGTCTCGGATGATGACGAAACACAGGTGCCAACTGCTGCTGCTTTCGCAATTGTGCAGACAGACAAGGAGGGCAGGGGTGAAGACTGGGTGGAAGATGATGTGGAGGACGATGAGGTCCTCGACCCCACATGGAATCAACGTTATGCAGGTGACCAGTGTAGTTTGGAGGAAGAGGCGGTGGTCGCACAGAGCCACCAGCACAGCAGAAGAGGGAGCAGGGTGCAAAAGCGGAGCGTCTGTCAGCTAGACAGTATGTCTGCTACTGCCCAACGCAGCAAGGGACCGAGCACACCAAAGCCAGGTCCAAGGAGTTCCCCAGCGTGGCAGTTCTTCACACAATGTGCTGATGACAAGACACGAGTGGTTTGCACGCTGTGCAATCAGAGCCTGAAGCGAGGCATAAACGTTCTCAACCTGAGCACAACCTGCATGACCAGGCATCTAAGTGCAAAACACGAGCTGCAGTGGAGTAGACACCTCAAAAACCAAGAAAGGTCTCTGGCTCCTCCTGCTTCCTCTTCTGCTGCAGTCTCGGCCTCTTCATCCACCTCTGTAGTGACAGTGGCACCTGCCACCCCGCAAACAGAGGATCTGCCAGCAACACTACCACCTGGGTCACCAACCATCTCCACAATGTCCCATGGAAGCGTTCAGCTCTCTATCTCCCAAACATTTGAGCGGAAGAGGAAGTACCCCCCTAACCACCCGCGATCCCTGGCCCTGAATGCCAGCATTATAAAACTCCTGGCCTTTGAAATGCTGTCATTCCGTCTGGTGGAGACGCAGAGTTTTAAAAGCCTGATGGCATTGGCTGTCCCACAGTACGTCGTGCCCAGCCGCCACTATTTTTCCAGGCGAGCCATCCCTTCCCTGCACAACCAAGTGGGGGACAAAATCAGGTGTGCACTGCGCAACGCCATCTGTGGCAAGGTCCACCTAACTACGGATGCGTGGACCAGTAAGCACGGTCAGGGACGTTATATCTCCCTAACAGCACACTGGGTAAATGCAGTGGCGGCTGGGCCTGAGGCAGATAGCAGTTTGGCGCATGTCCTTCCACCACCGAGGATTGCAGGGCGCTTCAGTTTGCCTCCTGTTGCTAACTCCTCCTACTCCGCTTCCTCATCCTCTACCGCCTCCTCATCCGGTCAGCGTAACACCTTCACCACCAACTTCAGCACAGCCAGGGGTAAACGACAGCAGGCAGTTTTAAAACTTTCCTGTTTGGGGGAAAAACCCCACACTGCGCAGGAGTTGTGGAGGGACATGGAACAACAGACCGATGAGTGGTTGCTGTCAGTGAGCCTCAAGCCCGGCCTGGTGGTGTGCGATAATGGGCGAAATCTCGTAGCAGCTCTGGGCCTAGTAGGTTTGACGCACATCCCTTGCCTGGCGCATGTGCTGAACTTGGTGGTCCAGAGGTTCCTTAAAAATTACCCCAATATGCCAGAGCTGCTGCAGAAAGTGCGGGCTGTGTGTGCGCACTTTCGGCGTTCTCACCCTGCTGCTGCTCGCCTGTCAGCGCTGCAGCGTAACTTCGGCCTTCCCGCTCACCGCCTCATATGTGACGTGCCCACAAGGTGGAACTCCACCTTGCACATGCTGGCCAGACTGTGCGAGCAGCAGCAGGCGATAGTGGAGTTTCAGCTGCAGCAATCACGCGTGAGTCGCTCTGCGGAACAGCACCACTTCACCACCAATAACTGGGCCTCCATGCGAGACCTGTGTGCCTTGTTGCGCTGTTTCGAGTACTCCACCAACATGTCCAGTGCCAATGACGCCGTTCTTAGCGTTACTATCCCAGTTCTATGCCTCCTTGAAAAAACGCTTCGGGCGATGATGGAAGAGGATGTGGCACAGGAGGATGAGGAGGAGGAGGAGGAAGCGGGATCATTTCAAAGGCTTTCAGGGCAGTCTTTCACAAGTGGCTACGAGGGTGGGTTCCTGCACCAACAAACGCCAGGTACACAATTGTCCAGCAGAAAGGGCACAGTTCTGGAGGATGACGAGGTGGAGGAGGAGATGGAGGAGGAGGAGGAGCCATTTTCACAGCAGGGTGGCACCCAGACCAGCTCGTGGCCATCACTGGTGCGTGGCTGGGGGGATACAGAGGACACCGACGATACACCTCCCACAGAGGACAGCTTTTCTTTGCCTCTGGGCAGCCTGGCACACATGAGCGATTACATGCTGCAGTGTTTCCGCAATGACCGCCGAGTTGCCCACATTTTAACTGGTGCTGATTACTGGGTGGCCACCCTGCTGGATCCCCGTTACAAGGACAACGTACCGTCCTTAATTCCCTCACTGGAGCGGGATCGTAAGATGCGCGAGTACAAGCGCACGCTGGTAGACGCGCTGCTGGTGGCATTCCCACCTGACAGCGGGCGTACGGTGGAAGCACAAGGCGAAGGCAGAGGAGGAGGAAGAGGTCGCCAACGCAGCCGGGGCACCGGCAGCACCTCAGAAGGCAGGGTTAGCATGGCTGAAATGTGGAAAAGCTTTGTCAGCACGCCACAACCAGCACCACCAGCTGAGATGGAACGTCTTAGCAGGAGGCAGCATTTCACCAACATGGTTGAGCAGTATGTGTCCACAGGCCTACACGTACTGGATGACGGGTCTGCCCCCTTTAACTTCTGGGTCTCCAAATTGGGCACATGGCCTGAGCTTGTCCTTTATGCCTTGGAGGTGCTGGCCTGCCCTGCAGCCAGTGTATTATCTGAACGTGTATTTAGCACGGCAGGGGGCATTATCACAGACAAGCGCAGCCGCCTGTCCAGAGCCAATGTGGACAAGCTCACGTTCATTAAAATGAACCAGGCATGGATCCCACAGGACTTGTCCGTACCTTGTGCAGAATAGACATGTATACCGGTGTTGTGACAAAAACTGTCCGGCCATCGGATTGTGTCCGGCCCATACTGCGAAGGCGCAGCGCTTGCGCAGTACAGAGGACAAGGAGATTCACAAAATCTCCGAAGACGAACGGCGCCTGCGCTGTGAGTGCAGGTTCAAGCCCCACCATCCAAGTGGACATACGGTAGCACATAGTAACAGGGCCCCTCACGGGCTCGGTTCGATCGCCATGCTTCGGGCACGGCCTCACTTGGCTCGGCTTGAACCACGGATGGTGTGGCCTTCACCTGAACTCACCACGCAGGCGCCGTTCGTCTTGGGAGATTTTCGAAATCCCCTTGTCCTACATACTGAGCAAGCGCAGTACAGGGTGGACACTATTTGACGGGGGACAGAATTCGACACATCCCCGGCCTTACCCAGCCATTGTTGTATTTTTGAATCAGTGTTGGCTACCTCGTCCTCCTCCACCGCCGCTTCCACCTACACAGCCACGTCCACCGCCACCTCAACCTCCTACTCCATATGGACCTCGTCCTCCTAGGTCAAGATTATTATTTTTTATTTTTATTTTTTTAATGTTATTTTAAGTTATTAACCTATCCACATTTGTTTGCAGAGCACTTGCCATGGTCTTAACAACATTTTGCTGCCATTTGCAGCCCTCTAGCCCTTTCCATTACCTTTTTAGAGCCTTTTTAGTCCTTAGAAGTCCGGGTCCCCATTGACTTCAATGGGGTTCGGGTTCGGGTTAAAGTTCGGTCCCGAACCCGAACTTTTTTCCGAAGTTCGGCCGAACCCGTCGAACCCGAACATCCAGGTGTCCGCTCAACTCTAAACATTACCCTTTGGCGCCGGCCGTTCGCAAATATGCGGCCTCTCTGCGCCTGGTCCCTAGTGCAGAGGGGCCGCATTTTTTGTGGAATTGCTGCCAATATACCTGTGCACAGTTACTGTCGGCTAACCAAAAGTTCCTGATCGCTCCTTGCAATCGGGAGTTTTTGGACCATGTGACAGCCAATCATGGTGGTCACGTGATCTTAAGCCCTGCCCTGCCTCCAGCATCATAAATCTTTTAAAGGGCCGGGAGGCACTGGTGCTAAGAGGTAAACTTACAAAATGGCTTGTGTAGCAATTGTATATGCTATATTACAATTTTTTTGCTATATTTTTGTCCAAACTAGTAGAATTACCCTTTTTTACAGACCAAGCTGTTCAGCAAATGTGGCAGTTAGAAGGTTGAGACAGCCTAACACTGACAAGGGTGCTTACAATGTTTAGATTTTATTCATTTAGGCTCCTCCATATATACAGTGGAGAAGTGAGTATATCCCGCCTAGGATAAGAAGGATATTACTGGCAAGATCACCAGAGAAATATAAAACCAATGCCGCCATCACATCTAAGGATTGGTAAGCTGAAATATATTACATTTTTTTTTTGTGTTTAAAGCAAAGCTCCACCCAAAAGGGGAAGCTCCTCTTGTCTGCCTCCTCCCCCCTCCACTGCCACATTTAGCACTTTTTGGGAGGGGGGAAGCAGGTACCTGGTTTTGACAGGTACCCGCTCCCACTTCCACTTCAGTTCGCCACAGTGAACTGAGCTGGGAGTCCATCCCACCTCACAGGTCCCAGAGGACTGCAGCCCATTCACAAGGCACAGCACGCTTTGCGCCAATGAGCAGTAGGAAAATGGCTGTGAAGCCGCAAGGCTTCACTGCCGGTTTCCTTTAGTCAAGATGGTAGCGCCAGCACCCAATAGCTGATTAACCACTTAAGCCCCGACCATTTTGCAGCTAAAGGACCAGGCCACTTTTTGCGATTCGGCACTGCATCACTTTAACTGACAATTGCGCGGTCGTGCGACGTGGCTCCCAAACAAAATTGACATCCTTTTTTTCCCACAAATAGAGCTTTCTTTTGGTGGTATTTGATCACCTCTGCGGTTTTATTTTTTTGCGCTATAAACAAAAATAGAACGACAATTTTGAAAAAAATTCAATATTTTTTGCTATAATAAATATCCCCAAAAAGTATATAAATTATTTTTTTCCTCAGTTTAGGCCGATATGTATTCTTCTACATATTTTTGGTAAAAAAAACCGCAATAAGCGTTTATTGATTGGTTTGCGCAAAAGTTATAGCGTTTACAAAATAGGGGATAGTTTTATGGCATTTTTAAATTTTTTTTTTTTTTACTAGTAATGGCGGCGATCAGTGATTTTTTTTCATGACTGCGACATTATGGCGGACACATCAGACACTTTTGACACATTTTTGGGACCATTGCCATTTTCACAGCGATCAGTGCTACACTGGCAGGCCTCGTACACACGGCCGAGATTCTCATTGAAAAAAACATGTCGTTTTTTTCGACGAGATTCTTGGACAAGAAACTTGTCCCGGCCGAGTGTACACACGCTCGTTTCAAAGAACCCGCGGTTCTTTGAAAGAGCGTACGCGGTGACGTCATCGACTACGTCGAGCATGCGCTCGTCACATTCGATGCCGTCGCCGCCATCTTGGTATACCCTACGTATGCCTAGGAAGCTACCGCGCATGCGTCAAATTCATTTCGAACATGCGCGGGCTTCCGGGAGGACAGGTAAGTGTACACACACTCACTTTTCTCGTCGAGAAACATGCCGAGGAGAATCTCGACGAGAAAATAGAGAGCAGGTTCTCTATTTTCTCGTTGAGGTTTGTCGGTTTTCTCAACGAGAAACCCGATAGCAGCGTACACACGACCGATTTACTCGGCAAGACCTCTCTGCCAGCAAGTTTCTTGCTGGTTCTTGCAGAGAAAATCGGTCGTGTGTACGAGGCCGCAGTGAAGGGGTTAACCACTAGGTGGCGCTGTAGGGGTTAAGTGTTCCCTGCATAGTGTTTCTTACTGTAGGGGGGATGGGCTCGGTGTCACATGACACTGATCTCCACTCCGAGTACACGGAGCCGAGATCAGTGTCATTGTCACTAGTCAGAGCAGGGAGATGCTTGTTTACACAAGCATCTCCCCGCTCTATACCTCTCTATACCTGCGCGCGACCATGCGGACAGGCATTTAAAGGGGACGTACAGGTACGTTGATATGCCTGTCCGTGCCATTCTGCCGACGTATATGTGCAGGAGGCGGTCCTTAAGTGGTTAAAGAATTGACTCGGGTGAGGACAACATTGTATGCCTGGACAGGGAAGTCCCTTAATATTAAAAACCAGCAGCTACAGTATTTATACAGTAGCTGCTGACTTATTTTTTTTTTTTTTGAAGGAGCCTGGAGCTTCTCTTTAATCGCTTGCCGACCAGCCACCATCATTATACTGCGACAAGGTGGTACGATCCCGCAAATTGCCATAGGTGTACGTCGGCTTAAGAACTCGCGTGGGCCACCGGAGGCCAGCGGGGGAGCCAATCAGCGGGTCCTGCGGACTCGATGTCCACCTGCCACCCGCAATCGTTCCCCACAGTGTGTAAACAAGGCAGGTCTCCGTTCTGACAGGGGAGATCAGGCAGATCCTGTCTTTCTGCTAAGCAGGAAGATGGATCTGTGTGTTTCCCCATTCACACAGTGCCCCATACAGTTAGAAAACACCTGCAGAGAACAAATTTAACCCTTTGATTGCTCCTGATGTTAACCCCTTCCCTGCCAGTGTCATTAGTACAATAACAGTGCATATTTTTAGCACTGATTAATGTAATAACGTCACTGGTTCCCAAAAAGCAGTCTTAATTTTGTCGACTAAAATGATTAAAACATTTTAGTTGACTAAATGAATACTGTTTTAGTCTACTAAAATACTACTATACTAAAACATGTGAGATGACTAAAATACGACTAAAACTAAAATGGCATTTTAGTCTAAAGACTAAAATGGGAATAAAACTAAAATGTCATTTTAGTCAAAAGAATAATGCCTCTTACACACGATCGCGATTTCCGAAGAGAAAAGTGCGATGTGAGCTTTTTGTCGCGATTTCTGACCGTGTGTATGCTCCATCGCACTTTTTTTGTCAGAATTTCCGACAAGAAAAGATTGAGAGTAGGTTCTCTATTTTCGTGACAGGAAAAATTCCTATCGCGAATCGCGTTCGTCTGTATGCAATTACGACGTGCAAAAAAACACGCATGCTTAGAATCAAGCAGAAGAGCCGAACTGCCTATTGAACTTCATTGATCTTGGCTCGTCGTACGTGTTGTACCGCGTTCTTGACGGTCGGAATTTCAGCCAAGATTTGTGTGACCGTGTGTATGCAAGACAATTTTGAGCCGTTTTCCTGCTGAAAAAAACACGGTTTTCGTGTCGGAAATCGGGATCGTGTGTACGAGGCATAAGACTAAAACTAAATTGAAATTTTAATTCAAAATTAACACTGGTCTGTAGTGCATGTTCATACCTCAATACCATAAATAATGAATTTGGAAATTGTAGAGAAATGTTTACTAATGCATTACAATTTATTACATCCATTAGATTTTAGACGACTAAAATGAGTTTTAGTAGACTAAAATGTACTGGAGGTTTTAGTCAACTAAAACGTAGGACATTTTAGTCGACTAAAATATACTGGAGATTTAGTCGACTAAATACGACTAAAACTAAAACAATTGCAGAAGACTAAAATGGGACTAAAACTGGAGGGGCATACCCCTCTTCCTATTGCACACAGGAACAGAGATGAGGCTGTCAGTTACAAAATGTGCCCTCCCCTGCCACCATTGCTCTCTTGGTGTCAGGAAAACTTGTCAAAAGTGACTCATTGGTCGACTTCTGTACAACTAAACTGGCCATAAAGGGAGTGAAAATTAAAATCCATGTATGGCTGGCTTAACTGTTCTTCTATGTTGTCACCCTGTCACACAAACTTTCTATGCAGAATACAAGCAGCAATGCCAATACATATATGGTAATGCAGATATGGTCCAGTGTCCGGTGTCACCACAGTGTAAATGTCATGCAGCCATTTCTAGAGTGTATAGGCGGAGGCAGGAAGAGGCTGCAAGATTAAAATAAATTGTTTCATGTTTGTTGCTTTTATTTATAATGCTACTGCAATTTAATGCTTGGATTACTGATGTCCATTTACACACTGCCAATGAATTTGTTTTGTATCTTCCAGCTCTCTCTCTCTCTCTGCCCCCATTCTCAGTGTCAGGAATGCCAACTATGAAAAGTAATCTCTAATTCATTTTATTATATGTGTAGTTTTCACTAATGAGATACTTTCTTTGTCCATTACCGCAATTATCTCTACTTAATAGCAAAATTCTCTATCATAGAACAAGGGACAGCCTGCCATTTTCCTTTATAAAAAGGTTTCCAACAATCAAGACCTTTCAGCGTCTAAAAACAGAGATAGCAAAACATTATTGTTTAGGTCTTAATGACACGGTTCTGTTTAGTACAGGTCAAAGCATGTCACAGAAAATACTTTTATTTCCTGGCATTTCTATGTTATTGCTCAGGACGTCTTAAAATGTCTGCCTTTTGTAAAGCAGTACTAACAGACGTAAAAAGGCCAGTCCGCTTAAAAGGGATATTTTAGTTATAGACAGATGCTGATGGACAGAATTATATGTGATAACTCCAGTAGTGAGATCACTCTTTAAAGTTTCAGACTCCTATATCAGCCGAGTGCAATTGCAACCGTTTTTTTATGATTTTGTATTGTTGGCAATAATTATTTTTTCTTTCAGCTGTCAGCGGGGAAGCCCGTTGACAGCTGATGACTCATTCGTGGTTAAGGACGCGACAGCTGGCTTCCGGCGAACATTTAGCCAAATGCACCGAGAAATGTTCGGGCCGAACTTTTTCTTGACCCGAAAAGTTTGCCCAACACTACTCCTTACATGACATTGTGTGGACCTGGCACTTAGGCTAGGGCAATGCATAATAGGAGGTCTAAGGATGTTTGCTGTTACCATGACAACTGATCACTATTTAAACTGGCAACGTACACCTGACTCCATATCCTTTGATGAAGTCACGTGTTCAGTGACGCAACACATCAGGGAGGAGCCAAGTCTCGTCACGGCCGAGACCGGAAGTACCCCACTAGTTTGGAGCTGAACCACGCTATTTAAACTGTAAGTGACTACTTGTTTTTTAATAAATTTATTTTGAACTACTCCACCATGGAGCCCACCTCTTTCATTACATGTTAAATGGCCTTTGAGGAGTTTGGAAAGGAATTCTTTCAGTCACCGATCGGCTGGTCCTGGACTCTCCTGGATATCCTTTGTGTGATTTGAAGGCTAACTAGACCTGTAGGAGTCTTCAAATGAGGTGAGAGGCTGGAGCAAATTATTACATGCACCGCAGATGGTGGAAACACTGGGATGAATTGAATGTCACCGTTTATGCACATGCACTTTATTCAATGAACTGTTTTTTGAACGGACTTATTCTTTACATCGATTGTCACTTTTTGGGCATATAGTGCACTTTAGAGATAACATTTTTTTTTTGCACAAATCTGAATTCCTATTTTGCACATTATTTCATTGCACTTTATGTCATTTTTGCACATTGAATGAGGACGTATTTTTGTCATTATTGCATTGCTTTTTTATTCCTATGAAAAGTGTTCTCTGGAATAATTGCACTTTATTGATCATAAATTAGTAATTATTAATTAGGTAAGCGCCAAATTTTTCTACTTTTTCATTGATTTTAGTATGAGAACAGCTCTTTATGTTAGCAGCTACTGCCTAGCTTATTTGTTTATGGTTTGCACATTAGTACTTCTACATACATAATAGGTGGTCACATTATTCCCTATATCTGGAAGCACAGCTATAAGTGGCAACAGGATTATAGTGTAACTGACTCTGTATGAAGGTGTTATGGCTGATTTTTTAAAGGAGGTGAGAATCGCAAGTGTTCTGCCCCACTTTTATGTATTTTTTCTGTGTCGTATTGAAATACATCAGATTATTATTAGTGTGCTGACATCTAGTGGCCTTTTTTGGCCACTAAAGTTTGTTTACAACCTTATTTTGGTATCTTCCTCTGTCTTCCCCTCATGTTTAGTGCTAGTTTGTTTAGTCCTAAACGCGGCCATTTCCACTTCTTTTATTTTCCCTAAGTCAGTGTTAGTTTTTCACAGAGATAGGTCATAGGAAAGTTATTGTCTTTTTACAGTGCAAAAGACTGGAGAACATCCTCTGCACTGCAATTGTCTGAAATAAAATTGTGTTGGATTCAACTTCTAGGTCTTATTGAAGAGTTAAAAGAAAAGTATGGGATTTTTTTTCCCCCCATAATCACACTTACCTAGGTGAATGCAGCATCGGTCCGACTTTAGACCACTCTCTGTTGAAAACGGGTCACAGGAGTGCAAAAATGAATTGCACTCTTGTGATCCTTAGGAGAAGCCCAGCCTAACGTGCTCAGGATGGAGTTCTCCTTTAAGCTGCCTGTGAATGGTGCCAAGTCAGCAGGTGACTGGACAAACTGGGTCTAAGGAGATAACGGCATTTGAAACAAAACTCAAATGCCTGGTACACACAATCGTGATTTCCGAAGAGAAAAGTGCCATGTAAGCTTTTTGTCGCAAATTCTGACCATGTGTATGCTCCATCGCACTTTTTTGTGTGAATTTCCGACAAGAAAATATTGAGAGCAGGTTCTTTTTGTGACGGTAAAAATTCCTATCGGGAATCGTGATTGTCTGTATGCAATTACGACGCGCAAAAAAACACGCATGCTCAGATTCAAGCAGAAGAGCCAAACTGCCTATTGAACTTCATTGATAACGTCTTCCAGGTCACCGCGTTCTTGACGGTCGGAATTTCATCCAAGATTTGTGTGACCGTGTGTATGCAAGACAAGTTTGAGCTGTTTTCCGGCTGAAAAAAAAACTCGGTTTTCTCGTAGGAAATCGCGATCCTGTGTACGAGGCAAAAGAGTAGTCTAAGTATTCACTTCAATTATCCAAATGTGAAAAGCATATGCACATGATTGGGTATGCAAAGTGAAGGGCTATTTGTGAATGGATAATTCAAATTTAATATTCACACATTTATTCTCAACTCCTTTATAGAAAATCAGCCCTATTGTATCAGCTGGGTGTCTGACTGTTTCCATTGGAAGAGAAGCACATGGATCTGGACTGAATACCATATTGAGCAGAGTTGACTCTATTGTGTTGCACGCACTGGGAACTCACAGTTAGCAGGTGAGTAATATGTAATTCTGTTGATTCTTCTTTACTGCCCAGTAAGCATATAATTTATTATTATTATTATACAGGATTTATATAGCGCCAACATTTTACGCAGCGCTTTACAACTTGAGGGTAGACAGTACAAATACAATACACTTTAATACAGTGGGAATCAAAGGGCCCTGCTCCTTAGAGCAGATTATGTTGGATGATGTTGGTGACCAATAAGTACTGGTTAACTGCTATAGAGACAGTAGAGAAAGTGAGATCACACACACACACACCTCCTTGAACCAACTTTCCACCCGAGTAATCCACAAAATAACATACTCAAACATCCAGAATTTTTTTCAGTGTTCTTTAGGGATCCACAGTGCCCCTGTGTGACCATTTACTTCTGTGATGTCATCAGGGGGCTAGCTATCTCTTCTAAATTATGCAGCTGATGGTGGCCATGCACCACATTGCATCATTAGGGGGCCTGCTGCAATCACCAGGAAGAGAAAACACATGCACAGTAGAATAACATGTGGCCTGCAGGAAATCTGAGGAAGAGTTCCTCCAAAAGTTAAATACAAAAAAAAATATATTTTGATTAAAGGTTGGGGATGGGATGGGATGGGATGTTGGAAAGTGGAATGGGAGGGTAAGGTACATCTAAACTCTGCTGTCTGTGGGGATGCCTGAACCATACCTTTGACAGGTAAGAGAAACTGACATAATTAGGAACTTCAGTATTTTCTAATTAAAAGTCAACATCTACAAATACTGTAGCTGCTGACTTTGAAATCAGGTACTTACTAGCCCCTGGAGTCCAGCCCTGTCTTCCCGCAACTGGTTCTTCTTACCAATATGAGTCACCAGTACTGCCATCTTGCATATGGGAGCTAGCTGTGGCTTCCTGAGGACCCACCACCCCAACCCCCCCCCACACTGGGCATGTACAAGCTCAAGTGGGACTGGTAATATAAATGTAGTGCCCACCCCATTTAGGGGTGCTATATACCCAAATTTAGGGGCTGGTCTGAGATAGTAGTTGGGCTCAGACCGTTCTCATTTATAGGTTGTGCTATTTTATTTCTCCAGGTGGTATACTGGTGTGTAGTTCCCTGTGGCCTGTAGGTGGCACTGCCATGACAGGTCAGGGTTGAACCATAAGTTCTAGTGCTGTGCCTTGGGGTGTCCTCTCGGCAGCGGTACAGTGGGCGTGGATGGCCTGCTGTGCATGCTGGGAGAGTATACATAAGGGGCAGACGCCGCCTGGGAGGGGTCGCTCTCTGGAATTCGTGAGGAGAGAAGGAGTCCAGGTGCGTGGCGCCCGGGCCTCCAGGCCATGGAGCCACGTGTGCATCAGTCCCAGGCACCTTTAGCCCTGGGGCTGCAGCTTCAACACTGGGCCCAGCACCTTTAGATGGAGCCCACTTCTGGGAAGAGAAATCCAAGGGTGTCCCTCGCGAGGGAGCCCGTTTCTAAGAAGAGGAGGCCGGGGGAGGACTTTTCTGATGGACCGGTGAGAGTTCAAGGTGAAGGAAGGGGCCCGGTAACTTTCTGGAGGGATTCATCTATCCACCAAGGGCCTAGTAATGTGCTGCTGCTGGCACCTGACCTTGTATTGCTAAGCTGAGAAGTTCGGGACCTGATAGATTCTGTGGCAGAGAGTCTCCCAATCGTATCTAGGAAAATAACTTTATTAAGCGTCCGAGCATCACTTCGGCTGCTAGGATCCACTTTGTAGGAGACTATCCGGGTGAGCTGAACCTACTCTGGAATAGAGTAGTGATTGTAATATCTACTTGTGCCTGGACCTACCTCCCAAAACCTTGCTGTCCTGTCACTTATCCACCCTTTCCTATCTGCTGAACATTGAGAAAAATAAACTCAACGTTGGAGTTTAGAGTGGTGTGGACATTGGAATTACTTGGGGGGGAAAACAGAGACTTGTCCCTATATCCTAGGAGATGAGAACCAACTGATGGAGAACCTAGCTGTGGGACCCAAATACATAACACCGCTTAACCTCCTCGAATAGGAGGGTAAGGGCATATAGTACGGTGTGCCCTTTTCCTGCAAGTGAGCCTAAGGTAGGAGAAAAGGGTCCGTGTGCTACATAAAAGCAGATCAACCAGCGCAAATAAACCCTAAAGAAACAGCAGCTGAAACACTGAGGGTCAAATTATCAAATCCCCACATAGAACTGGTAGAAAAGCAGTGCAGCGCAAACACAAAAAAGACAATACTAAAAAATTACACTAGAAAAATTGATGATAAGAACAGTCCATGATCTTCACTTAAAAGAATTGCAAACACCAATAAGTGTCCAAAGGGGACTTCTTAAAAATCTTAAGGTGACTTGTGTGACGACCTCCACCACTGGTAATGATTAGCAGCTCACCTCACCAAATGGACCCCTGAGCTAGTCAGTCAGGTCATGCAAGCAGTTCCCTCACTGGGATAATTATAGCCAGGATCACTGTAATAAAACTGCACACTGGGATGGATGGATGCACACTGGTAACTCTCAGACTCACACCATCAGATCCAGGAAGTCGGGTACATAGAGGAAAAGCAAGGACATCTAGTGCTCTCCATTTTAAAAGACATTTAATAAGTAAAAATACGTTTGCACTTACAAAGGACGCACTGTGCCTCAGTGCATGGGAACAGTCAGCATGGGACAAGTCCACGAGTATCAGCGTGTAGGACGCGGGTGACGTCACGCAGTCACGTAGTTCCATACGCGTTGCGTCCCAGGGGGCGGGACTTCACCAGCGGTGACGGAATGACGTGAGTCACCCGCTATTCATACTACTAGGATGTCGCACCCAGCCAATCAGGACAGTGTAAACACACCGTTGTCATAGAAACCCAACTAGCAGGTAAATAAAGGCCGGGAGAGGCAGAAAATATTGTGAAGGATATATTCACACAGAATATATCCTAATTTAAGATAAAATGACACTCTTAAGCACAGTTGCAATAATAAAAAAGTAATAAATGACAATTGTCATAAAAACCGTAATAACGCGTGTAAAAAACAACCCGCGTCCCGCTGATTCTCATAGACAGTCATACATATACACACAAAACTGGCACCGGGTGTTGTTGACTAGGCTTGTGCAATTCGTTTCGTAACGAATCGAAATTCGTCCGAATTTAGCAACTTTCGGACATTCGGAAGCATTCGAATTTCCGAACAGAGCAATTACGAATAAAACCGAATCCGAAAAAAATTATACCGCAAAATAGCGAATGCCCGAAGGTCTTCGGCATAATTCGTTATGAAAAAAGTTACGAATGTACGAATCCATTCGAAGCACAATAACACTCACTCTGCTCTGCTCTCTGCTTCTCCCTCACCGTGCTGAACCCTCTCAAAATGGTGTACAGGGGCGGAGCCTATAGCCGCATGTAAAAAATGAAAGTAAAATACGAGATTTCGAATCGTTACAAATAACCGCTATGTATTTAGAAAAGTACAAATCCATTCGAAGCACATTAGGCATAATAGGCAGCGTCGTTGTGAGAGAGACACGGAAAATTACGAATCAACGAACCCAAAAAAAGTTACGAAAGTAGGAGTTGTGTCCAGAATCAACGAAAAACAACGTACTCTACCCGAAAGTACGAATTATAAAGCAACAAAAAATTCAACGAAAAATGTCGCTTGCAAAAATACGAATGAGTCCGAACACGAAAAATCCCGTCTAGCAAAATTACGAATGATTACGAATCAACAGGACCGGAAAGAAACGAACCGAAACGGAACGAATTTTTCCGTTGTGCACAAGTCTATTGTTGACCCACCGGTGCAGTCTGAAAATAGATTGTTTTCATTCGTCTCTGGATTTTATGCTTGTGGGCGATGCACAGCCTGCAAGCATTCTAAATGCAATATCAAAAAGCAGAAGGAATTCCTAGTCACGGCCACTAATAGACAGTATAAGATTGGCCAATTGACCACTTGCACTATGGTGGGTGTTGTTTACATGCTCGAATGTAAGCAGGTTTGCTATTAGTGAAGATCATGGACTGTTCTTATCATCAGATTTTCTAGTGTCATTTTTTAGTATTGTCTTTTTTGTGTTTGCGCTGCACTGCTTTTCTACAAGTGGGACTGTGACTTGTCCCAAGAGGCTGGAAACTGGGCGGGGCAAGAGGCATTATCCTTGCCCAGACAAGCATTGCAGAAGTGAGAGCAAGTATGGATAAAAATCAGCACTCGCATTCCCCTCTCCATAACAAAAAAAAAAACAGAAACTTAGTTACAGACTGGGGGTAGGGAGCAAACTAATAATACTTTACTTTTAGAGTGAAATTCCACTTTAGGTAAGGATGGATCCCTCCATGCAATGAAATTTTGGGTCCGAAGACAAGGCACCTTCAGACGTGATATTGGGGCTGATTTACGAACGCGTAGCCAATAGTAAAAATAAAAATGGTGCTATATAATTTAAAAGAAGAAAGGTCCTGTAAAAGTAGTACAAAATTCAGATTCTGTTCCTTTATTGTGAAATTAAAGTAATCATCTAGCTGGTTTCAGAGGACAACAATGACATTTTATAAAGGTATTTTTAGTGGAGCAGCATTTGGCTGAATATTACCCTAATGTGTTCTGACAATAAAGTGGCCTTTACCTAATAACATGTTGTAAGGAATAATGATATGCAGTAACCTATGGCAATCAGACCTGAGATTTGTGCAGCACAAAATAGGCAGCAGGGCACTAAACATCAAGCTGTTCTAGGCACATGCGACGGTTGCAGCCGCATTGTTCGGGCTCCGCACCTCGCCTCACACAATTATTTTTCATAAAATAAAAACCAGAACGTGTTATTGTAGGCAGCATGCTTTCTGAATTATCTGCAGAGCTATTGTATAAACTGTATGGTTGATTTATTTAAGAGATAGAAACTGCTCGCTTAGCAAAAAGGAGCCATGTTCACTTTGCCCTATCATATGTGGGAATTTGAATAAAACATGCTTTAGTTTTTCATAAGATTGCAAATGTAAAGTTTAAGTTTAATCTGCTCATATTTTGCCTTACCTTGTATCTCACTCTTCCCTTCATCAACATACAAATTGTTATATAAAACCATTCTGTTTTCATGATATACCCTATTTTAGATCCAGTGATATCATTATTGGGTCTCTGTGCTTCTTTGAGCAATGCACGTAGGATCATAGCTGGTGGTAGGGCCATATCTAGACTAAATTGGGGGTGCAGTAAAAAATGTCGGGGGGGGGGCAGAGGGTAATAATTTGCAGGGCAGTGTACAGGGTTTCAGCAGGGCAAAGGATGGGAGGTCAGCGGGAGAGTGTACAGGAATTGGTAGGGCAGTGTACAGGGTCAGCTGGGTGGAGGACATGGGTCAGCAGGGCAGTGTACAGGTGGTCAGTGGGGAAAAGGATGGGAGGTCAGCGGGGGAGTGTACAGGAATCAGTAGGGCCGAGGACAGGGGATCTACCTATCCTTTGACACATCTTTTTATTTAAACTGCATATAGGTGTGTTTGCCTGGAGTTCAAAATCATCTCTCTACAAGAGACTAAAATATAAAGCCGATGTGGGTCCCCGGTACTGCCATCTCGCATATGGGAGCTGGCTGAGCTTCCTGAGGAACCAAAGGGTCAGCAGGGCAAAGGATGGGAGGTCAGCAGGGGAGTGTACTGGAAATGGTAGAGCAGTGTACAGGGCCAGCAGGGTGGAGGACAGGGGTCAGCAGAGCAGGGTACAGGGGGTCAGCAGGAATTTGTAAGCCAATGTACATGGGGTCAGAAGGAATTGGTAGGGCAGTGTACAGGGGGTCGGTAGGAAGGGAGACAGGTGTCAGCATGGCAGTGTACAGGGGTTAAAAGGACATAGGACAGGAGGCAGGATGTCAGCAGGGTGGAGGACAGTTGTCAGCAGGGTGGAGGACAGTTGTCAGAAGGGTGGAGGGCAGTTGTCAGCAGGGTGAAGGACAGGGGTCACTGCTAGCAGGATACTCAGTAGAGCTTTTCCCATCTGGGCACAGTGGCTGGGATGGAGGGTAGAGGTGAGGGCAGATGGCTATGGCTTCTATAAATGTAAGTGGGAAAGAGCAGGAGAGATCTAAGCTATATCAATACAAAGGTGGCAAGACCAGTATGGACAGTGTTGGGCAGCAGCCTTAGATATTGAGTGTTGGTGACCTTATTTCTTCCACTGCTTAATCCTAATGGGAGTGAGAGGAGATCGGGAGGATTACAGTGCAGGGACTCCTGTGCCAGGAGATGTAGCAGCAGTTCTGGGGAGCAAAGATGTGGGAGTGGTATGTACAGTTCCCTAGCCTCTAAAAATATGGTAGACAGAAGTGGAGAGGCCCACCAGTTTAGTGGGGCAGAACTGCCAGGGGTGGCAGGACCAGGAAAGAGAGTGGTAGTTCAGCAGCCTATGTAGGGAGCGACATGGATAGTTCTTTATCATCTGTTCAGCCCAGGAGGGTGCGAGAAGATTACGGGGAGCAGTAATGTGGCAATCCCCAGGCCAGGAGACGTGCCGGCAGCTAAAGAGCCAGGGTGAGAGCAGAGAATATTCACTACTTCTTGCTGTAGAACACCCAACTGTAAGAGGGAGAGGGTTGCCTGGCAGAACAGAAATGAATACCCAGCAAGAAGATGGCAGAGGCTGTTTCTTTGTGGAGAGGCAGCAGAGTTTGCAAATTAGACATCCACTCTGTGGGGGGCTCAATCTGGGGGGGCTGGGGGGGTCACCCATTCCAGCAACCCCCCCCCCCCCTAGATCCAGCCATGGCTGGTGGGGGTGGCCAGCAGGGTGCTGTGCATAATTATGTGAAAACATCACTCTACATCAGTGATCCTCTCAAGAGCCCCAAGCCTGCTGCAAGCGGAGGGTTGGCTATTGGGAGAAGTTATTCAAATATCCAAATACCTTAAAGGTGGATGTAAGTCTTGAAGAATGAAGAGCAAGAATTTTCATTCAGACTGCCTTAGTAAGATCCACGTGTGATGCTAATCCTACAGAACTGAAAGGACTAAAATCCAATTAAAGAAAGGGACAGACCAAAGATCGTGGAATTGGAGAGGAAAGGCTTCATGAAGTTGGATGTTGTCCAGCCAGTAAATGAGGCTGGCCCCATTTGACTTGCTGTAGCTTCTAATGCACACTGTTAGAAGCTTGCAGTGTGCAATGAAATCTGAGTAAGCTATTTTAGTACAGGATAGGAACCTGTATAACTGTGTACGACTAAAGGTAAGGACTGATATTCAGCTTAACAGTGAATCTTTCCATTCTCCCAGCATGTAGACTTAGTACTAGGAATATGAAGGATTCATTCCACAACTGGACTATGGAAAACTTCTTCATAGTTTATTAAGGACCAAATCCGACTTTTGCATTGTGAGCATGTTACTGTAACAATTTGAAAGCACTATAGCAATGCAGCTCCAACACACATATGTTGCAGCACATCACAGCACACGGTAATGCACTTCCATGAATTGTGGTGCACTGCGATGGAAACAATGCGAAATTTACCTTTTCTTGTCTGTTCTTGTGTAATAATAACAGCTCATTCAAAATGAATGGGCTGCCTTAATGCAACATATGTTAATGCATGACACAATGTATGTACGTCAGCACTAAAAACATGAATAGTAAAGTGTGAATTGGTCCTAAAAGGTACAAGATACAGCTCTTACTCATTTCACACTTATAAGTGCTAATTCAAAGACTCTTTCATAATAATATATAAAATACATGTAAGTATTATCTTACTGATTTTTGATTATAGTGTGATATTCTTGTTGCTGGATTTTGCGCCTTTTTGGTCGTCACTATACACAGTTTCTGTTTATTTATATATATTATACATTATATTTTGTTAATGCAAAACATATATGTATACTGTAAATACAAAATGACTGCCTTCAACCCCCTTTACTGTTCCCTATTCTAACTTTGTTAAACCCTTCCCACTCAGCCCTGGCATCCCTTTAATAGGGTCTGTGCACCAGGTGGGCAGGAAGGATCAGCCAATAATGTGAATAATGTGGTTGGCAGTCACAGTGGTCACACTATGACCAAAGACGGCTACAGCATGGGCTTACTTTGCCGGAAGGGGGTGCATGGATGTCCTCTCGTGAACGCGCTGCCTGCGTGCCCCCCGCAGCACGCGGGTGGCACACTCTGTGGTCACGAGTCCTTCGGACTCAGCTGATCACAGATCGGCGTAAAGGGCCAATCACAGCAGATGTAAACACAAGCCG
Source organism: Rana muscosa (assembly GCA_029206835.1). NCBI lineage: Eukaryota > Metazoa > Chordata > Amphibia > Anura > Ranidae > Rana > Rana muscosa. The sequence continues at coordinate 94,683,061 of CM055120.1, read as the reverse complement.
GTTATCAGCTTTTCTTGCCTCACGCTGATAGCGTGAGGAGAGAAGGAGGAAGCTGATAACCCGTTTCTGTTAAAAGTTAAAGTGTCCGGATTATCAGTGCAGTCTCAACAGTGCCCCCCAGTGCTGCCAATCAGTTCCCATCAGTGCTGCCTCATCCTCAGTGTCACTATCAGTGATGCCTATCAGTGCCGCCTACAAGTGCCAATCAGTGCTGCCTATCAGTGCTGCCTATCAGTGCCAGCTCAGTGTCGCCTATCAGTGCCAGCTCTCAGTGTCGCCTATCAGTGCCCATCAGTGCCATCTATCAGTGCCCATCAGTGCAGCCTCATCAGTGCCTCCTCATCAGTACTGCCTCATATATCAGTGCCCATCAGTGCCACCTCATCAGTGCCCATCAGTGCAGCCTTATCACCGCACATCAGTGAAAGAGAAAAATTACCTGTTTGCAACATTTTTATAACAAACTATTAATTTATTTTTATTTGTTTTGGTCTTTTTTTGTTTGTTTAGCAAACAATATAAAACCCAGTGGTGATTAAATACCACCAAAAGAAAGCTCTATTTGTGTGGAGAAAAAAACGATAAAAATTTCATTTGGGTACAGTGTTGCATGACCGCACAATTGTCATTCAAAGTGTGACAGCACTGAAAGCTGGAAATTGGCCTGGGCAGGAAGGGGGTTAAAGTGCCCAGTAGACAAGTGGTTAAAGTGGTTGTAAATCCTTACATACAGTATACCCAGGGAATTGACTAGCCTCAGGTGATACAAAGAGATGAAACAAATCCTCCTATATAAGTTATATGTGTTTATTTGCAGTCTTCTCTTCTCTACAGCCTTTCAAAGTCCAGAAGTCATTAAGCTTGTCTGAGCTGTCAGAAAAAGGGGGTGGAGAGCTTAAGTTATACTCTGCAGAGCTCAGTGAGAAGAGCTGATTGGAGGGAAGGGACACCCCCCCCCCCTTCACACAGCACACATGAACAGAGCTGAGGCTGTTGATCAGCTGGAGATCCCTTCCCTGTCACCATTTTTCTCTTGGTGTCAGGAAAACTTGTCAGAAGTGACTCATGCTGATAGCAGAGGAACGAAGCAGCAGGCAGAAATTACAATATGCCCTTGTTCACATTGGAATGACTTGTCATGTGAAATATCCTTTGTTCATATTTCATGTCTGAGATTTACAACCACTTTAAAGTCCACCCTATTTGCTGCAGAAAGATGTTAAAGAACAGGATGATTTTCTCCAAAAAACACTAGTTGTCTGGGTGTCATACTGATCCCCTGGCTTCGGTATGTTGGATTAAAGATCTGGAATAAGTATACAGGTTAGAAAATCGGAGTGAAGCCAGAACACCTGGGCTGCATACTTGTTGGTATTGTTGAATCCAGTGGACCAGCATGAGAGTCAGTTACCTTGCATTTTCAAAAAGAGGTCAGTTAGGCTGGGTTCACACTATTGCAAATTGGATGTGGGTTTCCCCGCATCCAATTCACACGACAGGAGATTGTGACCGGCTCTCAATGGAGCCTGTTCATACAGCTCCGGGGTGTCCGTGGAGCGCACTGCAGAAGAGTCCTGTGAGTCTTTGGCTCAGTTTCAGGTCTGAATTCAGCCAAAAATTCAGACCTAGTTTGGACCTGAAATGGTGAACGGGGATGCACCAGACCCCCTGTTGTGAGCCGTGTCACACACAGTGTGAATTCTGCCTAAATCAGACCTGTATACTTCTCTTGTTTCTTTTAACACCACTGCTGGTGATAAGTAATTTTACACAGGAGCGGCCCATCCATTAAGGGTGCATGGGAGGTGCCCCCCCATCCGTTGCCGCCCCCCATCCATGCGTCCTTTCGGGACACCGGCGCATGCATTCCAATGTGGAGGGGTTGTTTTCTGAAGCACAGATTAGAGCCAGAGGCTCTAATAGGCTTCAATATAGGGTGGTCTCGGGTCGCAGAGAGTGCGCTCCAATCCCACCCAGGTGTGTTAGAACAGCGAATAAATATTCGCTGTTGTAACACTGATCCTCCTCCTGGCCAATCAGGAAGTGGGCTTTGTCACCGGTCACCCGATTGGCCGAAAGGACAGGCGATCCTATTGGATGCCTAGTAGGAGGAGGGGAGGAGCTGGAAGCCGCCATGGAGGAGAGGGCTCCGAGCCGAGCCGAGCTGCTACACGCTGCCTGCCCCCCGCTGCCATGGAGGAGAGGACTTGGAGCCAAGCCGCTACACGCTGCCTACCACACGCTGCCATGGAGGAGAGGACTCGGAGCCGAGCCACTACACACTGCCTGCCACCTGCTGCCATGGAGGAGAGGACTCTAAGCCAAGCCGAGCTGCTCCACGCTGCCTGCCACCCACTGCCATGGAGGAGAGGACTTGGAACCCAGCCAAGCCGCTACAGGGTGCCTGCCACCTGCCATGATGGGGTATGTGGCGAACTTCTCGCTAGGGGGGTAGTTGTGTGCCACTGGGGGGGTGGGTAATTGTATGCCGCTCGTGGTGGGTAGTTGTGTGCACCTGGGGTGGGGGGTGGGCGGTTGTTTGCCACCACCCCCCAAAAAAATTGGGCGATGTGGACAGGTCAGACCAATCTGATCCTTTCCAGGGAATCACCATGGACTTGATTTACTAAAACTGGTGAGTACAAAATCTGGTGCAGCTGCTTGTTTTATTAAGCTTTGACAAAAACCTGGAAGCTGATTGGTTTCCATGAAGAGCTGCACCAGATTTTGCAAATCAGCCCCAATGTTCTGATTCTCATTGATTTGTGCACGCAGCTCTTAAAATGGCAGAAAATCACTTGGTTCACAAACCCAGACATTTGGGACTTATGAATTACGTGACTTTTATCAGTGGATCAGTGCACACTCATAATTATGGGACCCAGGAAACAATGAATTGCCCGGAAGAGTGAGATTCACCCAATCTGTCTGAGGATCAATTCGCTCATTTCTATCCGCTGTGCGGTCTGCGTTGCCAGGTCACAAAGGCAATTTATAAGGCTGCCAATAAAGCATCAGTCCCAGGGTAAATGCTCCAGAGAAAGTGGTTTAATCTACAATCAAGTCATTGCTGCCGTTAGGGGCCTTGTGTGAATAAACAGGTTATTAAAAAGAAACGGCAAACACGTGTTTCGCCGGTCGGAGTGACAGCACTTATTGTGCCAGTAATCAGTCATTGACAGCAAGACTGATGTTTTATTGGCTGCGGTGATGGAAGTGATATCTAGCTGTATGGATTCACATGCGCACCTTGTAGCAGCACCAACAGGGAAAAATCATTCATTCATAAAGTGACCGAGTGCACAAAGCACAAGATAGACCTGTTATATCTATAGCTGTAAATTTAAAGAGGCTGTATAATGCTCTTGTCTGGGGGGATGGATCACCAGGGGTTTAAAGAGAACTTGCTAGGGGTGGAAATATGAGAACTGCCATTGGAAGGCTCGGCCGCTGTCATGATTTGTTTTGCCTTATGTCTGGTACAAGCATGGGCGTCTGCTCCATAGGGCAAGGGGGGTCAATTGCCCCCCCTGGAGACACACTATATTTATATGGACATGGAGTGAAGCGGAATTATCCTCAAGAGCTATTTCACACTGCCAGCTGGCCACGTTATTGGTAAAGCGCCGCTAGTTTTAGCGGCGCTTTACCATCGTTTTAGTGGCGCTATTCGGCCACTAGAGTGGGGGGTTTAAAAAAAAATAGAAATTGCTAATCAGACAATGGCAGCTTGATCCTTCTATTAAGCTTTTGCATCAGGTTTCTCAAACCTTTGCATGCCTGCGCTTTATGTCACAATGACTAAGCCCCTCCCCTTTATGACATTGTCAAAAACGGACCGAGCATGGATGACCTTAAAATGATGCCCCCCCGAAAAAAGTTCAGCGGACGCCCATGGGTACAAGCAAGCAACAAGAGAAGGCTCAGGACACACGGGGGTTGATTTACTAAGAAAAGGGGAAGCAATGGTCGCTCTACATCTAATTACTCCCAATTAAAAAAATTGAGACCTCAACTAGGCGACCAGGCAAATGGAAAAGCGCACAAATATAGGCGAATATGCGTTAGTAAATGTGAAATCGGCATAGTTGCGGTTCCACAAGTGGCAATTGCAAACGAGTTTACTATATCATTATTATTATTTTAGGTACTTATATAGCGCCGTCAATTTACACAGCGCTTTACATATATGTAGCGATACCCCCTAGAGGGCTGCTGATTATAATTTTGGGTCCTGCCATTACCCCACCTTTCACTGTCCCAGTACTATGAGTCTATGATAGGAGATGTCAAACAGATGTGAGTGCCAGTCACTTCAGTCTTTTTCCAATGCTTTCATAATAAACTTGAAGTAGTAAAAGGATAGAGGGTTAGGGGAAGCTTCAGATACCTTATTGCAGATCACTGATTACTTTCTTGGATCCAAAGGACAAAACAGCTTTCTGTCAGCGGATCTTGCAACACCCGGATAGGCCTCTCACACCGACCTAGCAGCCGGTATGATGCACGGACAAGTCTCTCTCACAGACTTAGCGATAAGTGGGACTCCTGGATAATCCTCTGCCACAGGATTTTGTAGCCAGCAGTTAGTTAGTTGTAGCACAACTGCACAGTACCAGAACCTTTAAGCCATCCGGCAGTACTGTGAGGTAGGTTAGCTTCGGTGCATCCTCAAAATGAGTCACCAGGCCTTTCCTGAGAAACCAGCCTACAGCCCAGTCCTCTCCAGTAAGGGTCCCCCCCCTGGATCTTCTCAGTTTGCTTGGCTTTTTCCGCGCAGGCAAGACAGCACAGGACCACCTCCGGATAAGTAGGCCCCAGACAGACTTCTGGGCCTACTTGCAGCTACACAGATTCGAGCCAGCAGGGCCCGAGGTAGAAGAGTGACACAGCCTTAGGCCAGGAGGGCCACAAGGTCAGAGTGCCACCTGGCCGCTGGGTAGAAGAGACTGAAAACATGGCATCTGTCCCTTAAATATCCTCTCCCAGAATGCACAGTAGCAAGAACACTTCCACTGGGCTGTTTCTGGGGTAAGAATAGTCAATGCACTTCAGCTTGCTGTATTTCTCACACTGGCCTGTGGTGACAGTGACACCTACTGGCAACAGTGAGAAATGCGCACAAAATCAGAACAGAAGCCAATTTAACTTTATGCAATCAATCTTAACTATTTTTACAATTCAGACCACACTAAATTTACCACATAGCCCCTATTCTTCAGGAACAAGGCGCTACATATACATTGTACATTCATATCAATCCCTACCCTCAAGGAGTTTACAATCTAAGGTTCCTAACTCACATACATACATATACTAAGGACAATTTAAACAGGATCCAATTAACCTACCAGCATGTCTTTGGAGTGTAGGAGGAAACCAGATTACCCGGAGGAAACCCACGCAGGCACAGGGAGAACATGCAAACTATATGGAACTGCACTGCAGCCATGATCATGTGTGTACATGTATGTGAATAAAACATTCCTATGTTTAAGAATTAAACAGTTCATCTCCAAATTAAAATGTATGTTTTTGTGGAAGGAACAGTTGTACAATGAGAATCAATGGTTGCAACTTACAATTAAATATAAATATTAGCTATTATGCTAGTTTGCTAATTTTTACATGCGCGAACGCATGTTTGGCATTTGCAAATTTCGGAATTTACTATAGCGTGCGGCTACAAATGTATGTGGGAACGATTCTGACTAATTTTATTGTCTGGGCATGCGCGCTTGTGCTAGTACATAGTCGGACAAACAGGGGGAAGTTATCTTTCCTTAAACTTTCACTTATATTTTTGCTTTCACATCAATATTTGAAAAAGTTTAAGGCTTTGTTCACACTGTTGCAAATCGAATGTGGGTTCCCCGCATCCAATTCGCAATAGCAGGAGATTTTGACCGGCTCGCTATGGAGCTGGTTCACATATCTCCGCTGTGAATTTGCACAGGAACCCTGTTTGTCTTTTGGTCCATTTCAGCTCCAAATTCAGCCAAAAATTCAGGCTGAAATCTGACCTGAAACAGTGATTGGGGACGCACCGGACCCCTGCTGTGAGCCGCATGCAAAGTTAGTGTGAACCCAGCCTAAAGCCACATCATCTACAAACAATATACCGCATGTTTAGGAACCATTTAATCTATGAGATCATGCTCTAAACAAAATTATGCCAAATCTAGAGGCGCCCCAATCTGCAAAGGGAAAACAGTAAATGTTGCTTCCCAGATTGCAAGCAATTATGCTGCAAGTTTGAAAATGACTTGCTAAGCTCTTGCTAGACTTGCCAGGCTTCACAAGTTTGTTGCACAATTGCAGCAAGTCCGCATTGCATGACTCCACATCAACTTTCTTTGCAAACATTCTGCAAGTCTGCTGCAAGTTCTGGTTCAGTTATGTTGCACAGGGGTCACTGTGGTTGAATTTTCATGCTGTAGACTTGCACAGCTCTTGCTGTAGACTCACCACTGCAACTTTGCTCTTGCAAGAGACTTACCATGCAAATTTGCCACAATTTGGTCAACTAGAACTTGTGCTTCAAGTGCTCTACAAGTGTACAACTTGCCAGTGAAAATGTGCAGAAAGTTAACAGACCTACAATTCAACACTGCCAAACATTTTTGGCAAGTTATCCTTGCTATCTGGGTTATAAATGGGAAACCTGAGCTTGGGACATTGTAAACAACCACCTAAATTAAATTCAAATCAGAAGCCCCCCCCCCCCCATCACAGATCTCCCCAGTCATACAGGCACCCCCCATCACTTATAGTACAAACAAACATAAACTGCCCCAACCTACAACTGGCCTTAACTGCAAGGAGCACATGGAAGGGCGACGCATGTTAAACAACATCAAATAAAAATTCACAGCTCAACTTACCAGCCAGACTGCAACAAACTGAATTGTCCTGTCCAACAGTTCACATTAAAAACATGGGTTTAGTTTGCACACATTTGCAAATACATACGTAAGCTGCAGTTCACCCCTGTGCCTTTAAGCAGGAGTAGGCTCCCTCCAGGCATACCTGCCCTCAACCTATCCATTATTATATACAGTATGTGCTGCTACTATGGAGGCTCTCAAAATTTTAAGTTAGGGCTGCAGATAATACTGTGGTGCCAGGAAGTGGCCTCTGCAGCTTAGGCATGTGTAGCACTACCCCCACAGGAGCCAATGGTTACTGGTTCCCCCTATTCCTGCACAGCCAGGCAACAAGCATTTCCAACTTGCATCCAGACACAAGAGATCAGTCCATGGGCTTGTTTTTGTTATTTTATTGGAGAAAAAACTTGGATAGGGTGAAGGGATTATGGGATGTCCAACTTGACTTGCAGAGGAACAGATGAGCACAAACTTCCTTCTCTATGTACAAACATGAAGATCCTGGACTGTACTCCCTCCAGAATAAATGCAGTCTCTATGGATCAGTGACAAGATCTTTTACGGACCAGGAGCTCTTGATCCCCTTTAGTGAAATAGCACAAAGTTGCATATTGTATGCAGAAGTATCTTGTCTCCTCGGTAGTACTTCACCCAGTCTGACGGTTGCAGATAGTACCAGCCCAGCTGGCTTTTCTAAACAAACCCCTAGGACAAGGGATCAGGATTTAGCAAACTGTCCTTGGAAAGTATGCTTGTGCTGGGTGTGCTGGGATGTTCAGGCCTCCAAATGATCAGATTTTCCCATGCCAGTCTGGCTGTCCAAAGGTAATGGAGATTTCTCTCTTAGGCTTCCTTTCCTCATCTCCCAGCCTGGAGGCAGTACAACCAGCCAGAGGGGGCCCTTCCCAGGTCACACGACAGAAACCTCATATACCATATTTAAAGGCCCGGATCACCACCACACCAGTCCCAGTGTCCCTGATCACTTTCACACCAGTTACAGTGTCCCTGATCACCACCACACCTGTTTCAGAGTCCATGATCACCACCACATCAGTCCCAGTGTCCCTGATCACTGCCACACCAGTCATATTGTCCCTAATCACTGCCTCACCAGTTACAGTGTCCCTGATCACCGCCACACCAATCATTTCATCCCTGATCAACGCCACATGAGTTACAATATCCCTGATGACTGCTACACCAGTTAAGCCCTGTACACACGATCAGATTTCCTATGGATTCTAATCCGATGGATTTTTCCATCGGAAATCCGATGCAGCTGACTTCCATCAGTCTTACCTACACACCATCAGTCAAAAATCCGACCATCCCAAACTCTGTGACGTAAAACACTCCGACAAGCCGAGAAAAATGAAGTTCAATGCTTCTGAGCATGCGTCGACTTGCTTCTGGGCGTGGGTTTTTTGTCCGATGGAGTTCCACACAGACGATCAGAATTTGCTATCGTTTTTTTTCCCATCGGATGAATTTAAACATGTTCTATTTTTTCTCACTGATGGAAAAAAGACAGATGGGGCCCATACACGATCGGTTTGTCCGATGAGAAAAGTCCATTGGACTGTTTTCATCGGTAAAACCGATCGTGTGTATGCAGCATTACAGTGTAACTGATCTCCACCACACCAGTTACAGTGTCCATGACCACCCCCACAACAGTCCCAGTGTCCCTGATCACTGCAACACTGGTATTATTATGGGTGTATCCACTGTCCTGGTGCTCCAGGGCCTCCAAAAATGTGATAGGTAGTTAGGGAATAAGATGTGCAATTTATGCCCCTGGAATGCCTAAAGACGCCCCTTAGATTCTTGCCCCCCCCCCCATGCATCTAGGTTGTAAAAAAGTCTCATGCATGTTGTATCCCCATACTCAGGAGGAGTAGCAGAATATGTTTTGGAGTGTAGTTATAGGTATGCCTATGCTGTGAGTGAGAAATAACCTGTTAAAAATAACTTTGTGAAAAAAATTATAATTTCCTAATTGTCCAAAAGATTGTGACAACAGATTACAACTTCAAAAAACTCACCATGACTTTTTAATAAATACCTTGGGCTGTCTACTTTCAAAATGGGGTAATTTGGGGGCATTTGTACTGTTCAGGCATTTTAGCGCCTCAAAAAATGAGATAGGGCCAGTACAACAGGATTGATAATTTTTCAAATTTATATACCAATAGTTTCTAGACTCTATAACTTTCTTACAGACTAAGAAATATATACTGATTTGGGTTATTTTTACAGAAAAAATGTGGCAGAATATATTTTGGCATAAATTTATGAAAATAGATTACTCATTTGCAAAACGAAAACAAAAGTTGTTTTTCCTTTTTCATTCATATAACAAAAAATAAAAAACCCAGTGCTGATTAAATACCACCAAAACTAAGCTCTATCTGTCTCAAAAAAGGATACAAATTTAATTTGGGTACAGTTTTGCATGTCTGAGAAATTGTCATTCAAAACAGCGATGGAAACTGGAAAATGGTCTGAACTGGAAAGGGGATGAAAGTGCCTGGACTCGAAGTGGTTAAACATAGAAAATCAAACAAACTAAAAACATAATTTTTTATATTTAATATTCTCTTACGCCACTCATGGATTTGGAAATATTCATATTTTTTATTTGTACTGTAGCCTTGAAAAACGGAACAAGGTGGACCCTCAAAATGAGTTGGATGCCTTCTGAGTTCCTGTGGTTATTTGTGACAAGAACAGTGGCGGCTGGTGCTCAATTTTTTTGAGGGTGCAGCAAACAAACCTGGCCCCCTCACTCACCCCACCCACCCCTGTCGCTCGCCCGTCCGCCCGCCAGCCCCGCACTCCATCCAGGTCGCAGCTTCAGAGGCTTCCCCCCCTGCATCTTCTCCTGAGTCCTGGCGGTTGCTTCTCCTCCTGGCCAATCCGGTCTTAGGACTCCTGGCCAATTGGGTTTCAGGACCCGCTTCCTGATTGGAAGACATTAGCGCATATTAGTTTGCTAATGTCACACAAGTGGGTGGGTCTCAGGCTCTAATTATGTGCTTAAACAAAAAAAAAAAAACATTGAAATCAATGCTTCCGGTGCCCTGCATGGAGATTAGGTGCTGGGCACATGGATTAGGGGGCCGGCACCTCTGCGCCCCTTATGAGCGCCCGCCACTGGACAAGAATAAAGGGATTTTTGTACTCTCAACATGTTGTTTGGGGCTTTTGTTTGTTCACTCTTTCACAAGTTAGGTGACCCCTTTTTTTTGGGTGGTCCCATTTTGTGAAGAGCTGCCAATTTCAAGCCATTAGGCTTAATCAATGTTTCCTTTTTAGGCTGGCTATGTAAATTTAGCAGTAGCAGAGGACCATTTCACCAATGATTTGCTGCTTTTTCACTTTTAGTAAAAAATATAGACCACAGTAACATTAGCTGTAGTCATAATATGCCCAATGTCACATTATTCAACACCCATTACTAATGAGGTTTTCAAATGGTGAGTCATTGATTGTATTGGAAATGTGTGGAGTGCCACTGCATACTCTTTTGACACACTGTCTAGGCTTTATTTATTTTAGTAAAGGTTTGAGATTTTGGCCTCGTACACACGACCGAGTTTCTCGTCGTAAAAAACACGTCGTTTTTTTCGACGAGATTCTTGTTAAGCTTGTCGATTTTCTCGTCAAGCTTTCTATGCGTACACACTGTCATTTCCCAATTTCCTCATTGTTCTCCGCGCTCACGTCCAGCACGTACGACGGCACTATAAAGGGGAAGATCTTTTTTCTTGGCACCACCCCTTGGGCTGCTTTTGCTGATCTCGTGTTACCGCGTGTGAAGTAAAAGTTTGGGAAGAGACGATTCGCGCTTTTCAGTCTTCATACTTTTCAGATCGTTTTCTGCCGTTCAGTTTGTGCTTGTGGGTTCGTATCTTGACTTTCAGGGCGTCTAGGCAGGTCGTATCTGTTTTACAGTGCGTTCTTGCCTGTTCGTTTCTGATTTTCAGTTCGTTATTCATAGGCCTTGCTGTTCTAAAGTGCGTTCTGTTCTGTACGTTCTGATTAGACGACCGTTTCCTAGCCATGTCGCCTGGACGTTCTCGTCGTCAAGTTCGTGCTGTGCGTGCGCTTGGTGTTGGTCTGCTTGTTTTGGACCAAGACCAGTCCATGAATGGTGTGAGGAGGAGTTCATGGACCAAGAATTGGTTGCTCCAGCGGGACCAATTCTGCCACATGCCTCTGCTGCGGGAGATCGTCGAGAATAATCCTGAGGACTACAGGAATTTTCTGAGGATGTCTGACCCCGTTTTTCAGGAACTGTTGGCTTTGGTGTCCCCCTATATTACCAGGAAGGACACCGTTATGCGGGAAGCCATCAGTGCTGAGCAGAGGCTCATCGCCACGTTGCGTTACCTGGCGACAGGGAGAAGTCTTCAGGACTTGAAGTTCACCACAGGCATCTCCCCCCAGGCTCTGGGCCTCATAATCCCAGACACCTGTTCTGCCATCATCCAAGTCCTGCAGGAGGACTATATTAGGGTAAGTTTGCTCCCTTAACATCACATTTTATGTATTACATGTATGCTAATGTATTGTATTTCTTTCATCCTTCCCTAATTACCATGATTGTAATATGCTGAGAATGTCCCCTTTGTCCCCATGCATGTTGGAAGCTTTAGATTGCCCCTTTTTTCTCCTCCCTAAATATTTCCCTTCACTAACTTTTCCAGCAGGGGCGCCTGTTGCTCCAAATGTTTGGGGGTTCAAACCCCAATTTAGGAAATAAACTTCCTCCTTTTTTGCTCTGGTGCCTATTAAACGCCCCCAGTTGTCCCCTCCAATGCAGCCATTTTGTTCCCTCAAATGCAGCCATTTAGTCCCCTCTAATGCAGCCAGTTTCCCCCCAGCCCTGCACTTACCTTCTTGTGGTCAGCGCCATCCTTCTTCTGTCCTTGATGTCTTCTCCTTCCCTTCATGTTGCATCAGCCAATCATGTTACCATTAAACAGACTTGGTGAACATGATTGGCAGAGCAGCCTGTCAGTGTTTACCCAAGGAATGCCCCCCCCCCTGCGTCCCCGATTTTTCTTTTAGGAAGCCAATTACATCCCTCAGGTTGTAATTTGCAAGACTATTTTACTACCTGTTTCTGCTATGCAATTTTAACCCCCTAAATGCCGCAATGATTCATATGTCGGTCGCTTTACAAGAGGCCATCCACCTGAATAGTGTGCGGCATAGACAATACATAGGTTCATGCAACGCATGAACCTATGTATTGTTCTGAGTGATGGGCACAGGAGAGAGGGGGCAGTGCTCCAGCGCCCACTCTGGACGCACCGTCACTGCAATGCTATCCTGTGGCCAAACACATCTCCCCCCCCCCCAAAATAATTTAGTAATGGCCCATCAGAGGGGGTGATGAATATGATAAATGAGCCTTCCATTATCCTTTTTTTACACACCTTAATAAACGTATAATTTGATTGATGTTGGCCTCTAATTTTTTGGGATAGAATTTCCTTGTAATGTATAACTTTGTTTTTCTAATATTATTTCATCTTGTTTCACTCCACAGCTTCCTTCCACGCCACAGGAATGGCAGACTGTGGCATCGGAGTTTGCCACGCGGTGGGACTTCCCCAACTGCGGTGGTGCCATAGACGGGAAGCACGTCCGCATCGTGCCGCCACCCCGTTCTGGGTCCTACTACTACAACTACAAGGGGTTTCATAGCATTGTGCTGATGGCGGTGGTGTCAGCACGGTATGAATTCCTCTATGTTGATGTAGGGAAGAATGGCCGGATGTCCGATGGGGGATCCTTCATCCAGACGGAGTTTGCCCTCCGTCTCCAGAGTGACGACCTTGCATTGCCACCGGATGCAGGGAATATTGAAGGACTCCCCTTTGTTTTCTTGGCTGATGAAGCCTTCGGACTCGGACGGCATCTTATGAGGCCATTTCCACAGAGGACCCTGACCCCAGAGAAGAGGGTGTTCAATTACCGGCTGGCCAGGGGCCGAAGAGTCGTTGAAAATGCCTTCGGCATAATGGCCAGCCGGTTCCGCCTTTTTATGACTTCCATCCACTTGGCGGACTACAAAATAAACTATGTAGTGTTATGCTGCTGTGTGCTACACAATTTTCTTTGCCGCAAATCTAATTCATATATGGCCTCAGTTTTGCCAGAGGCTGGACTTTCCCCTGCAAATCCCCTTCCGGGCCTGGAATCTGCCCGTCTTGGCTTGCCCCCCCAAAATGCCCGACTGGTTCGGGACAAATACATGGAGTATTTCACGGGTAGGGGGGCAATTCCTATGCCAGCCTATGTCTAAGTATCCCAATAAAAATCTTCTTTAAACCTTTAATTATTTGTTCTTTCCTGTCTCCTAGTTTGTCTTTGTGCATTTGTAGTGGCAAGTGTATTTTACTTTAGTAAATAACAACCATTTCACTATGTAACCTTACAAAAGAACCAAATAAGCTTAGAGGGTATTATAAAAAGAAGCTACACGTTGTTTGTGGTCAAATATTTTACTCTGTGCACATTCTCTTCATTTTTTTTTTTTTTTTTACTTTGGGGTTGGCCTGGCCCCAACCCGGCAATTTTTGGCTTATGAAAATACAAAAATAACAGTTGCATTTCAAAAATTACAACATTGGATACCTCTGAGCAATCGGAGACATTCACTTACACAAACTATGTCTCTATGTGCCCGTCCTAATATGGGGTCCTGCCACCCCTTGGCCAACCAAAAATTGAATATGCACACATTTGTGTTTTTTTTTCATATAGGAAGTTTACAATCCTGATCCCTATTGTCAACATGTGCTATCTGCCATCAGGGGTGATCAATGGACGTGTTTTGGGGGTGCATCCCTTTCCTCAGTTCACCGACTTTTGATACGAGGAAGGGGTCGCACCCACAAAAGACGTACATGGATATCCCCTGATGGCAGATAGCACATGTTGACACACTGTGTGCATATTCAATTTTTGGCTGGTTTGATAGTCAAAAAATTTGAAAAAATTACAAAAACAAACATGTAAAAACAAATGTGTTTGGATGGCTTATTGAATTCTCCCCAAAACATTGAGAATGTCTTTAAATGTTTGTTCCATCACATGGATTCTTTGTTTAATTAGGTCCAGTTCCGTGCTACATTCCATCACTTGCTGGATGAGGCGGAGGGCACTGTCAGCAGAGAACCGTGTACTATCCTTCACAACATTTACATCCCCTAAAAACCAAAAAAAAATGTATTATAACTCTGCAGGCCTACCTCGCTTACCTTAAGCTGTGGTGTCAGATACTGACCTGTTGTGGTGACCAGATCCACAACGTCATCCACCTCTCCTTCCTGCACTTCTCCTTCCTCCACCTCAACTTCCTGCACATCTTTCGGTTGTGGGTCTTTGGGAGTTTGGGGTTGCTTGGAAGTTGTGGGATGCATGTGCTCCCTGGAGTGTCCTCCTCCCAGTCTTCTCTCCCCTATGAGAATAAAACCAAAGGTCTATTTATCACACTGTAAATCTCATTGTTAAAATAAAAACAGGCTAAATTGCTTGGAAGTGGGGTACAAGTGTGTGTTTGTGCGGAATTTAAAGAAGAATGCATTAATTATGACCCCAAATATATTTAGTATTCACATTTGGATGTAATTTTTTTGACATGGAGGCACCACAAAAATTCTCTGATGCACCTGTGTGGGACACCCAAAAAAGGCGGGTCTGGTGGCCCACACTATAGTGCTCCAAAGTACAGATGTGGAAGCAGCTGCTGAGTGTCCTCTCCTTTACACTGATAAAAGTTTGCATTTCATTCTCTTTACAAACACATCATCTAGACTAAAAAATTATCCACAATAGTTGATCAAAAATGGCAGATGTCTAATTACTTTTGTGGCTCTAAAATAAGCCAAAACCGCGGATAGTGGCCGAACGAAGTGTCGGTAACGTAACGAACGATTACTGTGCCCAACCAAGTTCAAAATATTACATTTTGGAAGGGAGTCCAATATGAGAAAAATAAAAAACATGTCAGTTTATAAAAAGATTAATAGCAGAAAAGTCAACATTTTACTTACTTTTAGCGAGCATCCTCTTTATGCTCCTCAACTGGTCTGGCTCCCTCAGTTTGAGGTCTGACCACCTCTTTCTGAGCTGCTCATTTGAGCGTTTCACCCCGAACTTCGCCCTCAGACTCTTCACAACTTTAGTGAGGATTTTGGCCTTCCTTCTATTTGGTTTGCTATACGGCCCATGCTTGGCATCATAATCAGCCTTGACCAAGATGTCCACCATCTCCGCCAAAGACATATTCGATGCCTTGAATCTCCTCCTTGATCGTGACGTGTCCTCGGTCTCCGGGCTTGTCTCCTCGTTAGTTGCGGAATTATCAGACACCTGCTGTAACTCCGCCATATCTGTCTGCGCGCCGAAAGAGAAGGGGCGGGGAAAAGATGTTAGTTAGAACGTCATGGGCGGGCGACGTGTGCGGAGCGACGTGTTCGAATTTTGACGCATGCGTGGTGTGTATATAGCAAACACACATGTGACTATAGTACGTTCGGTGTGCGGAGAGAGGAGTTCAAGTGACGGACGTGCGAACGAAGGTATGTGATTTTGTGACTTGTAAAAATTGTTGGCCTATACTGTCTTGAGATTGTTGGAGGATATATATGGTGACTAGGATGTTAAGGAGGTTAGACTGTTTGCCTCACATTAGTTAAATATAATTTATTTAACTTGCAGATACAATATGAATGTCTTTATTAGCGACAAAGAGTTCCTGGCGGAATTTATTGACCGGGTAAGGGAGCTGCCGGCTCTGTGGGAGACGAAAAACCCCATCCATAAAAAAAAGGGGTGAGAAAAGCAGCGCTGGAGAAGCTGCTCCCATTTGTGCATACCAAGGTGCCCACAGCCACAGCAAAACAAGTGGACACTAAAATTGGGAGCTTGAGAGGTACCTACAGGACTGAACGCTCTAAGGTGCTGGCTTCTCAGAGGTCAGGAGCAGCAGCAGGTGATGTTTATGTCCCGATTTTGTGGTACTACAACAGGATGTCCTTCCTGGATGACCACATTGACACAAGGCCATCACTCTCCACTCTTCCCCCCAGACTTCCCTGCAGCCAACCTGAGCCTTCTCTGGAGCAAGAGGAGGCAGCCATCCTGGATGATCCTGATTTGGCCATCTGGAGCCAGGTATAGTATTAACTGAAAATGTATTGGGATAAAATTAATGTTTGACAAATATGTCAGGATGAGAAACATACATTATTTTGGATTCCACAAGTGAAATCAAGATCTGTAGACATTATTCTGCACTTAATTGGGTGCTAAATAGTCAATCTGATGTAGTGGTAAATTTACATTCTAATTGCTTCAATCAGGATTACAAAGTTTGATGCAAAGATTAAACCAACATATTAAACTATGTTCCTTTTTCATACACAGGATGAAATCAGCCAGGAGGAGGGTCTGGAAACTGTCAGGCAGGAGGAGGAAGGGCCCAGTGGCAGCCAGGAGGTGGCAGGGCCCAGTGGCAGCCAGGAGGTGGCAGGGCCCAGTGGCAGACAGGAGGTGGCAGGGCCCAGTGGCAGACAGGAGGTGGCAGGGCAAAGGAGAAGCACCAGATCCCAGGTGCCTCCCATCCGGCTTCACAAAAGAGGCAGGAGGGACAGGACCACCAGTGAGGCAGCAATGGCCCTTATTAAAGAGGCCCATGCCACCCTCAAGGAGCCCACATCCCCTGAAGAGGCCATTGCCGGCCTAGTGGAGGCTAAGTTCAAGGTGATGAGCATGGAGCAACGCCTCCTATGCGAGCCCCTGCTCATCACCTTGCTCAACAAGGGGGTGATGGAGAAAATTACACCCAATACCGCCATATGTGAGGTGGCCCAACTGACCCAACCTCCACCTCCACCTTCTTCTTCTGCCCCACACCCTTCTGCTACACCTCCACCTTCTTCTTCTGCCCCACCCCCTTCTGCTACACCTCCACCTTCTGCCCCACCCCCTTCTGCTACACCTCCACCTTCTGCCCCACCCCCTTCTGCTACACCTCCACCTTCTGCCCCACCCCCTTCTGCTACACCTCCACCTTCTGCCCCACCCCCTTCTGCTACACCTCCACCTTCTTCTTCTGCCCCACCCCCTTCTGCTACACCTCCACCTTCTGCCCCACCCCCTTCTGCTACACCTCCACCTTCTTCTTCTGCCCCACCCCCTTCTGCTACACCTCCACCTTCTTCTTCTGCCCCACCCCCTTCTGCTACACCTCCACCTCCTCCTCCTGACAGGAGTACCCCTCAAGTGGGCCAGCCTCCAGCCAAACGAAGAAGGAAGGCTGCAGGGAAGGCTTCAGGAAAGGCTGCAGGGAAGGTTGCCAGGAAGAAGAGGAAGTGATGGCCTTGCTTCATGGTGGTCGGACAGAAGGCAGCCTGTTGTAGTACCACACACTTGGGACATATATATCACCTGCTGCTGTTCCTGACCTCTGGGAGGCCAGCATCAGATTGTGTTCAGAAATGTTGGCCTTCTCAAGCTCCCAATTTTAGTGTCCACACAGGGTTGCTGTGTGCTCTGGGGTCCCTGGGATGCATAAATGGCAGCAGCTTCTCCAGCGCTGCCTTCTCTTTATTTAATTTATAAACATGAATAAATGTGATTTTTGTTTAAGTTCATACTTGACTATGTGTATTTTTAAATAAACAAAATCAAGCTTTGGAGTAAGCAGATACATTTGACTGACAATAAAAGGCACAGATATCACCCCCCCAAAAGAATAACTAAATCTGATTAGCACAAAAACATGGTGGGAAATTTAAATAATATACATTCCTAAATTAAATGGGAGATCACTATCAAAACATTGTGAAATTATAATTAACATCATTTTGAAAAATCTAACCATTTAAATTATTCCTAAAAACTTGCACGATATAATACACATAAATCTTATAAAGAGCAGCATGAAAAAGGTTAAAAATAAGGCATAACTCTGTGAATATCAGCAGTAAAAGAAGGTCACTCGTTTTGATTAATGTAACATTCTAACGAAGATTTCAATGCAGAACATTTAAACGATGAAATATTTTTGAGCGTGACGAATATGCTCTCTCCATTACGAAGGCTTGTTTTACCAGAAGATGCGCTCCCGTCTCATAGTTGCTTGTGAGCATGCGCGCTTTTGGAAGAGTCGTAAAAGCATACACACGAACCATTTTCTCGTCACAAAACAGGCCGACGAGAAACACGACAAGGAAATCTGGAATCCTGACGAGAAAATAGAGAGCAGGTTCTCTATTTTCTCGTCGAGATTCTCGGCAATTTTCTCGTCGTAAAACCATACACACGAACGTTTTTCTAGACAAAAAAACTCTCGCGGCACTTTTCTTGACTGTTTTGGACGAGAAAAACGGTCGTGTGTACGAGGCCTTTGGGTAAAAAATGTAATTTTTTTATAGATTCCAGGACAGAATTTAGAACTTAGTAAAACACATTTTACTAGAAGTCTATAGTCATCAATCTAACAACATCTTAAAAGCATATGAACTGTTCCTTATATTTATTTTAGGTATGGAATGCCTTTTCGAGAGTAAACTACCTTCTCTTCTATAGCATAGCTTAACCTAATTAATTCATTTGCATTGTTTCCCTAATGCCTCTTTCTATTATAACTCCTGTAATTAACTGAAGCAAATGTCAGCTCAGTCTACATTTTTAATAAATATGCCCCCTACATAAATAAGAGCCATAAGGTTATTGTAAGAGATGCCTGGGGCACGGCCCCTACAGTCCTCTAGCTTTCAGTGACACCTTTGAAAATACCTAATGTGAAGTACCCAAGTTTTCGTTAGTTCGTTCTGCTTTGGGAATACATGCAGCTGCTTCAGGAAACTTCTCATGCAGAGGGTGAAGTCTATTTGCCTAGAGATCGGAACACTCCACTTGACTGATGAGCCTCCGCTAACACCTCTTTGATTTTCTGCCTCATGTTGTTGATGAAATTGAGGCTGACACCTTGTAGTCCATCTAGTTTCCCTTTTCACATCTGCGCCATGGGACCAGTTAAGGAACAAAATGAGTACCAGTTAAGGAGTGAAATGAATATATCTGAGCAAGAGTTTCCTTGAACATTGTGGAGGCAGAGGAGTTAAACACAATATGCTTCAATGCTGCATTAACTTACAACAATGCAGACATTTTTAAAGGAACACTGTGGGTAACTCAAATCGTCCAAATTAAAACCTTTACATGGAATTTTTATTTTCTTTCATATACTGTATGTATGTGTTTGCAAAAGTACAAAACGAATAAAATAGCATAAATACATCAATGTGTTTTTACACTGTCTTCCTGTAAACATCTGCACAGCTTGACAGATACATAAAGGAATCTATCCTTAACAAAGAAATCTCACCTATTTGAATTTGTTCTGTTCCCCAATGGGCCAAGTATATGTAGTACTTTGTCTCATCTTCCATTCGGCTGTTGAAGGCTAGCTGAAAGTCTGGCAGGGTCACCTTGATGGTCTTCTGACAATGCAGCTAGCAAGGGGATGACTGCTTTGATAGACGGCACTTATCCCTGTCTCCAAGAGCAAGCTCCTCACATGGAATGGAGGGGGAGAGGGTGTGTGAACTAAAATATTCCAGGCAAGTGGCCAATGCTTTGAGACAAAGAAATGTGTCATTTGTCAAAGCAGCCATCACCTTGCAATTTGCATGTTTGGATGGTCATGGAGGGTGCACATGTAGCACCCTGGAGTTTAGGCAGGGTTGCTCCCCAAAAATTTACTTGCCAGGAATAGTCATCTTGGCTAATTGTTATGCCGTGTACACACGACCGTTTTTAACCACTTAAGCCCCGGACCATTTGGTAGCTAAAGGACCAGAGGTGAATTCAGAATTTTGCACTGCGCTGCTTTAACTGTAAATTGTGCGGACATACAATGTTGTACCCAAACGAAATTTGCGTCCTTTTCTTCCCACAAATAGAGCTTTCTTTTAATGGTATTTGATTGCCTCTGCGATTTTTATTTTTTGCGATATAAATGGAAAAAGACCGAAAATTTTGAAAAAAAATGATATTTTCTACTTTTTGTTATAAGAAAAATCGAATAAACTCAATTTTAGTCATACATTTAGGCCAAAATGTATTCAGCCACATGTCTTTAGTAAAAAAAATGTCAATAAGTGTATATTTATCGGTTTGCGCAAAAGTTATAGCGTTTACAAACTAGGGTACATTTCTTTTTCGTACATCACGGGACACAGAGCGACTTAGTCATTACTAATGGGTTATATAGATACCTTCAGGTGCTGGCACTGGCAACTTCCAAAACCGGAAGTACCCTCCCCTATATAAGCCCCTCCCATCCGGGAGCACCTCGGTTTTTTGCCAGTGTCTAAGGTGTTGGCCAAAGAGTAACATGTGTTTTCACTGGGCTTGCGTACAGGTTCTTTTATGGGCCTCAGTAAGCTGTTCCGGATCCGACCAAAAAAGCTTCATAGCTAAACGGTCGGTACCCGGGCCTTGCAACAGAAGAGCAAGGTTTTGCCTGTAATGCCTCTCTTAGGAGGGCTGGACCCTGGGATCCAGAGCTCTGGTCATACCCACGACCAAGATGTTGTCTGTGCAGGGTGCTATACAGGTCCAGGGGAGTGGAATCCTTGGGAACCCCGTCCCTGAAGGTTTAAATACAATGCCTGCCGTGAGAGGTGAAGTTTGGGCTTCTGTGGACCAAACAGAGTCCTGCGGCGGGGAACAGGTAAGTGGGGGCCCCCAGGAACTTGGTTCTATTGGGGGACCCCCAAGCCTAATTTGTCTTTCTGTCTGTTACCTAACGGTATTCCCGCTAATATCTGTGTATGCCTGTAACTACTGGAAAATGTAAAATTTTAATAGTAGTCAAGAAAAAAAAAAAGGAGACCGCGGTACCTGTGTTAAACCACTAGAGGCCGCTGTGGTCCATTTTTTCTTGTCATGTGGATCTTTGGCTTTTTCAAGTCAAAAGATCCAGGCAGTTGGTAAGTTTCTCTGTGGGAATCCACTTCCTCTGCCCTGTTGCTGCGCTCATCCACTGCACAGGCCCTCCGGAAAAAAGGGCCCTGGCTCCTAGTCCCTGCTTGTTTTCAAAAAAGAGCGCCGAAGGCGCACGGGCGTGCGCGCGGGCGCGTGCACGCGCCTCCTATGAAAAGAAAGGGGCAGGGCGGGTGGATGACGCTCGATGCGCGCCGCGGCGCTTCTGCGCATGTGCAGGCGTCCCAGCATGGATAAAAGACACAGTACAAGTGTCAGCTGGATGCAAGCAGAGCTAGCAACAAAAACGGTGGCACACAGAGGCGGTTGATGCAGGCATCCCCATAGAAAGACACTTTAGTGGACACCAGCTGGTATATAGCAGCAACTGTGTTAAACTATTACCAGTATAATTGGTGTATGACGACGGGAATACCTCAGCTTTGTGCTTAAAGGATATGTCGTCCAGACGCTCTGGAAATAAGTCTTCCAAGAAGCCAAAGGGGTCTCCATCGGGCTCTGAGGATTTTGGGCATGCTTGTACTGCACCAATCTCCCCTGAAATTTCAGAGGTTAGTAGCCGTAGGAACCCCGCAGGAGTACCTGGTGCTGTGGCTGCCCCCAGTCCACATGCTCCTGTATATATAACAGAGGAGGTTTTTTCCTCAACTCTGGGAGGATTGGAAGAGAGATTAACAGCATTGATCGCTGCTTCCCTGTCACAGGGAAAGCGCGTCCGATCTCCGTCTCCTCCTTCAGAGTGCCTGTTAGTGGAGGAACAGCCCCACACAGAGATCGACCTACCTGAAGGGGATCAGGATGAGGTTGATTCAGTTATAGAGGAATCAACAGTGGAAGAACCTTTCTCAGCATCTCAGGCTGAAAGATTATGGGTTCAGTCTCTGACTAACATGGTCCGATCAGCATTTAAAATGCCTCTTGCGGAGCCATCAACCACTACTGTCTCCTCGCTGGGGTCGCTGAAAGCTCCCCAGACTGCCTGTTCCTTCCCAATCCACCCTTTATTGGAAGGGCTTATTTACCAGGATTGGGAGCATCCTGATAAAATATTTACTCCCCCCAAGAGATTTCCGGTGATCTATCCCATGGAGGATAAGTTCATAAAAAAATGGAGGGTCCCTACAGTGGACGCAGCCATCTCTTGTGTGAATAAATCACTGACATGTCCAGTAGATAATGTTCCAATGTTCAAAGACCCAATAGATAAAAAATTGGAGTCTTTACTAAAATCTGCTTTCTCTACAGCAAGCATGGTGACACAACCTGCAGTAGCAGCGATTGGGGTCTGCCAAGCAGTGAAGGATCAGTTGAAACAAGTCTTAAGAGACTTACCAGATCAGCAGGCTCTTGCCCTAGCTGACCTACCTAGAGCCTTGTGTTTTGCGGTAGACGCCATAAAGGATACAATCCAACAGGCCTCCCGCTTTACGCTGTCTGTAGTACATATGCGTAGGCTTCTATGGCTCAAAAACTGGTCTACTGAAGCTCCCTGTAAGAAATTGCTGATTAGCTTCCCATTTCATGGAGAATGCTTATTTGGAGAAGATCTGGACAAGTATATCCAGAAAATTTCTGCTGGTAAAAGTACACTCTTGCCGGTTAAGAACAAGGGTAGAAGTCCTTCTTTTAAGAGGCCTACTTCTCCAGTCCCTGGCACATCGGCTGTGAAACAGTTCCGACGGCCTCCGCGGTCAAATCCAGGGGGCAGAAATCAGGGACAATCACAGGGTAACAAGAAACCCTGGGTCAAGAGAGGTACGAAACCTCCCCCCAAGTCATGAAGGGTTGCCCCCACTCAATCGGGTGGGGGGAAGACTTCAGTTGTTCACAGAGACCTGGCGGGACACCATCAGAGACAAATGGGTGATCTCCGCAGTAAGTCTGGGATACAAGCTGGAGTTAAAAGACACTCCTCCTGCCCATTTTATGAGGTCAAACGTGCCAAGCGATCCCCAAAAGAGAGGATCCCTCCTTCTGGCACTAGAACAACTATTGCTCCAAGGTGTAATCATGAAGGTTCCCTTGGAAGAAAGCGGGTTCGGGTTTTACTCAAACCTTTTCACAGTCCCCAAACCAAATGGGGACGTGAGGCCCATATTAAATCTAAAAGGGCTAAACAAATTCCTACATATCAGGACTTTTCGGATGGAGTCGATCCGATCGGTGGCCACCGCCCTACAAGGGCAGGAATGGTTAGCCTCGATCGACATAAAGGATGCTTATCTGCATATTCCCATCTTTCCGGCCCACCAGAAATTTCTACGCTTTGTAGTAGAAGGGCGCCATTTTCAGTTCAGAGCCTTACCTTTCGGTCTGGCCACAGCACCACGAGTGTTCACAAAAATTCTGGCCCCACTATTGGCCAATCTAAGAACACGGGGTGTAACGATAATGGCATATTTAGACGACCTGCTACTAATAGACCACTCAGTGGAAAAACTGGAAGTAGCTATTCACGAGACAATCAAGTATCTGGAATATCACGGTTGGATTATCAACCGAGACAAGTCAGCTCTAAGACCAGTCAAAAGTCTGGAATACTTGGGGCTAAGGCTGGATTCAAATCAGAGAAAGATTTTCTTACCTCCAGAGAAGGTGTCGTCTTTGAGAGATTTGACCCACTTGGTGGGTACAAAAAGAAAACCATCCATACGCCTGTGCATGAGGCTGCTGGGAAAAATGGTGGCTTCATTCGAAGCAGTACCCTACGGTCAATTCCATTCAAGGAACTTGCAGAGGGCCATACTGTCAGCCTGGAACAAAAAAGTTCAGGCTTTAGACTTACCAATGTCCCTGTCCCCTTCCGTTCGCAAGAGCCTCCATTGGTGGTTGGTGCCCCAGAATCTGGAAAAAGGGAAATCCTTCAGTCCAGTTTCTTGGAAGGTGGTCACTACAGATGCCAGCCTCATAGGCTGGGGGGCAGTACTGGAGCAATGGTCTCTCCAGGGCAAGTGGTCAGAAGCAGAGAAGGCCCTGCCCATCAATCTCTTAGAGATACGAGCAGCCCGGTATGCCCTAGTAGCATGGACATCCAAACTCCAAGGGTCCCCTGTCAGAATTCAATCAGACAATGCCACAGCAGTGGCATATATCAATCACCAGGGTGGCACCAGGAGTCGTGCAGCCCAGAGGGAAGCGAATTGCATCCTGGAATGGGCAGAAAGATATGTCCCAGCCATATCCGCGGTTTTCATCCCAGGAGTGGAAAATTGGAGAGCGGACTTTCTAAGTCGCCAGCAATTATGCCCGGGGGAATGGTCTCTTCACCCCGAGGTTTTCCAGGCAATATGCCAGCGGTGGGGAACACCGGATGTAGATCTGCTAGCATCCAGATTCAACGCAAAGGTGGACAGATTTGTGTCTCGCACAAGGGATCCCCTAGCTTGCGGCTCGGATGCCCTAGTGTTCCCTTGGGATCAGTTCAAACTGATATATGCATTCCCACCGCCACAATTGTTACCGCGATTAATCCGCAGAATCAGGGTAGAAAAGAAACCAGTGATTCTGGTGGCTCCAGCATGGCCCCGAAGAGCATGGTACGCGGAGATCGTAAAAATATCAGTGAGGAGTCCTTGGACCCTCCCACATCGTCCGGACCTGCTTTCACAGGGACCGATATACCACCCTTCCTTACCAGCCTGGCTATTGAAGCCCACATTCTAAAAAAGAGAGGGCTCTCTAATCCTGTGGTATCTACCATGATCAATGCCAGGAAGCCGGTATCCAGGCAGATCTATTATAGGATCTGGAAGGCGTACATCGCGTGGTGTGAGGCCAGGAAATGGCATCCGCGTAAGTACGTAATAGGTAGGATTCTGGACTTCCTACAGTGGGCTGTAGATAGGAAGCTTGCCTTGAGTACTATCAAGGGTCAGATTTCGGCCTTGTCAATATTTTTTCAAAGGCCCTTGGCTTTGCATTCATTAGTCAAAGCTTTCATACAAGGAGTGATGCGTATTAGCCCTCCGGTTAGTATTCCCATATGTCCATGGGACTTAAACCTGGTTCTGTCGGTTCTACAGAAACAACCGTTTGAACCATTGCAACACATTTCCTTGGTTCTTCTCACCAGGAAATTGATTTTCTTAGTAGCCATTTGTTCGGCTAAAAGAGTATCGGAATTAGCCGCCTTGTCCTGTAAGGAGCCATATCTGGTTGTCCATAAGGACAGAGTAGTATTACGTCCTCATCCAGCCTTTCTTCCTAAGGTGGTATCGAGGTTTCATTTGAACCAAGATGTGGTTCTTCCTTCTTTTTTTCCCAAACCTACCTCGGTAGAGGAAAAGTTATTGCATTCTTTGGATGTAGTAAGAGCAGTTAAAGCTTATCTAAAAGCCACTGCTCAGATTCGTAGAACGGATACTTTGTTTGTTCTGCCGGAAGGCCCCAGAAAGGGTCAGGCAGCATCAAAATCTACTTTAGCCAAGTGGATTCGACAGGTCATAATACAAGCCTATGGCTTGAGAAGGAGACCGCCTCCGTTCAAAGTTAGAGCGCACTCCACGAGAGCAGTTGGAACTTCATGGGCAGTGCATCACCAGGCCTCCCTGGCTCAAGTCTGTAAGGCCGCAACATGGTCTTCAGTACACACGTTTACTAGATTCTACCAGGTAGACGTTAGAAGTCAGGCCTCCCGCTTTACGCTGTCTGTAGTACATATGCGTAGGCTTCTATGGCTCAAAAACTGGTCTACTGAAGCTCCCTGTAAGAAATTGCTGATTAGCTTCCCATTTCATGGAGAATGCTTATTTGGAGAAGATCTGGACAAGTATATCCAGAAAATTTCTGCTGGTAAAAGTACACTCTTGCCGGTTAAGAACAAGGGTAGAAGTCCTTCTTTTAAGAGGCCTACTTCTCCAGTCCCTGGCACATCGGCTGTGAAACAGTTCCGACGGCCTCCGCGGTCAAATCCAGGGGGCCGAAATCAGGGACAATCACAGGGTAACAAGAAACCCTGGGTCAAGAGAGGTACGAAACCTCCCCCCAAGTCATGAAGGGTTGCCCCCACTCAATCGGGTGGGGGGAAGACTTCAGTTGTTCACAGAGACCTGGCGGGACACCATCAGAGACAAATGGGTGATCTCCGCAGTAAGTCTGGGATACAAGCTGGAGTTAAAAGACACTCCTCCTGCCCATTTTATGAGGTCAAACGTGCCAAGCGATCCCCAAAAGAGAGGATCCCTCCTTCTGGCACTAGAACAACTATTGCTCCAAGGTGTAATCATGAAGGTTCCCTTGGAAGAAAGCGGGTTCGGGTTTTACTCAAACCTTTTCACAGTCCCCAAACCAAATGGGGACGTGAGGCCCATATTAAATCTAAAAGGGCTAAACAAATTCCTACATATCAGGACTTTTCGGATGGAGTCGATCCGATCGGTGGCCACCGCCCTACAAGGGCAGGAATGGTTAGCCTCGATCGACATAAAGGATGCTTATCTGCATATTCCCATCTTTCCGGCCCACCAGAAATTTCTACGCTTTGTAGTAGAAGGGCGCCATTTTCAGTTCAGAGCCTTACCTTTCGGTCTGGCCACAGCACCACGAGTGTTCACAAAAATTCTGGCCCCACTATTGGCCAATCTAAGAACACGGGGTGTAACGATAATGGCATATTTAGACGACCTGCTACTAATAGACCACTCAGTGGAAAAACTGGAAGTAGCTATTCACGAGACAATCAAGTATCTGGAATATCACGGTTGGATTATCAACCGAGACAAGTCAGCTCTAAGACCAGTCAAAAGTCTGGAATACTTGGGGCTAAGGCTGGATTCATATCAGAGAAAGATTTTCTTACCTCCAGAGAAGGTGTCGTCTTTGAGAGATTTGACCCACTTGGTGGGTACAAAAAGAAAACCATCCATACGCCTGTGCATGAGGCTGCTGGGAAAAATGGTGGCTTCATTCGAAGCAGTACCCTACGGTCAATTCCATTCAAGGAACTTGCAGAGGGCCATACTGTCAGTCTGGAACAAAAAAGTTCAGGCTTTAGACTTACCAATGTCCCTGTCCCCTTCCGTTCGCAAGAGCCTCCATTGGTGGTTGGTGCCCCAGAATCTGGAAAAAGGGAAATCCTTCAGTCCAGTTTCTTGGAAGGTGGTCACTACAGATGCCAGCCTCATAGGCTGGGGGGCAGTACTGGAGCAATGGTCTCTCCAGGGCAAGTGGTCAGAAGCAGAGAAGGCCCTGCCCATCAATCTCTTAGAGATACGAGCAGCCCGGTATGCCCTAGTAGCATGGACATCCAAACTCCAAGGGTCCCCTGTCAGAATTCAATCAGACAATGCCACAGCAGTGGCATATATCAATCACCAGGGTGGCACCAGGAGTCGTGCAGCCCAGAGGGAAGCGAATTGCATCCTGGAATGGGCAGAAAGATATGTCCCAGCCATATCCGCGGTTTTCATCCCAGGAGTGGAAAATTGGAGAGCGGACTTTCTAAGTGGCCAGCAATTATGCCCGAGGGAATGGTCTCTTCACCCCGAGGTTTTCCAGGCAATATGCCAGCGGTGGGGAACACCGGATGTAGATCTGCTAGCATCCAGATTCAACGCAAAGGTGGACAGATTTGTGTCTCGCACAAGGGATCCCCTAGCTTGCGGCTCGGATGCCCTAGTGTTCCCTTGGGATCAGTTCAAACTGATATATGCATTCCCACCGCCACAATTGTTACCGCGATTAATCCGCAGAATCAGGGTAGAAAAGAAACCAGTGATTCTGGTGGCTCCAGCATGGCCCCGAAGAGCATGGTACGCGGAGATCGTAAAAATATCAGTGAGGAGTCCTTGGACCCTCCCACATCGTCCGGACCTGCTTTCGCAGGGACCGATATACCACCCTTCCTTACCAGCCTGGCTATTGAAGCCCACATTCTAAAAAAGAGAGGGCTCTCTAATCCTGTGGTATCTACCATGATCAATGCCAGGAAGCCGGTATCCAGGCAGATCTATTATAGGATCTGGAAGGCGTACATCGCGTGGTGTGAGGCCAGGAAATGGCATCCGCGTAAGTACGTAATAGGTAGGATTCTGGACTTCCTACAGTGGGCTGTAGATAGGAAGCTTGCCTTGAGTACTATCAAGGGTCAGATTTCGGCCTTGTCAATATTTTTTCAAAGGCCCTTGGCTTTGCATTCATTAGTCAAAGCTTTCATACAAGGAGTGATGCGTATTAGCCCTCCGGTTAGTATTCCCATATGTCCATGGGACTTAAACCTGGTTCTGTCGGTTCTACAGAAACAACCGTTTGAACCATTGCAACACATTTCCTTGGTTCTTCTCACCAGGAAATTGATTGTCTTAGTAGCCATTTGTTCTGCTAAAAGAGTATCGGAATTAGCCGCCTTGTCCTGTAAGGAGCCATATCTGGTTGTCCATAAGGACAGAGTAGTATTACGTCCTCATCCAGCCTTTCTTCCTAAGGTGGTATCGAGGTTTCATTTGAACCAAGATGTGGTTCTTCCTTCTTTTTTTCCCAAACCTACCTCGGTAGAGGAAAAGTTATTGCATTCTTTGGATGTAGTAAGAGCAGTTAAAGCTTATCTAAAAGCCACTGCTCAGATTCGTAGAACGGATACTTTGTTTGTTCTGCCGGAAGGCCCCAGAAAGGGTCAGGCAGCATCAAAATCTACTTTAGCCAAGTGGATTCGACAGGTCATAATACAAGCCTATGGCTTGAGAAGGAGACCGCCTCCGTTCAAAGTTAGAGCGCACTCCACGAGAGCAGTTGGAACTTCATGGGCAGTGCATCACCAGGCCTCCCTGGCTCAAGTCTGTAAGGCCGCAACATGGTCTTCAGTACACACGTTTACTAGATTCTACCAGGTAGACGTTAGAAGTCAGGAGGATGTCGCCTTTGGGCGCAGTGTGTTGCAGGCCGCAAAAGATCCTCATGCCTGATGGCGCCCAGCTTATGTATAGTGTATCCCTCCCCTCATTTGGCATTGCTTTGGGACGTCCCATTAGTAATGACTAAGTCGCTCTGTGTCCCGTGATGTACGAAAAAGAAAAAGGGATTTTTATAACAGCTTACCTGTAAAATCCTTTTCTTGGAGTACATCACGGGACACAGAGCTCCCACCCCTCTTTTTGGGACACTTATTGCTTTGCTACAAAACTGAGGTGCTCCCGGATGGGAGGGGCTTATATAGGGGAGGGTACTTCCGGTTTTGGAAGTTGCCAGTGCCAGCACCTGAAGGTATCTATATAACCCATTAGTAATGACTAAGTCGCTCTGTGTCCCGTGATGTACTCCAAGAAAAGGATTTTACAGGTAAGCTGTTATAAAAATCCCTTTTTTCTGGAATTTACACAGCTTTAAATTTATGACTGCCTATCTCATTTCTTGAGGTTCTAAAATGGCAGGGCAGTACAAAACCCCCCCAAATGACCCCATTTTGGAAAGTAGACACCCCAAGGAAATTGCTGAGAGGCATGTTGAGCCCATTGAATTATTTTTTTTTTTTTGTCCCAAGTGATTGAATAATGACAAAAAAAAATAAAAATTACAAAAAGTTGTCACTAAATGATATATTGCTCACACATGCCATGGTTATACGTGGAATTGCACCCTAAAATACATTCTGCTGCTTCTCCTGAGTACAGGGATACCACATGTGTGGGACTTTTTAGGAGCCTAGCCACGTACGGGACCCCGGAAACCAAGCACCGCCTTCAGGATTTCTAAGGGCGCAAATTTTTGATTTCACTCCTCACTACCTATCACAGTTTCGAAGGCCATAAAATGCCAAAATAGCACAAAACCCCCCCAAATGACCCCATTTTGGAAAGTAGACACCCCAAGCTGTTTGCTGAGAGGCATGGTGAGTATTTTACAGCTCTCATTTGTTTTTGAAAATTAAGAAAGAAATTTTTTTTTTTCTTTTTTTTTTTTCAATTTTCAAAACTTTGTGACAAAAAGCGAGATCTGCAAAATACTCACAATACCTCTCAGCAAATAGCTTGGGGTGTCTACTTTCCAAAATGTGGTCATTTGGGGGGGGGTTTTGCCATCTGGGCATTCCATGGCCTCCGAAACTGTGATAGGCAGTGAGAAGTGAAATCAAAAATTGACACCCTTAGAAAGCCTGAAGGCGGTGATTGGATTTTGGGGTTCCCGTACGCGGCTAGGCTCCCAAAAAGTCTCACACATGTGGTATCCCTGTACTCAGGAGAAGCAACAGAATGTATTTTGGGGTGTAATTCCACATATGCCCATGGCATGTTTGAGCAATATATCATTTAGTGACAACTTTGTGCAAAAAAAAAAATTGTCTTTTTTCCGCAACTTGTGTTAACATATAAAATATTCCATGGACTGGACATGCCTCTCAGTATATAGCTTGGGGTGTCTACTTTCCAAAATGGGGTCATTTGGGGGGGTTTTGAACTGTTCTGGCATTTTATACACAACATTAGGAAGCTTGCATCCACTCTTCTAACCACTTGAAGACAAAGCCCTTTTTGACACTTTTTGTTTACATGAAAACATATTTTTTTTTGCAGGAAAATTATGTTGAACCCCCAAACATTATATATATTTTTAAAGCAAAGGCCCTACAGAATAAAATGGTGGGTGTTGCATTTTTTTTTCCACACAGTATTTGCGCAGCGATTTTTCAAACGCATTTTTTGGGGAAAAAATACACTTTTTTTAATTTTAATGCACTAAAACACACTATATTGCCCAAATGTTTGATGAAATAAAAAAGATGATCTTAGGCCGAGTACATAGATACCAAACACGACATGCTTTAAAATTTCGCACAAACGCGCATTGGCGACAAACTACATACATTTTTAAAAGCCTTTAAAAGCCTTTACAGGTTACCCCGTTAGATTTACAGAGGAGGTCTACTGCTAAAATTACTGCCCTCGATCTGACCTTCGCGGTGATACCTCACATGCATGGTGCAATTGCTGTTTACATATGACGCCAGACCGACGCTTGCGTTCGCCATTGGGCAAGAGCAGGGCAGGACAGGGGTGCTTTTTTTTTTGCTGGTCCTTGTTGGACATGTATTGTAATCTTTTTTTTTCATGCAGCTAGGTGGCTGAACGAAAAAAGAGATTGATCGGTGGGTATGCCCCCCATTAGAATACCGCCCTTCATCCACCCACTTCTAATGATGGGCATACATGCACCATTTATATATGCCGAAGCATGGGGGCATCCTCCCACAAAAAAGTTATGCCGCACACACATGGTCGGACATTTCCACGGGCAAGCCTCCGTCGGAATTTCGACCGTATGTACGTGGCATTAGGAGCAAAATCACTCCTCCGCCCCTGCTGCCCCAATGCTTCGGCATATTTGCTTTTTGTTTTTTAACTGTGGTGGTGAAATCACCTCCTACAGCACTGGAGTCGCAGGGATCAGGCCTGTCTCTGCGAACGCTGCAGTTATGTGTGTTGTGTTTTGTAAGTGACAGTGATCGATCGATACTGCACTTGGGTGGCCTGGGCTGGACGGAGGGGCAAAACGCAGGTGCTAGCAGGTATCTGGGCTGATCCCGCTAACACTGCGTTTTTGGGAACCCTAAACTGCTGGGGACGCTAGTATAGATCTGATCAGATCAGATATTGATCTGTTCAGATATTATACCACTAAGGGAGGTGTATGCTTCACGCGTGGGTGTTAGCGTTACTGGCACTAACCTGACGCTTCCTGGGGTGTGACGCAGATCCTCTCTGACGCTAAAACCTAATTGATATCACCCGCCGGGCGATCAGGGGGTTAAACCTTTATTGGGTTATATATACGGCGGGTGCCCTGACACTATAAAAAGCAAACTAACTAACCAGCGTCACCCGTAACACTTATATGATGATCACTGGTGAAAGGGTTAACTAGGGGCAATTAGGTGGTTAAAAACTTTATTAGATAATATATGGGGGTACCTGACGCTATAAAAACCTGCGGCGAACCTAAAAAAAAAAATACTGGCTACTGATCTGCATCACCGACGCTAAGACAGCGATCAGAAAAATTATCGCTTAGCGACAGTGGTGATAGGGGGTGAAAGGGTTACCTGGGGGGCGATCAAGGGGGTTAAACCTTTATGAGACAATTTATGGGGGTACCTGACGCTATAAAAACCTGCGGCGAACCTAAAAAAAATTACTGGCTACCGATCAGCATCACCGACGCTAAGACAGCGATCAGAAAAATGATCGCTTAGCGACAGTGGTGATAGGGGGTGAAAGGGTTACCTGGGGGGCGATCAAGGGGGTTAAACCTTTATTAGATAATTTATGGGGGGTACCCGACGCTATAAAAACCTGCGGCGAACCTAGAAAAAAAATACTGGCTACCGATCTGCATCACCGACGCTAAGACATCGATCAGAAAAATGATCACTTAGCGACAGTGGTGATAGGGGGTAAAAGGGTTACCTGGGGGGCGATCAAGGGGGTTAAACCTTTATTAGATAATTTATGGGGGTACCCGACGCTATAAAAACCTGCGGCGAACCTAAAAAAAAATACTGGCTACCGATCTGCATCACCGACGCTAAGACATCGTTCAGAAAAATGATCGCTTAGCGACAGTGGTGATAGGGGGTGAAAGGGTTACCTGGGGGGCGATCAAGGGGGTAAACCTTTATTAGATCATTTATGGGGGTACCCGACGCTATAAAAACCTGCGGCGAACCTAAAAAAAAAATACTGGCTACCGATCTGCATCACCGACGCTAAGACATCGATCAGAAAAATGATCGCTTAGCGACAGTGGTGATAGGGGGTGAAAGGGTTACCTGGGGGGTTATCAAGGGGGTTAAACCTTTATTAGATAATTTATGGGGGTACCCGACGCTATAAAAACCTGCGGCGAACCTAAAAAAAATTACTGGGTACCGATCTGCATCACCGACGCTAAGACAGTGATCAGAAAAATGATCGCTTAGCGACGGCGGTGCTAGGGGGTGAAAGGGTTATCTGGGGGGTGATCAAGGGGTTAAACCTTTATTAGGAGGGGTTAGGGGGCTACACTGGACCTAAAACTAAATGTAGTGACACTTTTACAGTCACAAATGTCACTGATTGCAGTGATCAGTAAATAAATGGTCACTGCAATCAGTGACACTGTGACTGGGGGCTGGGGGGTGAT
The DNA here is from genome assembly GCA_029206835.1 of Rana muscosa. NCBI lineage: Eukaryota > Metazoa > Chordata > Amphibia > Anura > Ranidae > Rana > Rana muscosa. Next base: position 94,650,026 of record CM055120.1, on the reverse strand, counting down.
CTGGGGGGGCGATTTATGTGCCTATGTGTGCTGGTGTTAGTGTAGTGTTTGTGCACTAACCTTGATGTCTTCTCTTGTACAGCGCTCGGTATATGTGAGCGCCGCACAGGAGATGACATCACTTCCTCCTGCTTTCTCTGTCTGTGTGTACATTCCACAGACAGAGGGGGCATTTCTATTCGCCGGGAGCGATCGCGGGGGGGTGGCCGGAATCGAACGGCCGTCCCCTCATGTCGGATCGCTCCCCAACGAATTCCGACCGCTCACTGTACAGAAGGGGGATCCGATTGGACCCCCCAACTGTACAAAGGCAATCACGTACACTCTACGTGATTGTGCCTGTCGGTGCCATTGTGCCGACGTATATATACAGTGAGCGGTCGTTAAGTGGTTAATGACGAGAAAAATGTAATTTTTAAAATGGTCGTGTGTGGGCTTCAGAGCATTTTTCACAACGTGAAAAACGGGCATGAAAAAATTGGAACATGCTCTAATTTTTCACGTCGTTTTTTACATCGTCGTTTGTCTCGTCATAAAAAACGTCCGTGTGTGGGCTTTAACGGTGTGAAAAAAAATGCGCATGCTCAGAATCAAGTATGAGACGGGATCACTCGTTCTGGTAAAACTAGCATTCGTAATGGAGATATCACATTCGTCACGCTGTAACGGACTGAAAAGCACAAGGCTGAAAAGCGCGAATCGTCTCTCAACAAACTTTACTAACATGAAGGGTGGCGCCATCCTAATTGAACTTCCCCTTCATAGTGCCGTCGTACGTGTTGTACGTCACCGCGCTTTACTCGAACATTTTTTTCCACGATAGTGTGTAGGCAAGGCAGGCTTGAGAAGAATCATGTCGAGAAAAATGCCGTTTTTTTCAATGACATTAAAAACGGTCGTGTGTACACGGCATCAGAGATCAGTTGATTTCTCCCTAAGTCTGACCTTCTTGCACTTTTCATTTCTACCGCTAAGTGGCGGGGTACTTGGTGGTACTAGATATGAGAAGGGCATGCAGGGACAGATTACGGGTATGTGGGGTGTCTCAGCCAATAGGCAGGGGTTTTCTTGGAACTCTTGGCCTGCTGGGAGAGCCTATATATTCAGGTGGAGTCAGGTGGTCTGTGTTCTGTGTGACCTGGACGGCTGTCTGGGTAGACGTGTGCTGTACTGCCTGGGCTGCTACAGTAGACCAGAGATTGGTCCTATCCCATGCACATTTGGCTGCTAGACTGTCTGAGGACCTATCCAGAAGCAAGAGAGCAGCGCAGGGTTGGGATTGCGCCTTGCAATCCAACCAGAAGTGACGGTTCTGCCGGCCGGAGAGCCTGTCGTGGTCGGAGGTAGAGGGGAAGCTGTCGCCACTAAGGGACCAACCACCTTATTACCAGGGACCACATTGAGTAGCTGAAGCAATATATAATATATATAAAAATTCAAGTCCTGGTTAGCTCCCCTATCATATTTTTTTTTTTGGAAGAAACAAAAGTTTGTAGAGATGAAATTGAGACACGATGGGTAGCTTTTGCACAGCAGGCTATTTTCTCCTCCTGTCCACATGGTTGCTGAATAAGTATCAGAGTAGATAAACACAAAAGAAAAGTGCAGCAAACATAATAGAGAGAGACAAGGGGAGTTGACAGTCATCTGAACAAGCCCTTAGGCTGAATTTTCATATGAGTCTAAAATAAGTTGCAAATTAAATATACATGTGTACCTATTAATAACATATTGGTTAAGCACGTAAACTGAAACAAAACCAGACTGTCTCTGACATAATCTACATACTTCTGTTCTAAATAACAAAAATGGAATCAATGTAGAACTCTAGTCAGGTTTTTTTTTAGTGTAGCCAAGCCCCTGTAGGGGTTGCTGAATGTTGTGGTTCACCCTGCCCAGCCCGGAATCCATCTCGTATGCACTTAGAGACATAGAACAGTCCATAAGCTTTGTTTTTTTTTTTTTGTTTTTTATTGAGGGGATTGAACTTGAATGCAAAAAAGGGAAATTATGGGATGACCGGAAAGATTCAGTGCAACTTGCTTAGGACTACTATATACACTCCTGTATATACATTCCAATCTTCTCTCCAGCACAAACTCTTGCTTAAGACCTCTTCCCCTTACTCCTCCAGCACTTCACTTGCTGCAGAACATTACTCCTCCAGCACGTCACTTGCTGCAGAACATTACTCCTCCAGCACGTCACTTGCTGCAGACTGTCACTCCTCCAGACTAGTAAGCCCTGCATGGTTAGGCCTGAGACTAACTCAGCCAGGCCTCAGTGGATTGCTTTTTGCGACAGGGCCTCGGTCTCCTGTGGTGGAGAAATAGTTCAGGTGCTAACTGTCCTCTATTCAGCTACCAATCCCAGATAGCTCTCTTCAGGCCCTGCCAGCCAGCCAGGCTGCAATGACCTCTCTCCACTGCCCTTCCCACAGTCCACTCTTCTGGTACCTCACCCACCTCAAACTGCAAACTCCCAGTTCTCTAAGGCATTCCACCCCAGTCCTCCCAACTGTGCTTCACTCACCAGCCCTCCTGGCTGTGACCAGTCGTCCTCCCTGGAGTCTCTTAACAGTTTTCTCTCCCTCTGTCCTCTCCTTGCTCTCTAATGTGCCTCTCTTCCAGGATCTCGTCTCTCCTCCTGAATACACCCGAGCCCCGGCCCAAGGTCACCTCCCCAGGCTAGGGAGCTCCCCGTGGGCCCTGACAGCCTCCACATTCTCTCACTCCAGCTCTGCCACCCAACAACTCGTCCCCAGCTGGGCTGACCCTAGGTATTTAAGGAGGTCTGCCCCCTGCCAATCCAAGTTGGAGATTGGTCAAGGTTCCTCAAAATACCCCAGGCAACTCCACCTCTCCTTTCCTCCTCTCTTTCCAGCACCTGCTAAAAAAAAAACAGCTAGGCCTGCCTAAATTCTCCTAACCGACAGAAAATCCTCACTCTAGCACCTACCTAACAAGAGGGTGCTACATTCGTGTCCACATTGGGTAGATGTTGCCTCTCTTTCTCTTTGGTTAGCGGGGCAGGAAGTAAAATAAATCTCTCCAAGACGGACACAGCACCACTTTTATCACAGAATGTGGGTGAAAGCTGTTATTCGGCATTAACTGTATTTTTTTTCTAACTGTTGTAGTGGCAGCATTTTCTAATTGGTTATCCCAGCTGGTTAGCTGTGCACTGGGTGAATGAGTTACCTTAATGCTCCCATGCTCCACTATTTCTGTAGGGTATGTTTATGTGATGTAGTTCTGCAGACTTCTCTTCCCTGTACCACTGCAGGAAAAAGATCCTGAATAAGGGTAAAGCTAGGGAAAGCCAGGTGATGACATCACCCAGATGTCTAAGATGTTCTTGTGACAGGATCAAGGTAAGAAAAAAAAAGGAGGGTTCTCCAGAAGGGTAGAGGAAAAGTTGAGATTAATAACTTGGATGGGCTGCAATTTCCCTTTTAGGGAAATATCCCCATTCCTAAGGATATTTAAAGGACACCCTGCCCCAAGTTTTCTATTTGGCCCTGCTTGGCACTGCACAGCACTTGTAAGAAAGAAAATCCCTATGTGCCTAGAGTTCTTTGCCCAGTGTGCAAGCACAACACAACCCCATCCATTTATATAGATGGTCTGTACTGCTGTATGGTTGGCCGCCACCTTTATTAGGAATGAATAAGACCATGGTGCTTGTGCGCACTAGGCACTAGGCACAGGCCCTGGTCATCATGTTTATTTTCTAGCAAAAGCTGTTTAGCACACAACAAGGCTGGGCAGTAGACATGTGCATTCGTTTTCGTCCGAATGCATTTTCGTCCGAATTTCAGGTATTTTCATTATCGTTTTAACAAACGAAAACGAAAATGCAGAATCCGAAAACCGAAAGATCTGACATAAACAAATGCTTAATTTTCGTTTTCGTTGCAACAACAGTTCGATATAGATACAGTAGGAGATTCGACATGAGGCTAACAATAACAATCTGTGTCCATCGAACCTGTGGTCGAATGTGCCTAACCTTAACTCTATTAGTCCAAGATTATTTATTCTACATAGAGAGAAAAGATTCAACATTATAGAGAGAAAAGATTCGACATAGAGAGAAAAGATTCGACATTATAGAGAGAAAAGATTTGACATTATAGAGAGAAAAGATTCGACATAGAGAGAAAAGATTCGACATTATAGAGAGAAAAGATTTGACATTATAGAGAGAAAAGATTCGACATTTTAGAGAGAAAAGATTTGACATAGAGAGAAAAGATCACTGCTGGAATTGGGTGGGGGAAGTAAAATAAAAAAATGATGATAATGAATGTTAGTGGCTGATTGTAACCAAAGAGGAGGAGCAGTAAAATAGCTAGAACTAACTTGACAATTCAACGTGAACAACGAAGATTCGACAAAGCATCGAAAAACATACAAACGTTGAATCTGTCATTGAAGGCTTATGGTGTCTGTTGAAAGTTCTAAGAAGATTCGACAGATAAACTGTACGACGCTGCAATCGTACATTTCCGGTCAAATGCTCGGCCCATAGGCTATATAAGACTTCTAATGTTGGTTGACTAGTAATAATAATTAATAAATATAATTATTACTAGTCATACAACATTATAATTCTACTATAGCTAGCTTGTAGGCGGAACATTCGACCGGAAATGTATGATTGCAGCGTCGTACAGTTTCGCTGCCCCGTCGAATCTTCTTTGAACATTCGACAGACACCATAAGCCTTCAATGACAGATTCGACCTTAATTAATTCAGATTTTCGGACGAATGCAATTTCTAACGAAAAACAAAATAAATAAAAACGAATTTCGGGAGTAACTAAATAAATTTATTTTTCTAACGAAAACGAAATTCCGAAACGAAATATTTCAGTGTGCACATGTCTACTGGGCAGTGAAGGACTCAGGATGATGGTTACTATTTTAGTGTGTGCTCGACATTGAGGTGGTTGTAGGATGTGTATTTATAGGACACATTTTTCAAAAGTTTATGATGTTCCTGTTCCCATATTTTTAATGCAATTAGAATAAGGAAGGTGTAATCTACATTAGATATCTCCTTCACTCTTTTCTTTTGTTAGTTCAAAGATCTAGAATTACTGAAATTTACACTAGAGCAGGGGTGTCAAACTCAATTTCATAGAGGGCCGCATCAGCATTATGATTGCCCTCAAAAGGTCCGGTTGTATCTGTAAAATTAGATGTCCAGCGCATTCCCCTCCCCTTACATTAGATGTTAAGAGCCACCCCACCATCAGAAGTTGAGTCCCCCACTCTCCCTTACATCACAGTGCACTGCCCTTTCCTTAAGCTGCTGCTGGGAAGAAGCTGGATGCATTGCTTAAAAGCAGAAAGTAAGGGCCTTGAGGAGGACCAGTGGGGGGCTAGCCTTTTGTTTGACACCTGTGCACTAGAGGATGCTAAAAGGTTTCTGGGCAATCCTGACATTTCTTAGATTTTACATTATCTGTGGCATATTGGTCTTTAGCCAGATGATATCTTATTTTTGTCTTTTTTTTCCTTACATTACATTACAATGTAAAAAAAAAAAGCATAATTGGTGTATGGCTTTTCTGTCCTGCCGTAATGTAATTCCTCCATTGATGGTGAACCTCTTCTCTATGTGACATCCTGACTACGGCTTGACCTCCTGCTTCTGCTGAAAGCACTATGATTCAATTGTTACTGAATGATACAGAAAGCCCACAATTTCTTGCTGGTGACATTTGTCTTTGTGGCAGCCGAACGCTAATGGCATTGGCTTGATTTATTAAGGTTTGATCAGCTTTTACCACTGGGTGTTCGTGCATACACAGACACTTTTACACAGACACTTGCTGCGATGGGTGTCCACACGTCAGGGCTGCTACATTCAGAAAAAGCTTTTAAATTTCTTGTCTTCTATTTGATAGATAAGTAAGATAGGGCTTCCAGATCTTCCAGGTAACTGCAATCGCAATGCATTACTGCTTTGAGGTCAAGAAGTACAAAAAGCGTTTAGTCTCCTCGGAGAGAAAAATAAGCTCTTCAGTTCAGAGTGGTTCAATCCACTCTCAGATATTTTTTAAATTGGTAAGGGTGCCTGTCCTATAGTAAAGATATTTGTAATAGGCTCATATTAGGTACATTTGCTTAATAAAGCCGAACTTCAGTTTAAATGGTAAGCTCATAATTTTATGCTATAGGTCTAAGTCCGTAAGGAGATTGTCAGATATCCGCAGAGAGACCTCTGTTTCCACACAGAGAGCAAGGGTCCTTCTCTGAAGAATGCTGGAAGGAGACAGACTTTTTCTATTCAGGTTGTGGCTGCATTCCAATTAACAGTAATAGTGTTAGACATTTGTGGTTTGTTTTGTTCCGAATTAAAATTCGGACGAATTTTCATTTTTCGTAAATTCGGATTTATCCGAATTTCCGAATTACAATAGTACCGAATTTAAACGAATCTGAAATAATGACTTGTTTTTTAATTGTTTTCGAATACTATACGAATTCGAAAAGTTTTCCTATTCAAATAGTTTATAAATTCGAATTTGAAAAGTTTTAAAATTCAAATATTTTTCAAATTTCCAAAGAGAATAAAATAGAATAGAAAATAAAGGAATATAATATAATAGAGTAAAACAGAACAAAATAGAATAAAAAATAAAAGAATAGACTAGAATATACCGTATTTGCCGGCCTATAAGGCGACTGGGCGTATAAGACGACCCCCTAATTTTCCAGCTAAAACTTTGGTTTTGGGATATACTCGCCGTATAAGCCGACCCCCCTTCCGACTAGCCATGCCTCACCCCACCTCACTGTGCCATTGCATACCTCACTGTGCCATTGCATACCTCACTGTGCCATTGCATACCACACTGTACTGTGCCATTGCATACCTCACTGTGCCATTGCATACCTCACTGTACTGTGCCATTGCATACCTCACTGTGCCATTGCATACCTCACTGTACTGTGCCATTGCATACCTCACTGTACTGTGCCATTGCATACCTCACTGTGCCATTGCATACCTCACTGTACTGTGCCATTGCATACCTCACTGTACTGTGCCATTGCATACCTCACTGTACTGTGCCATTGCATACCTCACTGTGCCCCTGCATGCCTCGACGATCACATACCTAATCCCTGACATGTAGAATCTCAGTCAGACCGCGGCCGTCCATTTTTCAAAAGCCGCGCCTCCTCCTTGTGCTGTTCTGTGATAGGCAGAACACTCAGCTTCCCAGCAGACACTGTGTTCAGTGTTCCGCCTATCACAGATGCCCACTCATCCGAGGCCGAGGATGAGAGCGCATCCATGATAGGCGAAACACTGAACAGAGGCTCTGCTGGGAAGCTGAGTGTTCCGCCTATCATGGAACAGCACGAGGAAGAGGCGCGGCTTTTGAAAAATGGACGGCCGCGGTCTGACTGAGATTCTACATGTGAGGTACCAGCGTATAAGATGACCCCCGACTTTTGAGAAGATTTTTATGGTTTAAAAAGTCGTCTTATACGCCGGAAAATACGGTAATAGAAACAAAAAGAATAGAATAACATAAAAATAATCTAACCATCTTCTGAAATTGGAATTTCAAATAGAATAAATTTGAATTTGAATACATAAGAAAATAATAGAACAGAAAAAGAAGAATTTTTGCCACTTGTGCCCATCATATGCAGCCACGTGTGCCCATCATATGCAGCCACATGTTCCCATCATATGCAGCCACATGTTCCCATCATATGCAGCCACTTGGGCCCCATCAAATGCAGCCCCTGTGCCCTTCAAATGCAGCCACTGAGCCCCCCGGGGTTTAGGCGATAGCTTCTGTCTTCAAGTCTCTAGCTGTTACTTGTGGGTTCTTCTTTAGCTCAATGAGGATTCTGCACTGTTCCTTGGGAATCATCCTGTCTGGGCACCCACTTCTAGGAAGAGAAGACAGTACTGAGTTGTCTCAGTTTATAGACAATTTGCTGACTGATGGATGCCTAAAAGCTTTGATATTGCTTTGTTTCCCTTTCCAGTCCTATGCAGATCAACCAGTGGCGGCTGGTGCTCAAAATGTTTGGGGGGGTGCAAACAAACAGAAGAATTCAGAAAAATACTTTTAGCACCCTCTACCTTAGGTAGGTGCTAAGTGTAAGGGTTTTTGTGTAAGCTGCCAGTGCAGGTAAATTTAAGCAGGATTATGCTGCGAGCTACAGTAGGCCTGTTTGTTTTGATCTGGGGGTAGGGGAGTGGTTTAGTGTAGCAGTAGGTGACTGACATGCTCTTGGGCGCCTGCTCTGTTTCCAGGGAGAATGTTCTGGAAAAGGGGCAGGGCAGAGAGAGGGAGTGACATGGGGTGCATGTGAGGAGCTCTGACCAATCCCCAACTATGATTGGCAGGGGGCAGGCCTCCTACATGTACCCTTGGTCAGCCTGCTGGGGGAGTTGTCGGCTGGATGAACTGGATGATGGAGTGTTAGACTGTCGTGCCTGAGGGAACCTCTATCTGGGGGGGGGGGTGAACCTCAGGCGGAGGAGCTCGGGAGCTGGGAGGGAGCCTCTCCTTACATTGTCATGGAAAGTTGTCCTGGAACAGGAGTTGGAGGAAACAGTTGGTCTACACGTCCGGAGTAAAGCCTCGTACACACGGCCAGTTTTCTCATCAAGAAACGACAAGAAAACTGCCGGGAGAGCTTTCTTGCCGAGAAAACCGGCCGTGTGTACGAGGCTTTCAGGTTTTTCGTCAAGAAAACTGGCCAGAATCTCGACGAGAAAAATAGAGAACCTGCTCTCTATTTTCTCGTCGAGATATTCTTACCTGTCGCCGTGGAAACCCGCGCATGCTCAAAATGACTTTGACGCATGCGCGGTAGCTTCCTAGGCATAGGTAGGGTGTAGCAAGATGGCGGCGGCGGCATCGAATGTGACGAGCGCACGCTCGTCGTAGTCGATGACGTCACTGCGTTCGTTCCATTCAAAAGAACAGCGGTTCTTTTGAATCGAGCGTGTGTACACTCGGCCGGGACAAGATTCTTTGTCGTTTTTCCTGATGAGATTCTCAGCCGTGTGTTCGAGGCTTAAGTCATTCAGGAAGGATCCAGGGCAGGTGTCGGTGAGTGAAAGCACAGTGGAGAGATCTGGAAGAGGCATGCCAGGGAGCTGGATGTAGAGCCAGAGGGGGAGACTGTGGAGTTTGTGTCAAATCGATGCAGCCCTGAGGGTGTGCAGGATTTGCAAGTCAGACTTGCTGGGATCAGTAGTCCATCACCTTTTAGTCTTCTCAAGTAAACAGTTGCTGCCATAAAGGGGTACTGCAGGCCCCGGCCTACAAAGGGTCATTAAGTAAATTAACTGGGACTTATTCAGAGTGAGGCCTAGTCATGTTCTGATGGCGTGACAGGATTACTAGACTTGGACAGTAAAGTAGTGTGCTGGAGGAAGAAGTGTTCCTTAGGTAAAAGTCTGTCAAGGAATGTGCTGGAGAAATAAGTGTCCTGAGGTAAAAGTCTGTCAAGTTTAGTGAGGCATGATATCAGCTGATACTTCTTATGAACAGCAATCTTAAAATGTTTGAGTGTCTTTTATCCATCAACGTAGATCTAAACTACACTTCCAAACTTATTTAATCAAATGGACTTTAGGTGTGCAAACTACTGACTCCAATTAGCTTTTGTTCATGTCATTAGACTATGGGTTCACTTATTTTTTCATCCAGCACTCTGAATGTTTAATGGGTGTGTTCAACAAAGATACAAGAAATTAGAATTGTTTGTATGTTATCAGCTTAAGCACTTTGGGGGTTATTTACGAAAGGCACTACAAGTGCAATGTTCACTTGAAATTGCACTGGAAGTGCAGTCGCTGTAAATCTGAGGGGTAGATCTGAAATAAGGGGAAGCTCTGCTGATTTTATCATCCAACCATGTGCAAGCTAAAATGCTTTTTTTAATTTTCCTTGCATGCCCCCCTCGGATCTACAGCGACTGCACTTCCAAGTGCACGTTCAGTGCAATTTTAAGTGTACTTTGCAAAAAACACTAAATAACCCCCATTGTGTTTGCCTATTGCTGTGATTTAAATGAGGATCAGTTCACATTTTATGGCAAACTACTGCAGAAAGCCAGTTACATTATTTCAATGGGGTTCACATACTATTTCTTGACACTGTTAGGTTCCAAAGCAAAAAAAGTATATTGTGGTAAATCGGCATAATAGTCACTAAACACAAAACTAAGAAATACAAACACATACAAGATGCACTTTGTGAATTCATAGCCATTCATAAACACTGCTCTATTTACCTTTTTGAGATAAAATTATAACTCTTTTGATTCGTAATTGAACCTGTAACCCAGGTAAGTAAATGTATACACAGTGTGAAGAATGAGAACCCTACTCAATTATGCAAATGGCATGCTCTAGAGCACAGCAATTAATGTGCATCTTATCTGAGGTCAATTATGTCAAGCTAAGGTCAGTGCGAGATAGTTTAGAATGTAACCAGACACTAGCACAATGAACTGTATTTATTCAATTTTCCAGGCACAGTCTGAACTGCAATAAGTAGAATTTTGCAAATCCTTTAATAGGGAAAATATGCTTGTTTTTGGTAACTTTTAATTAGATTTTTTTTCATGTTTTATTATAAAATATATATATATATATTCTTTTTGTTTTTTTGTACAATAAAAATACAATTGTTGTTATGCAAATAAACTTTTAATATAGGATTTATAGAGCACTATGATTTAGCTAAAAAATACATAAAGTAAAACAGCATAGCAAATGTTGCCTGTTTAGAGGCTTTAGACTGGTTGAAGCTTCAGACTGAAACGTTCAGTGCAGGATGTGTCACAGCTTTGACTAACTTGTTTGTGTATGTAAATTATAGCTTGAGCTGCGGAGCTTTCATCATTTAAAGTGGTTGTAAACCCACTTACACAACATGCACCTACAGGTAAGCCTAGATTAAGGCTTACCTGTAGGTGCATGAAATATCTCCTTAACCTACACGGTTAAGGAGATATTTGCATTTAAAACCGGCGCCGCTGACGTCACGCGCATGCGCACTAGCGGGCCGGCTTAGTAGCCAGATTTCTGAATGGAGTTAGCCGGCCCGAGCACGCATGCGTGTGACGTCATCGGCGCTCCTGGGCCAATAACAGCGCCGGAGCGGCGATACACGGAAGGCAGAGGGGAGCAAGATGGCATCGGCGACGGAGGTATCCAAGCACCGCTGCGGGGGCTTCAATCTCAGGTAAGTGATTCATAATGAGCTAGTATGCTATGCATACTAGCTCATTATGTCTTTGTTTTGCAGGTTGTTTAAAAAAAAAAAACGGGGTTTACAACCACTTTAAAGTGGATGTAAACCCGATTTATTTTTTATTTTTTTTGCTGTCACAATGTAGAGTATAAGATTTCCTATCATTTGTGCCAGGTCTTGCCTCAAAGAGTTAATCCAGCTCTGAGCAATCCTCTTTTATTGTTCAGTTAGATAAAACAGACAAACCTTTGTCCGTTCCGCCCCCTTGCTTTGAGTGACAGGTTATTTACATATCTCGTGCACTAGCTTTAGACAGGCATTATTTTTTAAATCCCACCCCCACTCCTTTTCTGAAGTCATGTGGTTACTTTTCTGGATTTTGACTGGATGTTAGTGATCATAGCAGAAGGAATACACAGGAGAAAATGCATGTTGACAAGGGGAGTGTAGAGGTGGGAGGGGAGTCTACTGACATCACGACTCCACCCACCGAGCTCCAGACAACAGAACCACCCACAGAATCTGTAGTTTTTCAGTTCTTATAACAGAAAGAGGGGAGACATTTGACAGATAAGGATACATGCAGGAGGCATCTATATCCTTATAGATCAGCACTATGGCAGTAGTTTAGAAAGGATGAAAGTGGGTTTACATCCACTTTAAGGGCTCTGCCACCTGGCAAAAACATTTTTTTTTAAATCTAATTGTTTTAGTCCTTACCGTAATAATTAAATAAAATGTGTACAAACCAGGGCACATTCCCTTTAACCCTTTTGCTGACAGAAACATTGAATGTGATAAACTTTGATACCCTAAACAATAGGCACATTTTCCTATATAGGTGACCCCTATGTGTGTGTTTTGGGGTTGGGGGGAAGGTCAACATTTTTGGGTGGGAGGGGTTTAAGTATTTGGGTGTAACTCTATTTTTTGACACTTTTTTCTTTTTAAACCTTATTTTTTATCTCATAGGGGACCAAAAATCCCCTATGTTATGCTATTTTTTTGTGATAATAATATAAATCCTGCGTCCATTTCAAAAATCCACACAAATATAGTTATATAAAGCTGCCTGAACCCAAACCCATGTACCACTTATTACCTATAGCAGGGGTAGGCAACCTGGGGCCCTACAGCTGTTGAGGAACTACATTTCCCATGAGGCATTGCAAGGATGGCAGTTACAATTACTCCCAGAGGCATGATATAACTTGTAGTTCTGCAACAGCTGGAGGACCCCAGGTTGCCTACCCCTGACCTATAGGGTCATCAGTATGTTGCATCATAAAATTTAATTCTGTGATAAACCACTTATATAATAAACCACTATTCAACTCTATAATATGCCATAATCATAAATAATTCATATAAGTTACAGTAAAAAACTTTTTGTGAAAAAACAAACAAACCATGAAACCAGGTGACAATATAAAAAATTGGTGCTTCAATAATAAACTAATAGTCAAACAAAAAAAGTCTCTCAATAGGTGTGCTTTCTGTTTTTTTGTACAAAAACCTCAAAGGAGAAATCCAGCGTTTTAGGCTGGACTTCTCTGGGTCACAGGAGTGCAATTAGTTTTGCAGTCCTGTGACCCGTTTTCAGCGGAGAGCGGTCTGAAATCTGCTCTCCGCTGACGTCACTGCCATCAGTAGGGGCAGCGCGTCATCACGACTTCCCAGTTGGGATCCGCCAGCTGCCCTGATTGATGGCAGTCTCAGCGACTCAGCGAGCCGCTGAGACAGCCTCTCGCCGCCCCCTCCACGGCTCAGCGCTCCAATGAGTGTGGAGAAGCAGAGAGGAAAGCTGCTGACTGACAGTCAGCAGCTTTCCTCTCGGGGATCTGTGAGAACCGAGCCATCGGCGATGTTCGGTGGCTCGGTTCTCACTGCAAAGACGGCAGGGGACAGATGGAGCATCGGTCTGATGCTCCATCCACCGAGGTAAGTATGAATCCCAAAAAATAATAAAACCCATACTTTTCGTTTAATTAAATTTCCCTTAGGGGGTAATCAGGAGAAAGCCTGGAGCAGAAGAAGGACCTCATGCATTTTTTTGACTACTTGCATCCCAGTGTCAGGGGATGCCAGATTTTGGGACACCTTTCCTGTGAGTAGCTGGCCTCTTGTCTCTCTCTTTATGCTGAGGGCCACCACCTTCAAGGGATGGCTGTAGGAGGTAAATATCTCTGCTTGTACTAATTCAGTAGACTGCTTAAAGACATTCTTGGTGTGGATTCCTCCTTCTCCTAACTTCTATATGGGGCATCACCTGGAAATGAAACTTGTGCCCAAGGGGCAAATAGGTGTCCATTGGTGTAAGGCCTTCAGCAGATGCTCACAGGGACTGTCAACAGATTGGTACAGGTAGCAGTTATGCTAGGATGGGTTGCCCTACCAGTGTCCCCAAATTAGAAGGAAAGTAGAGTAGTTTAACTGGGGGGTCCATAGTACGCTATAAAGACAAGGTAGACCTTCAGTCACTAGAAAAAAAAATCAGTAGCTACGAATACTGTAGCTACTGACTTTTAATAAATGGACACCTGTCCAGGGATCCAGCACCATCATCACCTGGGCTGGTTCTTAGCCAGTCCTTGGGTTCCAGGCGCTGGCATGTTTACTGTGGAAAGCTGGCTGTGACTCTATACAGCTTCACAGCTGACTTCCCACTGAGCATGCGTAAATGATCCCGCAGCCTCCTGGGACATGTGATGTGACCAAAGAGGTTGCAGGCAGGGAGGGGGGGGGGGGTTGGTGGAATGTCCAGTGGAACTGCCTAGGTGACTCCAGCAGAAGTAAAAGAGAGTACCTGCCAAATCTTGGTACCCACTCCCCCCAAAAAATACAGTGTCAATTATGGGGAGGGGGAGGATTCTTAAAAGAGGAACTTCCCATTTAGGGTGAAGTTTCACTTTATAGAACAGATGTTCTCCCCTGCTATAAAACATTTATAATTTGCTTCTTTCTTTGATCCCTTTTATGTAATCGCTCCTTCTTTATTATTCTCATCTAATTCCCTTCTCCCCCCCCCCCCCCCTTTTTATCAAAAGCATATAAGTACGTTTAAAATATAGTCACAGCCACTGTGTCTGGTGCCGCATTAATCTCTCATAGAAATGCAACAGACATATCTTAATATTGAATTTCATGTAATAAAAGGTAAGATAAATGTGTGGTATTAGTTTGCGCCCATTGTTTTGTTGCAATTTTAAAAAGCGTGGCAGATTTTTCAACTCGTCTCAGTTGTTTAATATATAGGAGAGTTCGGTCGAAAACCCCTGGTTCGGTTTACGCCAGAACTCTCAAACATTGCAAAAGTTTAGACCCAAACCCCCGAACCTCATTGAAGGCTATGGGACCCGAATTTGAAAAATCAAAAGTTACCATTTTGAAGGCTTATATGCAAGATATTGGCCATAAAAGGAGTATTGGGGCCCTGATACTGCCATGTACCAATGCAGCTTTTAATGATACTTAAAGGGAAACAATAAAAATGTAATTCCTAAACCCACCTCAATATTGGGCACTTTCACCCTCTTCCTTCCCAGAACAATTTTCAGCTTTCAGCGCTCTTGCACTTTGAATGACAATTACTCAGTCATGCTACACTGTACCCAAATGCAATTTTTATCATTTTGTTCACACAAAAAGAGATTTCTTCTGGTGGTATTTATTCTCCACTGGATTTTTTATTTTTTGGGATATAAGTAAAAAAAAAAAAGCCAGAATTTAAAACAAAAACAATATTTCTACTTTCTGTTTTAAAAGAAATCCAATAAAATCAAATTTCATCATAAACTTAGGCCAGAATGTATCCTGCTACATGTCTTTGGTAAAAAAAAGTGCATGATAATTGGTTTGTGTGAAGAATAAAAAAAAAATCAATATAATAGAATAGAAAGAATATAACCATTTTCCAAAATTCTAATAGAATCAATATGAATTTGAATAGAACAGAAGATAATAGATTAGAATAGAATAGAAGATAACAGAACAGTATAGAAAAAACAAAAATAGAATAGAATAGAAAGAATATAACCATCTTTTGAATAGAACACAATAGAATAGAAAGGATATAGCTATCTTCCAAAATTCAAATTTCAAATAGAATAAATTTGAGTAGAAAAGAATAGAATGAAATAGAAAATTTAATAATAGAATAAAAAAAAATAATAAAATAGAATAGAATAAACAAATAGAAAAAGAATACAATAAAAAATAATAATAAATAGAATAAAAAAAGAATATAACCATTTCCCAAAAATCAAATAGGATCAATTTGAATAGAATAGACATGAATTGATTAGAATAGAAAGCTGCTTATATTCACTCTATTCTATTCTATTCTGTTGTTTTTTTCTATAATATTTTGTTATTTTCTGTTCTATTCTACTCTATTCTTTTCTATTCTATTCAAATTCGAATTGATTCTATTTGATTTTTGGAAAATGGCTATATTATTTCTATTCTATTCTATCGTTTTTTAAATTCTATTATTTTCTATTCTATTCAAACTTCAGAAGCCGGTCTATTTAATTCTATTCTTTTTTTATTCTATTCTATTCCTTTATATTCTATACTATTTAAAGAAAAAGGAAAGAAACTCCCAGTGGCTTGTGCGCAACTTGAATGATGTATTGACTCATGATAAAAGTATTAGATCATTTTATTATACATGGATATCGAATTTACAAATTCATTAGAAAAGTACAAATAAAAAAGAGGGATAGGGGAATGGATCCAATTACATAGAAGGGAACAACAATAAGAGCTCTGGTGTACAAATATAACAGTATTACAGTCATGTGTCACAATAACCATATACAGGTCACCACTATGGGTTGGCATGTATATGGATCCCCGACGCGTTTCAATCTTTAATAATGTGATGATCTTCCTCAGGGGGTATCATCTGCCTACAAGAGGTCACATGTTAAAAATTGGACATGCATGGATGTGAGAGAGAGGAGGGGAGGGAGGGGGGGGGACACTGGAGAGGCGCCAGTCGAGCACATTTGTAGATTTTGCATATCTCATGTTATTCTGGAAACATTTCCAGCTTATCCTGCATGTGCAAATAATTGCATAGTAACACCAATATGATACATTATTGGGTTACAATAATAATAAATATTAAATGCTAGATAGCTATGAGATATGCAAAATCTACAAATATGCTTGACCGACGCCTCTCCAGTGTCCCTCCCCCCTCCCTCCCCTCCTCTCTCTCACATCCATGCATGTCCAATTTTTAACATGTGACCTCTTTCAGGCAGATCCTGGGTTCTTCGCTTCTTCTTGCTGGTTGGTCCTCATGGAGAAATTATCCACCATGTTTTTATATACTCTGGTTTAGCACATAAGGTATTTCACGTAAGGTATGACTTTACTTATTTTCTACAGCCTGCACTGACAGGCATGCATGATATGCAAATACTAAAGAGGAAAAAAAATGTAATAATATTTCTTAATATACCATAGATGTCTACAAGATACTCCCTGAGGAAGATCATCACATTATTAAAGATCGAAACGCGTCGGGGATCCATATACATGGCAACCCATAATGCTGACCTGTCTATGGTTATTGTGACACATGACTGTAATACTGTTATATTTGTACACCAGAGCTTTTATTGTTGTTCCCTTCTATGTAATTGGATCCATTCCCCAATCCCTCTTTTTTATTTGTACTTTTCTAATGAATTTGTAAATTCGATATCCATGTATAATAAAATTATCTAATACTTTTATCATGAGTCAATACATCATTCAAGCTGCACACAAGCCACTGGGAGTTTCTTTCCTTTTTCTTTAAACGTACAATTTGGCTAGCAGCATAGTCCACATACTAGAAGGTGGGTACCCCACTTGTTTGTTATATTCTATACTATTCCATTATATTCTGTTATTTTATTTTCTATTCAATTTTATTCTATTTTACTCTATTATATTATTTTCTTTTATATTCTGTTATATTCTTTTCTATTCTATTTACATTTTTTCTATTCTATTCCTTTATTTTCTATTCTATTTTATTCTCTTTGTAAATTGGAAAACTATTCGAATTCGAAAACTTTTTGAATACAAAAACGATTCAAAATTGATTTGAAAACTTTTCAAATCGATTCGAATTTAACATTTCGAATCGATTTGAATATGAATAAATGAAGCAAATTAAACAAATTTAACTAAACTAATTTACACAAATAACAAATTAAAACAAAAAATTTTTTTTTTGTTCTGCACATATCTACTAATAACAGAGCTATGGAGCAGAAGAAATCCAGTGCCCAGCTCAAATTTCATGAATTGGGTTTACATCCACTTTAACCACTTCAGCCCCGGAGCATTTGGCTGGCCACTTTTTGCGATTCTGCACTGCGTCGCTTTAACTGACAATTGCGCGGTCGTGCGACGTAGTTCCCAAACAAAATTGATGTCCTTTTTTTCCCACAAATAGAGCTTTCTTTTGGTGGTATTTGATCACCTCTGTGGTTTTTATTTTTTGCGCTATAAACAAAAATATAGTGACAATTTTGAAAAAAATGCAATATTTTTTACTTTTTGCTATAATAAATATCCCCAAAAAATATATAAAAAAACATTTTTATTCCTTAGTTTAGGTCGATACGTATTCTTCTACATATTTTTGGTAAAAAAAATATCGCAATAAGCGTTTATTGATTGGTTTGCGCAAAAGTTATAGCGTCTACAAAATAGGGGATAGTTTTATGGCATTTTAATTAATATTTTTTTTTTTACTAGTAATGACAGCAATCAGCGATTTTTATCATGACTGCGACATTATGGCGGACACATCGGACACTTTTGACACCATTTTGGGACCATTGTCATTTTTACAGCAATCAGTGCTATAAAAATGCACTGATTACTGTAAAAATTACACTGGCAGTGAAGGGGTTAACCTGTGGGGGGCGATGAAGCGGTTAAGTGTGACCTAGGGAGTGATTCTAACTGTTAGGGGACGTGGCTTGCCGTGACACGTCACTGATCGCTGTTCCCGATGAAAGGGAACAGACGATCAGTGACATGTCACTAGGAAGAATGGGGAGATGTTGTGTTTACACTGACATCTCCTCGTTCTTCAGCTCTGTGACCCGATTGCGGGACACCGGCGGACATCGAGTCCGCAGGTCCCACGGGCACGGTCACGGATTGCGCGACCACACGGCCGGCAAATTAAAGGGGACGTATATATATATACACCCATTTGCGCAGCCGTGCAATTCTGACGACGTACAGTAAATACTCGCGCGGCGGTAGGCAAGCGGTTAAGCTACTTGTGGCTGGTGCCAGGTCAAGAGTACCACTGATAAGGTATAACTCTAGAGCAGTGATGGCGGACCTTGGCACCCCAGATTGCAACTACATTTCCCATGATGCTCAAATACACTGCAGAGTGCATGAGCATCATGGGAAATGTAGTTCCAAAACATCTGGGGTGCCAAGGTTCTCCATCACTGCTCTAGAAGTTGCGTTCTATGCAACAAGAAGGTTATTTTATTTTATTTTATGATGCTATTCTATTAGGTAACATTGAAACCACCATAATGCTATCACACAAGTGTGTTGACAGATTACTTTTTATTAAGCAGGTGGCATACTGGTAGAATAATTCTGACACAAGTGAGGCTACACAATGCAACCTAATAGGAATCAGCCTGATCCTGTGATATGGATCATGTCATGTACTCTGCAGATACAGTGTGACGGGGCCAAGAGAAACTCTTGTTGAAGATTTTAACAGTATTTACCTTGTCAGACCAACATGCCCCCACCCTGACTCTTCTCTATAACACTTACCTCTGTAGCAATCAACTCCTGTTAGCCCTTCTGTGTAAAGGTCACACATGCATAATGGATCATGGCATTTCAATGGATGCTGGAATTAGTTTAGTTGTGACATTGTTACCATTACATGCATTTATGATGTACACATTTATCTCCATTCTCGGTAAATGTCATATACCGCTGTCACCGGTAAGCCTAGAATCACATCTAATATGCACATAGATGCAGCGCTACTAGGGGTGAATGGAATGATACAAAATTGAATTTGTCAGCGGAATTACTCATTTTACCTAAGCAGGAACTCTCAATTTTACAAATCAAGGTGCTTGACAAATAAGAAAGATTTCTCTATCCTTTTTTAATTAGAGGGCGAGCTTGTTTTGGACATGGGGTTGTACTTAGGGTAGTTCAGCAATCTACATCATTCTTTGTATTTTTTGTATGCGGTTGGCTGTTACAGTGTTTGTTTTTTTGTTGCTTTTTTTTCAATATTCACTGTCTATATTTTCTTTATGTGGAACTGTGGGGGAAAAAAACCCATAAAATATTAAAACTATTATTTATTATTTAATTTAAAAGAATCTTTCATAACCCTCAGGAGCCATTTAAATCATGTTGCACCCTTAAAGAGGAGCTCCGGTTCCTTCAGAAATAATTAAAAGTCAGCAGCTACAAATACTGCTTAACCACCTCCCTACTGGGCACTAAAACCCCCTTCCTGCCCAAGCCATTTTTCAGCCTTCAGCGCAGTCACACTTTGAATGACAATTGCGCGGTCGTGCGACGTGGCTCCCAAACAAAATTTGCGTCCTTTTTTTCCCACAAATAGAGCTTTCTTTTGGTGGTATTTGATCACCTCTGCGGTTTTTATTTTTTGCGCTATAAACAAAAGAAGAGCGTCCAGTTTGGAAAAAAAACACAATATTTTTTACTTTTTGCTATAATAAATACCCATTTTTTTTTTCAATTAAAATTTTCCTCAGTTTAGGCCGATACGTATTCTTCTACATATTTTTGGTATAAAAAAAAAATCGCAATAAGCGCGTATTGATTGGTTTGCGCAAAAGTTATAGCGTCTACAAAATAGGGGATAGTTTTATAGCATTTTTAATTTTTTTTAATTTTTTTATTAGTAATGGCGGCGATCTGCGATTTTTATTGTGACTGTGATATTGCGGCGGACACATCGGATACTTTTGACACATTTTTGGTACCATTTACATTTATACAGCGATCCCTGCTATAAAAATGCATTGATTACTGTATAAATGTGACTGGCAGGGAAGGGGTTAACCACTAGGGGGCGGGAAGGGGTTAAATATGTTCCCTCAATGTGTTCTTACTGTGGGGGGAGGGGACTGACTGGGGGAGGTGACCGATGGTTGTCCCTATGTACAAGGGACACACCATCAGCCTCCTCTCCCTCACAGGACGTGGATCTGTGTGTTTACAGACACAGATCCACTTTCCTGCTTGGTTCCCGGGGAATCGCGGGTGCCCGGCGGCAATCGCGGCCGCCGGGCACGCGCACCGGGTCCTTGGTAACGCAACGGGCGCGCGCACGCGGCGCCGGCGGCGCGCGCGCGCAATCCCCCTCCTTCTGAAGGAGGTTCAGGAACGTCCACTCAGAAGGAGAGAGCACCCATCCGGCCGTATATGTACAGTGGCCGGGTGGGAAGTAGTTAAGGGAAACCACAAGTGAAGCCTTGCGGTTTCAAGGTAGTTCCCTACTGCGCATGCGCAAAGCACACTGCACTTTGTTCATGGTCAAGCAACAGGGGAAGGAGAGTTGGGCTGATTTCGCCACAGGAAACTCACCCGGAAGTGGGAGTAGGTACCTGCCCCCCCCCCCCGGAAAGTTGCCAAATGTGGCAGCGGAGGGGGGAAGAATGCAGACAAGAGGAGCTTCCCCTTTTGGGTGGAGCTCCGCTTTAAAGTGACACTATAAGATATCCTTAATCTCCAAAAATCTTCCATACACATCCACTACTTTTTGGCCTTTTATTCTATTTTTCATTAATTTGGGGGTTTTTTTACAATTTTTTTTTTCATTTAGTCAAAGGACATGTATCAATACATCTAAATACGTACAGTTTGGTGCCTTATACATCACTACAAATATGCATTGCATAAAATGTCACATCACAGAATCAGAATGACATTATGTCTATCTGCAACCTGGGGTGTCTCGCGTATTCCCAATCAGTGATGTAATAGGTAGTGCCTCGGGACCGGGTCTACTCAAGGTGGGTCATTACCATGACGTCAGCATGTTCCGACGAGGTAGGGTCACGGAACCATTCCAAATCAGCTTTTTAGTTATAGATAGTAGAGAGATAGCTTGGAACCATCCAGCACTGGTCCATGTGGAGAGAAAGGAAGAGAGAGCTTAAGAGAAACAGGAAGAATAAGAGTTGGTAAGGTCATGAATTAGTTTTACTATGTTTTTTAACCTAGCCTGCTCCTCCCCCCACCCCCCCCAATTTAATCCATTTGGAACAAGTAGTGCATGTTAATTGCAATCATGAGCATTGCTCTATGCACACTACACATGCCATAGTCCCTTGTCCATCTTGGGAGCAAGCAAAAGAAGATGAGTTAACCATGAATAACTGCTATCAGAAAACCCATCGCTGGCTCTTGAAGCCGGTTCAAAGCTAACAGTTGTTGCAGCAGCAGCAGCTGTGAGGCTGATTGACACAATTGTCTACCATGACGTTTATAAATTTACATTGGTAGACAAGTGGTTAAAGCTTCCCTTAAAAAGTTGCCGCCCGCTCACCGTCAAATGACGGAGGGACGGTGCAGCTCTCGTTCTGGGTGGACGTCATATGACAGCGCACCCAAACAGCCGATTCTGCACACCCCTGGGAGGGTGAAGCATGGCGATCGCGGCCGCACCGTGTTGCTAGAACATGACACGACTCCGATCTCTGTAAAGAGCTGCTGGCGTGGCACTTTAACCATGTGATTGGCTGTGTCCAATCACAGCCGGGCACATGTAAAAACACGAAGTGTCGGTAATCGGCTCTTATCACCTCACACTGACAGAGTATGTGGTGAGGAAAGTTGATCAGTGCCATCTCCTTGCAGGGGACAACAAGACATGTAATCAGGGCACTGATCATCAGTGCCCTGATTACACTAAAGCACCACCAGTGCCAGCAATCAGTGCCCACCAGTGCCAGCAATCAGTGCCCATTAGTGATGACAGTCAGTGCTAGCTTTCAGTGCCCACCATTGCCCCCTATCAGTACTGCCCATCAGTGCTGCCCATAAGTGCCACCCATCAATGCCCATCATTGCCCATCAGTGCCCATCATTGCCGTCTATCCATTCCCCTATCAGTGCCCACCAATGCTCCCTATCAGTGCCCACCTGTGCCACCTATCAGTGCCGCCTATCATTGCTCATCAGTGCCACATATCAGTGCCACATATCAGTGCCCATAAATGTGGGATATTAGTGCCTCCTCATAAGTGACACCTCATCAGTGCCTATCAGTACTGCCTCATGAGCGCACATCAGTGAAGGAGAAAAATTACTTATTTACAAAACTTACTGACAGAAACTAAGAAGAACTTTTTTTTTGTAAAAAATTAAAAACCCAGAAGTGATTAAATACCACTAAAATAAAGCTCTATTTGTGTGAAGAAAATTATAACAATTTCACATGGTTACAGTGTTGCACGACCGCACAATTGTCATTCAAAGTGTGACAGCGCTGAAAGCTGAAAATTGGCCTGGGCAGGGGGGTGAAAGTGCCCAGTAGGCAAGTGGTTAAGGACAAATTCACACTGCAACGCAGAGCTGCCAGAGCGATTCACCACTCCAGCAGCTCTAAATTGCCGGCTGCATTAGGGGGCAGTGCCATGCACAATTTAGCGCATCACAAGGCTTTCTTTTTTTTTGTAAAAACTTTATGTAAAGTGTATAAAATGTACACATCATTCATGATAATGTATGGTGGCGCAATACGATATATGGGAGCTGCTAATTTAATAATTTTTCTGAAACAAAAATGTTTAAATAGTGGGGTATCTAAACCACTCTGACACACCCTTAAGAGCCGGTTCACACCAGGGCGACTCGTCAGGTGACTCAGTCGCCTGACAAGTCGCGTCCCACGCTTTTCAATGGAACCGTTCTAAGTAAGAGCGACTCAGGTCGCTCAAACTTAGAAAAAGGTTCCTGTACTACTTTTGGGGGCGACCCAAGGCGACCTGCATTGACTTCTATACAGAAGTCTTATGAAAATCGCCTCGGCGGGCGTCTCAAGTCGTCTTGAGTTTGCGCCGCCGAGGTCGCCCCCACAAGTTGTGCTGCGTCGCGCCGCCCTGATGTGAACCGGGTCTAAGACAAATAAACCACACAAAATTGTCATTAAGTATTTTGAAGAATATTTTAGACAATAAATTATAAAAGTATACAGTGTTTATATTTCTTAACCCACAATACACTAAAACAAGACAGAAGTCTGGGCAAGATATACAAGAAATGCAATCCAATATAAAGCTATAACAAAACTACCAAGTGCAAGAAAAAAAAATATTTTAACTTTATAACTTTTTAAAAAATAGCTGAATAAAGTAAAAAGAACTCTATGGTAGTCCAGATAAGCTTGAATTTGTCTGCAGGGCTTTATTGATAAAGAATACAATAATCCTGCTGGATACAAGAACGAGGGTTCTTCAAAAAGATTTCCGCACTTTTAAATATATATATATACTGTATATAACAAAAAAGTATGGAAACTTTTTGAAGAACCCTTGTGTATTTATTTATTTATATATATGTACAGTCATGCTCGAAATTGTTGGCACCCCAGAAATTTTTCCAGAAAATCAAGTATTTCTCACAGAAAAGTATTGCAGTGACACATGTTTTGCTATACACATGTTGATTCCCTTTGTGTGTATTGGAACAAATCAAAAATAGGGAGGAAAAAAAGCAAATTGGACATAATGTCACACAAAACTTCAAAAATGGGCTGCTCAAAATTCTTGGCACCCTTAACTTAATATTTGGTTGCACACCCTTTGGAAAAAAATAACTGAAATCAGTCGCTTTCTATAACCATCAATAAGCTTCTTACACCTCTCACCTGGAATTTTGGACCACTCTTCCTTTGCAAACTGCTCCAGGTCTCTCTTATTGGAAGGGCGCCTTTTCCCAACAGCAATTTTAAGATCTCTCCACAGGTGTTCAATGGGATTTAGATCTGGACTCATTGCTGGCCACTTTAGAGCTCTCCATCGATGTTTGGGGTAATTTTCCTGCTGGAAGACCCAAGATCTCGGACGCAAACCCAGCTTTCTGACACTGGGCTCTACAGTGCGACCCAAAATCCTTTGGTAATCCTCAGATTTCATGATGCCTTGCACACATTCAAGGCACCCAGTGCCAGAGTCAGAAAAACAACCCCAAAACTTCAATGAACCTCCACCATATTTCTCAGTAGGTACTGTGTTCTTTTCTTTGTAGGCCTCATTCCGTTTTTGGTAAACAGTAGAATGATGTGCTTTACCAAAAAGCTCTCTCTTGGTCTCATCTGTCCACAAGACGTTTTCCCAGAAGGATTTTGGCTACTCAAGTACATTTTGGCAAACTGCAGTCTTGCTTTTTTATGTCTCTGTGTCAGTAGTGGGGTCCTCCTGGGTATCCTGCCATAGCCTTTCATTTCATTTAAATGTAGACAGATAGTTTGCGCTGACACTGATGTTCCATGAGCCTGCAGGACAGCTTGAACTTCTTTGGAACTTGTTTGGGGCGGCTTATCCACCATCCAGACTATCCTGCGTTGCAACCTTTCATCAATTTTTCTCTTCCGTCCACGCCCAGAGAGATTAGCTACAGTGCCATGGGTTGCAAACTTCTTGATAATGTTGCACACTGTGGACAAAGGCAAATCTAGATCTCTGGAGATGGACTTGTAACCTTGAGATTGTTGATATTTTTTCATAATTTTGGTTCTCAAGTCCTCAGACAGTTCTCTTTTTCTCTTTCTGTTGTCCATGCTTAGTGTGGCACACACAGACACACAATGCAAAGACTAAATTAACTTCTCTCCTTTTTATCTGCTTTCAGGTGTTTTTTTTATATTGCCCACACCTGTTACTTGACCCAGGTGAGTTTAAAGTGGAAGTAAACCCATCGATTTAATAGTTTCAGAAAGCAGTTACATTCCCGGCATGCCGGGAATGCTAACTGTCACATTGGTTGTGCTCTCAACCAAACTGTCAAACCATCCAATGGCTGGTGTCATAACTGATCACATGTGCAGCATCATGGCAGCTGAAGATTAAACAGAGGCCAAGATGGCAGCTTCCTTGCCTGAACATGATAGGAGGGTTTACTTCCACTTTAAAGGAGCATCACATGCTTGAAACAATCTTATTTATCCACAATTTTTAAAGGTTGCCAAGAATTTTGAGCAGCCCATTTTTGAAGTTTTGTGTGACATTATGTCCAATTTGCTTTTTTTCCTCCCTTTTTTTGATTTGTTCCAATATAGACAAAGGGAATAAACATGTGTATAGCAAGACATGTGTTACTGCAGTACTTTTCTGTGAGAAATACTTGATTTATTGGAAAAATTTCTGGGGTGCCAACAATTTCGAGCATGACTGTATGTATGTATGTATGTATGTATTGTGAGGGGGTTAGCTCGGCAGCGGGTGTGTGTGACCCCCGGGATGGGCTCCCCACACAAAACAGGCCCAGCAAACGGAGGTTGTGGTTTTCAAAATCAAAAAAGGTGCGGTTTATTTTCTATTTACAGTGACAAAACACAGCAAAGCAAAAGAAACATAACCAAAATAAATCCTGGTCAAGTTGACCTCTGACTAAACATACAGGTTTCCTAACTAACAACTGGGATCAGCCTAGTGCTGTCCTAGTCCCTAAGTCCCTGGTTTAGTAAAAGTCCAAACAAATAGCCACACAGGCTTTGCCTCACCGCACAGGGGTTCACTCTCCCTAGACAGTCCACACAGGTCTGGTTCCAGGCATGAGCTAACACCTAATGAATCTGGGAGTTCTTATAGAGGCCTAAATGAGCTGACAAGCTTCAGCTGGCCTCATCAACTCCCTGTCTGTACGACGCCCCACACTCTCCCTAGAGGTATGAGTCATCCATGAGCCTACTAGCCTCAGCTGGGCTTATACAACTCTCCACCCTAGTTGTATAAGTCAGCATAAAGCCTGAATCTGGGAGAAATATATCTACCCCCCTGGATGCAACCAGGTGACTTTACCTTCCTGCTGTCACATACCCCCCCCTCTTGTTTTAACCTTGGGGTTGGAACACCAGCAATCAGGCATTCATGTACTCGAGACAAAGCATCCACATTCCCCATTTGAACGCCAGGGCGATGCTTTACTGTGAAGTTGAATTCCTGTAGGGCCAGGAACCACCTATTCACTCTTCTATTTGTCTCCTTGTTTTGAGCCATCCACTTTAACGGAGCGTGATCCGTAACCATGTCAAAGTGCCTACCTAGCAGGTAGTACCGAAGGGAATCTAGAGCCCACTTCACCGCTAAACACTCCTTTTCAACGGTGGCGTAATTTACCTCATGGGACTTCAACTTCCTGCTGAGGTAAATGACTGGGTGCTCTTCCCCGTTCCAGACCTGGGACAATACTGCTCCTAACCCCACATCTGACGCATCACTTTGTACGACAAAGTCTTTAGAGAAGTAGGGTGAGTACAACACTGGCTGGCTACATAAGGCTTGTTTCAAGAACTGGAATGCTGCCTCAGCCTCGGGGGTCCATTTAATCATGACCGACCCTTTCCCCTTCGTCAGGTTGGTTAGGGGCACAGCCTTAGAAGCAAAGTGGGGAATGAATCGCCGATAATACCCAGCGATTCCCAGAAAGGCTCGTACCTGCTTCTTGCTGTTGGGACGTGGCCAACTCTGGATGGCCTCGACTTTGTTGAGTTGGGGTTTTATTACTCCCCTCCCAATGGTGTACCCAAGATATTTGGCCTCCTCCTGCCCAATGGTACACTTCTTGGGGTTAGCCGTAAACCCCGCTTCCCGAACAGAGTCCAGGACTGCTTGCACTTTTGGCAGATGTGAGGCCCAATCTGTGCTATGGACAATTACGTCATCCAGGTAAGCCGCAGCATACTTCCGATGGGGCCTCAGCATCTGGTCCATTTTCCGCTGGAATGTGGCCGGCGCATTCTGTAACCCGAACGGCATTCTTTTATATTGGAACGCCCCGTCTGGGGTTACAAATGCGGTTTTCTCTTTGGCCGACTTGGCCAGGGGGATTTGCCAATACCCTTTTGTGAGGTCAAGAGTCGTCATGTATCGGGCTGTTCCCAGCCGGTCGATCAACTCATCTATACGTGGCATGGGGTAGGTGTCAAATTTTGTAACTTTGTTCAACTGACGAAAATCGTTACAAAATCGCCAGCTCCCATCCGGTTTAGGCACCAACACGATGGGACTAGACCAATCACTTTGGGACTCCTCTATCACCCCTAAGTTCAGCATTTTCTGTACTTCCTCCCGTATTGCCTCCCGTCGAGCCTCTGGGATCCGATAGGGTTTTAACTTCACCCTTTCACCGGGCGGGGTAATGATGTCATGCTCTACCCCAGATGTTTGTCCCGGCAGCTCAGAGAATACCTCCTTGTTGCGAAGCACAAACTCCTTAACCTCCTGTTGTTGGGGTTGTGACAAGGTGGCTGCTATTCCAACCTCAGGAATCACGCAACCAGTTTGAGCTGGTGACCAAGTGTCTGCGACTAGGGACTCTCTATCCCTCCAGGCTTTCAACAGATTAACGTGATAGATCTGTTCGGGCTTTCGCCTTCCTGGTTGTCTGACCTTGTAATTCACTTCGCTCACTTTTTCCATTATCTCGTAGGGGCCTTGCCATTTGGCAAGGAATTTACTTTCAACCGTAGGGACAAGTACCAATATCCTATCCCCCGGGGAAAAGGTACGGGTCTTGGCTCCACGGTTGTACACTCTCTGCTGTGCCAACTGCGCTTGGGCCAAATGTTCCTTCACGATGGGCATTACCTGTGCAATTCGATCTTGCATCAGGGCGACATGCTCAATCACACTCCTGTGGGGAGAACTCTCACTTTCCCAAGTTTCCTTGGCAATATCCAACAGCCCTCTTGGGTGTCTCCCATACAGTAACTCAAAGGGGGAGAATCCCGTAGAGGATTGGGGCACCTCCCTAATAGCAAACATCAAATAAGGAAGTAAACAGTCCCAATCCTTTCCATCTCTATCCACCACTTTCTTCAACATTTGTTTTAGGGTTTTGTTGAATCTTTCAACCAGCCCATCGGTTTGGGGGTGATACACAGACGTACGCAATTGCGTCACTTTGAACAATTTACACAGCTCTTTCATAACCCGGGACATAAAGGGTGTACCTTGGTCCGTAAGCAGTTCTTTACAAATACCCACCCGGCTAAAAACAAGAGATAGCTCTTTGGCTATGGTTTTGGCCGAGGTATTTCGGAGAGGGATCGCTTCTGGATAACGGGTGGCATAGTCCATTATAACTAATATGTACTGGTGCCCCCTAGCGGACTTGATTATAGGACCTACCAAATCCATGGCGATCCTCTCAAACGGGACCTCAATGATGGGTAGAGGGACCAGCGGGCTACGGAAATGTGGCATCGGGGCCAACCTCTGACACACAGGGCAGGAGGAACAATAATTTTCTACGTCCTTCATCACCCCCGGCCAATAGAATCTCTGTAATACCCTCTCTCGGGTTTTCTCTGTCCCCAGATGACCTCCAAGAATGTGCCCATGGGCCAACTCCAACACCAACTTCCTGTAAGGTTTGGGCACCACAAGCTGCTCAACGGTTTCTTCTGCCCTTTTTGCCACCCGATACAGTAGGTCCTTCTCTACGCTGAAGTATGGGTAAGTGCAGGTATTATCTGGGTTCACTAACTCGCCATCTATTTTCACTACGTTTTCCCGTGCCTTTATTAGGGCGGGGTCTTTCAACTGTTCTGTGGCAAAGTTTTCCCTGTGAACCTCAAGATCAGAAAACTCCACAGACGGTAGGTTTTCGTCTGAGGAGGTGGGCTCCTCTCCAGTTTCTTGAGTCTCCCCTGCCAATACTGATAAGGGAAATTCCGGAGAGTCCTCACCACTCTCAGGGGAGTTCTGGCTATCACATTCCTGGTACATAGGGGCACCAGTGAGGGGCTCAGGATCATCCCACAGTTCCCAGAACTTCGGAAAATCCCTTCCCACAATGGCGTCATGCGGTAACTGAGATACTAAGCCCACTGGATGAGAGAGGGTACCTTTGGGGGTCTCGAAACACACTGTAGTTACTGGATACTCTCGGGTGTCCCCATGCACACAAATAACAGCTACCTTGCTATTCCCAGAGACCTCTGTTTTAACTAACTCAGCCTTTATCAGGGTCACAAGGCTACCTGAATCCAGCAATACCACAACATTTCTACCATTAACACACATTTTGCATAAATGTTTCTCAGTTCCTCGAATGGCAGTGCATGCGACTGTCGCACACAGCGACTGACGTCTGCCCGTCAGAAAGTCACACTGCATGGGTTCCTCCACAACCGGGCAATTGGCTGCAATATGTCCCGCTTGCCGGCAGCGGTAGCAAACGATCCTTCTTGCCGCCTCTTGAGCCGCTGATTTCCCAGGCTGTTCTCGCCAAACTTGGGGTAGAGCTCCCACCCTCTCACTCTCTCCACCCTCACCCCTTGGAATCCTCTTATCCGCCCCTGGGGATGGTCTGGTCTTAGGGTGGAAAGTCCGAGTGTCTCTGGAAGAGGCCGTCAGGTTCTCTGTAGCCAAGTATTTCTCCACACGATCCACAAGACCATCGGCCGTCTCTGGGTCTCCATGGCTTACCCACTTTTGGATGGCAGTAGGAAGAGCTCTCAAAAACCGATCCATTACAACACGTTCCACAATCTTTGGTGCGGACAAAGTCTCTGGCTGTAGCCACTTTCTGCTCAGGTGAATGAGATCATACATTTGAGACCTGGGGGGTTTTCCAAGCTGGAAAGTCCAGTTATGCACACGCTGAGCCCGGACAGCCTGGGTGACACCCAGCCTTGCCAATATTTCAGCTTTTAGCATCACATAGTCTTTTGCTTGGTTAGGCTCTAGGTCATAGTAAGCTTTCTGCGATTCACCAGTTAACAGAGGAGCCACCAGTCCAGCCCACTGCTCCTCAGGCCACTTTTCTCTTTCAGCGGTCCTTTCAAATGTGGTCAAAAATACCTCTGGATCATCCTCTCCAGTCATTTTTGTCAATAAACGACTCACCCCAAAGGACGCGGTATTAGTGGGACGGCTTTCCTCACTGGTCTGCGGACGTTGCTGCATTACTGCTTCCATCTGTTGTTGTAGTCTCTGCTCTTGCTTCTGCAACAGGTCTATGAAGCGGGCCTCAGATTGCTGCTGGGCTCGTTGCTGAGCCTCCAGACTCTGTTGCAAAGTTGCGTTTGTCTGCTGCTGGGCTGCAAGGCTCCTTTGCAAACCTGCATTTGTCTGCTGTTGATTGGCATTTGCTAGAGCCAGCTGCTTCAGTATCTCCTCCATGCTGGCTTAAAAAAAAACTGCCACTGGTTCTCCACCAACTGTGAGGGGGTTAGCTCGGCAGCGGGTGTGTGTGACCCCCGGGATGGGCTCCCCACACAAAACAGGCCCAGCAAACGGAGGTTGTGGTTTTCAAAATCAAAAAAGGTGCGGTTTATTTTCTATTTACAGTGACAAAACACAGCAAAGCAAAAGAAACATAACCAAAATAAATCCTGGTCAAGTTGACCTCTGACTAAACATACAGGTTTCCTAACTAACAACTGGGATCAGCCTAGTGCTGTCCTAGTCCCTAAGTCCCTGGTTTAGTAAAAGTCCAAACAAATAGCCACACAGGCTTTGCCTCACCGCACAGGGGTTCACTCTCCCTAGACAGTCCACACAGGTCTGGTTCCAGGCATGAGCTAACACCTAATGAATCTGGGAGTTCTTATAGAGGCCTAAATGAGCTGACAAGCTTCAGCTGGCCTCATCAACTCCCTGTCTGTACGACGCCCCACACTCTCCCTAGAGGTATGAGTCATCCATGAGCCTACTAGCCTCAGCTGGGCTTATACAACTCTCCACCCTAGTTGTATAAGTCAGCATAAAGCCTGAATCTGGGAGAAATATATCTACCCCCCTGGATGCAACCAGGTGACTTTACCTTCCTGCTGTCACAGTATGTATGTATGTATGTATGTATGTATGTATGTATGTATATATATATATATATATATATATATATATATATATATACATACACACACACACACACACAGTGGGGAAAATAATTATTTGATTCCCTGCAGATTTTGTAAGTTTGCCCACTTACAGAGAAATGAAGAGGTCTATGTTTTTTATCATAGGTTTTTTATCGCGCGGCCTCCCTGTCACATCAGGTTTTATGCTGCTAGCAATAGGCAGGTCAGGTGGCTGCCTAGATCGCCAGGGTAGGAGGGGCGGCCTAATCCGGATCCCCGGCCACTCGCTGGGATTCAAAATTGTAAAATACCTGCAGGGCCGGTGTCACCATCCATAAGACAGCATAGGCGCCACTGCACCAGGCTAGGGGGCGGTAAAATGCACCTGTGAAGGCATCCCTGGACTCTGTGCACGGACAATTCCACCTCTCCATCCCCCGTTCCACCAGCCTGCTTTTTTAGAGCTCTCCGGGACCACTCTATCCCCAGCCTGCAATGCATTATGCTGCCCTAGTAGCGGCAGTGAGAAGAAGAGGGGAGAGAGCCGGGACACAGAGCAGCCGGCCAGAAGTGCTGCATGATACATGGAAGCGGCCCGGGGCAAATGAGATGGAAGCCCTGCAGCATGTTAGGTCCGGGCTTGCTGCGATTTCCCCTCCCTCTTCCTGGACTGTCGGGGATCTGTGGTGGGAGGACAGGCAGCAGCGCCATTGAAGTGTATTGTGTACAGAGGGAAACAGGTGTGCAGGGGAGGTACAGAGGGGAACAGATTTTGGGGGGGTACGGAGGAGCACTAATGTGTGGGGGAGGGGGTACAGAAGGGAACTAATGAGGGGGGTACAGAAGAGAACAGATTGGGGGGGGGTATTTGAGGTGTGGAGGTTCAAGTTCAGCTTTGCAAAAAAATATTATATGCAGATATTATTGCAGTTAAAAAAATATATAGTACCCTAGCACATCCGTATGGTACCCTAGCCGGACCATATACTACCATAGCCTGTCCCTCTACTACCCTAGCCCACCGTATACATAGACAGGGGAAAGGGGGTGGAGTCAGGGGTGGAGCCAATGGGGGGTGGCAAAATGAGGTTTCTCCTAGGGTGTCAAAAATCCTTGCACCAGCCCTGGCTGTGCCTGTGTGTGGGCGGCGGGGTTACTGGAGGGGCCGATACATGAAGAATAATATGTGACAGACCACTCCCCTCACTTCCGGTGTCAGGTGAGATGGGGCCACTGAGTTGAATGGGCGGGCCATCAGCTCTCCATTATCTTCCACAGAACGTTGCATCCCGAGTGCCTCCAAACAGCGTGAGTGTTACTTCTCCCTGCTGCTCTGTGAGCTGGTTCTGCCCTCTCCACCCCTTACATCTTTCGCTGCAAGTCCTTGCGTGCTTATCTCTCCTCACCTCCCTCATCGCCTCCACCCCTCTCTCACCTCTCCTCAGTCATGGCAGGGCCTGGCTGGGGATGCCTGCTTTTAAGCTGGAGCCATTAGGAGCTGAAGATACTGCAAAGCAAGTTCATCAAGAGGTCAGATGCAGGAGGGAGTTTGAGCATTATAAAGTCCAGGACTGGACACTGACATGGCTGGGGAGCTTCTATACATTGAGGGGGACTGAGATTTCTCTGAACTCCCTCTGTACTGGGAACATCCCATATGTGAGGAAGTGACAGGAACCTAGCATGGGGGAGGGGGAGGGGTGAGTCCTGGACATGCTGGGACTTGTAGTGACTGTGTGGCTATCCCTAGTTCAGTGCCACAAGAGGTTCAGATGAATAACAAATAAATATATAAGACATAAAAACCAATAGTACCATACTTGATAGTACAACTAAAATCACCAGTGCTACACATAATTAAAAATGTGCAAACAAAGCGGAATAAATAGATAAAAAGGAACAATTCCAAAGATCAAATTAATCAATAAAGTTTAAGTGAATGTGCAAATAAATAATAAATATATGACATAAAAATCAATAGTACCCTACTGGATATTGTAACCAAAAGCACCAGTGCTGTAAAAAAAACAAAGGTCTTCTTGACGTGAGGTGATGAGCTGTTAGCACACACGGAGTGATCACACCATCAACTGCTTTCATCCCAGCTTCATATGCGGTCTGACCCACTCAATGACTAGGTTGCAATCTACAGCCCTTATACTGGAGAATCCTTCTAATTGTGCTGTCCTTATATTGCCTTATGTCATCCATTTCAACAGTCCCTTAGTCACTGTGCACAGCCACTTTAATTTAATATACTCTGTATGCCCTTCGGGGAATTGGTCAAGTCCACCTGGCTGACCATATACAGTGTGGCCGACTGGACACCACTTCCAGCTGATCGCCCTGTTTGAGTATTTCTGCATGCATGCATCCTGACGTAGCTGTATGATTTTAATATTGACAACGTTGTCTTATTAATTTTAATTTCATTTGGGTGTTGGTGAAGGGTTTTGAGCATCAGTAATTTGTGTATTTTTCATATTTCTACTAATAAATCAATTTTTTCATATGCGGCGTGGTCCGCCTGTGGCTCCTTTATCCTGGGGGGGTTCCTCCACATTCTCCCCCTGGTGGGTCTTTTTCCATGTACTGCTTTGCCACAGAGACCGCACCTCTATTGGTGAGTCCGCCCTAAATGGTAGGATTTTTTACCCGACACAGTATTTTTGTATTTAGTGAGCATAGGACCCTACCCACCTTTTCCTTTCATGGTGTCTATAGTATGCCTGTGAAGTGGCACATGTTTCCCGTGTTTAGAACTGTCCCTGCACAAAATGACATTTCTAAAGGAAAAAAAGTCATTTAAAACTGCTTGGTAATGGAATTTTGGGGGGACCCCCACACCTTTTTTTTTTTCATTTTGGTTCCCAGCGCAAAATTCATTTTTGAAGGAAAAAAAGTCATTTAAAATTACTCGCGGCTATTAATGAATTGTTGGGTCCCGGCAATACAGATAAAAGTCATTGAAAAAAACGGCAGGGGGGGGGGACCCCTGTCGTTTTTTTTCAATGACTTTTCTCTGTATTGCCGGGACCCGACAATTCATTACAGCCGCGAGTAGTTTTAAATTACTTTTTTTCCTTCAGAAATGACATTTTGTGCAGGGACAGTTCTAAACACGGGAAACATGAGCTACTTTACAGGCATACTTTAGACCCCCCCCCCCCCCCCCCCCAGGTACGAAATTTAAAGGGATATTTCACTTTTATTGTTTTACTTTAAGCATTATTAAAATCACTGCTCCCGAAAAAACTGCCATTTTTAAAACTTTTTTTTTGCATTGATACATGTCCCCTGGGGCAGGATCCAGGTCCCCAAACACTTTTTATGACAATAACTTGCATATTAACCTTTAAAATTAACACTTTTGCTTTCTCCCATAGACTTTTAAAGGGTGTTCCGCGGCTTTTCGAATTTGCAGCGAACACCCCAAATTGTTCGCTGTTCGCCAAACAGCCAATGTTCGAGTCGAACTCATGTTCGACTCGAACATAAAGCTCATCCCTAGTCAAAACACGGGAAAGTCACCACATGACCAGCATTTTCAATCATGCTGAGGTGTGGAGCAGCCAATCCTGGGAGAGCTGGAGAATAAAGGAGGGGGAATGTGAAATACACAGAATGCCTCTCTCATACTTGTGCATGAGATAAGGAAATCACCTGTCAGTCACAGCAAGGGGGAAGAAAAGGACACCTATTTATCTATGTGTCTGTTTTTATCTTACTGAAGAAAGATAAGAGGACTGCTCAGAGATGGATTAACTCTTCATGACAAAACTGGGCACAGATGAAATTACGTCTTCTGCTGTAATGTATACGAGTCTTAATTGAAAAAAAGCAAGAACACTGAAGATGGGTCATGGATGGGTCTTCCAGCATGACAATGACCCAAAACATACCACCTAGGCAATGAAGCAGCGGCTCAAGAAGAAGCACATTAAGGTCAGGGAGTGGCCTAGTCAGTCTCCAGACCTTAATCCTATAGAAAATTTATGGAGGGAGCTGAAACTTTGATCTGCCAAAGGACAGCCAAGAAACCTTAAGGATTTAGAGAAAATCTGTAAATAAGAGTGGACCCAAATCCCTCCAGAGATGTGTGCAAACATGGTAACCAACTACAAGAAATGTCTTACCTCTGTGCTTGCCAACAAGGGTTTCTCCACCCAGCACTAAGTCGTGTTTTGCTTGGGGATAAAATACTTATTTTACAGTGAGCAGTGAGAAGCCCCACACCCCTCTGTACAGAGTGTGTTCCTCCTCAGTGCTCCGTCCCGGGCTGGCAGTGCAGACCCAGGGCTCCAGCTGTATACTCAGATTGACAGGCCAGCTTGCCAATCAGGTCTGAAGAAGAAGCTTGATGCTTTGAAACGTGTTGCCGCCCACTCCACGTCAGCACATCCCATTTGCCCTCCGTGTGACATCACATCCGGCCCACCCCAATCTTGCATTCCACACTGGTTAGGGCAGTGTTCAGCCGCTTCCTGCTCCAATCCAGGCTACAAAAACAACACAGCTTGAACATGAGGCAGCCACGGCACCAGGACGATCCGGAGAAGCTCTGGGATTGACATTTCTACCCTAAATGCTTGTTTTATCAACCATCTCGTGAGTTGCCTATTGTCTTGTCCTTTTAATTAATCTTTGATTTTAAAACAGGACTTAGCTTGGTGCCCCTCTGTTCCTGCTTTTATCCACAGAGTTCACAGCTTCACTCTAAGGGTGCTGCCATCAAGTGTTTTCTCATAAACCTTTATGGACTTCTTCCATGGACTGAAATAACATTTGTTATGCGTTTACATGATGCATTTTATATTTCCCATCCTCTTGAACCCTTAACTGTTTGATTATATCATTATCATTATTATTATATTGTATGTGCTTGTATACATCCCCCTAGAGCAGTGGTTCTCAACTCCAGTCCTCAGGACCCACTAACAGGCCAGATTTTAAGTATTACCTATGGGAAATGCAGACTAGAATACTGCAATCATTGAGCAGCAAATGATATCATCTGTGATGTATTTCAGTTATCTTGAAAACCTGGCCTGTTAGTGGGTCCTGAGGACTGGAGTTGAGAACCACTGCCCTAGAGCTACTATAATTAAAACTTAAATTTTAAAGTATCTTCCTTAATGCCACAGAATTCTACAATGGCTATAAATGACTGATATCTTGTCTATAGTAGCCAGCTGTTAGCTTGTCTGAAGTATTCAGTTATTATTTCTGAATTAACCAACTGACAACTTGTCTATAGTATTCAGTAGAAGGGCTTTCCTGAGGTAATTGGCTAATGTCCTGTCAGTGGTCACCAGCTGACAGATTACAGGTGAAGCCTGGGTATAGTAACCAGCTCAAATTATGCCTGAGGTATCCGGTTAACAGCCCTGACAGATAACTCACCTCTGAAGACTGACTAGAAGTGAGCAAGCTTCCCCATATATGCAAGGCTTCGCTCTAGATACCGGAGGCTCCAGACTCAGAGCGGAAAACTTTGTTGGAGATTGCACAATTCTTTTCACAGGCTCAGAGCTCTTGGTCAGTGCATCCTCCCTCTTTTCCGGTCTCTGCTCACTAACCCAGAACCTTCCAGAGCCACACACACACCCCTTTTTTCCAGATCCATCCCCTGGCAGCCAGGGAGCCTCTAAAAAAGCCCCAGTCTGTCTAGTGGGTGGGGCAAAGTGTCTTAGACGCCATGCCTCCACTACACACATCTCCCTCTTCATCCATCTCATACAAACATTGTGTCGCCTAGCAATGTGGTGTCACATAGGAGTCTTTTTCAGTTTGCAGATTGCTGATATCTCTCTTTTTACATAAAGTTCAACTAGCCTTCATCTATACTCTCTTCTGATTGCAGAGCTCTAACTCAGATTTAGCAGTAGGGAGAACTTCAGTCTGCTACAGAGAGACCACTGCTTACATATAGAGATCAGAGCTCCTTTCTGTAATCTACTGGCAGAGGATGGGCTCATTTCATCCTAAAGCAGCTTCAACATGATGAAAATTTAAGAGCTTAGCCATTTACTCTCTGGCTACATGCTTGGTTGATTTTGTGATGTTTTAACTAGTTCCTGTCCAGCCTATAACAAGATGACGGCTGAGTGGGATTTTAAACAATCTGGGTGGACATCATATAAAAAAATTCTCCCAGATCGCGCCTCGTCACACAGCCAATGATTGATCAGTGTACTGTCCCGCTGCCGTCACCATGTGATCACTGTGACCAATCACAGCAGATCTCATGACAATTGTAAGGAGATGGATGGCTTCCTTTCATGCCATCCATTGTATACAATTGTGTTGCTAGGTGTGATTGGTCACAGCAGAGTTTCTCAACTCCAGTCCTCAAGGCACACCAACAGGTCATGTTTGCAGCCTTTCCATTATTTTGCACAGGTGATTTGATCAGTTTCACTGCCTTTGTAGTTACCACAGTCGTTTCATCTGAGGGAGGTCCTGAAAACATGACCTGTTGGGGCCCCTTGAGGACTGGAGTTGAGAAACACTGGGTCACAGTGATCACATAGTATAGACAGAGCCAATCACAGCCCATCTGTTGCCAATCACAGCTAATCACAGTAAAACACACTGAATGAATTAGTTTCATTCAGTAGAAATGGTTGCTTATACCAGTGAAATTCACTGTGTAAAAAAAAAAATCCTGATCACTTCCCCAGAGTAGTACAGTGTTACTATGGTAAAATTGTATTGCTCTGGTCACAGTATATATATAAAAAAAAAAAAAAAACGAAAAAAGAAAATAAATGTATTAAAAAAGTTTTTTTTTTCTTCAAAGTAATATATATATATTTCTACATACTGTCACCAATGTCCCTGATCACCACCACATCAGTTATATAAGAACACTGTACTGCACTGGTGACAGTATGTAAAAAAAAAAAAGTGAAAGAAAAATATTTTTTTACATTTCTTAATTATCCAAAAAATTGTGTCAAAAATTTACAACTTAAAAAACTCACAATGCCTCTTACTAAATACCTCTGACTTTCTACTTTCCAAAAAGGGGTCATATTGGGGGTATTTATACTGTCCTGGTGTTTTCAGGCCTCAAGAAATGAGATCCATCAGCACATCACGATTGATCGATTTTCAGACATCGTCCATAGTTTTTGGACTCTATAACTTTCCTACAGACTAGAAAATATATGTAGCAGAATACATTTTGACCTAAATCTATGAAGAAAGATTATATATTTCCAAAATTTTATAACAGAAACAAAGAAAAACACTCTTTTTTCAAAATGTTCTGTATTTTTTTGTTTATTTAGCAAAAAACCCAGTAGTAATTATATAGCACCAAAAGAAAGCTCTATTTGTGTGAAAAAATTATAAAAATCCCTCCGCGTAAGTGTAAGAGAGCTGAAAATTGGCCTGGGAAGGAAGGGGGTGAAAGTGCCCGATATTGAAGTGGTTGAAAGAGAAGTATGAGAATATTTTTTTTTTTTAATCATACTTACCTAGGTGGATGCAGAATCGGTCCAATGCTGCATCTGTCCCCCATCAGCTTTAACACTGAGAACCAAGCGATCAAACACTGTCGATCACTTGGTTCTCAGGGCTCTCTGAGCAGAGAGCTGGTGACTGTCAGTCACCAGCTCTCTGCTCTGCACCCCCCCATGCTCACTGGAGTGCTGGGCTGTGGAGGGGGCAAGAGCAGCCATCTCAGGGGCTCACTGAGAGGCTGAGCGGGGTGCCGGTCCTGGCATGTGAGCAGATCCCAACCATATGGTCGCGATCTTGCCCAAGCCTGGACTGGCTCTGTGACATCAGTCGACAGCGGGCTTCTGAAAACGGGTCACCGGAGTGCAGACGAACTGCATTCCTGTGATCCAGAGGAGAAGTCCTGCCAAACGAGCTTTGGCTGTACTTCTCCTTTAAAGAAGCTTTAGTTGGGCTGTAAAAACCAACACAAACCAACTTAATTTCGTTTTAGCTCTGCAAAATTCCACCAAAATCCCCAATTGTTGGTGAAAGGGAAAACTCGCAATTTCACTCCAGCTGTCATCTTCCCGGGCCAGTCTTAAACATTACAGAATTTACCCAGTTAATAGAAATTATGTCTCTCTTTCCTGTTACCCAGCATCATATAATACCCCATTGAGTTGGGTGAAAGTAAATTGGTATATTTATTTTGGATTATATGAGCTCACTTCCTTTGTGTAACAAGTATCGGAACAACACCAGGTGTTTTCATCATATAACAATGTTTTATTCAAATAACTTTGAAGCCAAAATTATTTGCAACCCTGTAATCAGTAGTTTTGACAGGCAGTGTTTGCTGGGATCATAGGAAATAGATACTCCCTAGCGTTTTGCAGGGCTGAATAATGTTAATTCAAACTCAGATCTGTATTTAGAGTTTATTCCGCTGTAGGAAACAGAAAATGAATGAGGGCTTAATTAGCAACTGTGAAGTTTGTAAAGGC
Source organism: Rana muscosa (assembly GCA_029206835.1). Taxonomy (NCBI): domain Eukaryota; kingdom Metazoa; phylum Chordata; class Amphibia; order Anura; family Ranidae; genus Rana; species Rana muscosa. The sequence continues at coordinate 94,610,242 of CM055120.1, read as the reverse complement.
CCACTGAAATTAAAACAACGTGATGTACCTTTGATACATGGTAAAGAGCTTAAAATAACAAACATAATGTATGTAAAAGAGCACACATCTGTACAGAGTAAGGTATATTCAAAATGTATGTAACATTGCTCTTGAGTCCCAAGTCCTTTCACACGAGCGTCATCAGTTCCATCACGAAAACGAATAAAAAAAAATAAAAAAAAACAAACCACTTGCCTACTGGGCACTTACCCCTTTCCTGCCCAGGCCAATTTTCATCTTTAAGCTCAATCACACATTGAATGACAATTGCCCGGTCATGCAACAGTGTATCAAAACAAAATTTGTATTTTTTTTTTCACACAAATAGAGCTCTCTTTTGGTGGTATTTAATCACCACTGGTTTATTTTTTACTTTTTGCTATATAAACAAACAAAACAAAAACATCTTCATAGTTTGTTATAAAATTTTTCAAACAGGTAATGTTTCTCCTTCATTGATGTGCGCTGATGAGGCTGCACTAATAAGCTACACTGATACGGCAGCACTGATAGGCTGCACTCATGGGCACTGATAAGGAGGCACTGGTGGGCTCTGATAAGGTGGCACTGATGGGCACTGATAGACGGCACTGATGGACACTGATGGGTGGCACTGATAGATGGCACTGTTGGGCACTGATAGGTGGCACTGATGGGCACCAGTAGGCGGCATTGATAGGTGACACTGATGATGAGACGCTGATGGGAAGCACTGATTGGTATCACTGGTGGGCACTGATTAGCAGCACTTGTGGGCACAGATTGGCAGCACTGGTGAGACTGTACTGATAATCAGGACACTGATAATCAGTGCCCTGATTATCAGTGTAGATGTCCCTTTTAGAGAAGCCGGTTATTAGCTCTCTTCTCCTCTCCTCATGCTGTCAGCATGAGGAAAGGAATGCCGGTAAACGGCTTCTGTTGACATCTGTGATCAGCTGTGATTGCACAAAGCTGATCACATGGTAAAGAGCCGCTGATTGGCTCTTTACACTAATATGTGATAAGCAGTGTCCTCCAGACACTGTGATCACAGAGTGCGCCGCCTGTGCCCCGCAGCGATATGACTGTGTCCCAGAACTAGCCAGCGGCGCTGTAGCCATCATTTGGCTATAGCGTGGTCGGCAAGTGGTTAAACAAAAAATCCTTTACCATTCGTTTATACATCCATCTTCTGTTTAGTTCAGTTGACATTAATATAAGTCTGTTTCATTTAGTTGTTGAAGAAAAAGACATGAATGATTAAAAGTAAAAACAAAAACAATGTTTCTTTCCTATGTAGCGGGTACTTGAATTTAAGGGAGGCATCTGGGTGGTAGTGTAACCCAGATGCACAGATTGCTAGGGTATCCGAGACCCTTTTCTGGTTCTTGGAGGACTCTGGTGGTGTGAGGTTCCTTGTGGCCCACAGGTGGCGCTGTTGCCCTGGGCCGGGGCTGAACCCAAACAGCAAGACTGTACCTTTTTGTCCTCCCCTGGAGCTGGTACAGCGGGGCAGGGAACCCGCTGTGATGCAAAGGGAGAGGGAATAAAAGGGGCGGGCGCCCTTACCACGGGGTTCAGAGTCCAGAGTTGGAGGACGCGGCCGCACCCAGGCACCTTCGGCCTGGGTGCTGACGTTCCAGCGTTCCGGGCCTAGGTGCCCTTGACCTGGCCGGAGCGAGGATGGAGTCCATCCCAGGCACCTTTAGCCTGGGGTGAGGTACTATGGCGGAGGCCTGGGGCTCAGTACCTTCGACTGAGTTCCGCAAGGGTGGAGGAATCTGAGGGGGGCCCTAATTCCTTGGGTGCCTGTGTCTGAGTTTGTGAGGACTGGTGTGCGGAACTTCTCTGGAGAGTCCGGCGCAGCATCGCTGGTGACAGAGAGGCCTCCTATTTCTCCCTTGGACGGATCTCCTTCCCCTGACAGGGGCCGTGCTAGCGAAGGTAATTCACGTTCTACCTCACATGGTCAGTGGCAGTGACTATCCGCCACTGGTGATATCACAGTGGTTAGCATCAGTAGGGAAAGGATTGTGCCTCGATCTATTCCCCATTATTACTCAGTAGAAGAAACTGTTTATTGTTTGGCAAGAAGAATAAAACTGAGTTGGACCTATTCACTGTGTGGAACTCTGGTTACTAGGAGCAAAGGAGTCAGGAACGAAGTACTGGACTTGACTCTAGGACACCTGCACAAGACCCAATCTTCTGGCCTTCACCTCTTAGTTATGGAGGACATGGGCCGTGGTGTATCTCATCTCTCCCTCCCAGGAACCCCTAGACAACAGCCACATAACCGATAAAGCAAGAGAGAGAGAGGGGCGCTACACCTAAAAAATTTCTTTTTTTCTGTGGACATAAATAGACTTAAATGTAAGCGGATGTAAATGGACTCATGTTTATTTACATTCTCCCGCTCATACATTGTGGTTCAGTCTGGATTCATCTGAAAAACTGACAAACAGATCAGAGGCATAACTAAAACCACCAGGGCCCTGGTGCAAGAAACATGAAGGGCCCCCATGGCCCCATCCCAGGCCCCTTTTCATAGGTCTCGGGCCCTTCCCACTGATCGTGTGTCCCCTTTCTTTCATCACAGGGCCCTTTATTACGATCTCGCAGTGAGACCTTTTCACATGTTCTGCATAGGGTTGCCAACTTTTCTTCAACCAAACTTAGTTTGAAAAAACATATAATTGCTAGCAGCAACCCAACAGTAAATTTATTTACTGACTTTTTTTATATCACTTGGCGAGTGGTATGCACTGCAGAGGGATGTATACCGCTGCCTTGGTCTACACCTCATACTGGCAGGTCAGTGGACAAATGAGCCTGCTCCCGTCCCTCTGGATCCAACATAGTCCTCCTGGACAGGGGCGGTCTCCCTTATACATATAAATACCTCTACTCATGGCTGCTTGCATGTGGCTGGTCATTCATTTAAAGACCCAGGCGGAGGAAGTATGCACACCCAGTAAGCCGTGAAATATATGTGAGGAACCCTTTAAAAGTGGTGCAATTTCCTGTACATTTCCTCTATCCGTGCTCTACTTTCTGGGTTCACTTTATTTATAGTGATTTAAATAAGCCTTTTATAGGTTTTCATATAGATTGTTTCACGGTTATATCTATGCTGCAAAGACAAGCAAAAGCTTAGGTATGGCTTGTGTGACAGCAGGAAGGTAAAGTCACCTGGTTGCATCCAGGGGGGTAGATATATTTCGCCCAGATTCAGGCTTTACGCCGACTTATACAACTAGGTGGAGAGTTGTATAAGCCCAGCTGAGGCTAGTGGGCTCATGGATGACTCATACCTCTAGGGAGAGTGTGGGGCGTCGTGCAGACAGGGAGTTGATGAGACCAGCTGAAGCTTGTCAGCTCATTTAGGCCTCTATAAGAACTCCCAGATTCATTAGGTGTTTGCTCATGCCTGGAACCAGACCTGTGTGGACTGTCTAGGGAGAGTGAACCCCTGTGCGGTGAGACAAAGCCTGTGTGGCTATTTGCTTGGACATTTAAAACCAGGGACTTAGGGACTAGGACAGCACTAGGCTGATCCCAGTTGTTAGTTAGGAAACCTGTATGTTTACTCAGAGGTCAAGTTGACCAGGATTTATTTTATTTATGTTTCTTTTGCTTTGCTGTGTTTTGTCACTGTAAATAGAAAATAAACCGCACCTTTTTGATTTTGAAAACCACAACCTCCGTTTGCTGGGCCTGTTTTTGTGTGGGGAGCCCATCCCGGGGGTCACACACACCCGCTGCCGAGCTAACCCCCTCACAGTTGGTGGAGAACCAGTGGCAGTTTTTTTTAAGCCAGCATGGAGGAGATACTGAAACAGCTGGCTCTAGCAAATGCCAATCAACAGCAGACAAATGCAGGTTTGCAAAGGAGCCTTGCAGCCCAGCAGCAAGCTCATCAACAGAGCCTTGCAGCCCAGCAGCAAGCTCACCAACAGAGTCTGGAAGCTCAGCAACAAGCCCAGCAGCAATCTGAGGCCTGCTTCATAGACCTGTTACAGAAGCAAGAGCAGAGACTACAACAAATGGAAGCAGTAATGCAGCAACGTCCGCAGACCAGTGAGGAAAGCCGTCCCACTAATACCGCGTCCTTTGGGGTGAGTCGTTTATTGACAAAAATGACTGGAGAGTAGTGATGAGCCGAACACCCCCGGGTTCGGTTCGCACCAGAACCCGCGAACGGACCGAAAGTTCGAACGAACATTAGAACCCTATTAAATACAATGGATGCGAACGTTCGAATTCTAAAGTGCTAATTATAACAACTATTATGCATGTTATTGTCCTAAAAAGGGTTTGGGAACCCGGGTTCTGCACCAGGGGACATGTATCAATGCAAAAATAAGTTTTAAAAACGGTCGTTTTCCGGGAGCAGTCATTTTAATGATGCATAAAGTGAAAAAAAAAAAGTCAAATATTCCTTTAAATATCGTACCTGGGGGGTGTCTAAAGTATGCCTGTGAAGTGCCACGTGTTTCCCGTGTTTAGAACTGTCCCTGCACAAAATGACACTTCTAAAGGAAAAAAAAGCCATTTAAAACTGCTTGCGGCTTTAATGTAATGTCTGGTCCCGGTAATATGGATGAAAATCTTTAAGAAAAATGGCATAGCTACCCCATGACCCCCCCCCTACCCCAGCCCATTACCAGCCCCTTTGGGTCTTGTATGGATATTAAGGGGAACCCCGCACATAAAATAAAAAAGGCCCTATATACTCTGAACAGCCGTATACAGGCGGTGCATACAAGACAGGGACTGTAGGTTTGTTCTTATGTAGAATCTGTTTGTAATTTTGAACAGGTACATTGTTGAAGTGTAGCTCCAGACCAAAAATCTATTTTTAAACTTTTTGGAAAACATAGGTAAGGGTTATCACCCCTGTAACATTTGTTTTGCTGTCTGTGCCCCTGTTCAGAACATTTCACCTCACTTTCCGTCCTAATGACAACTGTTTTTGAAATGTGGTGTTTTTCTTGAAACAAGGATTGCTGATAAAGCATCAGTACAGAGGAGACACCTTTCTCCCATATTTATTCTTACAGGAGAGAATTTTCCTTCCTAGTGGTAGATTTCCTCTCACTTCCTGTTGTCTTCTTGCGTTTGCAAGTAGGAGTCGTTTGTAAGTTGGATGTTTGAAAGTAGGGACCTGCCGTATATACTCTGCAGAAATAGGCCCCTTAGTTGTTGGTGTTGGCACAACACTGTAAGCACTCACAGTTACTCTTGGTTGGTGCTGGAACGCCCTGCTGTCAACTATTATATCAGGAATTTTAATTACATATAATTGTTGAACAGTGGTAGTAAAAATTGGGCCTTTGATGGTGGTGCTGGTGCCACAACACTGTAAGCCCTGACAGTTACTCTTGGTGGGTGCAGCAATGGGCCCTGCTGTGAATTATTAGATCAAGAATTGTAATTACATGCCCCTGTTGAACAGGGGCTGAAAAATTGGGCCTTAGGCACTGGTGGCACAACACTGCAACCCTTCACAGATACTGTACTTGGAGCACAGCAATGAGCCCTGTTGCAAAGTATTGCTTCAAAAATTGTAATGACACGCCCCTGTTAAACAGGGGCTGAAAAATTGGGCCTTAGGCACTGGTGGCACAACACTGCAACTCCTCACAGATACTGTACTTGGAGCACAGCAATGAGCCCTGTTGCAAAGTATTGCTTCAAAAATTGTAATTACACGCCCCTGTTAAACAGGGGCTGAAAAATTGGGCGTTAGGCACTGGTGGCGGCACCCATAAACAAAAATGATCTTCCAAGCTATCATCATCAATCGTATCATTGAGGACTCGGAGGAGGAGGATAGCCAGTCAACATAACAGCACAGGCACTCAGCATCAGCATCAGTCTTGAAGGGATGTGACATTTTAAAATCAATTAGTCTGTTATATCAGCATCAGGTGTGTGGTAGCTGGTGGTGATCCAAGACTGGTTCATCTTGATGAAAGTCAGTCGATCAACCGAGTCGGTGGACAGGCGCACCCTGTGATCCGTGACAAATCCTCCAGCAGCACTGAATGTGCGTTCCGAAAGAACGCTGGATGCAGGACAGGCCAGTAGCTCAATTGCATACTGTGCAAGCTCTGGCCAGTGATCCATCCTCAAGACCCAGTAAGCCAGAGGATTTTCGGTGGGGAAGGTGTCCAAGTCTGACCTTGCCCCTAGATATTCCTGCACCATGTTTATCAGACGCTGGCGATGGTTGCTGGAACCGATCATACTTTGGGGCTGCGGACTAAAGAATTGTCTGAACGCATCGGTCAGACGGCCACCTTCCCCACCGCTCCTTCTTTGACTGGCCGAAGCCTCAGCAACTCGTTGTCCAGGACCAGGAGTTTGCAACCTCCCAGTCTCTGGGAACGCGTTGCACAGACCTTTCTGCAAGGCCTCCCGGAGTTGTCTCATCCTCTGCTCCCTCTGCGACGGTAACATAAGGTCCGCAACCTTACCCTTGTACCGTGGATCAAGGAGAGTGGCCAGCCAGTAATGGTCCCTCTCCTTGATCCGAAGAATACGAGGATCCTTCCGCAGACTTTGCAGGATCAGGGAGGCCATGCAGCGTAGGTTTGCTGAGGCATTCGCTCCGGAGTCCTCTGGGTCACTAAGGACGACATGATCCGCAGCCACCTCCTCCCAGCCACGTACAAGTCCACTGGTTTCTTGGGACTGTAAATCATCCCTAAAAGACTGCTGCTGATGATGCTGAGTGCCAGCCTCCACCTCCATGCTGACACAATCCTCCTCCTCCTCCTCCTCCTCCTCCTCCTCCTCCTCTTCCTGTGTGATGGGTGGGACAGAAGGAACACTGTCTGGGTAAAGGGGGCCTTGAGAGGCAAGGAAGTCCTCCTCTTCCTGCCTCTGTTCTGCCTCAAGTGCCCTGTCCATTATTCCACGCAGCGTGTGCTCCAACAGGTGGACAAGAGGTACAGTGTCACTGATGCATGCACTGTCACTGCTCACCATCCTCGTGGCCTCCTCAAATGGTGCCAGGACAGTGCATGCATCCCTGATCATGCCCCACTGGCGTGGAGAAAAAAAACCAAGCTCCCCTGACCCTGTCCTGGTGCCGTAGTCGCACAGGTACTCATTGATGGCCCTCTGCTGCGTGTGCAGCCGCTGCAGCATGGCCAACGTTGAGTTCCACCTGGTGGGCATGTCACATATAAGGCGGTTCTTGGGCAGGTTCAACTCCTTTTGCAGCTCAGCCAGGCGAGCACTGGCATTATAAGATCTGCGGAAATGCACACAGACTTTCCTGGCCTGCCTCAGGACATCCTGTAAGCCCGGGTACCTGCCCAAGAAGCGCTGCACCACCAGGTTAAGGACGTGAGCCACACAGGGCACATGGGTCAGTTGTCCCTGTCGGAGGGCGGAGAGGAGGTTGGTGCCATTGTCGCAAACCACCATTCCTGGCTTAAGCTGGCGTGGCGTCAACCACCTCTCGGCCTGGCCCTGCAGAGCAGACAGGACCTCTGCCCCAGTGTGGCTTCTGTCCCCCAAACACACCAGCGCAAGCACGGCATGGCATCTTTTTGCCTGCGTACTTGCGTAGCCCCGTGAACGGCTACGGAGCACCGCTGGTTCATAGGACAAACCACAGGAAGAGGCCATGGAGGAAGAAGAAGAGGAGGGGGTGGAGGAGAGAGGTGTGTCACAACCAGTAGTAGCATTTTGGAGGCGTGGCGGTGGGACAACCTCCAACACTACTGCACCTTGTCCTGAATCCTTCCCAGCTGCCAAAAGAGTGACCCAATGGGCCGTGAAAGAAAGGTAACGTCCCTGTCCATGCCTGCTGGACCATGAGTCAGCGGTAATATGCACCTTACCGCTGACCGCCCTGTCCAGCGAGGCCAAGACATTGCCTTCCACATGCCGGTAGAGAGCCGGAATAGCCTTCCGTGAGAAAAAGTGGCGTTTGGGAACCTGCCACTGAGGAACCGCACATTGCACAAACTCACGGAAGGGGGCCGAGTCTACCAACTGAAAAGGCAGCAGTTGAAGCGCTAGCAATTTAGCCAAGCTAGCATTCAACCGCTGGGCATGTGGATGGCTGGGAGTGAACTTCTTTCGACGGTCCAGCAGCTGGGGCAGGGAAATTTGCCTGCTAGAATCGGACGTCGGTGTACTGCTAGCAGAGTGGGCGCAAGTACTTGGCTGTGACACACCTAATTCTACACCTTCATTCCTCTCAGTGCATGTTTCAGAGAGGACTGAAGTTATAGTGGGGTTGGAGATCCCAGCTGATGCGGTGCAAGGAGAGGTCCGCTTTGTTCTTTGGTGTGGGTCTTTGAGGTAGGCTTGCCAACGAGCTGCATGGCAGGTCAACATATGTCTGGTCAGGCATGTGGTACCCAAGCGGCTGATGTTTTGGCCACGCGATATACGCTTGAGACATATGTTGCAAACAGCAGCTGTGCGATCTGATGCACTAGCCTCAAAAAAGGCCCACACCAAAGAACTTTTTGAATGACGGGCAGAGGCAGCGCCCTGCACAGGCGGAGCTCTGCGGTGTGATTCCGTCGGTGTACTGCCCTTATGCTGGCCACCAAAGGGCATCCTGCCTCGTTGGAGATGTGCCTCCTCCTCATCCTCCTCCTCCTCCTCTCTCCTATTAGGCACCCACGTGGAGTCATTGACCTCATCATCCCCTCCCTCCTCATCACTGGAGCCAATCTGGCAGTATGCTGCAGCTGCTGGAACATGACTGCCAGATTGGTGTCCTTCTTGAGCATCCCCTCTGTCTGCTCTCACGCTACTGCCTTCCTCTAGCTGGGTTTCATCATCAGACCCTTCGAAACGCTGGGCATCCTCCTGGAGCATGTACCCAACACTGTGCTGAAACAGTTCGGGGGACTCCTCAGGAGGAGGACATGGTGGGTCTAGGGAAGGAGTGACTGATGATTTGTCTGACATTGATACCAGGGAAGACGACGCTTTGGCAGCTGCTTTTCCAGTACCCTGAGCCTGGGTGAGAGAGGATGAGGAGGAGGAGGAGGGCTTGGTCATCCACTCTACCAAGTCTTCGGCATGATGTGGCTCAACATGTCCAGCTGCCGAAAAGAAGGACAAGCGTGTCCCATGGCCATGTGCTGATGACAATGCACCGCGTCCACGACCAGCACTGTTGCCCCCAGACACAGAGCCTGCTTGCCCTCTTTTATTGCCTCCTGACTGTCTGCCTCTCCTTGTTTGCCTTCCAGACATTCTAATAGATGGCCTGCAGGGAGATGGGAAAAAAGCAATAAGGGCTACCTTCAGGTGTCCTTCTCTGTCCCTTGAAACAAGGACTTTCACAGTGAAAGAAACTGACACTGTCCCTACCTAGAGTTTTCTGTCCCTAGAATAAATGTTTTTTTTAATCACAATATAGCACAAGGACAATTCACTCAATGTCCTTACAGGTCCCTGGAAACAAGGACTTGCAGAGTGAAAGAAACTGACACTGTCCCTACCTAGAGTTTTCTGTCCCTAGAATAAATGTTTTTTTTAAGCACAATATAGCACAAGGACAATTAACTCACTGTCCTTACAGGTCCCTGGAAACAAGGACTTGCAGAGTGAAAAAAAAAAAACACTCTCCCTACCTAGAGTTTTCTGTCCCTAGAAAAAATGTTTTTTTTAAGCACAATATAGCACAAGGACAATTAACTCACTGTCCTTACAGGTCCCTGGAAACAAGGACTTGCAGAGTGAAAGAAAAAAAACACTCTCCCTACCTACAGTTTTCTGTCCCTAGAAAAAATGTTTTTTTTAAGCACAATATAGCACAAGGACAATTAACTCACTGTCCTTACAGGTCCCTGGAAACAAGGACTTGCAGAGTGAAAGAAAAAAAACACTCTCCCTACCTACAGTTTTCTGTCCCTAGAAAAAATGTTTTTTTTAATCACAATATAGCACAAGGAAAATTAACTCACTGTCCTTACAGGTCCCTGGAAACAAGGACTTGCAGAGTGAAAGAAAAAAAACACTCTCCCTACCTACAGTTTTCTGTCCCTAGAAAAAATGTTTTTTTTAATCACAATATAGCACAAGGAAAATTAACTCACTGTCCTTACAGGTCCCTGGAAACAAGGACTTGCAGAGTGAAAGAAACTGACACTGTCCCTACCTAGAGTTTTCTGTCCCTAGAATAAATGTTTTTTTTAAGCACAATATAGCACAAGGACAATTAACTCACTGTCCTTACAGGTCCCTGGAAACAAGGACTTGCAGAGTGAAAGAAACTGACACTGTCCCTACCTAGAGTTTTCTGTCCCTAGAATAAATGTTTTTTTTAAGCACAATATAGCACAAGGACAATTAACTCACTGTCCTTACAGGTCCCTGGAAACAAGGACTTGCAGAGTGAAAGAAAAAAAACACTCTCCCTACCTACAGTTTTCTGTCCCTAGAAAAAATGTTTTTTTTAAGCACAATATAGCACAAGGAAAATTAACTCACTGTCCTTACAGGTCCCTGGAAACAAGGACTTGCAGAGTGAAAGAAAAAAAACACTCTCCCTACCTACAGTTTTCTGTCCCTAGAAAAAATGTTTTTTTTAATCACAATATAGCACAAGGAAAATTAACTCACTGTCCTTACAGGTCCCTGGAAACAAGGACTTGCAGAGTGAAAGAAACTGACACTGTCCCTACCTAGAGTTTTCTGTCCCTAGAATAAATGTTTTTTTTAATCACAATATAGCACAAGGAAAATTAACTCACTGTCCTTACAGGTCCCTGGAAACAAGGACTTGCAGAGTGAAAGAAACTGACACTGTCCCTACCTAGAGTTTTCTGTCCCTAGAATAAATGTTTTTTTTAAGCACAATATAGCACAAGGACAATTAACTCACTGTCCTTACAGGTCCCTGGAAACAAGGACTTGCAGAGTGAAAGAAAAAAAACACTCTCCCTACCTACAGTTTTCTGTCCCTAGAAAAAATGTTTTTTTTAATCACAATATAGCACAAGGAAAATTAACTCACTGTCCTTACAGGTCCCTGGAAACAAGGACTTGCAGAGTGAAAGAAACTGACACTGTCCCTACCTAGAGTTTTCTGTCCCTAGAATAAATGTTTTTTTTAATCACAATATAGCACAAGGACAATTAACTCACTGTCCTTACAGGTCCCTGGAAACAAGGACTTGCAGAGTGAAAGAAACTGACACTGTCCCTACCTAGAGTTTTCTGTCCCTAGAATAAATGTTTTTTTTAAGCACAATATAGCACAAGGACAATTAACTCACTGTCCTTACAGGTCCCTGGAAACAAGGACTTGCAGAGTGAAAGAAAAAAAACACTCTCCCTACCTACAGTTTTCTGTCCCTAGAAAAAATGTTTTTTTTAAGCACAATATAGCACAAGGAAAATTAACTCACTGTCCTTACAGGTCCCTGGAAACAAGGACTTGCAGAGTGAAAGAAAAAAAACACTCTCCCTACCTACAGTTTTCTGTCCCTAGAAAAAATGTTTTTTTTAATCACAATATAGCACAAGGAAAATTAACTCACTGTCCTTACAGGTCCCTGGAAACAAGGACTTGCAGAGTGAAAGAAACTGACACTGTCCCTACCTAGAGTTTTCTGTCCCTAGAATAAATGTTTTTTTTAATCACAATATAGCACAAGGAAAATTAACTCACTGTCCTTACAGGTCCCTGGAAACAAGGACTTGCAGAGTGAAAGAAACTGACACTGTCCCTACCTAGAGTTTTCTGTCCCTAGAATAAATGTTTTTTTTAAGCACAATATAGCACAAGGACAATTAACTCACTGTCCTTACAGGTCCCTGGAAACAAGGACTTGCAGAGTGAAAGAAAAAAAACACTCTCCCTACCTACAGTTTTCTGTCCCTAGAAAAAATGTTTTTTTTAATCACAATATAGCACAAGGAAAATTAACTCACTGTCCTTACAGGTCCCTGGAAACAAGGACTTGCAGAGTGAAAGAAACTGACACTGTCCCTACCTAGAGTTTTCTGTCCCTAGAATAAATGTTTTTTTTAATCACAATATAGCACAAGGACAATTAACTCACTGTCCTTACAGGTCCCTGGAAACAAGGACTTGCAGAGTGAAAGAAACTGACACTGTCCCTACCTAGAGTTTTCTGTCCCTAGAATAAATGTTTTTTTTAAGCACACTATAGCAGAAGCACAAAACACACTGACACTCTCCCTACCTATCCTTCTCTTTCCCTAAACTAAAGGAATCCAGGTTAAGCAAGAAAGAAATAACAGTCACTGTCCCTGCCTATGCTACTCTATCCCTGCTCCGGAACACACTACACTAGGCCGCCGTGCTGGCGGCCTTTTATAGTGTGGGGCGTGTACTAAACACCCTCAGCAATAATTGGCCACAGGCATCCTGCCTGTGGCCAATCATTGCTCTCCTCGCTGCCGGCGCTGTGATTGGCCAAGCATGCGGGGTCACAGTGCATGCTTGGCCAATCACAGCGCCTGGATGACACTGCGATGGCGTAGTGCATTGTGGGCCGTTCGCGTCACTCGAATTTGGCGCGAACGGCCCAAATCGTTCGATCTTCGTCGAACGATCGAACAGCCAATGTTCGAGTCGAACGTATGTTCGACTCGAACACGAAGCTCATCCCTACTGGAGAGGATGATCCAGAGGTATTTTTGACCACATTTGAAAGGACCGCTGAAAGAGAAAAGTGGCCTGAGGAGCAGTGGGCTGGACTGGTGGCTCCTCTGTTAACTGGTGAATCGCAGAAAGCTTACTAGGACCTAGAGCCTAACCAAGCAAAAGACTATGTGATGCTAAAAGCTGAAATTTTGGCAAGGCTGGGTGTCACCCAGGCTGTCCGGGCTCAGCGTGTGCATAACTGGACTTTCCAGCTTGGAAAACCCCCCAGGTCTCAAATGTATGATCTCATTCACCTGAGCAGAAAGTGGCTACAGCCAGAGACTTTGTCCGCACCAAAGATTGTGGAACGTGTTGTAATGGATCGGTTTTTGAGAGCTCTTCCTACTGCCATCCAAAAGTGGGTAAGCCATGGAGACCCAGAGACGGCCGATGGTCTTGTGGATCGTGTGGAGAAATACTTGGCTACAGAGAACCTGACGGCCTCTTCCAGAGACACTCGGACTTTCCACCCTAAGACCAGACCATCCCCAGGGGCGGATAAGAGGATTCCAAGGGGTGAGGGTGGAGAGAGTGAGAGGGTGGGAGCTCTACCCCAAGTTTGGCGAGAACAGCCTGGGAAATCAGCGGCTCAAGAGGCGGCAAGAAGGATCGTTTGCTACCGCTGCCGGCAAGCGGGACATATTGCAGCCAATTGCCCGGTTGTGGAGGAACCCATGCAGTGTGACTTTCTGACGGGCAGACGTCAGTCGCTGTGTGCGACAGTCGCATGCACTGCCATTCGAGGAACTGAGAAACATTTATGCAAAATGTGTGTTAATGGTAGAAATGTTGTGGTATTGCTGGATTCAGGTAGCCTTGTGACCCTGATAAAGGCTGAGTTAGTTAAAACAGAGGTCTTTGGGAATAGCAAGGTAGCTGTTATTTGTGTGCATGGGGACACCCGAGAGTATCCAGTGACTACAGTGTGTTTCGAGACCCCAAAGGTACCCTCTTTCATCCAGTGGGCTTAGTATCTCAGTTACCGCATGACGCCATTGTGGGAAGGGATTTTCCGAAGTTCTGGGAACTGTGGGATGATCCTGAGCCCCCCACTGGTGCCCCTATGTACCAGGAATGTGATAGCCAGAACTCCCCTGATAGTGGTGAGGACTCTCCGGAATTTCCCTTATCAGTATTGGCAGGGGAGACTCAAGAAACTGGAGAGGAGCCCACCTCCTCAGACGAAAACCTACCGTCTGTGGAGTTTTCTGATCTTGAGGTTCACAGGGAAAACTTTGCCACAGAACAGTTGAAAGACCCCGCCCTAATAAAGGCACAGGAAAACGTAGTGAAAATAGATGGCGAGTTAGTGAACCCAGATAATACCTGCACTTACCCATACTTCAGCGTAGAGAAGGACCTACTGTATCGGGTGGCAAAAAGGGCAGAAGAAACCGTTGAGCAGCTTGTGGTGCCCAAACCTTACAGGAAGTTGGTGTTGGAGTTGGCCCATGGGCACATTCCGGGAGGTCATCTGGGGACAGAGAAAACCCGAGAGAGGGTATTACAGAGATTCTATTGGCCGGGGGTGATGAAGGACATAGAAAATTATTGTTCCTCCTGCCCTGTGTGTCAGAGGTCGGCCCCGATGCCACATTTCCGTAGCCCGCTGGTCCCTCTACCCATCATTGAGGTCCCGTTTGAGAGGATCGCCATGGATTTGGTAGGGCCTATAATCAAGTCCGCTAGGGGGCACCAGTACATATTAGTTATAATGGACTATGCCACCCGTTATCCAGAAGCGATCCCTCTCCGAAATACCTCGGCCAAAACCATAGCCAAAGAGCTATCTCTTGTGTTTAGCCGGGTGGGTATTTGTAAAGAACTGCTTACGGACCAAGGTACACCCTTTATGTCCCGGGTTATGAAGGAGCTGTGTAAATTGTTCAAAGTGACGCAATTACGTACATCTGTGTATCACCCCCAAACCGATGGGCTGGTTGAAAGATTCAACAAAACCCTAAAACAAATGTTGAAGAAAGTGGTGGATAGAGATGGAAAGGATTGGGACTGTCTACTTCCTTATCTGATGTTTGCTATTAGGGAGGTGCCCCAATCCTCTACGGGATTCTCCCCCTTTGAGTTACTGTATGGGAGACACCCAAGAGGGCTGTTGGATATTGCCAAGGAAACTTGGGAAAGTGAGAGTTCTCCCCACAGGAGTGTGATTGAGCATGTCGCCCTGATGCAAGACCGAATTGCACAGGTAATGCCCATCGTGAAGGAACATTTGGCCCAAGCGCAGTTAGCACAGCAGAGAGTGTACAACCGTGGAGCCAAGACCCGTACCTTTTCCCCGGGGGATAGGATACTGGTACTTGTCCCTACGGTTGAAAGTAAATTCCTTGCCAAATGGCAAGGCCCCTATGAGATAATGGAAAAAGTGAGCGAAGTGAATTACAAGGTCAGACAACCAGGAAGGCGAAAGCCCGAACAGATCTATCACGTTAATCTGTTGAAAGCCTGGAGGGATAGAGAGTCCCTAGTCGCAGACACTTGGTCACCAGCTCAAACTGGTTGCGTGATTCCTGAGGTTGGAATAGCAGCCACCTTGTCACAACCCCAACAACAGGAGGTTAAGGAGTTTGTGCTTCGCAACAAGGAGGTATTCTCTGAGCTGCCGGGACAAACATCTGGGGTAGAGCATGACATCATTACCCCGCCCGGTGAAAGGGTGAAGTTAAAACCCTATCGGATCCCAGAGGCCCAACGGGAGGCAATACGGGAGGAAGTACAGAAAATGCTGAACTTAGGGGTGATAGAGGAGTCCCAAAGTGATTGGTCTAGTCCCAATGTGTTGGTGCCTAAACCGGATGGGAGCTGGCGATTTTGTAACGATTTTCGTCAGTTGAACAAAGTTACAAAATTTGACACCTACCCCATGCCACGTATAGATGAGTTGATCGACCGGCTGGGAACAGCCCGATACATGACGACTCTTGACCTCACAAAAGGGTATTGGCAAATCCCCCTGGCCAAGTCGGCCAAAGAGAAAACCGCATTTGTAACCCCAGACGGGGCGTTCCAATATAAAAGAATGCCGTTCGGGTTACAGAATGCGCCGGCCACATTCCAGCGGAAAATGGACCAGATGCTGAGGCCCCATCGGAAGTATGCTGCGGCTTACCTGGATGACGTAATTGTCCATAGCACAGATTGGGCCTCACATCTGCCAAAAGTGCAAGCAGTCCTGGACTCTGTTCGGGAAGCGGGGTTTACGGCTAACCCCAAGAAGTGTACCATTGGGCAGGAGGAGGCCAAATATCTTGGGTACACCATTGGGAGGGGAGTAATAAAACCCCAACTCAACAAAGTCGAGGCCATCCAGAGTTGGCCACGTCCCAACAGCAAGAAGCAGGTACGAGCCTTTCTGGGAATCGCTGGGTATTATCGGCGATTCATTCCCCACTTTGCTTCTAAGGCTGTGCCCCTAACCAACCTGACGAAGGGGAAAGGGTCGGTCATGATTAAATGGACCCCCGAGGCTGAGGCAGCATTCCAGTTCTTGAAACAAGCCTTATGTAGCCAGCCAGTGTTGTACTCACCCGACTTCTCTAAAGACTTTGTCGTACAAAGTGATGCGTCAGATGTGGGGTTAGGAGCAGTATTGTCCCAGGTCTGGAACGGGGAAGAGCACCCAGTCATTTACCTCAGCAGGAAGTTGAAGTCCCATGAGGTAAATTACGCCACCGTTGAAAAGGAGTGTTTAGCGGTGAAGTGGGCTCTAGATTCCCTTCGGTACTACCTGCTAGGTAGGCACTTTGACATGGTTACGGATCACGCTCCGTTAAAGTGGATGGCTCAAAACAAGGAAACAAATAGAAGAGTGAATAGGTGGTTCCTGGCCCTCCAGGAATTCAACTTCACAGTAAAGCATCGCCCTGGCGTTCAAATGGGGAATGTGGATGCTTTGTCTCGAGTACATGAATGCCTGATTGCTGGTGTTCCAACCCCGAGGTTAAAACAAGAGGGGGGGGTATGTGACAGCAGGAAGGTAAAGTCACCTGGTTGCATCCAGGGGGGTAGATATATTTCGCCCAGATTCAGGCTTTACGCCGACTTATACAACTAGGTGGAGAGTTGTATAAGCCCAGCTGAGGCTAGTGGGCTCATGGATGACTCATACCTCTAGGGAGAGTGTGGGGCGTCGTGCAGACAGGGAGTTGATGAGACCAGCTGAAGCTTGTCAGCTCATTTAGGCCTCTATAAGAACTCCCAGATTCATTAGGTGTTTGCTCATGCCTGGAACCAGACCTGTGTGGACTGTCTAGGGAGAGTGAACCCCTGTGCGGTGAGACAAAGCCTGTGTGGCTATTTGCTTGGACATTTAAAACCAGGGACTTAGGGACTAGGACAGCACTAGGCTGATCCCAGTTGTTAGTTAGGAAACCTGTATGTTTACTCAGAGGTCAAGTTGACCAGGATTTATTTTATTTATGTTTCTTTTGCTTTGCTGTGTTTTGTCACTGTAAATAGAAAATAAACCGCACCTTTTTGATTTTGAAAACCACAACCTCCGTTTGCTGGGCCTGTTTTTGTGTGGGGAGCCCATCCCGGGGGTCACACACACCCGCTGCCGAGCTAACCCCCTCACACTTGATTCATTCTTCAATTTTGCCTCTTGTAACTTGACACTCTTTTGACCCAATTCTGGCCCCTTTTGATTGTTTAAGGTATGATTTCCTTGCTCCCCACCTCCCCCTCCCCTTCCCCCCTCCTCTTTCCCTTCCCCCCACTTTCTCCTTTCACCCCCCCTCCCTTCCACCCCCTTCTTTCTTTACCTTCTTTTTCCTTCCCTTCTTGTCCTTTCCATTTAGGTTTTCCGTTTTCCCTCTCCCTTCCCTCTCTTCCTCCCTTTCCCTCTTTCCTCACTCTCCCTTCTTTCTTTCCACTAGTTTTTCAGATTCCGCCGCCCCCCACCTCCCCTCATCCATTTCTCTCTCTTTCCCCCCTTTTTTACCTTCCCTCCCTTTTCTCCGCCCCCCCTTTTTCCCTTATCCCTTCTTTCCCCCTTTTTCCCTTCCCCCCTCCCCTCTTCCCTCTCCCTCCTTTCCCTTTCCCTTCCTTTTTTTCTCCCCTTTCCTCCTCCCACCTCTACCTCTTTCCCTCTCCTTCCTTAGCCCCCATTTCTCTGATATCACCACTAAATTTACTTTATCACTATCATCACATAGGAGTCTGTTTTCTCTTGGGGGGGGGGGGGACACAGAGCTAATCCTCACACACTCCCCAGGCTTCTCCTTCACCAGATCGGCTGACAAAAATTACACAGGTGAATCAGCAGTCTTCCTTCTAGGTATATACCCACAGTATATTTTACTTGAGGTAATTTGTCCTCCCTGCCCACTCTTTGCCCATGACATGCTATGGTGTATGTAACAAGCTCTATTAGGATATTACAAATATTTAAAGCAACATGACTCAGTATATTGAAAGTTTTTATCGTTTAATATTTCTTGGTAATATAATTATTTGTTAATGTTTATATACGTTATTTGTCAATAATATGTTTGTATATCTTTGCAGTATATGTACAAATTTGTGCTCCAATCTAAGGCCCTGATGAAGCGAGATTCCCCTCTAAGCGCATAGGCAAGTTTTCTCGATTTTTCAGCCAGCACCAGCACATCCTGGACAGACTTACAGTAACTGTGGTTTTAACCAGTTGTATTATTTTTTTTAAATCTAACCATTTGTAGATGGAAATTAAAATGGTTGTAAACCCTTACGGACCAATTTTAAATCGTGGCGTTTCTATAGGGCCCATGCCATGACCGTCGGCTCCAGCACGCATGTGTGGGAGTGACGTCACGTGACTCCCGCCAGTCAGGAAGGAAGAGGGGTGAAGATGGACATGGCCACCAGCGGGGACAATGCGAGCTTCGTTTTCAGGTAAGTGGCACATAATTGGCTGGTATGCGATACATACTAGCCCATTATGCTTTTACTTTGCATGGTTATAAAGAGCAAGTAAAACCCATCAGGGTTTACTTCCGGTTTAAAGATGTGTTTCTTTTTTAAGCCTTCTTGGTATGTGTCTTTATCAGACCCTGCAAGATACATGTAAAGTCCCACCCCATCGCCTCCACCCAATCGCTGATCTCTAAGGGAAAGGGGGGGATCCACTGATATAAGGGGACTCTGACATAATGGAGGTTTCTAAGGGGGGATGCTAATATATTGGGATTCTAATCTAATAGGGGTCTCTAAGGGAGGAGATAATATAAAGGGACTCTGATCTAATGGAGGTCTGTAAGGGGGGTGCCAATATAAGGTGACTCTGATATAATTGGAGGTCTCTAAGAGGGATGCGATATAAGTAGACTCTGATCTAATGGGGGGCCTGTAATAGGGGGTCAACCCCCCTCCCATTATCTCACAGGTCCTTTGTCAGTACCCCCCCCTTTAGAGACCTCCATTAGATCAGAAAGACCCCCCTTATATTAGTGCCTCCCTTCCTTAGAGATCTCCATTAGATCATAAAGACCCTCTTATATCAGCGCCCATGCCCATAGATTGCCTTACCAGTGGGACTGAGGAGCAGCTGCAAGTCAGTAAGGAGGCTGGAAGCCAAAGTTAAGGTATGGTTCTGGGAGGTGGAGTGGCTGTGGTTCTAGGGCTATTTTCCTTTCCTCCAGTGTGTACAGGGTGTCATTGGTTGCTAGGACACCAAGCGGTCCCAGCAACCAAGGACTGCATGCAAAGGAGATCATTGAGACCGAGGGGGGAGGAGGCACCCTGAGAGGGCAAAGGCAGAGAGAACAGGAAGGCAGGTGCAGCTGACAGGAGCAGAGCCCAGTGCCGAAACTTGGTCTAGTTGTCTTTCGTCCCCCTCCTCAGTGGCAGAACTCCAGGGCCTGGTCGCAATTGCAATCGTTGTGACCCTAGTAGTTCTGCCACTGAAATAGATCTAGACCGAGCACCCATGTGAAAGGACCCATATTGCTTAATGTATAGCTGTTCCTTTGGTACAAGGTAAGCCAGCCATACATGAATCAAAAGCGACCGGCCAAATTTTAATCCATGTATTGGCTAGCTATCGATTGGCTTGTGTACAATTAGCCACTGTTTGTCCCGTACAATCAGTGCTGCCAGCTATAGCTGGAAACACAGATCATTGTATTCTGCCAGCAGAGAAGACTCCCCTCCAGCGGAATACAATATCACAGACTGGTAACACATTTATAATTGAAGTCGACCATGTTCTGCCTGACATGCAGGGGCCCTCCTTTGTGATAGCCAATTCAGGCCCGGGGGCTGTGATGTGGTGTCCTGGTGACGTATGCTCCCTGGCCTACTCGCGGCCCCTGTGCCACGTGACATCATCCCGCCCTTGGACAATATGGCGCTGGCAAGGATGGTGAGCCAGCTGTGGATTACAGCCTGGCCCCATCATCTACGGAGGAGAAGGCTTCTTCCTTTCCTAATGGGACACTTCCCTTCACCTATATAAATTTGTGCCAGGAAATTCCATCTGGCCTCTATCTGTTGCAGCTTGATTATTAACTGGTAAGTTCTCTGTTTAACCCAAGTTGTTTCTCTTTGTGGCGCACTATTTATGTGACTACTTTATACATTTTTAACTCAGCATGTATTTATCTATTTACTTTACTTATAATGCCTGTAGCTGCACAATTTGCCTGAGCCACTTTCCATTTACGTCATGCTACTATATATTAGCAGACCATTATCCCCCTACTTATGGGCGCTCAATGGCCCTTGGGGCTCCTTTTAGAATCTTAGGGGGTTTATGCCTTGCCGTTTTTCCCACCAGTTGAAGGGTGTCCTATACCACCCCCATCTGATAGAACTGATGTACATTACTTGACCATTTGCTACTGTAACTATAAGTGAACTGTTCTAGCCTGTAGCCTTTGTGTATTATTTCACCACCCTATATACTGTTTACAACCATTTGATACTTACCGTATAATCGTTTTGTATACTCATTTTGATTAATTGTATTGTAGAGTTCTCTATACCCAAATAACTCCCTTGAAGAAGGAAACTCTTCGAAACATGTTGGGATTCATCTAAGATCTCTTCCCCAGCTGATTTAGCAGTTGCAGGCAGCTCTTTTTGCGGGGTGTATCTTAATGTCTAGGTTATATTATGTACAGTACGTGTTTACAATTGTTTATGCTCTTTATAAAATTTGTTTGTTATATGTGGCATTTTAATGGATTTATGTCCTTTTTATCTTATACTAAACAAATAAATTGGCTTTTACCTTTTAACTTCAATACGTTGTCTGTACTCTGCTATAAAGTTCCTGAGGGGTGTGCTCCTGCACATAGGTGCAATTTGTCTTACTTGGAGAGGAGATAGGGGAAGGTAATCAAGCCCTTTACAGTCCAATCATGAAAGGGTTCCTTAGTTAAATTCTGTGTACGGAAAGAAGAGAGAGTTGTACATCCTGCACCTCAGCCCGGCTCTCTCCTCATCTATGCTGTTATCTGTTCTCTTACCAACAAAACTGAAAGCTGCGTGAGCTGCCTGATCTGACCTTAGCAACCAATGATGTAATTATTTGGTAAGACGTGGTCAGGCGGCTTGTACAGCTTTCAGTTTTGCCAGCAGGAGTGCAGATAACAGCACAGAGGAGGAGAGAACGGGGAGGAGGTGCGAGATGTACTCTCTCTCCTCTCTGTTAACAGAGTAGCATACCTCCCAATTTTGAGATGGGAACGAGCGACACCCATTAGCAAAAGTATGTAGGCATAGGACACAAACCCTGCCATGCCCCCTTAAAGAAGAATTATCTAAAAAAAAATCTTTTATATTGTTTTTTGAAATGGTGCATTTCCCAACCATATAGGTCAGACCGGGACAAATGAGGAGGAAAGAGGGATTTTGTTCCAAATCAGGGACAGTAGGGAGCTATGGAGTAACCCTTTAATGGCTGTAAAGGGCTTTAATGTAATTTTGCCATGGCGGCCCAGTTAAAAAAATATTTAGAGGGTGCTTTTTTGAGGGGGGGGGGGGGTGGGTGTAGGGTGTATTCAGGGTAGTCTAGCCTTTCTTTGTATTTTTTTCTGTTTTGTGTATTTGATTATGTGTAATGATCATTTAATTTACTCATTTTTTTACTGTCTATTTTTTTCTTTTTGTAAAATAAGTCTAATGAGGGTTCACTTTTTAGGACACAATCAAGTCCAAGACAGTTAGAGGGTACCGTAACTCTTGCACCCAAAACTATGCAATTTACCTAAATGAAAGCGCTACTAATCTTTTTTTTACCAGATTTTGAGGAAATTAGAACTCAGTTTCATTCATTGCTGTTATTCAGTAGCCAACCTCTTGTGGCCAAAGCTTCACTCCCCGCTGATAAAGTTTTACAGCTATGTATGTAAATGTACTAACACCTTCACATAAACTGAGCTATATTACATGTGTAGCTCTGTTGTGCATTCTGTTGCTCCTTGTTAGCTGCCAAGTCAGGCAAAAAGATACAATAAATTACAATTGGTAGATTTCTTTAATAGGGTGACTGGACTGAATTTGAAAAAAATGTGTCCCCACTATACCCACTTCATTTTAAATATAAACAGCTTTTATAATAAAGATTTTACCAACTGCCTAGCTGTTAAATACACCTGTCATGGGAGAATTATGTAGGCTTCCATTGCTGAATTCTATTTTGTTAGTTGTGAACCTCAAACCTGAAAAAAATGTCTGCATGTTCTGAAGCTGTGGCTCAAGCGTATTGAAGCCAGACACAGGCAATCAACTTGCATTGTCAAAAGTAACCCCCATATTTCGTTCATAACAGGTAATTTTAAGGTGAAACTCCAGGTAAATATTTTTTTTTTTGTGGATTGTGTGAAAAGTCCTGAACCTCTGTCAAGTTTATATTGCTGTCTATGTTCCCATTGGAGAAATTTCCCCTGATTTTCTATCCCAGAACAACAGAAAATGGGCAGAAATCTCCCAATGGTGAAGGAAATCCCATTGTTGATAATTATCACTGGTGTTTTTATTGGATGTCACTTTAGTTATGTGCTAGTGATGACCAAATAGGAGAGTGGCTTAGTGGATAGCATTCTTGCCTTACTACACTAGGGTCTCCGGTCAGGACTCGATCTACATGAAGTTTGCATAGAATTCTAGGATGCAGCACTAGAGAGATTACTAGCAGGAGGAAGGAGGTCCTGATTCTCCTATATAGATCTTTAGTGAGACCTCATTTAGAATAATGTGTCCAGTTCTGGAGATCTCACTTACAAAAAGATATTGATAAGATAGAACGAGTCCAGAGACAGGCAAAAAAAATGGTAAAGGGTCTGAGGGATAAGACATATCAGGATAGGCTTCAGCAATGTAATATGTACTGTCTGGAGGAATAATGGGAAAGGGGAGGCATGACTGAATATTTTAAATACTGTACATCAAGGCGGTGATTAAGGTTCAGGAGGGCAGTATTTTCAATACAAATCCAAGATTTAGACATGACCTCAAATTAGCAGGAGGGGAGTTCAAAACTTATCTTAGAAACTAATATTTTACCAAAAAAGTAGTTGATATTTGGAATAGACTTCCAGAAGCCAGAAAAGGTAGCGAGCCAGTCAACAGTAAGTGGCTTCAAACAAGCCAAAAAAATCATATTAAAAAAATAGCGCAGACTCGATGGACCCCTTGCTCCTTTTCTTTCTTCTGGTCTAGGGCGGAAGTAAACATTTAAAAAAAAATTTAAAGCAAAAGATCAATGTCGCCGACTTCTGAAGACGTTACTTAGTGTCGAAACACATTGCGTTGGAACGCACAGTGCGTAGGTTTCCAAGCAGGTGGAAAGCACACTGGAGTCTAGCGGCCCGCAGCTTCATTTTTTTACACCGGACACTTCCTCCTCACATTGGACACCATTTACAACCATGGATCATGGTTCTCACTTTCCACCAATAGGTATCAATGGACCTATACTAGACACTTTTCAGTTTGTCTTTATTCACTTTTTGTTCTTTTTATTTATTCAGTTTTTCTTGGTGGTACATTTTCGCTCACCTTCACTTCCTTATTTCATTTTCTTTCTCTTTTCTTTTTTACTTTTTCACCGCTATTTTTCTAAATTTGCACCTATTATTTCACCCATGCACATAGATTACATTGTTCGCTTACAACATCCAATTCATGCATATATATTCTTTGGGGTCCTTATCCCAATCACACACCAGGGTCCCTCCATGAACAAATGCCCACTTCGGATGCTGTTTGTTTTGGTTGTTGTCGCCATGCACAATGCCACAGTTCCCAGTGGAAGACAGGAATTTGCACCCACTTTTGCACCCACCCCCGTTGTGTTCTGGGAAACACACGGCTCCCAGAACACAGCGGGGAACAGTGAGGACGGTGCAGCGCGTCTTGCGAATGCGCAGTAGGGAACCGGGCAGTGAAGCCGCAACGCTTCACTTCCTGATTCCCTCACCGATGATGGTGGTGGGGGCAGCCGAGAGACGAGGGATTGCTTGTATTCTGCTGCCGACATCGCGGGCACCCAGGGCAGGTAAGTGTCCATTTATTAAAAGTCAGCAGCTGCAGTATTTGTAGCTGCTGGCTTTTAATAATTTTTTTTACGACGGAGGTCCGCTTTAAGTAACTGTGTAATCAGATGTCTTAGATGCTACTTTTTATGGCTTTGGCAACCATAAAAATACACTCCAGTCCAATGCAAGAATATAGTGTTTAACACAAGGGACACAGTGTACCTACCTGTTGACTTTACTTTTCATTCTAGCATTACTTGTGTCGGCAAGACCACCTTACCGTGTAAAATCCTGTGATAGCTGATAACCAGGTGTCCTAAGATTCCCTGTTCCCAAGGCTACGATTAAGCATGCAGGAAACTGTCTGATATATTTATCACCATGAAAACACTGGAAAGACATTTTTCTAAGTACACACACCTATTGTAATTATGCAAGCACCCAAGACCACCTCATTTTACTTATGCACAACACCAATGATTCATAAAGTAACACTTATGCATGTCTTGTTGTGCAAGGAGCATTAGGTCTGACGCAGAGGCACATTTGTATATGCTGTTAATTTAGAAGATTGTTTTATAACTTTAACATGTACTTTATATGCTTTCGGAATAGGATATTGTATATGTTATATAAATATTTTTTTTTGTATATATTATATTGTAATGATTGCTAATAAATAAATAGATAGGAAGGTATATTATATATAATTGTTGTAACCTTTTTTTTTTTCAACATTTCTTCAATTGCTTCCTGGTATCTTGTCTAGGCCAAAACCATGTCATACATCCCAGGAGTCTTTGTGGCCATTTTTTTTTCTTTCATCTGAAGGAGGGGAAGAAGGACTTTCTCAGCTAAGCACACCCTCCTGCCTGCATGCCTGAGATAAAGGCAGATGGAGTCCAGAAAATAAATGTTACATGAATCATCTGACCTTACATAAGATGGCCGTTGCTAGAAATGCTAGGAGGATGTTTTTCAAAGTGATTTCTGCACAAAAAAGCACGGAGACATGAATGGGTGGGTGAGTTTGGTTTGAATATTAAAAATTTATAAAATAGTGTTTTCTGTTTGTGGTGCTCAGATACATTTTAGTTCTGTATTAACATGAAACCAGTCAGAATTTGTCTTTTGCTCTATGCTCCTGTAGCACCATCCTATTTAGGTGCTAGCTAGGTTAGGTAAATTTAGTTCTTTAGTTCCTCCGTAATCAGTGGAGCAGCTTGTGATTGCTTTGGTCTGATCTGAGTTTCACTGATTGTGGGTTTGACTGCTCCCCCCCCCCCTATTTTCTGGAAAGTAGTGGGCTGGGAGAATCAAATCAACAGTTTGATTATTTATGTGGTGCCAGCCAATCCCTGGGGGAGGATGCCCAGTAAGTGGCTGGGGGAGTGCATAAATATGTTGAGGCCCGGAACAGATAGATTCTTGTTCAGGAGTAGAAGATTCCATCCTGAAGGACTGCTGCCCTTCTGGTCCAAGTTGTAATAGCGGGGGGGGGGGGAGGAGCTGAATCTACTGAATGTTGCTGGAGCAACCTGAGTGATTTATTATATGGGAATCTGGTCTGAAGAGCCCACAGGAGACATGATGTTGGAATGTCCAGGAACATTTGTGAGTACAGACCGGTTTGTAAGATCCAAGTGACTATGTGCTGCTACTATCCCTCATACATCAGTGCCAGCCTGTGCTGAAACGCGGACATTCCTTACAGTGACTCTGTGCACTTCAGTCTATTATTTGCTGCTCTGAGGACTGAGCTAGGAATCTTTGAGAAAGTGTCCTCAAGTTACTACTTTGACCCACAGGAGTATCCTACAGTTACCCCGCACCTATCCTAGTTCACGTTTAATAAATCATCAGAAAAGAACCTTGGGACCATTCAGTGGGCCCTTTTGGTGGGTAAGCACTACACGTCTTTTAAAGGAGACTGTGTTTTACAAAGAATTGTTCATAGAAGCAATCCTTAATATATAGATCCTCGGTAATCCAAGTGGGATAGTAAAGTGATAGTGTATTGTTGGTTTGATTATTTAGGGCAATAGTCCCATCATGGCACACTAAGGACATGCAGTTAAAAAAAATCTCAGAGGGCGTATCCAAGATGGCGCTGTGAGAGGTCGCACTGTCCGGAGCTCTGCTGGCCTGTGTATTCTAATCCTGCGTTTTGGCTGCCCAATTCGGCTGTTACTCTGCCCTGGCTGCTTCTTGATGACCCGAGGGTTTACTAGGTCACATTACAAGGGGAAGAAACTCCGCTTCCCTCCGTTATCAGAGGCGGCCTCCCCGAACCCGGGATCCCATGTGGCGGCCCCCCCACAGCTTGTTTCCAACATGGCCTCTCAAACGGAGATGGAGGAGCCGGCTGCCTCCTCACAGATTGGCTTCCAGGACGTCATGGCTGCTATTGCCTTGTGTCAGGCAACGCTTACCAGCAAGATCGAGGAGGTGCAGCTTGATGTGGCTGATCAGACAGGATCTGGACAAGATCCACTCCCGACTTGTGATGCCGGTGGAGCAGTGGGTCAGGCAGACTGAGGATACGGTGAAGGGGCATGCCGCCTCTCTGCAGAACTTGCGGTCTAAGGTCCGGGCACTGGAATATAAAATGGACGACACAGAGAATAGGAATCTGTGGAACAACTTGAGGTTGGTGGGGTTGCCTGAAGGGGTGGAGGGGAAGACTCCTACCGCCTTCGTGGAGGACCTACTCCACTCTCTTTTTCCGGCTGCACAGTTCTCCTCTCACTATGCTGTGGAGCAGGCTCATAGGATTCCACCCTCCCCTAACCCCGTGGGCTCCCCTCCTCACACCCTGATATTCTGGCTGCTTAATTTTCAGGACAGAGATGAAGTACTCCGGGCAGCAAGTGGAATCAGTGACCTGAAGTTCCAAAACGCCAGACTGATGTTTTTTCCAGATTATTCTGTTGAAACGCAGAAGCTTCGACGTTCGTTCGATCAGGTGAAAGTGGCACTGCGAGTTTGGGCTATGCGCTACAGTGTGCTGTTTCCTGCTAAGCTCCGGGTTCAGGATGGTTAGTCTGTCCGTTTCTTTATCTCACCCAGGGATGCTGCGGCATGGCTGGAGATCTTGCCGCCCCGGGGATGATCCGAGGATCTTCTTTGCTATAGCCTACCACTACATTCAAGTACGCTATGTTGCTAATGCCACAGTATTGCAGGACGATTGAACCTACCTACTGTGGAGGTGCAGGGGTATTGCCCCTGCCTAGTCCTACACCCCTGACATTATATCCTGCTGGCTCATGTTCTCTGCTGTGCCATCACTGTTGCCTGGCTATGAGACCGTAATACCCTAGTCAGTATATGTTTGTTTATGCTGCTTATGGCTGTCTGTTGCCCTGATGGTCAGAGGGATCTGTGTTGCGGGACCTTGTTGTTCTACCAGTCCCTGGTGCAGGAAACTACGCAGAAGGATCTGACAGAGGACAGGGGCTGTTATCTGACACTATTTCCTGCTAGTGACTGTCTGGCCTCAGTAGCGTGCCCTATCCTAATGTTCTATGACTTCAAGAATGTGCCCCTGGATTATCCAGGATAATGGAAACTGTTGCCTTTCTGCCAGTATCTCCACTGGGATGTGCCGAGTCCTCTGAACATTGTTCTCAGCCTCACTGAGATACATGCCCTCACTGGTTAATTGCCTTTAGTTATGGTTGGGTTTTTGGGGATGCAAGCATTACTTACAATTGTGGGGAATGCGGGTGGGGGGTGGTTTGTGCTGCTGTTGCGGTACTATTGGGGAAGTTTGTTGCTCTTGGTTGGGGCTAGTCCCCGTTGGGGGCCTGTTACCCTCTCTACTATTCACATTGACATGATATGTTTATCTTTTTTCTTTGCTAGGTACATTGTATTGCTGTAGGAACTGGTGGGGGATTGATCTGTCCCCTGGGTCAGCGCTCTCGATGCCTCCCAATTGCCCCGTCCACTTTAATGTCTCGGTAGATCTCCATGGCTCAGCTTAAGATAATTTCCTGGAATGTCCGAGGTCTCAACTCGGCTATTAAGAAGTCCCTGGTGTTTCAATATTTGCAGGGAGCTGCTCCACATACTTGCATCCTACTGGAGACACATATGATGGGCTCTAGGGTCCTTGCCTTGCAGAGATCATGGGTGGGGGCCTCATATCACTCCACGTATTCCAGTAATGCTCGGGGAGTGAGTGTCCTTATTCGGAAATCCTTACCATTCCAGGTCTTGGAGGTGCGCACTGACCCGGGGGGCAGATATGTAATCATGCATCTCCTTATCTATGAAAAACGTCTAGTATTGGTTTGAGTGTATTTGCCTCCCCCGGCGCAGGCACAGGTACTATATGATTTAATGGGTACTATTCTTGCTTATGACACTCCTGAGGTTTATATTTTTGCCGACTTTAACATGGTTTCCTCCCATGACCTGGATAGACTCCACTCTGCGACTCGGCCCTCCTCAGAGCTCCCCCGCTTGGAGACTTACCTATTGACAGACGTTTGGAAGCATTTCCACCCACACACCCGGGAATATACGTGCCACACCACCACATACAAAGCCTTTTCCCGAATTAACTTGGTGTTTGCTTCCTCTACAGCCCTTCAATGAGTCAGAGGGGTTCACCACCTCTCTAGAGGGATCTCAGACCATGCTCCTGTCTGTCTAACCTTGTCCTTAATTGACTCCCTGGGCCTGCGGTTGTGGTGTTTCTCCAGGTACTGGCCTCTGGATACTGGGATGCAGGAGGCAATGACAGAGGCTATCTGTAATTACTGGGCCCTCAATCAGAATTCAGCCAGCTGTGGTGTTATGTGGGATGCCTTTAAGGCCTGGGTAAGGGGGGAATATATGTCCCGTATCTCTGCAGTGCAAAGGGAGGCGGCCAAATCCCTGGAGAACTTGGAGGCGGAGGCTGGGAGAAGGGAGAGGGAATATGTGGGCTCCCCCACTGAGACCACCTACTATGCCTGGCAGCAGGTGCTTAGGGAACTTTCCTTATACCGCATTGAACAAACTAATAAATCCATGTTGCACTCTGCTCAAAGAGTGTTTGAGTATGGAGATAAAAATGGTCGGCTGTTGGCCTGGCTAGCCTACGGAGTTTTACTCCCAGCATGTTGAATTACTAGCCCCCTATCTATCCCCTTTACTAAGCAGGGTGCCTACCTGAATCCATGGCGGAGGCTGTCATTGTGTTGGTGCCCAAGCCCGGCAAGGATCCTTTGGACTGTGCTTCATACAGGCCTATTTCTTTGTTGAACGTGGATACCAAGGTCCTAGCTAAAATCTTTGCCTCGCGTTTATCCACAGTCATTTCTGATCTGGTTCATGTGGACCAAACTGGATTTATGCCGGGTAAGGGCACCGACATTAATATTCAATGTCTCTTTCTGAACCTATCCCTGACCCATGACCATATAGAATCTCGCGTGGTGGCCTCCCTGGATGCTTTTAATTCTGTGGAGTAGGATTATCTGTGGGAGGTCCTGCGTAGATTTGGGTTCGTCCTAAATTTATACACTGGGTTCAGATGCTTTATGGGGAGCCTAGGGGTTCATACCAACAACCGGGTCTCTGATCCGTTTCCGCTGTTCAGGGGCACTCGGCAGGGGTGTCCCCCCTCCCCCAGTCTCTTTGCTCTGGCATTGGAACCCCCGGTGATTTCGGTCAGGGATTCCCGAGCAATCCGTGGGTTACTGGTTGGGAGGCTGGAGGAGAAGATATCCCTATATGCTGACAATGCCCTGTTGCACCTGAACGATGCGGGGCCCTTGCTCTCGGCTGCCCTTGAAACATTTGATGTCTTTGGCACATATTCCGGAGTTAGAATTACCTGGTCCAAGTCAGTCATCTTCCCACTGGACGACCGGGCGTCTGCCATGGCCGGACCCTCTCCCTTACGTTGGGTGTCTGAATTTAAGTATCTATGGGTAGTGGTGACGAGGGACACGACACAGTATTATGCCCGCAATATCCTCCCTCTGTTGTCTCTCCTTAGGGAGAGGTGCTCGGCTTGGGCGGGGCTCCCTTTTAACCTCCTCGGGCGCATCAATGTCCTCAAAATAATTCTGTTATCAAAATTCAATTACTTGTTTCTAAATAGTCCGGTCTGGATCCCGGCCTCCTTTTTCAGAGACGTGGATAGGTGCATCAGTGCTTTTATCTGGAGGGGATCCGTTCCCAGACTGGCTAGGTCCACACTTTACCTCTCTACACAACTGGGGGGCCTCGCATTGCCCAACTTTAAGTTTATTATTGGGCTGCTATTTTGGTAACGGTGTACTGGTGGTTTGAGGGGGCTCACACTAATGCAGTTGTTTGTCTAGAGGCAGCCTATCTGGGCTCGCTGCAGGACCTACAGAACTTGGCCTATCGGGGGGCTGGGACATACCAGACGGTGCCGATTCCTTCTAAAACAACACTTTGGGTCTGGGTGGCAGCTAGGCGACGGTTCTCTCAGGAGTCACAATGGTCCCCAGTACAACCTCTATGTGGGAACCCTAACCTTTCCCACTTTAGAACAGTCCCGGACCCCCAGGTCTGGGCTAGGTTCGGTATTAAAACTCTGCGGGACATAATGCCCGATGGTACGCTGCTAACATATGCTCAGCTCCGTCGGTCATTTCACCTGCCAGGATGGATGTTCTTCAGATATCTCCAGCTCCAACGTGCTGCCAGAGCACAGTTCCCCTCCAGGCCCCTCCTCCAACTAGACCACGTTGAGAAGGTCCTATCACAGGAGAAGCTTCAGAAACCACTTTCTGTACTATATGGAACCCTGCTCAGAACTGATTCCCCTAAAATTGAACAGCTGTGGGATCTCTGGAAGGTTGATATACCCTCCCTGGACAGGGAGGATTGGGAGGACTCCTTAGAGCAATGCCTCAAGCTGGTTATCTCGTCACGAGACAAAATGGTTCAAGTGAAACTACTGCATAGGGTGTATTACACGCCAGTCAGGCTCCACAAAATGTATCCAGCTAGGGACCCCCACTGTCCACGTTGCCTAGCCCAGCTGGGTACTTTCCTTCATAAGATCTGGGACTGCCCCAAAATACAGGCCTTCTGGCGGGAGGTGTTTGAGCTGGTTAATGCTAAATTGGATTTGTCGCTCCCCATGTCACCAGAGCTGACTCTTATGGGGATCCCTGACGATGACCAACGGTCCAATCACAGTAAACTGCTAATTTTGTAATTACTATTTTACGCCCAAAAAATTATCATCTGCAAATGGTCCTCTCCTTCTCCACCTACTGTATCCTCCCGGCTATCTATGCTTGACGCTGCATTGCCACTGTATAGGTTAACCTATATTAGTTGCAGGTGCCCCTGGAAGTTTGATAAGGTGTGGCAGTTGTGGATGTCGCCATAAGTGTGGGTGTCTGGACTGCTCCTTGGTACGCTGCCTCCCGGTCCAGGTACCCTTATACATCTTTTTACCCCCAAATGGTGCTTAGCCTGGCGGTTATGGCTTTAATCTACTTTGCCCCTATCACTTTACTTTGCCCCTATTAGTGTACCTGTTATGTCTTTTGCCACTTCTTCTGATATTTTTAGCTGATTATTGGTGAATGTATATATGTGCTTACTGTATTGTCGTGTCATGTTCGGCAACTTCTGCCGTGTTTAACTGTTCTGTGATTTATCCTTTAATAAAGAACACCTGATTGTTAAAAAATAAATAAAAAATCTCCTATGACTTATTTTAATTTTTGTTTTTGCTGCTATTTATATCTGCATTCCTGCAACAGATGTTAAGATGACAATCCACATTCTAGATCACCTATCTTGTCTCGCCAAGCTTCCAGTGATGAAACCAGAAGTAACGCAGAAACCTTATAGAAGTGGCACAGCATTGCTCAGAGTATAAAATGTAATGGAAACCATTATGGAAATGGCTATCAGTGCTGGTTCACACTTGTGCGATGCGGAAACCCTGCAAATCCACTGCGGGTTCCCGCATCGCACTCCACTCGCACGGCAGTTCACACTGCCATATGCAAATATGCAAACTGCTGGGAGTGTCAATACATTGTTTATGACACCCCCATTTCAGCTCGCATATTGCACTGCGAACTGGCAGTTCGGACATGAATCGGATCACATGGGTATGAACACCCATGCAATCCGTTTCTGGTGCGGACCAAAAAAAGGGTCCTGTGTGAGTTTGGTCCGAATGCGATGCGATATCAGACATACTATCTGCATCATACGGACATCGCATGTGATTTGCACTGCAAATCACATGCGATCTCACAAAGCGCAGAAGCGTGAAACGGCACTAAACCTTTTGATGCTTAAAAAAAAACTGAAGTATTAACATAAAGTTATGGCCAAAGAATTAGGGGCATTCTTTTAAAGCAGTGAATGGGACTTTCACCAAACATTTACTGGTGGTGAATTATTCACTGTCATTTAAACACATGTACATGGAAAATGTCAGCTGCATTGAATGTTTAGTGGATGACAGATTCACTTCTTTAAAAATATTCTTCTTAACCACTTAAGGACAGAGCCTCGTTTTGAGATTTGTGTTTACTGGTTTGAAAACTATTTTTTTTGCTAGAAAATTACTTTGAACCCCCAAACATTATATATATATATTTTTTTTCTAACACCCTAGAGAATAAAATGGCGGTCGTTGCAATACTTTCTGTCATACTGTATTTGCGCAGTGGTCTTACAAGCGCACTTTTTTGGGAAAAAATACACTTTTTTGAATAAAAAAATAAGACAAGAGTAAAGTTAGCCCAATTTTATATTGTGAAAGATTATGTTACACCGAGTAAATTGATACCCAACATGTCATGCTTCAAAATTGCGCCCACTCGTGGAATGGCGACAAATTTTACCCTTAAAAATCTCCATAGGCGATGTTTAAAAAATTCTAAATGTTGTATGTTTTGGGTTACAGAGGAGGTCTATGGCTAGAATTATTGCTTTCGCTCTACCGATCGCGGCGATACCTCACATGTGTGGTTTACATATGCGGGCGCTACTCACGTATTTATTTTCCTTTTTTTTTTTTTTTTTTTTACACTGTTCTTTTAAAAAAAAAAATTGTGTCACTTTTTTATTCCTATTACAAGGAATGTAAACATCCCTTGTAATAGAAAAAAAAAGCATGACAGGACCTCTTAAATATGAGATCTTGGGTCAAAAAGACCTCAGATCTCATATTTACACTAAAATGCAATACACTAAGCTCCATGCCACAGAGGAGAGCGGACCCGGTAAGCGGGAGAGGGCACTGGAGCGCCGTGGGAGGGGGGCCCTCTCCCGCTACCGATAAAAGTGATCTTGCGGTGAATCCACCACAGAGACCACTTTTATCTGAAAGCCGCCCGCCCGCTGAAGAAGAGGATACCAGGGTTATCGTAGCTAGCTGCTGCCATAAGAACAATACTCCTCTTCAAACAGCCGACGTTTAACGATGGCGGGCGGTCCGCAAGTGGTTAAAGTATATCTAAGCCTTAAAGAATGAGTTCACCTTTTGGAACATGTTGCATGTTCCGCCGGTATTTAGGGTGGGGCATGTAACATGTTCCACCTCCTGCCGCCTTTTTCCCTGATCGCCTTCTCATTGTGACAGCGGGCGGGAGTTATTTTCCCCGCACCCGCTGTCACAATTCAAAAACAGTGAGGCCGTGCAGGGCTCCACCCACATAGCCACAACATTTATTCAGTTTTCCCTTGATTACCTACAAGTACTATCAGCCACCACGGCAAGTGGCTTGTAGTTCTGAATAAATTGCAAGGGTACTGATGAGCACCCTTGTAGTTCATTTGCCAGCCCTACAGCTTTCAAACTGACCGTCACAATGTGGCATAAATAATTCTATTATTTTTTTAAGTACTGCAGTAACCTTCGTTTATTACTTATTTTGTGTTCATCCTGTGTAAGGCCCCTTTCACACTGGGTGCATCGGCAGTAAAGCGCCGCTATTTTTAGCAGCGCTTTACCGTCGTATTTGTGGGGGTATTTGGCCGCTAGCGGGGTGCTTTTACCTCCCGCTAGCGGCCGAGAAAGGGTTAAAACCACTGCAAAGTGCCTCTGCAGCAGTGCTTTGCCGGCAGTATAGCCACGGTGCCCATTGATTTCAATGGGCAGAAGCGGTGGAGGAGCAGTGTGTACTTCACCGCTCCAAAGATGATGCTAGCAGGACTTTTTTTAGTGTCCTGCCAGAGCACCACTTCAGTGTGAAAGCCCTCGGGCTTTCACACTGGAGAGACAGGAGCGGCTCTTTCAGGGCACTTTGCAGGCGCTATTTTCAGCGCTGTAGCTCCTACAAAGCACCCCAGTGTGAAAGGGGTCTAACATCTCAGTGTTTCTAGTCTCCTGTAGGCTCATCCAAGCCACTTCCTGTGTACATGCACTCCAACAATGGTTACATGGTATTTCTCAGGATGGGTTTCTTCATTATGACAACAGTGGATTATGTCTGTTGAAATGGATGCTTGCGATTCCATGTAGTCTCCAAAGGAACAGGGTGACAATG
Source organism: Rana muscosa (assembly GCA_029206835.1). NCBI lineage: Eukaryota > Metazoa > Chordata > Amphibia > Anura > Ranidae > Rana > Rana muscosa. Next base: position 94,575,602 of record CM055120.1, on the reverse strand, counting down.
CAGGAGCATAAATAGGGGACCAGGACAGAGTGTTGTCATCCTATAATTGGAAGTGCCTAAACAAAGACCTTCATGGCATAATCACCAGGTATCATTTTAATTAAAACTGCTGATTTAAAAAAAAATGCAAACTTTTGAAATTACATTATGTGACAGCAGGAAGGTAAAGTCACCTGGTTGCATCCAGGGGGGTAGGTATATTTCTCCCAGATTCAGGCTTTATGCCGACTTATACAACTAGGGAGAGAGTTGATGAAGCCCAGCTGAGGCTAGTGGGCTCATGGATGATTCATACCTCTAGGGAGAGTGCTGGGCGTCGTGCAGACAGGGAGTTGATGAGACCAGCTGAAGCTTGTCAGCTCGTTTAAGGCCTCTATAAAAACTCCCAGCTTCATTAGGTGTTTGCTCATGCCTGGAACCAGACCTGTGTGGACTGTCTAGGGAGAGTGAACCCCTGTGCGGTGAGACAAAGCCTGTGTGGCTATTTGTTTGGACATTTACTAAACCAGGGACTTAGGGACTAGGACAGCACCAGGCTGATCCCAGTTGTTAGTTAGGAAACCTGCATGTTTAGTCAGAGGTCAAGCTGACCAGGGTTTATTTTGTTTATGTTTCTTTTTGCTTTGCTGTGTTTTTTGTCACTGTAAATAGAGAAATAAACCGCACCTTTTTGATCTTGAAAACCACAACCTCCGTCTGCTGGGCCTGTTTTTGTGTGGGGAGCCCATCCAGGGGATCACACACACCCGCTGCCGAGCTAACCCCCTCACAGTTGGTGGAGAACCAGTGGCAGTTTTTTTTTAAGCCAGCATGGAGGAGATACTGAAACAGCTGGCTCTAGCAAATGCCAATCAACAGCAGACAAATGCAGGTTTGCAAAAGAGCTTCGCAGCCCAGCAACAAGCCCAGCAGCAATCTGAGGCCCGCTTCATAGACCTGTTGCAGAAGCAAGAGCAGAGACTACAACAACAGATGGAAGCAGTAATGCAGCAACGTCCGCAGACCAGTGAGGAAAGCCGTCCCACTAATACCGCGTCCTTTGGGGTGAGTCGTTTATTGACAAAAATGACTGGAGAGGATGATCCAGAGGTATTTTTGACCACATTTGAAAGGACTGGTGAAAGAGAAAAGTGGCCTGAGGAGCAGTGGGCTGGACTGGTGGCTCCTCTGTTAACTGGTGAATCGCAGAAAGCTTACTATGACCTAGAGCCTGACCAAGCAAAAGACTATGTGATGCTAAAAGCTGAAATATTGGCAAGGCTGGGTGTCACCCTGGCTGTCCGGGCTCAGCGTGTGCATAACTGGACTTTCCAGCTTGGAAAACCCCCCAGGTCTCAAATGTATGATCTCATTCACCTGAGCAGGAAGTGGCTACAGCCAGAGACTTTGTCCGCACCGGAGATTGTGGAACGTGTTGTGATGGATCGTTTCTTGAGAGCTCTTCCTACCGCCATTCAAAAGTGGGTAAGCCATGGAGACCCAGAAACGGCCGGTAAACTTGTGGATCGTGTAGAGAGATACTTGGCTGCAGAGAACCTGACGGCCTCTTCCAGAGACTCTCGGACTTTCCACCCTAAGACCAGACCATCCCCAGGGGCGGATAAGATGATTCCAAGGGGTGAGGGTGGAGAGAGTGAGAGGGTGGGAGCTCTGCCCAGGGTTTGGCGAGAACAGCCTGGGAAGTCGGGGGCTCAAGAGGCAGCCAAAAGGATTGTTTGCTACCGCTGCCGGCAAACGGGACATATTGCAGCAAATTGCCCGGTTGTGGAGGAACCCATGCAATGTGACTTTCTGACGGACAGACGTCAGTCGCTGTGTGCGACAGTCGCATGCACTGCCATTCGGGGAACTGAGAAACATTTATGCAAAATGTGTATTAATGGTAGAAATGTTGTGGTATTACTGGATTCAGGTAGCCTTGTGACCCTGATAAAGGCTGAATTAGTTAAAACAGAGGTCTCTGGGAATAGCAAGGTAGCTGTTATTTGTGTGCATGGGGACACCCGAGAGTATCCAGTGACTACAGTGTGTTTCAAGACCCCCAAAGGTACCCTCTCTCATCCAGTGGGCTTAGTATCTCAATTACCGCATGATGCCATTGTGGGAAGGGATTTTCCGAAGTTCTGGGAACTGTGGGATGATCCTGAGCCCCCCACTGGTGCCCCTATGTACCAGGAAGGTGATAGCCAGAACTCCTCTGAGAGTGGTGAGGACTCTCCAGAATTTCCCTTGTCAGTATTGGCAGGCGAGACTCAAGAAACTGGAGAGGAGCCCACCTCCTCAGACGAAAACCTACCGTCTGTGGAGTTTTCTGATCTTGAGGTTCACAGGGAAAATTTTGCCACAGAACAGTTAAAGGACCCCGCCCTAATAAAGGCACGGGAAAACGTAGTGGAAATAGATGGCGAGTTAGTGAACCCAGATAATACCTGCACTTACCCATACTTCAGCGTAGAGAAGGACCTACTGTATCGGGTGGCAAAAAGGGCAGAAGAAACCGTTGAGCAGCTTGTGGTGCCCAAACCTTACAGGAAGTTGGTGTTGGAGTTGGCCCATGGACACATTCTTGGAGGTCATCTGGGGACAGAGAAAACCCGAGAGAGGGTATTACAGAGATTCTATTGGCCTGGGGTGATGAAGGACATAGAAAATTATTGTTCCTCCTGCCCTGTGTGTCAGAGGTCGGCCCCGATGCCACATTTCCGTAGCCCGCTGGTCCCTCTACCCATCATTGAGGTCCCGTTTGAGAGGATCGCAATGGATTTGGTAGGTCCTATAATCAAGTCCGCTAGGGGGCACCAGTACATATTAGTTATAATGGACTATGCCACCCGTTATCCAGAAGCGATCCCTCTCCGAAATACCTCGGCCAAAACCATAGCCAAAGAGCTATCTCTTGTTTTTAGCCGGGTGGGTATTTGTAAAGAACTGCTTACGGACCAAGGTACACCTTTTATGTCCCGGGTTATGAAGGAGCTATGTAAATTGTTCAAAGTGACGCAATTGCGTACGTCTGTGTATCACCCCCAAATTGATGGGCTGGTTGAAAGATTCAACAAAACCCTAAAACAAATGTTGAAGAAAGTGGTGGATAGAGATGGAAAGGATTGGGACTGTCTACTTCCTTATTTGATGTTTGCTATTAGGGAGGTGCCCCAATCCTCTACGGGATTCCCCCCCTTTGAGTTACTGTATGGGAGACACCCAAGAGGGCTGTTGGATATTGCCAAGGAAACTTGGGAAAGTGAGAGTTCTCCCCACAGGAGTGTGATTGAGCATGTCGCCCTGATGCAAGATCGAATTGCACAGGTAATGCCCATCGTGAAGGAACATTTGGCCCAAGCGCAGTTGGCACAGCAGAGAGTGTACAACCGTGGAGCCAAGACCCGTACCTTTTCCCCGGGGGATAGGATATTGGTACTTGTCCCTACGGTTGAAAGTAAATTCCTTGCCAAATGGCAAGGCCCCTACGAGATAATGGAAAAAGTGAGCGAAGTGAATTACAAGGTCAGACAACCAGGAAGGCGAAAGCCCGAACAGATCTATCACGTTAATCTGTTGAAAGCCTGGAGGGATAGAGAGTCCCTAGTCGCAGAAACTTGGTCACCAGCTCAAACTGGTTGCGTGATTCCGGAGGTTGGAATAGCAGCCACCTTGTCACAACCCCAACAACAGGAGGTTAAGGAGTTTGTGCTTCGCAACAAGGAGGTGTTCTCTGAGCTGCCGGGACAAACATTTGGGGTAGAACATGATATTATTACCCCGCCCGGTGAAAGGGTGAAGTTAAAACCCTATCGGATCCCAGAGGCCCGACGGGAGGCAATACGGGAGGAAGTACAGAAAATGCTGAACTTAGGGGTGATAGAGGAGTCCCAAAGTGATTGGTCTAGTCCCATTGTGTTGGTGCCTAAACCGGATGGGAGCTGGCGATTTTGTAACGATTTTCGTCAGTTGAACAAAGTTACAAAATTTGACACCTACCCCATGCCACGTATAGATGAGTTGATCGACCGGCTGGGAACAGCCCGATACATGACGACCCTTGACCTCACAAAAGGGTATTGGCAAATTCCCCTGGCCAAGTCGGCCAAAGAGAAAACCGCATTTGTAACCCCAGACGGGGCGTTCCAATATAAGAGAATGCCGTTCGGGTTACAGAATGCGCCGGCCACATTCCAGCGGAAAATGGACCAGATACTGAGGCCCCATCGGAAGTATGCTGCGGCTTACCTGGATGACGTAATTGTCCATAGCACAGATTGGGCCTCACATCTGCCAAAAGTGCAAGCAGTCCTAGACTCTATCCGGGAAGCGGGGTTTACGGCTAACCCCAAGAAGTGTACCATTGGGCAGGAGGAGGCCAAATATCTTGGGTACACCATTGGCAGGGGAGTAATAAAACCCCAACTCAACAAAGTCGAGGCCATCCAGAGTTGGCCACGTCCCAACAGCAAGAAGCAGGTACGAGCCTTTCTGGGAATCGCGGGTTATTATCGGCGCTTCATTCCCCACTTTGCTTCTAAGGCTGTGCCCCTAACCAACCTGACGAAAGGGAAAGGGTCGGTCATGATTAAATGGACCCCCGAGGCTGAGGCAGCGTTCCAATTCTTGAAACAAGCCTTATGTAGCCAGCCAGTGTTGTACTCACCCGACTTCTCTAAAGACTTTGTCGTACAAAGTGATGCGTCAGATGTGGGGTTAGGAGCAGTATTGTCCCAGGTCTGGAACGGGGAAGAGCACCCAGTCATTTACCTCAGCAGGAAGTTGAAGTCCCATGAGGTAAATTACGCCACGGTTGAAAAGGAGTGTTTAGCGGTGAAGTGGGCTCTAGATTCCCTTCGGTACTATCTGCTAGGTAGGCACTTTGACATGGTTACGGATCACGCTCCGTTAAAGTGGATGGCTCAAAACAAGGAGACAAATAGAAGAGTAAATAGGTGGTTCCTGGCCCTACAGGAATTCAACTTCACAGTAAAGCATCGCCCTGGCGTTCAAATGGGGAATGTGGATGCTTTGTCTCGAGTACATGAATGCCTGATTGCTGGTGTTCCAACCCCAAGGTTAAAACAAGAGGGGGGGGGTATGTGACAGCAGGAAGGTAAAGTCACCTGGTTGCATCCAGGGGGTTAGGTATATTTCTCCCAGATTCAGGCTTTATGCCGACTTATACAACTAGGGAGAGAGTTGATGAAGCCCAGCTGAGGCTAGTGGGCTCATGGATGATTCATACCTCTAGGGAGAGTGCTGGGCGTCGTGCAGGCAGGGAGTTGATGAGACCAGCTGAAGCTTGTCAGCTTGTTTAAGGCCTCTATAAAAACTCCCAGCTTCATTAGGTGTTTGCTCATGCCTGGAACCAGACCTGTGTGGACTGTCTAGGGAGAGTGAACCCCTGTGCGGTGAGACAAAGCCTGTGTGGCTATTTGTTTGGACATTTACTAAACCAGGGACTTAGGGACTAGGACAGCACCAGGCTGATCCCAGTTGTTAGTTAGGAAACCTGCATGTTTAGTCAGAGGTCAAGCTGACCAGGGTTTATTTTGTTTATGTTTCTTTTTGCTTTGCTGTGTTTTTTGTCACTGTAAATAGAGAAATAAACCGCACCTTTTTGATCTTGAAAACCACAACCTCCGTCTGCTGGGCCTGTTTTTGTGTGGGGAGCCCATCCAGGGGATCACACACACCCGCTGCCGAGCTAACCCCCTCACAATTAACACGTTAAAGCTTGTATGTGATTTTAGTTTTTGGGTTTCACCCATTTTATAGTGCACATGATATTACCAGGTCTTTGTTAGTTTGTTTAATGCCATATTTTACACTCCGATACATTGCTGGTTTAGTTGTTTCCAATTAACAGCAAATTATTTGTATCCCTATGTATGAATAACATTCTGATCTGCTCTCCTTTGTCTGAGATTCTTGTTCAGAAGCCAGGATATCATTAGTAATATCATTAGTAATGATATCCCAAAACTAGTGTAGGTCCTCAATTTTCTAGGTCAACAGCACAACAAAATGAACACTTTCCAACTTAACCCAACATTGCACCCTTATCCCCAATATGAAGCAATCCCTGCAAACCTGGGATAGCATTGTTTTCATGCAGACATACCAATGGTTCACGAATCTCTATTTTATTGGCAAGGATAGAGATAAGCCATTTAAAGATTAAACATGGAAAATGATAATGTGTTTGTGTGTGTGTGTTAGGCATAAAGAAAAGAGAGATGGCGGCACTTCCAGCGTCTATAATCAGTTCTTTATTATGAATCCATTAAAAGCAAAGACATGCCATACACATACAACTCCCAAGAGATCAGCAAACGTGTTTCACACTCCTGTGCTTAATCAATTCAATGAATAAGCACAGGAGTGTGAAACGCGCTTGCTGATCTCTTAAGAGTCGCATGTGATTGGCTTGTCTTTGCTTTTTAATGGATTCATAATAAAGAACAGATTTTATCTGCTGGAAGTGCCGCCATCTCTCTTTTCTTACTGCTGTGGACTTGGTTGCGGACCAGGCGGGCACCCGGCTTTATACAGCAGCGGAGGATCTCACGGGTCACCTTATGAGTGGTGCACCTTTCCAGCTTCCTTTTGTGTGTTATGCCCCATACACACGATCATTTTTAATGTCATTTTTAAAACTGACATTTTTCTTGTCATTTTTTTTCTTGTTTCCTCTCAAGCCTGTCTTGCGTACACACCATCATTTTAAAAAATGTTCAAGAAAAGCGCAGTGACGTACACCACGTACGACGGCACTATAAAGGGGAAGTTCCGTTCGAATGGCGCCACCCTTCATGTTAGTGAAGTTTGTTGAGAGACGATTCGCTCTTTTCAGTCTAGTGCTTTTCAGTCCGTTACAGCATGACGAATGTGCTATCTCCATTACGAACGCTAGTTTTACCAGAACGAGCGCTCCCGTCTCATACTTGATTCTGAGCATGCGCATTTTTTTTCACGTCGTTAAAGCATACACACTATCGATTTTCACGTCGTTAAAAAAAACGACATGAAAAACGACGTGAAAAAAGAGAGCATGTTCGGAATTTTTAATGCCCGTTTTTCACGTCGTTAAAAATGCTCTGGAGCATACACACGATCATTTTTAATGGCCATTTTTTTTAATGGCATTTTTAACGGCATGAAAAATGATCGTGTGTATGGGGCATTAGGCATACCCACAGTTTTCATTATAAAAAATGGGAAGAAGCTGATTCAAGAAATTTTGTAATTCAATTGATGCCTCTTTAAAAAAGCAATTCTTCCCCAAATGGATCTTTACTGCCAAATCCACAGGCCTGGGCATGGCCTAAAAACTGCACCTATAATGGTATTTCTGGGGCATGGGCCTGCCGAGCTTCCAGTGCTGAAACCAGAAGTAACGCAGAAACCTTATAGAAGTGGCACAGCATTGCTCAGAGTATAAAATGTAATGGAAACCATTATGGAAATGACTATCAACCTTTGATGCTTAACCACTTGCTTACAGGGCACTTAAACCCCCCTCCTGCCCAGACCAATTTTCAGCTTTCAGTGCTGTTGCACTTTGAATGACAATCGCGCGGTCATGCAACACTGTACCCAAATGAAATTTTTATATTTTTTTCAGACAAATAGAGCTTTCTTTTGGTGGTATGTGATCACCTCTGCGGTTTTTCTTTTTTGTTTAAAAAAAATAAAAAGACAGATTTTTGAAAAAAAAATTATTATATTTTTTTATATTTTGTTATAAAATTTTGCAAACGGGTAATTTTTCTCCTTCATTGATGTACGCTGATGAGGCTGTACTGATGGGCACTGATGGGCTGCACTGATGGGCACCGATAAGGCGGCACTGGTGGGCACTGATAGGTGGCACTGGTGGGCACTAATAGGCAGCACTGAGAGGTGGCACTGATGGGTGGCACTGAAGGGCATTGATAGGTGGCACTGGTGGGCACTGAGAAGTGGCACTAATAGGTGGCACTGATAGGTGGCAGTGATAGCTGGCAGTGATGGGCACTGATAGCTGGCAGTGATGGGCACTGATAGGTGGCAGTGATGGGCACTGATGAGTGGCAGTGATGGGCACTGAGTGCCAATAATGGGCACTGATCAGTTACACTGAGAGGCAGCATTACTAGGTGGCACTGATTGGCATCACAGGTGGGCATTGATAAGTGGCACTTGTGGGCATTGATACGTGGCACTGTGGGCATTGATAGGTGGCACTGCGGGCATTGATAGGTGGCACTGTGGGCACTGGCAGGTGGCAATAGCAGTTGGCACTGGCAGGCAGGATTTTTGGGCACAGAGGAGGCAGATGTGCCTCTTTCCTCTTCGGGACCGATGTCCCTTGTATACAAGCCGGTGATCGGCTTTTTTTTCTCCTTACGCTGTCAGCGTGAGGAGAAAAAAAAAAGATTACCGATCCTTTGTTTACATCATGTGTTCAGCTGTCATTGGCTGACAGCTGATCACGTGGTAAGGGGCCGGGACCGCCCCCTTACACAGATCTGTGATCTCCTGAGTCTCAGTGACTCGGTGATCACAACGCGCGCCGCGCGCGCCCTGCAGGGAGCAAGCGTCGCGCGCGCAAAGGGGAGGACGTCTATTGATGGCCTCCCGGATTTTCAGGTCCGTGCTGTAGCCGTCATTTGACTATAGCGCGGGCCTCTAGTGGTTAAAAAAAACTGAAGTATTTACACAACATTATGGCCAAACAATTAGGGGCATTCTTTTTAAAGCAGTGAATAGGACTTTCACCAAACATTTACTGGTGGGGAATTATTCACTGTCATTTAAACACATATACGTGGAAAATGTCAGCTGCATTGAATGTTTGATGGATGACAGATACACTCCTTTAAATATATGCTTCTTAAAGTATATCTAAACCTTAAAGGATAAGTTCATCTTTTGGAACATGTTGCATGTTCCACTGGTATTTAGGGTGGGGCATGTAACATGTTCCAGCTCCTGCTGCCTTTTCCCTGATCCCCCTCTCAGTGTGACAGCGGACGGGGGTTATTTTCCCTGCACCCGCAGTAACAATTCAAAAACAGTGAGGCCATGCAGGACTCCACCCACATAGCCACATCATTCATTCACAGTTTCCCGTGAATGGATGACCTACAAGTACTATCAGCCACCACAGCAGGCAGCTTGTAGTTCTGAATAAACTGCAAGGGCACTGATGAGCGCCCTTGTAGTTCATTTGCAAGCCCTACAGCTTTCAAACTGACAGCCACATTGTGGCATAAGTCATTTCTTTATTTTTTTTAAAGTACTGCGGTAACCTTTATGTATTTATTATTTATTTTTTGTTCATCCAGTGTTAAATCTCAGTGTTTCTAGTCTCCTGTAGGCTCATCAAAGCCACTTTCTGTGTGCATGCACTTTAGTGATGATTACATGGTATTTCTCAGGATGGGTTTCTTCATTATGACAACAGTGGATCATGTCTGTATAATGTGTGGTGAAATGGCTGTTTGCAATTCCATGTAGTCTCCAAAGGAACAGGGTGATAATGCAGGAGCATAAATAGGGGACCAGGACAGAGTGTTGTCATCCTATATTTGGAAGTGCCTAAACAAAGACCTTCATGGCATGATCACCAGGTATTATTTTAATTAAAACTGCTGATTTAAAAAAAAAAAATGCAAATTAATTTTAAAATTACATTAACATGTTAAAGCTTGTATGTGATTTTAGTTTTTGGGTTTACACCCACTTTTTAATTCACATGATATTACCAGGTCTTTTTTAGTTGGTTTAATGCCCAAAATTACAGTCCAATACATTGCTGGTTTAGTTGTTTCCAATTAACAGTAAATTATTTGTATCTCTATGTATGAACAACAATTTATCTGTTCTCATTTGTCTGAGATTCTTGTTCAGAAGCCAGGATATCATTAGTAATATCATTAGTAATGATATCCCAAAACTAGTGTAGGTCCTCAATTTTCTAGGTCAACAGCACAACAAAATGAATACTTTCCAACTGAACCCAACATTGCACCCTTATCCCGAATATGAAACAATCCATGCAAACCTCTTCTGCAGTAAACCTGGGATAGCATTTTTTTCATGCAGACATACCAATGGTTCACAAAGCTCTATTTCATTGGCAAGGATAGAGAGAACCCATTTGAAGATTAAACATGGAACATTATAATGTTTTTGTGTGTTTGTGTGTTAGGCATAAAGAAAAGAGAGATGGCGGCAATTCCAGCTCATAAAATCAGTTCTTTATTATGAATCTATTAAAAGCAAAGACATGCCATACAAATACGACTCCCAAGGGATCAGCAAACACGTTTCACACTCCTGTGCCCAGTCATTGCAATGCAATGCTGGAAGTGCCACCATCTCTCTTTTCTTACTGCTGTGGACTTGGTTGTGGACAAAGCGGGCACCCGGCTTTATACAGCAGCAGAGGATCTCATGTGTCACCTTGTGAGCGGTGTGCCCTTCTAGCTTCCTTTTGTGTGTTAGGCATACCCACAGTTTTCATTATAGAAAATGGGAAGAAGCTGATTCAAGAAATTTTGAAATTCAATTGATGCCTCTTTAAAAAAGCAACTCTACCCCAAATGGATCTTTACTGCCAAATCCACAGGCCTGGGCATGGCCTAGAAACTGCACCTATAATGGTCTTTCTGGGGCATGGGCCTTTCCTGGGTGCCTGGACCCGCAGAGGTTCAAGCCCTCCCCTCTCCATCCAGAATAAAAACCCATTTTGAGTGGAGTTGCTCGTTACAAAATTGGCAAACATTTTGGAAAGTATCTGGGAAGATAAGAAGCAAAAGTATCCAGGAAGAAAACAAATTACAACTCAGGGCCTTGTATTTAAATAAAGACCAAGGATCGAGAAGAGAGTAGGTAAATTGATGCTGTAATACAGAAAGGTCTACAAAGCTTTCTAGTCTTTATTGAGCCCTCTTTGAGATACAAATATCTGAAAACACATGGCCACAGGTAGGTTATAAATCACCTTATGGCACATTCAAAGAAATGGGAGTTTTCGTGCCGAATGGCTTAGAAAATAACCAATAATCTTTTGTCATGCTCAACAGTGCATAATTAGTTCAACCTGTGTCCATTAATAGAAAGTATTTACTATATGCCAATACCCGCTCGTCTGACCTTGAAGAAGCCATATTATCTCTGCTAGACTTACAAACACTTATTTTAACATAGGCTTTATTCTCGAGACAGAAGCTCAATGAGCTTGCTTCCCTGGTACAGCTCTGCATTCATTACCAGGTTTCCATACAGATTAAATATTACTAAATTGCATCGGGGACTAGAAGGCTGCCTTCTCGTGTTGTCTTAAGCCCATACACACAAAAGACCTGGGTATTTGTAAACACGCACTAAACCCTGTGTCCACAGACAACCGCAGAATGTGTACTTATTCAAAACATCAACACACACTGGTCACTGGAAAGTCTTGTATTATCATTATTTTTTTTGTCTTGTGCTTTTTTTGCCAGTTTTTGCAAATTCAAAATTACGACCTTTTACAAGCTCCATTAACCCCCTTTGTACCAGATGACACACACCCTCACATGTGTCACTGGTGACAAAAATAAGGCTTTAGGAGATAGTTGGATAGGTATACTGTTAGGTAAACTAACAGTGAAACAGTTAAATACCCAGTTCTATAGAATTTTGAACGCCCATGTACATTTAAATTTGACACTTTAAAATAATCCTGTTTCTACATGTTTATTTTTCTCTAGTTAGGTTTTCCCCCCCACTTGGCTCATCTTGCCACATTATAGGACCAATTCTTCGACTGTCTTTCCATATTAAAAGACAAGGAAACATGTTGTCATTAGGAGGTTCCTCTTAATATGGCTTAAGCTGTGATGTCTTTTTGAGTTCCCATAGCTCTTTGGAATTCACAGCTTTGTCTCCAGCTTGGGCACTCTTGGCTTTCCAGAAGAGACTGCATAAACAATGACATTCATTGACATGTCACTGAAGGCTGAACATCATTCAGGTTACACAATTAAATTTAGAAAGCATTGACTATATTAACATATAACATTTTTTTCCATTGCATCCTTTTGTTTGGCAAATGTAACCATTTTGGGACTCTGCCGCTCCAGTACAAAGATAGTGCAGAGCCAAGGACTATTGAAGTGGTAGGAACAGACTTCACAAAAGGAAGACACTGTACATGATTCCCGAGCCTGATTAGGCCTTTGTTGTGTATCAAAGGAGCTAAAGAATGAACTGGTAGGAACTTTTAGCTGCAGAGCTTCGTCGTCTCATACGTGGAGCCATTAGGAAGCTGACTGCTGAATAAAGAAAGCTGGGCTTGTATTCTTCCCACCTCATTGCTGCTCATTTTCAGCCGGTGTCGTAGTAAGCAGCTAAACAGATCCAACTTACGGGCACCAGGTGGGGAAAGAAAATTGACACGTTTCCTCAACTCTTGCGTTTCCATAAGTGCTCCTTCTCTGGATCCAGGCTGCTCAAGTTTTTGAGCCAAGCCCCTGATTGCCTCTGGATCAAAGGGCACGCTATAACCAAACGCATGAAGACCATCAATACGGACATACTCAGGGTCTCCCAATTTGTCATCCAAAGTCTGTTTGTCAGTCCATTCTGCTGAATCTTCCTCTCCCTCTTCCTCAAGAGGATTGCTCCTCATGTAAAAATGTACAGTCTCAAAAAATGACCGCCACCGATGACCTAATATCAAAGTCCAGTTCTGGCAGCGGTCTCCTCCTTCCATGTCCCAAGTTTTCTCCCAACTTGGGAACCCTTGTTCCCCGGCAGGCAATAGCCAGCTTTCTGAGTGGCTTCCTCCAAAGGGGTTAACATACACTGTTACTTGTGGATCTCTGGTCCCATTCCCAGCAAGACAGAGGCGCATTGAAAGTCCTAGAAGCATATGCAACTGCCTTGGCCAGTGCTTGTTGCTCTTGCAGGTAAGCAGCATACGCTTCCTGCCTCCCATCTGAAACCACATGCCAAGTCGTAAATCTCCAGAAATAAAGAATGCTGGGGCTCTCAAACGTCCATCCTGCTTTAGGAGCAAGTATTTCACCTCCAAGTCCTGAAGGCTACCTTCTGTCCCAAGGTAAGGTTCTGAGGACTCAGGCACTGAAGGCACACACAGGCCTTGAGCTGAGAGAGTGTATCCAGGGTTGCAGCTGGCACACTGGGCATGAAGTACTGTTGAACAGAGGGAACACAAGGGACCTGGTCCCTGTATGCAAGGTATGTTCACCTGGCAGTTGGGATGCTGGAAAGTGCAGGTACAACTGTGGGAGGCCTCTAGAAATGTGCCTGGCACAAGAGAGGCACTACAGTACAGAAGAGACTGAATCCGATGCCACCAATAAGATACAGATCTGCAGGAAAAAAAAGAGAAAAAAATTACCATTCACTTAAAATCATTATATAATATAATAATACTTCAGTATTAGATATATATGCATATTCAGACAAGCAGTGCAAAAAAAGGAAAAATGTAAAAAATGCAGTATCCCATATCAATCAATCACATTTCAGTTAAATAATGTTAGAAAGGTTAAATATCAGTTTTGATTAGATGCTATGCAGGGCTTGAGTCCTGCGGGAATGCGTGGGAATGGCATCCCTGCACTTTTTTCACAGCAGAAACGCCGTTCCCTTTGTAGGCAGGGCCGATCCTACGTGGGTGCAGTTCACCCAGGCGCCACAGAGGTGGGGGCGCTGAAGCGCCAGAGTGCTCCCATCCATTCTTCTCCTCTCCTTATCTGTGTCGAGAGGCGGCTCTCCCCGGTGGTCGCCGCCGCCACAGTGCTTTCCTAGCCTAAGCCCGTCCCCCCTCCCTTCTCTTGTCAGAGGAGGAGATTGAAGCAGCCGGAGATCGGAGCGGCTGTCTCTGTGTGGAGAGAGACTAGACGCTCAGTGACGTTGCTGAGGGGGGCAGTCCGTGCTTGACACGTGTTCTCCTCCTCCTCCTCTCTGTGTCTAAAAAAACTCCTGCCTGCTGCGATCTGTGCTCCACTCGGGCGGCACGGCTGCACACTGACTGTCTACTCTCCAGCTGCTGCCTGGTTTATGTACCGTAATGGAGGGGAGGGGAGGTGTTTGTCCTGGGGGGTCTGTAGTAATGGAGGGGGCGGGGGGGTTGTCCTGGGGGGAGTTTGTACTAATGGGGGGGTTTGTCCTGGGGGACTGTACTAATAGGGGGGTTTGTCCTGGGGGGGTCTGTACTAATGGGGGGTTTGTCCTGGGGGGGTCTGTACTAATGGGGGTTTGTCCTGGGGGGTCTGCACTAATGGGGGGGTTTGTCCTGGGGGGGTCTGTACTAATGGGAGGGAGTCTGTACTAATGGGGAAGTCTGTACTAATGGGAGGGTTTGTCATGGGGGTCGGTACTAATGGGGGGTTTGTCCTGGGGGTCTTCACTAATGGGGGGGTTTGTCCTGGGGGGGAGTCTGTATTAATGGGGGGAGTCTGTACTAATGGGGTTTTGTCCTGGGGGAGTCTGTACTAATGGGGGGGTTTGTCCTGGGGGGGTCTGTACTAATGGGGGGAGTCTGTACTAATAGGGGGAGTCTGTGTTAATGGGAGGGTTTCTCCTGGGGGGTCTGTACTAATGGGGGGGTTTGTCCTGTAGGGGTCTGTACTAATGGGGGGAGTCTGTACTAATGGGGGGAGTCTGTGCTAATGGGAGGGTTTGTCCTGGGGGGTCTGCACTAATGGGGGGTTTGTCCTGGGGGGTCTGTACTAATGGGGGGAGTCTGTGCTAATGGGAGGGTTTGTCCTGGGGGGTCTGCACTAATGGGGGGTTTGTACTAATGGGGGGGGAGTCTGTACTAATGGGGGGAGTCTGTGCTAATGGGAGGGTTTGTCCTGGGGGTCTGCACTAATGGGGGGTTTGCACTAATGGGGGATTTGTCCTGGGGGTCTGCACTAATGGTGGGGTACACTCTTATATCTGCAGCCGAGGCATAGCGGTGCGGGTATGCAGTCACTTCCCTGTATGTCGGATCGAGCTTCCTCCTAGTCCCGCCCGCCTGGCGTGATGTCATTCACAAGCTGGGAGGCCGGATGAAAGAGCAGAGGAGATTGCTGCTGCTGCTGCTGCTGCCACCAAGACCTGCGAGGAGCCTGTGCAACAAGTACGTTTGCAGAGGCTAAAAACCTAACCTACCTAAGGCAGTGTTTGAGCGTATCAGTTTTATTTTTTTGGTGGGGGAGTGGATCTTGGGTGGGAGTTCCCACACTTTTTTCCCCAGGACTTAATTCGTGCTTTGATTTAATGAAAATGTCTGTGGAGGACCATGTTTACTCTCATGGGATACACAGATGTTCCATACATCCCTTGGAGGGGGGTTATTTTCCAGGGGCAGGGTCAGATTGTAAAAATGCTTCAACACTGTAAAGGTGTCACACAATGTTTCCACAACTGGATCCCGGCTGCAAATTTTTAATGTTTGTTGCAAGGTAAATCCTGCGTTATGTCTAATTTGTTGCTATTGTCTCCCAGAAAATACACTCATGTTTATTTCAAGATTAATCCTGCCCAGTTTCTCCTTCTTATATTGCGACCTAACCAAGCTGCTCACATACTATGCAGCCAAGTCTCTATTTTTGGGAATAATTAGGGATATGAAGATGGGGAGGGATTTGGGGAATTTAGGGTTGTGGGTCTGATGTGTTTTTTGCACTACGTATTCACATATTCAATAAACTCTTACGAGAATGCAGTGGTTCTGCAAAAATAGAAGCCCACAAACTATACTGTGAAACTGTTTTGCCACTGTCAAATTTTTACAATGTTGATGGCTGTAGCTTTATATTTTATAAACTTTCCCTTAGCTTTTAGATCTGTTGTGGCTGCTACTTCCACTGATCAATTCAGATCTATTACCACTTCAGGGGTTGCACCCTAAACTATCTAAAAAGTATTTTTTTTTCAAGTTGAACTAAATCATATTGGGGTGTTGCTGCTGTATTATAGCCAAGCTAAATGTAAAAGTACACATCTAAAATATGTGATGCCAATATACAGTGTCTCTGATGCCTGTGTATTGTTTCATATCAACACATATAGCTTAAAGGCATCTCCAAAAATGTAGCTTACAAAATGCGTGTTTTTTTCATGTCACCCTCAAGGTCACATTAAAAGTACCCTGTACTCACTGTATGGTATTTTAAAACATATTTTCTTTGTTAAATGTATCCTATAGCAGTGTCCAACACTGCATGCCGTTTTTTGACAATACAGTGCCTTGCAAAAGTATTCACCCCCTTGGCTTTTTACCTATTTTGTTACATTACAGCCTTTAGTTCAATGTTTTTTTTAATCTGAATTATATGTGATGGATCAGAACACAATAGTCTAAGTTGGTGAAGTCAAATTAGAAAAATATATACATAAAACTATTTTGCAGGAATAAAAAACTGATAATTGGCATGTGCGTATGTATACACCCCCTTTGTTATGAAGCCCATAAAAAGGTCTGGTGCAACCAATTACCTTAATATTTCCACATAATTAGTAAAATGATGTCAACCTGTGTGCAATCTAAGTGTCACATGATCTGTCATTACATATACACACCTTTTTGAAAGGCTCCAGAGGCTGCAACACCTAAGCAAGAGGCACCACTAACCAAACACTGCCATGAAGACCAAGGAACTCTCCAAACAAGTAAGGGACAATGTTGTTGAGAAGTACAAGTCAGAGTTAGGTTATAAAAAAAATGGATGGTGCTAAATACAGGGATATTCTTGAGCAAAACCTGTACCACTCTGTGTGTGATTTGAGGCTAGGACGGAGGTTCACATTCCAGCAGGACAATGACAGCAAACACACTTCTAAAGCAACACTTGAGTGGTTTAAGGGGAAACATGTAAATGTATTGGAATGGCCTAGTCAAAGCCCAGACCTCAATCCAATAGAAAATCTGTGGTCAGACTTAAAGATTGCTGTTCACAAGCACAAACCATCCAACTTGAAGGAGCTGGAGCAGTTTTGCAAGGAGGAATGGGCAAAAATCCCAGTAGTAAGATGTGGCAAGCTCATATAGACTTATCGAAAGCGACTTGGAGCTGTGATAGCCGCAAAAGGTGGCTCTATAAAGTATTGAATTAAGGGGGGTGAATAGTTATGCACATTGA
This sequence comes from Rana muscosa, assembly GCA_029206835.1. NCBI lineage: Eukaryota > Metazoa > Chordata > Amphibia > Anura > Ranidae > Rana > Rana muscosa. The sequence goes on along the minus strand of CM055120.1, from coordinate 94,558,482 downwards.
CTTTTTCTGTTATTTTATCCTATTTGTTGCTTGCTTCACAATAAAAAAAATAAAAAATAAAAAAAACATCTTCAAAGTTGTGGGCATGTTCTGTAAATTAAAGCGGAAGTAAACCCTGATGAGTTTTACTTCCTCTTTTCCTAACTGCAAACCCTGCAAATTAAAAGCATAATGGGCTAGTATGCATCGCATACTAGCCCATTATGTGGCACTTACCTGCAAACGAATCCACCGCTGTCCCCTGTGCAGGCTGCGTCCATCTTCTCGCCCCTCTTCCTTCCAGGGCCGCAGACTCCGGCTCTGTGATTGGCCGGAGCCACGTGACGTCACTCCCGCACATGCGGGCGGGAGCCACCGGCAACGGCACACTCTAACTGAAGCAATGGCACGACGTGCCAATGCCTCAGTGCGCATTTGCCGATGACTTTGGCACATGCAGATACAGGGGAATATCTCCTAAACCGTGCAGGTTTAAGAGATATCCAGGGTAGCTACAGGTAAGCCTTATTATAGGTTTATGTGTAGCAAAACGTGGTCTGTAAGGATTTACAACCACTTTAAATGATGTAAATTCTCAAACAATCCATGTTATTTCCAGGTTGTAAGACACCAAAACATAAAAAATGCCAAGGGGGTGAATACTTTTGCAAGGCACTTGTAACTGCAGATTATCCCAAAAAATAGCTAAAATTTAATTTCATGACCCCCCCCCCTCCTCCCACCACAATCCAATGGGATTAGCTACAAAGTTCAGGCATCACAAATTTCAGACAGGATCTGACAGACACCTGCAAATCAAGGCAAATTTGCTAATCCCTACTTAAGAAAATGTATGTACTTAGTTCATTGTCTGGGCACAGATGCACAACACATTATCAATCCGTGCACCGATGCCCTAAGAAATAATATTACTGTAATTTGCATGTTGCCACCCCAGCCCATGACCTTTTTATAGCTAGTCCCTTTAAAAAAAAAAAAATATATATATATATATTGTGACAGCAGGAAGGTAAAGTCACCTGGTTGCATCCAGGGGGGTAGATATATTTCGCCCAGATTCAGGCTTTACGCCGACTTATACAACTAGGTGGAGAGTTGTATAAGCCCAGCTAAGGCTAGTGGGCTCATGGATGACTCATACCTCTAGGGAGAGTGTGGGGCGTCGTACAGACAGGGAGTTGAAGAGACCAGCTGAAGCTTGTCAGCTCATTTAGGCCTCTATAAGAACTCCCAGCTTCATTAAATGTTAGCTCATGCCTGGAACCAGACCTGTGTGGACTGTCTAGGGAGAGTGAACCCCTGTGCGGTGAGACAAAGCCTGTGTGGCTATTTGCTTGGACATTTAAAACCAGGGACTTAGGGACTAGGACAGCACTAGGCTGATCCCAGTTGTTAGTTAGGAAACCTGTATGTTTAGTCAGAGGTCAACTTGACCAGGATTTATTTTGTTTATGTTTCTTTTGCTTTGCTGTGTTTTTGTCACTGTAAATAGAAAATAAACCGCACCTTTTTGATTTTGAAAACCACAAGCTCCGTCTGCTGGGCCTGTTTTTGTGTGGGGAGCCCATCTCGGGGGTCACCCACACCCGCTGCCGAGCTAACCCCCTCACAGTTGGTGGAGAATGCAGGCAGTTTTTTTTTAAGCCAGCATGGAGGAGATACTGAAACAGCTGGCTCTAGCAAATGCCAATCAACAGCAGACAAATGCAGGTTTGCAAAGGAGCCTTGCAGCCCAGCAGCAAGCTCATCAACAGAGCCTTGCAGCCCAGCAGCAAGCTCACCAACAGAGTCTGGAAGCTCAGCAACAAGCCCTGCAGCAATCTGAGGCCCGCTTCATAGACCTGTTACAGAAGCAAGAGCAGAGACTACAACAAATGGAAGCAGTAGTGCAGCAACGTCCGCAGACCAGTGAGGGAAGCCGTCCCACTAATACCGCGTCCTTTGGGGTGAGTCATTTATTGACAAAAATGACTGGAGAGGATGATCCAGAGGTATTTTTGACCACATTTGAAAGGACTGCTGAAAGAGAAAAGTGGCCTGAGGAGCAGTGGGCTGGACTGGTGGCTCCTCTGTTAACTGGTGAATCGCAGAAGGCTTACTATGACCTAGAGCATGACCAAGCAAAAGACTATGTGATGCTAAAAGCTGAAATATTGGCAAGGCTGGGTGTCACCCTGGCTGTCCGGGCTCAGCGTGTGCATAACTGGACTTTCCAGCTTGGAAAACCCCCCAGGTCTCAAATGTATGATCTCATTCACCTGAGCAGAAAGTGGCTACAGCCAGAGACTTTGTCCGCACCAAAGATTGTGGAACGTGTTGTAATGGATCGGTTTTTGAGAGCTCTTCCTACTGCCATCCAAAAGTGGGTAAGCCATGGAGACCCAGAGACGGCCGATGGTCTTGTGGATCGTGTGGAGAAATACTTGGCTACAGAGAACCTGACGGCCTCTTCCAGAGACACTCGGACTTTCCACCCTAAGACCAGACCATCCCCAGGGGCGGATAAGATGATTCCAAGGGGTAAGGGTGGAGAGAGTGAGAGGGTGGGAGCTCTACCCCAAGTTTGGCGAGAACAGCCTGGGAAATCAGCGGCTCAAGAGGCGGCAAGAAGGATCGTTTGCTACCGCTGCCGGCAAGCGGGACATATTGCAGCAAATTGCCCGGTTGTGGAGGAACCCATGCAGTGTGACTTTCTGACGGGCAGACGTCAGTCGCTGTGTGCGACAGTCGCATGCACTGCCATTCGGGGAACTGAGAAACATTTATGCAAAATGTGTATTAATGGTAGAAATGTTGTGGTATTGCTGGATTCAGGTAGCCTTGTGACCCTGATAAAGGCTGAATTAGTTAAAACAGAGGTCTCTGGGAATAGCAAGGTAGCTGTTATTTGTGTGCATGGGGACACCCGAGAGTATCCAGTGACTACAGTGTGTTTCGAGACCCCCAAAGGTACCCTCTCTCATCCAGTGGGCTTAGTATCTCAGTTACCGCATGACGCCATTGTGGGAAGGGATTTTCCGAAGTTCTGGGAACTGTGGGATGATCCTGAGCCCCCCACTGGTGCCCCTATGTACCAGGAATGTGATAGCCAGAACTCCCCTGAGAGTGGTGAGGACTCTCCGGAATTTCCCTTGTCAGTATTGGCAGGGGAGACTCAAGAAACTGGAGAGGAGCCCACCTCCTCAGACGAAAACCTACCGTCTGTGGAGTTTTCTGATCTTGAGGTTCACAGGGAAAACTTTGCCACAGAACAGTTGAAAGACCCCGCCCTAATAAAGGCACGGGAAAACGTAGTGAAAATAGATGGCGAGTTAGTGAACCCAGATAATACCTGCACTTACCCATACTTCAGCGTAGAGAAGGACCTACTGTATCGGGTGGCAAAAAGGGCAGAAGAAACCGTTGAGCAGCTTGTGGTGCCCAAACCTTACAGGAAGTTGGTGTTGGAGTTGGCCCATGGGCACATTCTTGGAGGTCATCTGGGGACAGAGAAAACCCGAGAGAGGGTATTACAGAGATTCTATTGGCCGGGGGTGATGAAGGACATAGAAAATTATTGTTCCTCCTGCCCTGTGTGTCAGAGGTCGGCCCCGATGCCACATTTCCGTAGCCCGCTGGTCCCTCTACCCATCATTGAGGTCCCGTTTGAGAGGATCGCCATGGATTTGGTAGGTCCTATAATCAAGTCCGCTAGGGGGCACCAGTACATATTAGTTATAATGGACTATGCCACCCGTTATCCAGAAGCGATCCCTCTCCGAAATACCTCGGCCAAAACCATAGCCAAAGAGCTATCTCTTGTGTTTAGCCGGGTGGGTATTTGTAAAGAACTGCTTACGGACCAAGGTACACCCTTTATGTCCCGGGTTATGAAGGAGCTATGTAAATTGTTCAAAGTGACGCAATTACGTACATCTTTGTATCACCCCCAAACCGATGGGCTGGTTGAAAGATTCAACAAAACCCTAAAACAAATGTTGAAGAAAGTGGTGGATAGAGATGGAAAGGATTGGGACTGTCTACTTCCTTATCTGATGTTTGCTATTAGGGAGGTGCCCCAATCCTCTACGGGATTCTCCCCCTTTGAGTTACTGTATGGGAGACACCCAAGAGGGCTGTTGGATATTGTCAAGGAAACTTGGGAAAGTGAGAGTTCTCCCCACAGGAGTGTGATTGAGCATGTCGCCCTGATGCAAGACCGAATTGCACAGGTAATGCCCATCGTGAAGGAACATTTGGCCCAAGCGCAGTTAGCACAGCAGAGAGTGTACAACCGTGGAGCCAAGACCCGTACCTTTTCCCCGGGGGATAGGATACTGGTACTTGTCCCTACGGTTGAAAGTAAATTCCTTGCCAAATGGCAAGGCCCCTACGAGATAATGGAAAAAGTGAGCGAAGTGAATTACAAGGTCAGACAACCAGGAAGGCGAAAGCCCGAACAGATCTATCACGTTAATCTGTTGAAAGCCTGGAGGGATAGAGAGTCCCTAGTCGCAGACACTTGGTCACCAGCTCAAACTGGTTGCGTGATTCCTGAGGTTGGAATAGCAGCCACCTTGTCACAACCCCAACAACAGGAGGTTAAGGAGTTTGTGCTTCGCAACAAGGAGGTATTCTCTGAGCTGCCGGGACAAACATCTGGGGTAGAGCATGACATCATTACCCCGCCCGGTGAAAGGGTGAAGTTAAAACCCTATCGGATCCCAGAGGCCCGACGGGAGGCAATACGGGAGGAAGTACAGAAAATGCTGAACTTAGGGGTGATAGAGGAGTCCCAAAGTGATTGGTCTAGTCCCATTGTGTTGGTGCCTAAACCGGATGGGAGCTGGCGATTTTGTAACGATTTTCGTCAGTTGAACAAAGTTACAAAATTTGACACCTACCCCATGCCACGTATAGATGAGTTGATCGACCGGCTGGGAACAGCCCGATACATGACGACTCTTGACCTCACAAAAGGGTATTGGCAAATCCCCCTGGCCAAGTCGGCCAAAGAGAAAACTGCATTTGTAACCCCAGACGGGGCGTTCCAATATAAAAGAATGCCGTTTGGGTTACAGAATGCGCCGGCCACATTCCAGCGGAAAATGGACCAGATGCTGAGGCCCCATCGGAAGTATGCTGCGGCTTACCTGGATGACGTAATTGTCCATAGCACAGATTGGGCCTCACATCTGCCAAAAGTGCAAGCAGTCCTGGACTCTGTTCGGGAAGCGGGGTTTACGGCTAACCCCAAGAAGTGTACCATTGGGCAGGAGGAGGCCAAATATCTTGGGTACACCATTGGGAGGGGAGTAATAAAACCCCAACTCAACAAAGTCGAGGCCATCCAGAGTTGGCCACGTCCCAACAGCAAGAAGCAGGTACGAGCCTTTCTGGGAATCGCTGGGTATTATCGGCGATTCATTCCCCACTTTGCTTCTAAGGCTGTGCCCCTAACCAACCTGACGAAGGGGAAAGGGTCGGTCATGATTAAATGGACCCCCGAGGCTGAGGCAGCATTCCAATTCTTGAAACAAGCCTTATGTAGCCAGCCAGTGTTGTACTCACCCGACTTCTCTAAAGACTTTGTCGTACAAAGTGATGCGTCAGATGTGGGGTTAGGAGCAGTATTGTCCCAGGTCTGGAACGGGGAAGAGCACCCAGTCATTTACCTCAGCAGGAAGTTGAAGTCCCATGAGGTAAATTACGCCACCGTTGAAAAGGAGTGTTTAGCGGTGAAGTGGGCTCTAGATTCCCTTCGGTACTACCTGCTAGGTAGGCACTTTGACATGGTTACGGATCACGCTCCGTTAAAGTGGATGGCTCAAAACAAGGAAACAAATAGAAGAGTGAATAGGTGGTTCCTGGCCCTCCAGGAATTCAACTTCACAGTAAAGCATCGCCCTGGCGTTCAAATGCGGAATGTGGATGCTTTGTCTCGAGTACATGAATGCCTGATTGCTGGTGTTCCAACCCCGAGGTTAAAACAAGAGGGGGGGGTATGTGACAGCAGGAAGGTAAAGTCACCTGGTTGCATCCAGGGGGGTAGATATATTTCGCCCAGATTCAGGCTTTACGCCGACTTATACAACTAGGTGGAGAGTTGTATAAGCCCAGCTAAGGCTAGTGGGCTCATGGATGACTCATACCTCTAGGGAGAGTGTGGGGCGTCGTACAGACAGGGAGTTGAAGAGACCAGCTGAAGCTTGTCAGCTCATTTAGGCCTCTATAAGAACTCCCAGCTTCATTAGATGTTAGCTCATGCCTGGAACCAGACCTGTGTGGACTGTCTAGGGAGAGTGAACCCCTGTGCGGTGAGACAAAGCCTGTGTGGCTATTTGCTTGGACATTTAAAACCAGGGACTTAGGGACTAGGACAGCACTAGGCTGATCCCAGTTGTTAGTTAGGAAACCTGTATGTTTAGTCAGAGGTCAACTTGACCAGGATTTATTTTGTTTATGTTTCTTTTGCTTTGCTGTGTTTTTGTCACTGTAAATAGAAAATAAACCGCACCTTTTTGATTTTGAAAACCACAAGCTCCGTCTGCTGGGCCTGTTTTTGTGTGGGGAGCCCATCTCGGGGGTCACCCACACCCACTGCCGAGCTAACCCCCTCACAATATATATATATATTTATATATATATATACAGTATATATACACATACACAGTCAGGTCCATAAATATTGGGACATCGACACAATTCTAATCTTTTTGGCTCTATATACCACCACAGTGGATTTGAAATGAAAAAAACAAGACGTTCTTTAACTGCAGACTATTGTACACTATTGGAGGGGTAAAATGGCTTTTATATACTCAGCTTTCTAACACTTAAAATGCAGAGCTTAGGCCAAGATAAAATCTAAATCTTGGTTATAAGGTGTTAATTGGGAACTGATTATACAATTGCATACTCGCATAGAAGGCATACACTGCTAGACATTTGAAGGTCATGTGACAATCACTGCTGTCTTTTCTTTATTTTTTACTTCCCCAAGAGGGAGTGATAAAGTTTTAATCTGTGAAGGAAAGTACTACCTTTGACTCACTACCTTGCAACCAGCAGTGCTTGGCCATGTATTAATTATACAATAATAGTCTGCGTTTTGCATCATTATCTTATATGGTAGCTCTTTCTTTGGTGTTTTATAGCTATCTTTATAAGACTTTTTCTAGCTTGACATGTCTCAAAAGACTGGTAACTTTTCTAAACTGCATGAGATAAATCATTTTTGGTCAACTTAATTTCAGGTTCAGCCTTCTTGTGCTGGTTAAAGGTCCTTCCTGCCTTGAAGGCTTGGTTTACACCTTTTTATGCATGTTTTCATGTGTTATTATGTACATTCTTAACAATCATGGGTTTTCATGTACTGCGATTGTAAATGATAGGTCCTAAAATGCGTGTCAACACATCAAAAAATGGACAATGCATGTCAGCAATCTCACAGTTGTGAGCAACACCAATGCCTAGGTGTGAATGGGCCTTTAGGGCTTGTGTACAGGTTTATTTATATCTATTCTTTGAAATGTTTGAAGCACAAAATTGAAGCACATTGAACACAATGTTGGTAACATTAATAGTGTCTGATAGGACAGATCCCAATACAGCATTATTGCTTTCAGGTTGGGCTTGATTTAAAAAAAAAACAGTTTCTCTTATGCAAGCACGTTCCACACTAATTTTGAATTTAATTGCCATCAATATAAAGCATCTGACATGCATGTCAAGTGCAATACATGCATTTTAGATGCATATGCAGTCTCTTGTTGACCTTGTTGATAAAGAACACAAAAAAATTAAAGTGAACATGTTGGCAATTTTAAAAGTCCTGCCAAAGAGCAGGCATTACAAAGTGCCAACTATTGTTCTGTATTTGTAAGCTTCTAAAGCTACTTCTGTGCACCCCATGAACCAGTTCTTGCCCCATTTATTCAATTCTGTCCAATTAGAGCACCTTCATCGACCCACAAGGTAGCTCTCACGGTATAGAAGGACACTTGACACAAGGAGCTTAGGTCAAGCAACAATCTAAAACCAGGATCACATAAAAAACTGTAAAGCCCTGTACACACGATCGGATTTCCTATGGATTCTAATCCGATGTTTTTTTCCATCGGAAATCAATGAAGCTGACTTCCATCAGTCCTGCCTACACACCATCAGTCCAAAATCCGACCGTCCCGAACGCCGTGACATAAAACACTCCAACAAGCCGAGAAAAATTAAGTTCAATGCTTCTGAGCATGCGTCGACTTGATTCTGAGCATGCATGGGTTTTTTGTCCGATGGAGTTCCACACAGACGATCGGAATTTGCTATCGTTTTTTTTCCCATCGGATAAATTTAAAACATGTTCTATTTTTTCTTACCGATGGAAAAAAGACCGATGGGGCCCATACACGATCGATTTAACCGATGAAAAAAGTCCATCGGACTGTTTTCATCGGTAAAACTGATCGTGGGTACACGGCTTAAAGGGTAACAACAAACACCTTGCAGTGCCTACTCTTTGGAAGAATATTTATTCTTCAAATTTTAAATGGCTGGCAGCTCCTTTTTAAATAGAAAGTACAATGTATTTTCAGTAATAGATTGAGGATTTATAGTAACATTTCTGCAATTAAATTTAGATTCACTTTATTTTCCATGGTCATTGTATTTCATAAAAAGATTCACAAATGTACCATCTAGGAGTCCTTTGAATATCAGGGAAGTGAATTAGCAACCCTACGTAACCACTTCAATACTGGGCACTTTTATCCCCTTCCTGTCAAGGCCACTTTCCAGCTTTCAGTGCTGTCACACTTTGAATGACAATGGTCATTCAACATTGTACCCAAACTAAATTTTTATCATTTTGTTCACACAACTAGAGCTTTCTTTTAGTGGTATTTAATCACCACCGGGTTTTTGTTTTTTTTTTGCTAAAAAAACGAAAAAAAGTCTGAAAATTTTGAAAATAAACAAGTTTTTATTTCATTTCTTGAGGCCAAAAAATGCCAGGTCTGTACAAATATACCCTGAATTACCCTTTTTCAGAAAGTAGACAGTTCATGGTATTTAGTAAGAGGCATGGTGAGTTTTTTAAGTTGTAATTTTTTTGTCATAATTTTTACTACTGTCACCAGTGCAGTGCAGTGTTATCTTATAACTGGCATGGCAGTGATCAGGGACATTGCCTGGTGACAAAAAAACAAAAAATTATATTTTTTTTTTTTTTTTTTTTTTAAATATTCATTTTTTTTTATTATATTTCTTTCCTTTTTTTTTTGCGATTTGACCAGAGCAATATGTTACCATAGTAACATTTTACTACTCCGGGTAAGTTATCAGTGTTTTTTTTTTTTACACATTATGTTTGCTTATAGCAATGAATTTCTTTGCTACAAGCTGCGTTTATGGCAATGTTTAGGCTGCGTTTATGGCAATTGTCAGGCTGCGTCTATGGCAATGGATAGGCTGCGTTTATGGCGATTGTCAGACTGCGTCTATGGCAATGGATAGGCTGCGTTTATGGCAATAGTTAGGCTGCATTTATGGCAATGGTCAGGCTGCATTTATGGCAATAGTAAGGCTGCATTTCTTTGACACTGGTCAGGCTGCATTTCATGGGCACTGGTAAATATTTCAGGACAGCATTTGGTTCAGAATATTTTTTTACTTGTTTTCCTCCTCTAAAACCTAGGTGTGTCTTATGTAAGGTGACCAGATTTTTAAAATGAAATCCAGGGACATATTTTTTTTAAATTAGTAATGGTGGCAATCAGCGACTCTCTGCTCGTTGCCGCCCGCCTAACAGCCTATCAAGTCTCACTCTCCGGGCCCCATGGCTACTACTGGGTGGGGAGCGGAGGAAGATCACTCCATCAGGGAAGGCAAGGAGATAAGCAGGCAGGCGGCTGGCCGGGACTTGAGCCAAGACAGAAGAACGTGCAAGCGGAGATGGATGGGCACCCGAAACTGAAGAAATATTCCCTCCGCTCCGACCAGCACATGATCATCAGAAAGGGGCACAGATAATGGAAAAAAAATACACCCCCCTAAGTTAGTAGGAGCGGGGGTGTGTAATTCAGATTTTTTTTTTTTTATTCTGCACTGACTGTCTTTGAAATTGCCGCAGCTCCTATTCAAATCCAATCCGGGGACAAAACCGGGGACAGACTTGGTCCGGGAACAGTGTCCTCAATCCAGGGACTGTCCCCTGAAACCCTAGTCTTATGGTCAGGTGCATCTTATGGAGCAAAAAATACGGTATCTGTCAATCTATTCACACAAAACCACTTATCATATTTGTAAACTTACAAATGAGTTAGCTTTTTTAACAGTATCTAAACATCACATGATGCAAAGCCTATACAGTAATCTTGCTGTGTTTTCACCAAAACATGGAGTATGTGTTTAGGGATCATACAGAGATATGCTTTTGTCTACGTCAGCTTGCAGCATCCTTGTACATAAACCCAGGGAGAATATAGGACCCGGGAGGGCAAACTAAAAAACAGAAAATTGATTTTCAACAGGTTGCTTCAATCAGACTGTAGTCTTGCTTTGTTTTGAACAGTGTGTTATGCACAGTACAAAAAATATGCAGCGTGCATACAAAGTGTTGATTGACTCAGCACCAGCTGATAAGTAGCCCCCAACTATTGTTAAATTAGTTCTCTTTTATAGTAACCTTTGACTCCCTGTTGACTCCATATTTATATTCTACATGCAAAAAAAAGCACATAATTCTGGGAATTCAGACTTTTCCTTCTTTGTGGGAAGATTGCAGGGTAAGCACAGGCGTAGAGTAACTTATGCTTTTGACACAAGTAACTACTGTTACACATGAATACAATAAACATTATTAGCCTCTTTAACCACTTCAGCCCCGGAAGGATGTACCCACTTCCTGACCAGGCCATTTTTTGCGATACGGCACTACGTCGCTTTAACTGACAATTGCGCGGTCGCGCGACGCTATACCCAAACAAAATTGACATCCTTTTTTCTCCCCCACAAAAGAGCTTTCTTTTGGTGGTATTTGATCACCTCTGCGGTTTTTATTTTTTGCACTATAAACTAAAAAAGTCACAATTTTGAGAATTTTTTATTTATTTTTTACTTTCTGCTATAATACATATCCCAAAAAAATTAAATAATAATTCATCAGTTTAGGACGAATTCTTCTACATATTTTTGGTAAACAAAAATCGCAATAGGCGTATATTGATTGGTTTGCGGAAAAGTTATCCAGCCTACAAACTATGGGATTGATTTAGGGACTTTTTTTAAATTGTTTTTACTGGTAATGGCGGCAATCTACGATTTTTAGCGGGACTGCGACATTGCGGCAAACAAATCTGACTCCAAATGACACTTTTTGGGGACCAGTGACATTATGACATTGAACAGTGCGATATAAATGCACTGATCAATGTATAAATGACTCTGGCAGGGAAGGGTTCCCTGGGTGTGTTCTAACTGTAGGGGGGATGGGCTGTCTGGAACACCACAGAGATCACTTTTCCCGATGACTGGGAACAGCAGATCTCCATGATGTCTCCTATCAGAACGGCGGTCCGCCTTGTTTACACTGGCAGATCCCGTTCTGCCTCTGTATATCACGATTGCTGGTCGCCAGCGGACATCGCCCGCTATATTACATGCATGGACTGACATACACCTACGGCAATTCGTGCTATCCAGCCACCTTGCCGCAGTATAAATGCAGCGGGTGGTCGGGAAGCGGTTAAGGGTCAGTTTAGCAAAAAAAATAATAATTTTGGTTTCTAGTAGATGCCAAACTCTGAATAAAACCTAGAAGGGAAAGGTTAGACCCTATGTCAAGTTTTTACTGCTCTCTGTATCACTTTGGGTGGGAATATAATGAACCAAATCTTCCTAGGCTTGGTTTGCGACAGGTTCAGTGAACATACTAAAGTTCCACTGCCGAATCGGAACCCTATCAAAGTCAGTTGGAGCCAAATGTTAAAAAAAAAAAAAAAAAAACAATAATGTCCATTGTCTAGGTAAAAGGCAAGGGATTATCACACAAATGGCACGAGGGACTGGGCACTGCCTTGGGGAACATGCATCAAAGCAAAATGTTTAAAAATTCTGTTAGGTAGGGAGCAGCAATTTTAGTAAGGCTCAAAAAAGGCAACATTAAAAATGCTAAATTCCATTGAATAACATGCCTGGGTGACAGGGCCGGGACAAGGGGTGAGCAGGGGGGGGGTGGCTGCCCTTGGGGCAATGGTTTATTGCAGGGATTGGGGAGCCCTGACACTAATCCTTAAGGACGGGGGCGCAGTTTGGCATCTTTGCCCCATGCGCCAGATGACCTTGCCCCAGAACTGCTGGGTGATGTCCTGACCCTTCCGTGAAGTGGTGCACCTGCGTGATGTATACTACCCACTACAGAAAATCTAACATTTACAAAGTAAAAATGGTATTTAAATTGCCAGCAAAATGCTAGTTCCCAGCAACTTTGTTTTGTTTGCAAAAAAAGTGGAATCTGGAAGCCCTCTTTAACAAAAAGGGGATACACAGATACTGGTCCCCCTCTATGTAATGGGTGCATTGCTCAAGCCATTAAAAAAAAGTAAAGTGAAAAAAAATACACAGACAGTTTTTGACAAGTCCTTTAAAAAAAAACATGATGTACCTTCATCATCAACCATGTCATCCAGTGATGCAGATTCACGTCAATCCCAATGCCCGCTGACCCGCTAAAAGAAAAGAACCCACCAACTCCCAACACATCTTCCTGTTGCTTCACTTCCACCTTGTGTCTATCGAACAGAAAGCCAAGGAAAATTTCCCCAGTGGTATAAAAATAGCAAAAAATAAACTAGTGTAGCAGCCTCACCCCTCTCTCCCTTTCTCATACTCGGCTTGTCTTTCTTCGTCTAGGGGTCTCAGTGCTGGGGAGAGGGATGAGATACACCACGGCCCATGTCCTCCATAGCTGAGAGGTGAAGGCCAGAAAGATCAGGCTTTGTGTAGGTGTCCTAGAGTCAAGTCCAGTACTTCGTCCCTGACTCCTTTGCTCCTAGTAACCAGAGTTCCACACAGTGAATAGGTCCAACTCAGTTTTATTCTTCTTGGCGTACAAACATACAGTTTCTTTACTGAGTAATAATGGGGATAGATCGAGGCACAATCCTTTCCCTTCTGTTGCTAACCACTGTGGTATCACCAGTGGTAAATAGTCACTGCCACTGACTATGTGAGGTAGAACGTGAATTACCTTCGCTAGCACGGCCCCTGTCAGGGGAAGGAAATCCGTCTAAGGGAGAAACCGGAGGCCTCTCTGTCACCAGCGATGCTGCGCCGGACTCTCCAAAGAAGTTCCGCACACCAGTCCTCACAAACTCAGACACGGGCACCCAAGGAGTTAGGGCCCCCTCGGATTCCTCCACCCTCACGGAACTCAGTCGAAGGTACTGAGCCCCAGGCGTCTGCCATAGTACCTCACTCCAGGCTAAAGGTGCCTGAGATGGACTCCATCTCTGCTCCGGCTAGGTCAAGGGCACCTAGGCCTGGAACACTGGAATGCCAGCACCCAAATTGAAGGTGCCTGGGTGCGGCCGAGTCCACCGACTCCCACTCCGGACTCTGAGCTCTGAACTCTGAACCCCGTCGTAAGGGCGTCCGCCCCTTTTATCCCCTCTTCCTTTGCGTCACAGCGGGTTCCCCGCCCCGCTGTACCAGCTCTAGGGAAGGACAAAAAGGCACAGTCTTGCGGTGTGAGTTCAGCTCCGGCCCAGGGCAACAGCGCCACCCGCGAACCACAAGGAACCTCACACCACCAGAGTCCTCCAAGAACCAGAAAAAAGTCCCGGATCCCCTAGCAATTAGTGCATCTGGGTTACACTACCACCCAGATGCTTCCCCTAAATTCAAATACCCGCTACACTAGCAAGGGTTTTTAACGTGTCCCTATTATAGGAAAGAGTAAAACTCTCGAGAAATAAAATAAAAAAATATTTGGCTATACATACACTTATGCCGCGTACACACGATCAGATTTTCAGTCGGAAAAACCTTGGATGGTTTTTCGGAAGGAATTCCGCTCAAGCTTGGCTTGCATACACACGGTCCCACAAACGTTCTCTGAACTTTCGACCGTCAAGAACGCAGTGATGTACAACACTACGACAAGCCGAGAAAATGAAGTTCAATGCTCTTGAGCATGCGTCGAATTGTTTCCGAGCATGCGTCAGAATTTTGCGCGTCGGAATTGCTACAGACGATCGGATTTTCCGATCGGAATTTCTTCTCAATCTTTTGCTGGCGGAAATTCCGACAGCAAAAATCTGACGGAGCATACACACGGTCAGAATATCCAACGAAAAGCTCATATCGGACTTTTGCTGGCGGAAAATCCGACCGTGTGTACACGTCATTAGGCCGATTTACACTGAGGCGTCGGCGGTAAAGCACTGCTATTTTTAGCTGCGCTTTACCACCGTTTTTGCGGCGCTATTCAGCCAATTGAGGGGCGCTTTTAACCCCCCGCTAGCGGCCCGAAAAATGGTTAAAAAAGCCCACAAAGCGACGCTTTGCCGGCGGTTCGGCTCCACTGCCCATTGATTTCAATGGGCAGGGGCGCGTTAGGAGCAGTGTATACACCACTCCTACAGTGCTGCAAAGATGCGGCTAGCAGGACTTTTTTTACTGTCCTACCAGCGCACTGCTCCAGTGTGAAAGCCCTTGGACTATTTTTAGCGCTATAGTGCCTGCAAAGCGCCTCAGTGTGAAAGCAGTAAAAACTGAACTTCAAGCAGATAAAAAGGCACACGCTAATGCAGCTCTGTGTTCAGTAATACATGTTTAATGTATTTTTATTTTTTAATTTTGAATAGTGTAAGTAATTTAATTTGACTTGACATCAGTATCTTGCAGTTTACTGTACGACAAACATAGAAAAGGAGAATCATCACAGAGAGCCAATCAGGTGTGCTGCCTCTCCTTTCACTGTCCATTCACGGGGTGGGGTCAGGACAAACCTGTAAGTTAAGGTTATACTGCAGCAAAAAAGGGTCTGGTCTCCTCCTCTGCCAGATGGGATGTTGCTGTATGGCAGAGCAATGTGAATTTGAATGTGGGTGGTCACAAATACAGATACCATTTTGCAGGTAACATATGTATTTCATCCATGTATTTAACTGTTAGCTTGTAGTTCACCTCTAAACCACCCATTGGTGTGCGCAGCCTATTGCATTAGGGTGTGCACCCTAGAGCTCAAACACAGATGCGTAAATATCGCCAGAGCAGTGGACGGTGTCAGTAGAGCAGAGATTGGTGTAACTAGAGCAGTGGGCGGGATCAGTAGAGCAGAGATGTGTGTAACTAGAGCAGTGGGCGGTGTCAGTAGAGCAGAGATTGGTGTAACTAGAGCAGTGGGCGGGGTCAGTAGAGCAGAGATGGGTGTAACTAGAGCAGTGGGCGGGGTCAGTAGAGCAGAGATTGGTGTAACTAGAGCAGTGGGCGGGGTCAGTAGAGCAGAGATGGGTGTAACTAGAGCAGTGGGCAGTGTCAGTAGTTTTTATTTTTATTATATTTTACATTTTTTTTTTTCTCACAATTTTTTTACAGAATTATCTTTTATTTTCTTTTTTTTTTTTTATTTCTTTTTTTAGGAGCATCGTTGGGCTTTGGTGAAATATCAAGGGTCTAAACAGAGAGAAAAGGACAGAGAACTGAGCTTTCCTAGTCCTTCTCTGCAGCCTCAGCTGCACTGGACAGTGAACTAATGGGAGTGCTCTGGCCTGAGCGGCTTTCTGTTCATTCACAAACTGAAGCATAATAAACAGTGTTTACTATGACTCAGTTAAGAATGTGTGCACAGAAACGATCAGTATAGATCACTCACTGTGTTCATTCATTCATTCTGAAACATCCCTCGCAGCAGCCGGTGGGAGAGGAAGGACGCTAGCATCACTGCAAGGGGAGACAGGGGCGCCAGGAAGCAGGGGGAATAAGCACCACACATGGTAATTAGAGTGTGCCCAGGCATACCCCACACAGCCTGTGCGATCGCCTATGAAACCACCTGAAAAATTCTTATACAGTAAAACCTTGTTTGAGAGTAACTTGGTTTGAGAGTGTTTTGCAAGACCAGCAAAACATTTTTAATACATTTTGACTTGATATACAAGTAGCGTCATGTCACAACTGAGTATAAAAGTGAAGAGAGGCACCTCTAAGTGTAGCAAAATGGTTACATTTAATGAAGGTACAACATTTAGCAACTCACATTGGCTGATGATTAAAACAGGTACATCTAAGTATGCAGCCATCTGGGGGAGAGCTGTCCACATAGACCATCCTCCGCACCACCATCAAAGTCATCCCTTCCACGCTGCGCTCCACGAGCGCTTCAAGCCTCGCTTTCAGATCGATCTACTGCAGGGTAGTCTTCCCGGTCACAATTGCAGACTGACAGCAGTGAGAGCCAGCAGTGCGGAAGACGGTCTATGTGGACAGCTTTACCCCAGATGCATGCATATGCATACTTAGATCATCAACCATGTGAGTTGCTAAATGTTGTACCTTCAATAAATGTAACCATATTGCTACACTTAGAGGTGCCTCTCTTCTCTTTTATACTCTGTAGCTCCTGCTGGATTTGCTTATAATCCCCTTGTGGAGGCTTCCATTTGTGGATGGACATTTTATGGTTACATAAGCTATCACATTGCTATAATCTTTTTATATAGACTATAAACTGAAGGACTTACGAATAAATGGTTGTGGAACGAATAATTTGAATTTCCATTATTTCTTATGGGGAAATTTGCTTTGATATACAAGTGCTTTGGATTACAAGCATGTTTCTGGAACGAATTATGCTCACACTCGAAGGTTTTACTATATCCCACATGAGCAGTAGGTGTCAGAGCTCAGCAGCACTTCAGCACCTGTGTCTTCACAGCTGCTGTAGCTATTAAAAGATGGTCCTACTTCTTCCAGTTTCATAATACATTATTGAGAATAAGAAGTTGCCAGTTCACAAAGGTGAGTGGGAACGCACAAACACAGAACTATTACCAAAAGATCTGTTAGATTAGAGTATCAAAAACATATACAAAGTCATTACTTATTCACCAAGTTCTACTTTGAACGAAAGGAACCCAAAAGTAATAATTTAGTTACAATTCATATTTTCACAGCATCCACTATTCAGTTGCTGCATCTTATTGAGTTTAATGGTTCCCAAGAGTGTCCCAAGTCTTTCAAACCTCCAACACCAAGTGAGGCTCCGTTAGTTGTAAGCAGTGTTCATTTTGGCAGTAAATTTCAATTTAGTTTTAGTCTAAAGCCTCGTACACACGACCGTTTTTCTCGGCAAGAAAACTGCTGGGAGAGCTTTTTGCAGTGAAAACCGTTCATGTGTATGGTTTCTCGTCGTGAAAACTGCCGGGAATCTCGGTGAGAAATATAGAGAAACTGCTCTCTATTTTTTTCGTCGGGATTCTTGGCAGAGTGTTTCCTGAAGAGAAAACCGTTCGTGAGTATGCTTACCTGTCCCAGGTAAGCCCGCGCATGCTAGATGAGACTTTGACGCGTGCGCGGTAGCATACAAGGGTAGTGTAGGGTGTAGCAAGATGGCGGCGACAGCATCGAATGTGAAGGGCGCCGGCTCGTCGTAGTCGATGATGTCACCGCGTTCTTGCCATTCAAAAGAACGGCGGTTCTTTTGAATGGCCGTCTGTACACAGGGCTTGGCAAGGCAAGCTTGCCAGGAATCCCGTCAGGAAAACCGACGGTTTTCAAATAGACGGGTTTCCAGCCTGTGTTTACAGGGCTTTAGTCTTAGGACTAAAATGGCATTTTAGTTTTAGTCCCATTTTAGTCTTTTGGAATTGTTTTAGTTTTAGCCGTATTTACTCGACTAAATCTCCAGTACATTATAGCCATCTAAAATCTCCAGTACATTTTAGTTGACTAAAATCATTTTAGTCATCTAAAATCTAATGGGTGTAGTTAAATTGTAATGCATTATTTAAGCATTTCTGTACAATTTCCAAACTCATTATAAACTGCTGGAGTGAAAAATCTAGAATGTTATTATTTATGGTATTGAGGTATGAACATGCACTACAGACCAGTGTTAATTTTGATGTCAAATTTCAATTTAGTTTTAGTCTTAGTCTTTTGACTAAAATTGCATTTTAGATTTAAGTCCCATTTTAGTCTTTTGGCTAAAATGCCATTTTAGTTTTAGTCGTATTTTAGTCATCTCAATTGTTTTAGTCGCATTTTAGTCTACTAAAATGGTATTAAGTTAGCCGACTAAAATGTTTTAGTCGGTTTTAGTCGACGACATTAACACTGGTTGTAAGACAGCATCGAAGATAACTAAGAAATGAGGCAGATAGTCTGTAGTGAAGATTCCATATGACTCTGCCAAAGACAGATGTATGGCAGTAGAAGTCAGGACTCCAAAGTCAGACCTTCAGAACAACAGATGAGAGGAAGTACAGAGGTGCAATGATATTGATCATTTTATTGACTATTTTTGATCCTCCTTCCTTATTATTAATTTGGAACTTCTACAATTATATTACAATGCAAATATGGTCAAAGGAGAGATTTTATGATCTGTTGCTTATAAATCCGATTAATTCCAACTCTTGCAAAGTCATATATATGCCCATATAAATGCCAAGATCAATGGCATGACAATTTATGCCCATATACTTTATGGCCCATGTGAATTATTGTTTTTCAACTGAACACATCGTATAAATACAGGATTAAAAGCTAGATACTGTTAAGAATATGATAACATATAATAAAATATATACCGTAATCAGCTGGGACACGCCAAGACACCCACAACCATTTTATTTTTACATATGACCTTCATTCGCTGATTGGAGGGCCCAGGCGTAAAGGTGTCCACAGACTAAACATGTCAAACTGAAATGACTTCTAGTTCTAATAAAAGCATGACATTTTTGTAAGACTTTACTATTGTCCTAATGAATGATGCACTTATCTAATAGAAGAATACTCAAGAATTTAGGAATTAACATACCAATTTTAAATTATATTTGCAAAGACAAAATATTGAATCATTCCTTTTGTGCATTAGATTCTTATCATTCCCAAATCTTTAAGCCAATAAAGTTACAAAAATAAATTATATGGACTACACCAATAGAATACTGAATAAGTTAGTTTAGCCTTAAATTTACCCCCCAGGCTGATTCAATTCAGCACACACACAAGGTAGACGACCCATTGTATTATGTAGTGATTCCTACCAACAGAGGGTAGCTTAAATCAGGCATGAACAAATGTAATTTTAAAGCAGGCCATACACTGTCAGTTTTTTTTACATTTGGCCAGTGAGGAATCCACTCCTCTGATGCCGCGTACACACGCCCATTTTTAATGTCATTGAAAAAAACTGCATTTTTCTCGACGTGATTTTTCGTGTTTCCTCTCAAGCCTGCCTTGTCTACACACTATTGTGGAAAAAAATGTTCGAGAAAAGCTCGGGGACGTACAACACGTACGACTGCACTATAAAGGGGACGTTCCATTCGGATGGCGCCACCCTTCATGTTAGTAAAGTTTGTTGAGCGACGATTTGCGCTTTTCAGCCTTGTGCTTTTCAGTCCGTTACAGCGTGACGAATGTGCTATCTCCATTACGAACGCTAGTTTTACCAGAACAAGCGCTCCCGTCTCATACTTGATTCTGAGCATGCGCATTCTTTTTCACGTCGTTAAAGCCCACACACGGACGTTTTTCATGACGAGAAAAAAGACGATGTAAAAAACGACGTGAAAAATTAGAGCATGTTCCAATTTTTTCATGGCCGTTTTTCACGTCGTGAAAAATGCTCTGAAGCCCACACACGATCATTTTTAATGACCATTTCAAAAAATGACATTTTTCTCGTCATTAAAAATGGTCGTGTGTACCCGGCATTACAGTGGGTCCCACCGTGTAGAGAATACACTGATTAGTGGCTTGGATTAGTGGGAATGGCCACACGCTAATTTAAATGTGTCCAGTCCCCGCTGATCCAGACATATTTCAATCAATCAGTGTATGGCCAGCTTTAGCTCCACAGGCCCCCTCAGACCTCAGCTTCTGTTGTGATAAAGCCACATTTTTTTAATAAAAGTCACAGGCTGGACCAACCCTCTAATCACCTACTCCTTCAGTAGTTCTTGGTTAATAACCACTTCAATACAGGACATTTTAACCCCTTTCCTGCCCAGACCAATTTTTAGTTTTCAGCGCTGTTGCACTTTGAATGACAATTGCGCGGTCATGCAACACTGTACCCAAATGAAATCTTTATGGGTTTTTTCCCCACAAATAGAGCTTTCATTTGGTGGTATTTGATCACCTCTGCGGTTTTTATTTTTTGCGCTATAAACAAAAGAAGAGCCACAATTAAAAAAAAAAAAACACAATGGGGCTGATTTACTATAACTCCAGGAAGTACTGAGCACATCGCAAAAAATAGCTCCAATTTTTGACAATTAAAAATTCCATGCGCGAATTTGCGAATGAAAAAGAGTGCTATTAGCAGCAAACAAGTGTTAGTAAATGTGAAATCAGCGCTAATTAGCGAATCCGCGTACGCGCAAATGCCAATTTCCACTAAGTTTTTATATAGCACTGCACTGTAACCATGATCCATGTATGTGAAAGAAACATTTTTATATGAGATGTGCTCTATCTATTGATGTATATTGCAATTAGTATTCCTAGTTTTTTTCCTTCTTTTGCTAATGAATGCAGGTATGAAGGATTATGACATAGTAATGTCTGCTATTATGTAAAATTACATGTATTAAACATTTAGGTTACCTATTTGTTGTATGTTGTTTTTTTAATGTTTTTATTTTTTCATTTAGGTGGCTATAAAGCGGTAATTATTTATGTTCCTTCTTTAATCATACTACACTATTATGCAGGTCTTGTACTTAGCACAATGGCTTAGTGGTCTGCTCCCATGTCTATACAGCTCTCATGTTACAAGTTCAAATATCAGCCAACCTACCATCCAACAGCTATGTTTATTATTTGCACAAGCAAATTAAAATAAACAAACAAAGAAATGTAAACTGCCCGTTAGCTAGTGTGTGATGTTTGGAATTCCACACCATAATATTATTGAATAAAAGTGCATTGGCTAATTGGCATTCACCTATTTTCAGCATATGCTGCTTTGGCTAGTTGGCATTTGCCTTTCTTCACCAATACAATCTTTTAGTATCTCTCTGTGGGATTTGAACCCATGAGTGCTTCAAAGCCTGAGTTTTTCAAGGTAGAAGTGCTGACCACTAGCCTATTGAGCGTAGCACAAGCATCTACTAGTGTGTGTAGATTAAGGAGATATTTCTTGCACCTACAGGTAAGCCTTAATCTAGGCTTACCTATAGCTGCAAGTTGTCTAAGTGGGTTTACAACCACTTTAATATTATTGTAACAACCATGCTCATGCTGATGTGGCATTGGCTAATAGGCATTTGCCTCTTTTCAGCTGCTGAGTGTTTGATGGTGGGACTACTTTATATTCTAGGTATAATAGTACTCAGCACAGTGACTTAGGCCCCTTTCACACTTGTGCGACCTGAAAGTTGTGGCATTTTGATGCGACTTTAAGCACTGCCTGTGTAATCTTGAGGTCTATGGACGCAGGAGTCGCAGGGAAAGGCGTGCAAACTTCCGTCTGCATTTTTCTGCGATCCCAGGGAATGCCTGTGTA
The DNA here is from genome assembly GCA_029206835.1 of Rana muscosa. Classification (NCBI taxonomy): domain Eukaryota; kingdom Metazoa; phylum Chordata; class Amphibia; order Anura; family Ranidae; genus Rana; species Rana muscosa. The sequence continues at coordinate 94,536,764 of CM055120.1, read as the reverse complement.
AACTTAAGGTCTATGAACCTCAACTCGTATCAAAGTCGGACCAAAGTTGTACAGGGACTACTTTGAAGTCGGTGTGACTTGAAGTTGCACAGATATAAATGATACACATTAAAAATCATGGGGTATGACTTGTCATGCAACTCTGATGACCAAAGTCGCAGGAAAAGTTGCTCAAGTGTGAAAGGGGCCTCAGCCCGACTTTGTGAGCGATTTCAGAGACATCAGTGCACTTTCCTGCACAGATGTCTAGTGAAATCACATAGGTCTCAACTGTCCCTGATTTGGACCAAAGTCCCTCTGTCCCTCTTTCCTCCTCATTTGTCCCTCATTTTGTTCGGATCTGTATAGTTTGATATAAAATGCAATTTTTATCTTTAAAAAGTGTTTCCCAGCGCTAAACCTTTCATCTAATTTCTAAATTGCTTTGTTTGTAAATTCCCAAAGCCAATCTAAAGGGATATTGTTTTTTTTTTTATTTATTTATTATCTTTTTTATTAATTTTCCAAAAACATATATAACACACATTACAATACATGAAACACATTTACAATCTCAATATTTCCCATTACAAATAATAAAAAAAAAAAGGGGGGCAAGAAAAAAGGGAGAGATGGGGAAATGGAGAGAGAGAGAGAGAAAAAAGAAAAAAAAAAAAAAAAGGGGGGTAGGGAGTGGAGATGATTTTAGGAGGGGGGATGGGGGAATACAGTCCCCCATACTCTCCCCCAAATATATTATGTGCTATCACTCTAGTGTTGATGTCTTCTAAAGTGGAATTAAATAATAAAGGGAGACAAAAAGTGGTTTCGAAAACTACTACGAACTAAAAAACAAGTGTTAAAATCTAAAAGTAGACAGTATAAAGGACTAGGGGATGAATTTATGAGTGACTGTACTGATAGAGTGACAAAACATGTATATAAAGAGAAAAGTGAGAGGTTAAGTTATCGTCACCTGTGCCAAAAAAAAAAAAAAAGGAGAAAAAGAAAAAGAGATGTGGAAAAGGAGAGGGGGAAAGTGAGGGAGAGGAAAAAAATTAAAAAAGGGGGGGAGTGGGGATGATTTTAGAAAGGGGGGGGATGGGGGAATACGATCCCCCATACTCTCCCCCAGATATATTATGTGCTATCACTCTAGTGTTGATGTCTTCTAACGTAAAATTAATTAATAAAGAGTGAAAAAAAGTGATTTCAAAAACTACTACAAACTGAAAAACAAGTGTTAAAATCTAAAAGTGAACTGTATAGAGGACTAAGGGATGAATTTACAAGTGGCTACACTGATGAAGTGACAAAACATATATGTAGAGAGAAAAATAACAGGTAAAATTATCGTCGCCTGTGCCCAAAAAAAAAAAAAAAGGGAGGAGGGGGGGAGTATGGGAAGCCTCAGGGAAGAACAAATCTAATCCCCCTCTCTCACTCTCTCCGAGAAAAGGAAGAGAACAAAAATAGGGGTGTAAAAAAGAAAAGAAAAGGGAGGAAAGGGAAGGCCGGCATGCATGGTATCCAATAAAATGTTTGTCACATTACATTTTAGTCTCTTAAGGGATAAGCCAAAGAATAACCACAGGGAATCATCCTTAAGATATAGATAGCTTATTCAATAGATGTAAACGGGTCTCAGTGGGATTGTGCAAGTATCTCTCTATAGGTTGTGGTGTCCTTGAACTCCATCCACGGAGTCCAAGTTAAAGTGTGTCGTTGAAAAGTGTCCTTGTTACAATGAGTGATATCTTCCATGAGATGGACCTCTGAATTTTTTTTTAAACCACTTTTTCACGGATGGAGTTTCAGGCTGACCCCAAAGGGTAGGTATAAGTGCTTTAGCCGTATTAAGCAGATGTGGAACTAAAGAACATTTGTATTTTCTGACAGGTTCCTTGGTAGCATGGAAAAGAATGGTCCATGCATCAGCAGGAAGATTAATATTGGATATTTGTTGGATAATTTGAATAATGCTAGACCAAAAGGAGCGGATGAGTGGGCACGACCACCATATATGAGCGTGGGTTGCTCTGTTCCCACAATTCCTCCAACACAACGGGGAGTTGTCGGGGAGCATCTGATGAAGCTTTGATGGGGTGTAGTGCCATCTGGTTAGTAGTTTGTAATTGACCTCAGCCATCCTTGATGCAATTGAAGAGATATGAGTTAGCTGTAGGACTTTATCCTTTTGGCTGTCTGAGAGGCAGGATTCCAAGTCTGCCTCCCACTTAGCGAGAAAGGGAGGATAACTATCACCTTGGAGCTTGAGGAGTAATTTGTAGAATACCGAGATACAATGTTCAGGTGGGTCCGTTGAATTAAAAACTTCCTCAATACTGTTTAAGTCCTGTATCCCTCTAAGCGGCTGAGGCAGAGTTCTAAGGAAACCTTGCAATTGATTATATCTCCATTTATCAAGAAACATAATGGGCTTGAGGCCGAGAATTTCCTTAAGAGGCTTAAGCGCATTTGCTCGAAGAACATGATGTAGTAGAAGAGGTTCTTCTGGCAACCACGTCCTATAGCCAGGATCTAATAGGCCAGGTAAGAAATAATCGTGGTCCAAAAGCGGTAACTAGTGATGAGCCGAACACCCCCGGGTTCGGTTCGCACCAGAACCCGCGAACGGACCGAAAGTTCGTACGAACATTAGAACCCTATTAAATACAATGGATGCGAACGTTCGAATTCTAAAGTGCTAATTATAACAACTATTATGCATGTTATTGTCCTAAAAAGGGTTTGGGAACCCGGGTTCTGCACCAGGGGACATGTATCAATGCAAAAAGAAGTTTTAAAAACGGTCGTTTTTCGGGAGCAGTCATTTTAATGATGCATAAAGTGAAAAAAAAAAGTCAAATATTCCTTTAAATATCGTACCTGGGGGGTGTCTAAAGTATGCCTGTGAAGTGCCACGTGTTTCCCGTGTTTAGAACTGTCCCTGCACAAAATGACACTTCTAAAGGAAAAAAAAGCCATTTAAAACTTCTTGCGGCTTTAATGTAATGTCTGGTCCCGGTAATATGGATGAAAATCTTTAAGAAAAATGGCATAGCTACCCCATGACCCCCCCCCCTACCCCAGCCCATTACCAGCCCCTTTGGGTCTTGTATGGATATTAAGGGGAACCCCGCACATAAAATAAAAAAGGCCCTATATACTCTGAACAGCCGTATACAGGCGGTGCATACAAGACAGGGACTGTAGGTTTGTTCTTATGTAGAATGTGTTTGTAATTTTGAACAGGTACATTGTTGAAGTGTAGCTCCAGCCCAAAAATCTATTTTTAAACTTTTTGGGAAACATGGGTAAGGGTTATCACCCCTGTAACATTTGTTTTGCTGTCTGTGCCCCTGTTCAGAACATTTCACCTCACTTTCCGTCCCAATGACAACTGTTTTTGAAATGTGGTGTTTTTCTTGAAACAAGGATTGCTGATAAAGCATCAGTACAGAGGAGACACCTTTCTCCCATATTTATTCTTACAGGAGAGAATTTTCCTTCCTAGGGGTAGATTTCCTCTCACTTCCTGTTGTCTTCTTTCGTTTGCAAGTAGGAGTCGTTTGTAAGTTGGATGTTTGAAAGTAGGGACCTGCCGTCTATACTCTGCAGAAATAGGCCCCTTAGTTGTTGGTGTTGGCACAACACTGTAAGCACTCACAGTTACTCTTGGTTGGTGCTGGAACGCCCTGCTGTCAACTATTATATCATGAATTTTAATTACATATAATTCTTGAACAGTGGTAGTAAAAATTGGGGCTTTGATGGTGGTGCTGGTGCCACAACACTGTAAGCCCTGACAGTTAGGTGGGTGCAGCAATGGGCCCTGCTGTGAATTATTAGATCAAGAATTGTAATTGCATGCCCCTGTTGAACAGGGGCTGAAAAATTGGGCTTTTCGTGGTGGTGGTGGTGGTGGTGGTGTTGCCACAACACTGTAAGCCCTCAGAGTTACTCTTGGTGGGTGCAGGAATGGGCCCTGCTGTGAATTATTAGATCAAGAATTGTAATTACATGCCCCTTTTGAACAGGGGCTGAAAAATTGGGCCTTTCGTGGTGGTGGTGGCGTTGCCACAACACTGTAAGCCCTCAGACTTACTCTTGGTGGGTGCAGGAATGGGCCCTGCTGTGAATTATTACATCAAGAATTGTAATTGCATGCCCCTGTTGAACAGGGGCTGAAAAATTGGGCCTTAGGCACTGGTGGCACAACACTACAACCCCTCACAGATACTGTACTTGGAGCACAGCAATGAGCCCTATGGCAAATTATTGCTAAAAAAATTGTAAGTACACGCCCCTGTAAAACAGGGGCTGAAAAATTGGGCCTTAGCCACTGGTGGTGGCACCCATAAACAAAAATGATCTTCCAAGCTATCATCATCAATCGTATCATTGAGGACTCGGAGGAGGAGGATAGCCAGTCAACATAACAGCACAGGCACTCAGCATCAGCATCAGTCTTGAAGGGACGTGACATGTTAAAATCAATTAGTCTGTTATATCAGCATCAGGTGTGTGGTAGCTGGTGGTGATCCAAGACTGGTTCATCTTGATGAAAGTCAGTCGATCAACCGAGTCGGTGGACAGGCGCACCCTGTGATCCGTGACAAATCCTCCAGCAGCACTGAATGTGCGTTCCGAAAGAACGCTGGATGCAGGACAGGCCAGTAGCTCAATTGCATACTGTGCAAGCTCTGGCCAGTGATCCATCCTCAAGACCCAGTAAGCCAGAGGATTTTCGGTGGGGAAGGTGTCCAAGTCTGACCTTGCCCCTAGATATTCCTGCACCATGTTTATCAGACGCTGGCGATGGTTGCTGGAACCAATCATACTTTGGGGCTGCGGACTAAAGAATTGTCTGAACGCATCGGTCAGACGGCCACCTTCCCCACCGCTCCTTCTTTGACTGGCCGAAGCCTCAGCAACTCGTTGTCCTGGACCAGGAGTTTGTAACCTCCCAGTCTCTGGGAACGCGTTGCACAGACCTTTCTGCAAGGCCTCCCGGAGTTGTCTCATCCTCTGCTCCCTCTGCGACGGTAACATAAGGTCCGCAACCTTACCCTTGTACCGTGGATCAAGGAGAGTGGCCAGCCAGTAATGGTCCCTCTCCTTGATCCGAAGAATACGAGGATCCTTCCGCAGACTTTGCAGGATCAGGGAGGCCATGCAGCGTAGGTTTGCTGAGGCATTCGCTCCGGAGTCCTCTGGGTCACTAAGGACGACATGATCCGCAGTCACCTCCTCCCAGCCACGTACAAGTCCACTGGTTTCTTGGGACTGTAAATCATCCCTAAAAGACTGCTGCTGATGATGCTGAGTGCCAGCCTCCACCTCCATGCTGACACAATCCTCCTCCTCCTCCTCCTCCTCCTCTTCCTCTTCCTGTGCGATGGGTGGGACAGAAGGAACACTGTCTGGGTAAAGGGGGCCTTGAGAGGCAAGGAAGTCCTCCTCTTCCTGCCTCTGTTCTGCCTCAAGTGCCCTGTCCATTATTCCACGCAGCGTGTGCTCCAACAGGTGGACAAGAGGTATAGTGTCACTGATGCATGCACTGTCACTGCTCACCATCCTCGTGGCCTCCTCAAATGGTGCCAGGACAGTGCATGCATCCCTGATCATGCCCCACTGGCGTGGAGAAAAAAAAACAAGCTCCCCTGACCCTGTCCTGGTGCCGTAGTCGCACAGGTACTCATTGATGGCCCTCTGCTGCGTGTGCAGCCGCTGCAGCATGGCCAACGTTGAGTTCCACCTGGTGGGCATGTCACATATAAGGCGGTTCTTGGGCAGGTTCAACTCCTTTTGCAGCTCAGCCAGGCGAGCACTGGCATTATAAGATCTGCGGAAATGCACACAGACTTTCCTGGCCTGCCTCAGGACATCCTGTAAGCCCGGGTACCTGCCCAAGAACCGCTGCACCACCAGGTTAAGGACGTGAGCCACACAGGGCACATGGGTCAGTTGTCCCTGTCGGAGGGCGGAGAGGAGGTTGGTGCCATTGTCGCAAACCACCATTCCTGGCTTAAGCTGGCGTGGCGTCAACCACCTCTCGGCCTGGCCCTGCAGAGCAGACAGGACCTCTGCCCCAGTGTGGCTTCTGTCCCCCAAACACACCAGCGCAAGCACGGCATGGCATCTTTTTGCCTGCGTACTTGCGTAGCCCCGTGAACGGCTACGGAGCACCGCTGGTTCATAGGACAAACCACAGGAAGAGGCCATGGAGGAAGAAGAAGAGGAGGGGGTGGAGGAGAGAGGTGTGTCACAACCAGTAGTAGCATTTTGGAGGCGTGGCGGTGGGACAACCTCCAACACTACTGCACCTTGTCCTGCATCCTTCCCAGCTGCCAAAAGAGTGACCCAATGGGCCGTGAAAGAAAGGTAACGTCCCTGTCCATGCCTGCTGGACCATGAGTCAGCGGTAATATGCACCTTACCGCTGACCGCCCTGTCCAGCGAGGCCAAGACATTGCCTTCCACATGCCGGTAGAGAGCCGGAATAGCCTTCCGTGAGAAAAAGTGGCGTTTGGGAACCTGCCACTGAGGAACCGCACATTGCACAAACTCACGGAAGGGGGCCGAGTCTACCAACTGAAAAGGCAGCAGTTGAAGCGCTAGCAATTTAGCCAAGCTAGCATTCAACCGCTGGGCATGTGGATGGCTGGGAGTGAACTTCTTTCGACGGTCCAGCAGCTGGGGCAGGGAAATTTGCCTGCTAGAATCGGACGTCGGTGTACTGCTAGCAGAGTGGCCGCAAGTACTTGGCTGTGACACGCCTAATTCTACACCTTCATTCCTCTCAGTGCATGTTTCAGAGAGGACTGAAGTTATAGTGGGGTTGGAGATCCCAGCTGATGCGGTGCAAGGAGAGGTCCGCTTTGTTCTTTGGTGTGGGTCTTTGAGGTAGGCTTGCCAACGAGCTGCATGGCAGGTCAACATATGTCTGGTCAGGCATGTGGTACCCAAGCGGCTGATGTTTTGGCCACGCGATATATGCTTGAGACATATGTTGCAAACAGCAGCTGTGCGATCTGATGCACTAGCCTCAAAAAAGGCCCACACCAAGGAACTTTTTGAATGACGGGCAGAGGCAGCGCCCTGCACAGGCGGAGCTCTGCGGTGTGATTCCGTCGGTGTACTGCCCTTACGCTGGCCACCAAAGGGCATCCTGTCTCGTTGGAGATGTGCCTCCTCCTCATCCTCCTCCTCCTCTCTCCTATTAGGCACCCACGTGGAGTCAGTGACCTCATCATCCCCTCCCTCCTCATCACTGGAGCCAATCTGGCAGTATGCTGCAGCTGCTGGAACATGACTGCCAGATTGGTGTCCTTCTTGAGCATCCCCTCTGTCTGCTCTCACCCTACTGCCTTCCTGTAGCTGGGTTTCATCATCAGACCCTTCGAAACGCTGGGCATCCTCCTGGAGCATGTACCCAACACTGTGCTCAAACAGTTCGGGGGACTCCTCAGGAGGAGGACATGGTGGGTCTAGGGAAGGAGTGACTGATGATGAGTCTGACATTGATACCAGGGAAGAGGACGCTTTGGCAGCTGCTTTGCCAGTACCCTGAGCCTGGGTGAGAGAGGATGAGGAGGAGGAGGAGGGCTTGGTCATCCACTCTACCAAGTCTTCGGCATGATGTGGCTCAACATGTCCAGCTGCCGAAAAGAAGGACAAGCGTGTCCCATGGCCATGTGCTGATGACAATGCACCGCGTCCACGACCAGCACTGTTGCCCCCAGACACAGAGCCTGCTTGCCCTCTTTTATTGCCTCCTGACTGTCTGCCTCTCCTTGTTTGCCTTCCAGACATTCTAATAGATGGCCTGCAGGGAGATGGGAAAAAAGCAATAAGGGCTACCTTCAGGTGTCCTTCTCTGTCCCTTGAAACAAGGACTGTGAAAGAAACTGACACTCTCCCTACCTACAGTTTTCTGTCCCTAGAAAAAATGTTTTTTTTAAGCACAATATAGCACAAGGAGAATTCACTCACTGTCCTTCCAGGTCCCTGGAAACAAGGACTTGCACAGTGAAAGAAACTGACACTCTCCCTACCTACAGTTTTCTGTCCCTAGAAAAAATGTTTTTTTTTAAGCACAATATAGCACAAGGAGAATTCACTCACTGTCCTTCCAGGTCCCTGGAAACAAGGACTTACTTGCACAGTGAAAGAAACTGACACTCTCCCTACCTACAGTTTTCTGTCCCTAGAAAAAATGTTTTTTTAAGCACTATATAGCACAAGGAGAATTCACTCACTGTCCTTCCAGGTCCCTGGAAACAAGGACTTACTTGCACAGTGAAAGAAACTGACACTCTCCCTACCTACAGTTTGCTGTCCCTAGAAAAAATGTTTTTTTAAGCACAATATAGCACAAGGAGAATTCACTCACTGTCCTTCCAGGTCCCTGGAAACAAGGACTTGCACAGTGAAAGAAACTGACACTCTCCCTACCTACAGTTTGCTGTGCCTAGAAAAAATGTTTTTTTTAAGCACAATATAGCACAAGGAGAATTCACTCACTGTCCTTCCAGGTCCCTGGAAACAAGGACTTGCACAGTGAAAGAAACTGACACTCTCCCTACCTACAGTTTTCTGTCCCTAGAAAAAATGTTTTTTTTAAGCACAATATAGCACAAGGAGAATTCACTCACTGTCCTTCCAGGTCCCTGGAAACAAGGACTTGCACAGTGAAAGAAACTGACACTCTCCCTACCTACAGTTTTCTGTCCCTAGAAAAAATGTTTTTTTTAAGCACAATATAGCACAAGGAGAATTCACTCACTGTCCTTCCAGGTCCCTGGAAACAAGGACTTGCACAGTGAAAGAAACTGACACTCTCCCTACCTACAGTTTTCTGTCCCTAGAAAAAATGTTTTTTTTAAGCACAATATAGCACAAGGAGAATTCACTCACTGTCCTTCCAGGTCCCTGGAAACAAGGACTTGCACAGTGAAAGAAACTGACACTCTCCCTACCTACAGTTTTCTGTCCCTAGAAAAAATGTTTTTTTTAAGCACAATATAGCACAAGGAGAATTCACTCACTGTCCTTCCAGGTCCCTGGAAACAAGGACTTACTTGCACAGTGAAAGAAACTGACACTCTCCCTACCTACAGTTTTCTGTCCCTAGAAAAAATGTTTTTTTAAGCACAATATAGCACAAGGAGAATTCACTCACTGTCCTTCCAGGTCCCTGGAAACAAGGACTTACTTGCACAGTGAAAGAAACTGACACTCTCCCTACCTACAGTTTTCTGTCCCTAGAAAAAATGTTTTTTTTAAGCACAATATAGCACAAGGAGAATTCACTCACTGTCCTTCCAGGTCCCTGGAAACAAGGACTTGCACAGTGAAAGAAACTGACACTCTCCCTACCTACAGTTTTCTGTCCCTAGAAAAAATGTTTTTTTTAAGCACAATATAGCACAAGGAGAATTCACTCACTGTCCTTCCAGGTCCCTGGAAACAAGGACTTGCACAGTGAAAGAAACTGACACTCTCCCTACCTACAGTTTTCTGTCCCTAGAAAAAATGTTTTTTTTAAGCACAATATAGCACAAGGAGAATTCACTCACTGTCCTTCCAGGTCCCTGGAAACAAGGACTTGCACAGTGAAAGAAACTGACACTCTCCCTACCTACAGTTTTCTGTCCCTAGAAAAAATGTTTTTTTTAAGCACAATATAGCACAAGGAGAATTCACTCACTGTCCTTCCAGGTCCCTGGAAACAAGGACTTACTTGCACAGTGAAAGAAACTGACACTCTCCCTACCTACAGTTTTCTGTCCCTAGAAAAAATGTTTTTTTTAAGCACACTATAGCACAAGGAGAATTCACTCACTGTCCTTCCAGGTCCCTGGAAACAAGGACTTACTTGCACAGTGAAAGAAACTGACACTCTCCCTACCTACAGTTTTCTGTCCCTAGAAAAAATGTTTTTTTAAGCACAATATAGCACAAGGAGAATTCACTCACTGTCCTTCCAGGTCCCTGGAAACAAGGACTTGCACAGTGAAAGAAACTGACACTCTCCCTACCTACAGTTTTCTGTCCCTAGAAAAAATGTTTTTTTTAAGCACAATATAGCACAAGGAGAATTCACTCACTGTCCTTCCAGGTCCCTGGAAACAAGGACTTGCACAGTGAAAGAAACTGACACTCTCCCTACCTACAGTTTTCTGTCCCTAGAAAAAATGTTTTTTTTAAGCACAATATAGCACAAGGAGAATTCACTCACTGTCCTTCCAGGTCCCTGGAAACAAGGACTTGCACAGTGAAAGAAACTGACACTCTCCCTACCTACAGTTTTCTGTCCCTAGAAAAAATGTTTTTTTTAAGCACAATATAGCACAAGGAGAATTCACTCACTGTCCTTCCAGGTCCCTGGAAACAAGGACTTGCACAGTGAAAGAAACTGACACTCTCCCTACCTACAGTTTTCTGTCCCTAGAAAAAATGTTTTTTTTAAGCACAATATAGCACAAGGAGAATTCACTCACTGTCCTTCCAGGTCCCTAGAAACAAAGACTTGCACAGTGAAAGAAACTGACACTCTCCCTACCTACAGTTTTCTGTCCCTAGAAAAAATGTTTTTTTTAAGCACACTATAGCACAAGCACAAAACACACTGACACTCTCCCTACCTATCCTTCTCTTTCCCTAAACTAAAGGAATCCAGGTTAAGCAAGAAAGAAATAAAAGTCACTGTCCCTGCCTATGCTGCTCTATCCCTGCTCCGGAACACACTACACTAGGCCGCCGTGCTGGCGGCCTTTTATAGTGTGGGGCGTGTACTAAACACCCTCAGCAATAATTGGCCACAGGCATCCTGCCTGTGGCCAATCATTGCTCTCCTCGCTGCCGGCGCTGTGATTGGCCAAGCATGCGGGGTCACAGTGCATGCTTGGCCAATCACAGCGCCTGGATGACACTGCGATGGCGTAGTGCATTGTGGGCCGTTCGCGTCACTCGAATTTGGCGCGAACGGCCCAAATCGTTCGATCTTCGTCGAACGATCGAACAGCCGATGTTCGAGTCGAACGTATGTTCGACTCGAACACGAAGCTCATCCCTAGCGGTAACAGAGGAGAAGCATATGACCACGAGAACTTCCTATGTAAGGCATCCCATACATCAAGGGTGGAAGTGGTTAAAGTGGAGGTACTTGGAGCAAGGTGTCTATGTAAGCGTGGCAACCAGGGTGTAGTTGCTAGGTCTGTGTTACTAAGAGCATGTTCCAAACTCACCCAAAGTTTGGAATTAGCAGCATATTTCCATTCGGATATTCTAGACAGAATCACAGCATTATAATAAGCCTTAAAATTTGGAAGGGCCAGTCCCCCAGCTTCCTTGGAGCGAAATAATACTTCCTTAGATACTCTGGGGTGACTGTTCCTCCAAATAAAGCGGGAGACCATGGTCTGTAATAGGGAAAAAAATCCTATAGGCACACCCAATGGGATCATTTGAAAGAAAAAAAGAACTCTAGGCAGAATGTTCATTTTAATTATACTCACTTTACCCAACCATGAGTGTGTCAGCGTGTTCCACTTTTGTAGATCCCTTCTAATATTATTCAATAATGGGATGTAATTATATTTAAAGAGGGACTGAATGTGAGGCACAAGATTCACTCCCAGATATTTCATACTTCGTTGAACCCATCTAAAAGGGAAGAGGGGTTTTAAATTTTCCACCTCCCTTCCAGGTAGATTAATATTTAGAATTTCAGACTTAGATAGGTTAATTTTAAAGTTGGAGAGTGTCTGAAAAGTAGAAAACGCTGACATTAAATTAGGAAGCGAGATACGAGGCTGCTGGATAAAAAATAAAATATCGTCCGCATATTTGTGCGTTTTATTACCTACTTGAATCCCATGTATATTTAAATTACATCTTATGGTTGCCAAAAAGGGTTCGAGGGTAAGGGCAAATAAAAGGGGAGAAAGAGGGCAGCCCTGTCTGGTCCCATTAAATAGTTGGAATGAGTCACTCAAAGTGCCATTTATGCGAATTTGTGCCGTGGGGTTAGAATAGAGGGAAGTAATGCGGTAAAACATCTTGGGTCCCAGCCCAAAATGTCGCAGGGTCAGTTTTAAGTAATCCCAGTCCACCCTATCGAACGCTTTTTCAGCATCTGTAGATACGAATAGGGTGGACTGGGAAGACCTTTGAGCGTATTGTATAAGAGATATCGCCCGGAGAGAATTATCCTTGGCTTCTCTGTGTGGCATAAAGCCCGTCTGATCCGTAGAAACCCAACTAGGTATAATGTGAGAGCTTCTAGCTGGGATGTGTGCAAAGTGAGTTTATGTTGTTAAAAAAAAAAAAGCACTTGGGGGTTTAACTAATGTTTTTTTTATAATTCTCCTTTAACCACTTAACAACCACCTGCCGACAAATAACGTCGACAAGGTGGTTGCTTAATTCTGGGAGGACGTTATATAACGTCCTCCCAGAATCGCGCTCCCGCGCGCCCCCTGAGGCGCGCACACGGGAAACTCCGTGACCGCCGGGTCCAGAGGACCCGGCGGATCACGAATCGCGGTAAATCGCCGCTGATAGCGGCCGTTTACCACGTGATCGCTCCGTCAAATGACGGAGCAATCACTTGTAAACAGACCGGCGTCATTTGATGACGCCGGTTCCTCCCTCCCCTCTCTGTACCGATCGGTACAGTGTGAGAGGGGAGGGGGAGGGAGCGGATGGCAGCAGCAGCACTGTGGGCTGGATCTGTGACAATTGCAGTCACAGATCCAGCCATCCATCCATCCCTGCTCAGCCATCCCTGTGCTATACCCTGCCAATACTCTGCAATACACCCTGCCAATACTCTGCAAAATACCCTGCCAATACCCTGGTGCAATACTCTGCAATACCCTGGTGCAATACTCTGCAATACCCTGGTGCAATACTCTGCAATACCCTGCAAAATACTCTGCAATACCCTGCAAAATACTCTGCAATACCCTGCGAAATACTCTGCAATACCCTGCGAAATACTCTGCAATACCCTGCGAAATACTCTGCAATACCCTGGTGCAATACTCTGCAATACCCTGGTGCAATACTCTGCAATACCCTGGTGCAATACTCTGCAATACCCTGGTGCAATACTCTGCAATACCCTGCACAATACTCTGCAATACCCTGCACAATACTCTGCAATACCCTGCAAAATACTCTGCAATACCCTGCGCAATACTCTGCAAAATACTCTGCAATACCCTGCACAATACTCTGCAATACCCTGCACAATACTCTGCAATACCCTGCACAATACTCTGCAATACCCTCCACAATACTCTGCAATACCCTCCACAATACCCTGTGCAATACCCTCCACAATACCCTGTGCAATACCCGTGCAATACCCTGCCATACACCGCAATACCCTGCCATACACCGCAATACCCTGCCATAGTCCGCAATGCCCTGCAATACTCCGCAATGCCCGGAAATACTCCGCAATGCCCAGCAATACTCCGCAATGCCCGGCAATACTCTGCAATAACCACTTCCCGCCCTCCGGCCGTCATATGACGTCCTTGACTTTGTGCGGGGATATCTGAATGATGGGAGCAGCTACAGGCATCATTCAGATATTAGCTTTTTCAGCCGGCGATTCCCTACACCATAAGAACAATCATAGCGGCTGTTCCGCCGCTTGATCATTCTTACGGGAGGCGAGAGGGGATGTCCCCCCCCTGCCGCCCTCCGGTGCTTCTACCGACTCACCGCTACGATCAAAGCCAGGATTGTTGTTTTTTTTTTGTATTTTTTTCAGGCTTCCCAGCCTAGAGGTGAGATGTGGGGTCTTATTGACACCCCCCCCCCCCCATATCTCACTGTAAAGAGGACCTGTCATGCCATATTCCTATTACAAGGGATGTTTACGTTCCTTGTAATAGGTATAAAAGTGATCAAAAAATGTTTAGGGCGGAAAAACATGTCAAACTAAAATAAATAAAGTAAAATGAAGAATAAATTTATTTTTTATTTTTAAAGCGCCCCTGTCCCCGTGAGCTCGCATACAGAAGCGAACGCATACGTAAGTCCCGCCCACATATGAAAACGGTTTTCAAACCACACATGTGAGGTATCTCTGCGAACGTTAGAGCGAGAGCAATCATTTTGGCCCTAGACCTCCTCTGTAACTCAAAACATGTAACCAGTAAAAATATTTAAAGCATCGCCTATGGGGATTTTTTAAGTAGCGAAGTTTGGCGCCATTCCACGAGTGTGTGCAATTTTTAAGGGCGACATGTTAGGTATCTATTTACTCGGCGTAACTTCATCTTTCACATTATGCAAAAACATTGGGCTAACTTTACTGTTTTTTTTTTAAGCACAAAACATTTTTTTTCCCGTAAAAAACGCGTTAAAAAAATTGCTGCGCAAATATCGTGCGAGATAAAAAGTTGCAACAACCACCATTATATTCTCTAAGGTCTTTGCTAAAAAAAATATATAATGTTTTGGGGTTCTATGTAATTTTCTAGCAAACAAATGATGATTTTTACATGTAGGAGAGAAATGTCAGAATTGGCCTGGGTGCTCCAGAACGCCTGAAGGTGCTCCCTGCATGTTGGGCCTCTGTATGTGGCCACGCTGTGTAAAAGTCTCACACATGTGGTATCGCCATACTCGGGAGTAATAGCAGAATGTGTTTTGGGGTGTAATTTGTGGAATGCATATGCTGTGTGTGAGAAATAACCTGCTAATATGACAATTTTGTGAAAAAAAAAAAGAGAAAAAAAAAATCTTGATTTTGCAAAGAATTGTGGGAAAAAATGACAACTTCAAAAAACTCACAATGCCTCTTTCTGAATACCTTGGAATGTCTTCTTTCCAAAAAGGGGTCATTTGGGGGGTATTTGTACTTTTCTGGCATGTTAGGGTCTCAAGAATTGAGATAGGCCGTCAGTACTTCAGGTGTGATCAATTTTCAGATATTGGCACCATAGCTTGTGGACTCTATAACTTTCACAAAGACCAAATATTATACACCAATTTGTACTTATTTTTACCAAAGATATGTAGCAGTATAAATTTTGGCCAAAATTTATGAAGAAAAAATAGTAATTTGCAAAATTTTATAACAGAAACGAAAAAAAAAAACATTTTTTTACAAAATTTTCAGTCTTTTTTCTCTTATAGCGCAAAAAATAAAAAACCCAACAGTGATTAAATACCACCAAAAGAAAGCTCTATTTGTGTGAAAAAAAGGACAAAAATTTCATATGGGTACAGTGTTGTATGACTGAGTAATTGTCATTCAAAATGTGAGAGCACCGAAAGCTGAAAATTGGTCTGGTTATTAAGGGGGTTTAAGTGCCCAGTGGTCAAGTGGTTAAGAAGGTGTTTTAGGAGGTGTGTCCTATGCCTACATACTTTTACTAATAGTTGTCCCTTAAGAAATCACTTTTTCACACAGTTTAAAAAGCAGATTATCTTTAAATAATATATCGCATATTTAAGTACCATTTAGGCAATTATATCATGCTCTAAACATTATTTCCATGTGCACAACTCCAGCTTTTAGTAGAGTAAGGATTTGGGCACTATTTGGATTCTGGGAGCTATAGTAAATTTGATTTTGGGAGTATTTTCTCTCCAGCGCTATAGTGAATACCGTTTTCGCGCTAATTAGCGCAAATTGCTGCGAATCGCGCAAATTAGCGTGAATTTGCGGCAATTTGCGCTAATTAATGCCGCGGCGCTATAATAAATTATCCCCAATATCTTTTACTTTTTGATTTAATAAATACCAATTAAAAAAAAAAAAAAAACATTTTTTTTCCTCAGTTTAGGCCGATATGCATTCTTCTACATGTTTTTGGTAAAAAAATCGCAATAAGCGTATATTGATTGGTTTGCGCAAAAGTCATAGCATCTACAAAATAGGGGATAGGTTTATGACATTTTTTTTTTTTTATTTTTTTTACTAGTAATGGCGGCGATCTGCGATTTTTATTGCGACCGTGACATTGCGACGGACATATCGGACACTTTTGACACGTTTTTGGGACCATTCACATTTATACAGCGATTAGTGCTATAAAACTGCACTGATTACTGTGTAAATGTGACTGGCAGGGAAGGGGTTAACACTAGGGGGCGATCAAGGGGTTAAGTATGTTCCCTAGGGAGTGATTCTAACTGTAGGGGGAGGGGACTCACAAGGGGAGGAGACCGATCTGTGTTCCTCTGTACTGGGAACACACATCGATCTCTTCTCCTCTGACAGGATGTGGATCTGTGTGTTTACACACACAGATCCACGGTCCTGCTGTGATCGCGGGCAATCGCGGGTGCCCGGCGGACATCGCAGCCACCAGGCACGCGCACCGGATCCCGAGCAATGCGGCGGGCACGCGCGCGCGCCCCCTAGATGGCCTGGAAACCCAGAATGTCATATCACGTCCACCCGGAGGGAGGGTTCCTGCCAACGTCATTTTACAAAGACTCGGTAAGGTAAGTGGTTAAGCTTGGCCATCATGCTTGAACCCCCATAGCTAAGCACAGGAGCTGAGAAGGGTATGCTAGCCTAAAGCCTCGTACACATTGTTCGATTGTTGGCAGGGTATTATCTGTTGACAGACTGTTGTCCTAAAATCTTACCGTTAGTACGCTCCCTTTGACAATTGTTGTCCAATTTTCCGCCAACAAATGTTGGATGACAGGTTAGTAAATTCTAAGAGTCCTTTGGATTTAGATTTACTAGAAACTCCTCCTCAGATCTTTCCCTGATGATGGGAAAGACCTGCAAACATCATGTGACTTCTGAACAGTAATCATTAAATAAGGTACTAAGCTGATTTTTTATCTTAAAATAAATACAGTCGCATAATCTTTATACATAAATAAAAAGCAATTAAACATTGGGGTTGATTTACTAAAATTGGAGAGAGCAAAATATAGTGCAGCTCTGCAGTAGTGTATTTAGGTTTTGTGCTGCCCTAGGCCTGACTAAACTCGTGCACCCCCTAATTTAAATATGACCCACCCCTTCCTGTCAAGGCCACACCCTTTTCTGTTTAAGACCCACCCTGAAATTTTTGAGTGGGGACATTAGTTCTTAGGGCCTGGGGGTGGCAATGGATTCCCTTAATTTGCATAGATTTCCTCTCACTTCCTGTTTGGCTATGGGGCAGGAAGTGAAGGGAAATCTCTGCAATGGGACAGGGATGGTAAAAAAATAAACTGATATGGGCTATAACCCTCCCTTACTCTACGCAAAATGAAAAAAAAAAGGTGTTGCCTATAGTTCTGCTTTAAGCACAAATTTCTGATAATTTTATGGAGAGGACTAAGAAGATATTACCATGCCAGTTGTGCAGCAGAAAAAATATAGCACAGTGAGGAAGGTTTGTGGTCCAGGATGATAGGACAGTCAAAATTAGAAGCAGCTTGCGTTACACTAACAATGTAGCACAAGCCGGCGGGGACTCTTTCCGTGCTGCCCCCCTGCAAAGTGCTGCCCTAGGCCTGGGCCTTCTTGGCCTAGGCCAGGATACAGCGTTGCAGCTCTGCATAGAAACCAATCAGCTTCCAGGTTTTTTTTTTTTTTGTCAAAGCTTATTTGAGCAAGCTGAGGTTAGAAGCTGATTGGCTACCATGCACAGCTGCAACAGATTTTGCATTCTCCAAATTTAGTAAATCAACCGCGCTGTGTATGCTTAGTATCACTTTAAGTAGGAGAGTTTCTTAATTTTGAATGGTGGCTCTTTTTCAGGAAATGTACTGTATAGTATTAGGATCATTTTTTAGAGGCAACAGAGAAGTGAACTGTGAAATGATTTCACATTGTGCTGGGAGTATCAAAATATCCAATGCTGAGCATAAAACAAATATCTGGTTATAAGAACACATGCAGCTGGTTTTACACGTTTTGTGCCTTAGGGTCTGTAATTAAGCAGAAATTGTGTTAGACCAGGCACATATGCTGATGAGAGCAGATGCTTGTGTTTAACTTTACCAGTCCAGCTTTCACCTACAGTAACTTATTGGGAGGATGAAAACTTGTCCTAGAAAACTGTTGAGAGGATATGTAGTGCCAGCCAAAGTGGATTTGTGTGTTTACTTGTGTAATTAAAATGGCTGTGCCTCCTTAAAGGTCATTTCTGAGATAAATATAGCAGCCTAACTAATTAAATATAACAATGTTAGCAGAAAAGGTTACATTTCTTTCATTACTTGGCAATTGTGCTGTAAATCCGTTTTCTCTGGGATATTTCATTTTGAAAGGCTGAGAAATATATAGATTGTAAACTCTCCATGGTGATGAATATTCAGATATGCATCTACAGTACATGTGTAGGGCTGGTTTTATTGGCTTCTAACACTACCTGGTTAATACATTTGATTATTCTGTTTTGAATGGACTCTGGATGAATATTCAGATAAGCATCTACATGTGAATGGCTGGTTTTATTGGCTTCTAATACTAAAGTGGTTGTAAACCCTGTCGATAATTTTTTTTTTATCTAACCTGCAAGACAAAGCTATAATGAGCTAGTATGACTAGCATACTAGCTCATTATGTACCACTTACATTAGATCGGGGCCCCCGAAGTCGTCCGTGTCCCTCCTCTAGCCGCATCCATCGCTGCGGCGATAGCCGGAATGTTACTTCCGGGTATCGTCGCTGCAGCCAATCACAGCGCCGCTCCGGCGCTGTGATTGGCCGGAGCGGCGAAGACGTGACTCCGCGCATGCGTGCGTGATCCGTCGAATTCGGCTACGTCGTCGAATGTTGCGACCTAGCCGAATTTGTGAATGGGGTTAACCCCATGCGCATGCGCGTGACGTCAGCGTCGCCGCTTTTAAATGCAAATATCTCCTTAACCGTGTAGGTTAAGGAGATATTTCATGCACCTACAGGTAAGCCTTAATCTAGGCTTACCTGTAGGTGTTTGTTTATAAAGTGGGTTTACAACCACTTTAATACATTTGTTTATTCTGTTTTCACTGGACTTGTGGTTGTCATCCAATGACTCGACCACAAGTCTTCATGCTGCCTTCTGGGAAGTTTGTGGGTGAGCTTGACTGTCTCTATGGTAAGGAGTAGTATTATATTGTTTCGAGAGTAGGAGCCAGTAACAATATAAAGCAGAACTAGGTTTATAATTTAACGGAAAGGGGCTCTCAAAGCTACCTGCTAGGGTTTCACAGACCTGTAAGAAAGACCTCATGAGATCAACTTGGCCAAAGTCCACCCATAACTAAGTAACCATTCTTTGTGATGCATGCAATGCACTGATTGCAGTGTTTTTTGAGAACTTACTGATGTATTGCTCTAATCTGTAAGCATTAAGATACCAAATATAGGAGCTTTTAGGCCTCATGCACACTGGACGTTTTTACAGCTGCTGTTTTTGGCTTCAGACATTTTTTTTCTGCAGCCAGTAAACTCCCCAACATGTTATTCTATGTGTCCGTGCACACATAGGCTGTTATCTGTGTTTTTTGGCAGGGGTGTTTTCTGGCTGGAAATAAAACTAGAACTAGTGGGTTTTAAGAGTTTAAGAGGTTTTCAGCTGTAAAAACGCTCTAACTCTGATAAAAGCTTAAAAACGCTGAAAAATTTAGCTATTTCAGTGTTCATCAGTGTTTTTGAGCCATAAGCTTTTGTGGGAGTATAGATTTAAAAAAAAAAAAGGAAATAAACGCTCCAGCAAAAATGCTGCAAAACTCATTTTACAGCTACAGTTTTCTACAGTTACTGCTACTGGCGTTTTTATATTATTGTTAACGGGAAACTAAAATGGTTCTGGGTAATTTTTATTTAGCTCACATTTGTAAAAGTTAAGGTATTTTATCAACTTATAATTTTGAAAATTATTATTTAATACAGGGTTCACCCATGTTAAAGGATTACCAGAGCACTATGGCTTTTCTAAAGAGGGAGCACAGCATAAGCTGTTTTCTTTCAGACAGTCTCTCTCTAACTGAAAGTTTGTACAGAGGCGTTTGAAAAGGCAGACAGTGAAAAAGATGAATTGTTCCTCATTCAGCTGTGTTTGTACATAGTCAAAAGTAAGGTGTCAAAGCTATTAAAGCCGAGTTCCTACTAAAATAAAAATTTTAAAGGCAGCTGCTACAAATACTGCAGCTGCTGACTTTTAGTAATCGAACACTCACCTGTCCCAGGGTCCAGCGATGCGGGGGAACAAAGCCCCGCTTGTCTCCCCCTCCTCTCCGCGGCGCCAACATCACTACTGTGGGCGCCGGGCTATGGCTTCACAGTCAGGCACGCACTGCGCAAGCCGTGCTGCGCACCGTGATTGGCCGTGCAATCATCTGGGACCTGTGATGTGTCCCAGATGATTGCCGAGAGGGAGGGGGAAGAGGTGACCTTCTTTCCGGTGCCGCGGTGCCCAGGGATGAACTGGGAGCGGAAACCCTCTAAAAAGAGGGTTTCCGCTCCCCCCCCCAAAAAATGACATGCCAAAGGTGGCATGTCAGGGGGTCACCTTCCCTTAAAGCAGAAGTTCCATTTTTGGGTGGAACTCCGCTTTAAGCTCTGCAAACAATAGACTTTTTGCAACAAGAACAGTAAGAACAGTTATACAGACTACGGAAAATATTTTAAAAATGTTGTTTCACATCAGAACCTTTCTTCTCACTCTTGTGAAAAAAATAGGTTGAATCTAAATATACAATATGGGTGCTTTTCTCCATTTTATATATACAATAATTAGTTTATTGCTTGTCCATATTAAAAAACCTAGACTTTACAACAAGACTTTTTAGGAGGTTATCATTTAACATGAAGGTATAATTGATTTGTATTCCATAATATCCTAAATTATATAGTCTAGTAAAAAAAAGGGTTTAGTGGTCAGTACTTTTGACTTACAACAGTGAGGACTTCTAATTTGAATCCTGACCAGGATGTTACCTATATGGTGTTTGTATGTTCTCCCTGTGCTTGCATGTGTGATTCAATATGAATTGAAATTTGGACAGGATTTTCATTATTCAGAGATTCGGATGTATACTAATCTCCGAGTCGCAATAGTAATGAATTTCAATGAATCCGATAAATTTATAACAAAACAACAAATTCATTTATGTTCATTAATTTAATTCAGATGACATAATGTGATAGATTGGGCCTTATGTTAATGTTTGAAGCATCCACAATAATGTAATGACATAACGAATGATCCAAATTGATTTCTTTGGATCCATTTCATTTTTATGTTGCAGTAACAATTTTAATTTTAATAAAAAATGCACTACATATGAAATTGAAAAATATTGCAATAGATACAGTAAGGTATAAAAGTGAAATAAAATGATGATCCCTACATATTGTGTTTGGGTTGGATTAAGGTGGATCCATCAGAATCATTAAATATTAACATAATTAATGAATCCTAAATTTATTTAGTTCCATTTGTTATGTTACGACTCAAATGGATCCACCTCTATCCAACCAATGCAGAGTGCATAAGTAATCTCCCGAAATAACTTCCGAAATATGAATTGCCATACGAATACAAATTGGAACAACGAATATACAGTAGGTGCTGGCGATATTGTATTTCTATCGCGCTCCCATCGCCGAGATTCTCGGCGACAGGAGTGCCGAGATCTCGGCAGCAGGGTGGCAACACGTGTCGCGCTCGCTGCAATAGCGAGGAGACGCGACACTGTATTGAGCGGGGATCCGACGCGGATTCCCGCCAATACCAGGCACTGCGTTTGGTATGAATCCTGAGCGGGAACTCCACGCCAATTTTTAAAGAAAAAAACGGCGTGGGTTCCCCCTCCTGGAGAATACCAGGCCCTTGGGTCTGGTCTGGATTTGAAGGGGAGCCCTACGCCGAAAAAACGGCGTGGGGGTCACCCTCAAGATCCAAACCAGACCCTTATCCGAGCACGCAACCTTGCAGGCCGCAAGGGAAGAGGGGGGTATGAGAGCGGCCCCCCTCCCTCCTGAACCGTACCAGGCCACATGCCCTCAACATGGGGGGTTTGGTGCTCTGGGGCAGGGGGGCGACCTGCGGCCCCCCCACCCCAGAGCACCCTGCCCCCATGTTGATGAGGACAGGGCCTCTTCCCGACAACCCTGGCCGTTGGTTGTCGGGGTCTGCGGGCGGGGGGCTTATCGGAATCCGGGAGCCCCCTTAAATAAGGGGGCCCCCAGATCCCGGCCCCCCCACCCTATGTGAATGAGTATGGGGTACATCGTACCCCTACCCATTCACCTGGTGGAAAATAAATGGAAATAAAAACACAACACAGTTTTTAAAAGTATTTTATTGCACCGCTCCGGAGGTCTTCTTCCAACTTCGGGGGTCTCCGGTGTCGTCGCCACGTTCTCCGTTCTTTCTTCTGCCGGGCCTCCGCTAACTTCTTTTTAGCTCTTTTGCTAGCGGAGCCCCGGTCTTCTCCGTCGCCTTCTTCTTCTCCCGCTCTCCGGTTCTTCTCCCGCTCTCCGGTTCTTTCTTCCGCCGAGCCTCCGCTAACTTCTTTTTAGCTCTTTTGCTAGCGGAGGCCCGGTCTTCTCCGTCGTCTCGTCCGGCTCTCCGTTGTCCTTCTGCCGGCCCCTCCACTAACTTCTTGGTAGCTCTTTTGCTAGTGGAGGACCCGGTCTTCTCCGTCGTCGCCGTCGGCGTCTTCTTCCCTCTTCTCCTCCTCGATGTTGACTCGTCGCTTCCTCTCGCAGTAATGATAAATCTTCGGTCCGCAGAGATTAATATAGGCTTCTCATGACGTCACAGTCACATGCTCCGGGGCACATGTGCACATGACGTCACAGTCACATGCTCCAGGGCACATGTGCACATGTGCCCCGGAGCATGTGACTGTGACGTCATGAAAAACCTATATTAATCTCTGCGGACCGAAGAATTATCATTACTGTGAGAGGAAGCGACGAGTCAACATCGAGGAGGAGAAGAGGGAAGAAGACGCCGACGGCGACGACGGAGAAGACCGGCTCCTCCACTAGCAAAAGAGCTACCAAGAAGTTAGTGGAGGGGCCGGCAGAAGGACAACGGAGAGCCGGACGAGACGACGGAGAAGACCGGGCCTCCGCTAGCAAAAGAGCTAAAAAGAAGTTAGCGGAGGCCCGGTGGAAGAAAGAACCGGAGAACGCGGCGACGACATCGGAGACCCCCCGAAGTCGGAAGAAGACCTCCGGAGCGGTGCAATAAAATACTTTTAAAAACTGTGTTGTGTTTTTATTTCCATTTATTTTCCACCAGGTGAATGGGTAGGGGTACGATGTACCCCATACTCATTTACATAGGGTGGGGGGGGCTGGGATCTGGGGGCCCCCTTATTAAAGGGGGCTCCTGGATTCCGATAAGCCCCCCGCCCGCAGACCCCGACAACCAACGGCCAGGGTTGTCGGGAAGAGGCCCTGTCCTCATCAACATGGGGGCAGGGTGCTCTGGGGTGGGGGGGCCGCAGGTCCCCCCCCTGCCCCAGAGCACCAAACCCCCCATGTTGAGGGCATGTGGCCTGGTACGGTTCAGGAGGGAGGGGGGCCGCTCTCGTCCCCCCCTCTTCCCCTGTGGCCTGCCAGGTTGCGTGCTCGGATAAGGGTCTGGTTTGGATCTTGAGGGGGTCCCCCGCGCCGTTTTTTCGGCGTAGGGCTCCCCTTCAAATCCAGACCAGATCCAAGGGCCTGGTGTGCTCCTGGAGGGGGAACCCACGCCGTTTTTTTCTTTAAAAATTGGCGTGGAGTTCCCGCTCAGGATTCATACCAAACGCAGTGCCTGGTATTGGCGGGAATCCGCGTCGGATCCCCGCCTATCGGCAATGCGTGTCGCTCATCGTGAAAGGAACATTTTTTTCTTTCCCGATGACGAGACAGCTCGGCGCTGGCTCTCGCGACGGAGCTCATAGGGTGTCAATATCGCCGCTAGAAGCGGCAAGATTGACACAATATCGGCGGCACCTACTGTACAAAACAAACCAGAATATACTCTATATTACCAAAAGTATTAGGACGCCTGCCTTTACCCGCACATAAACTTTAATGGCATCCCAGTCTTAGTTTGTAGGGTACAATATTGAGTTGGCCCACCCTTTGCAGCTATAACAGCTTTAACTCTTCTGGGAAGGCTGTCCACAAGTTTTAGGAGTGTGTCTATGGGAATGTGTGACCATTATTCCATAAGCACATTTGCGAGGTCAGGCACTGATGTTGGACGAGAAGGCCTGGCTCACAGTCTCCACTCTAATTCATCCCAAAGGTGGACATTGCTTTGTATAATGGTACAAATCATTTTTTTCAGGGGTTGGTCTTGGTTCCTTAGTTCCAGTGAAGGGAAATCTTGAGGTGCCAGCATACCATGACATTTCAGACAATTTCATACTCCCAATTTTGTAGAAACAGTTTGGAGAAGGCCCCTTCCTGTTCCAACATGACTGCGCACCAGTGCACAAAGCAAGGTCCATAAAGGCATGGATGAGAGAGTTTGGAGTGGATGAACTAAACTGGCCTGACCTCAACCCAAACACCTGTGGAATTAATTAGAGCAGAGAGTGCGAGCCAGGCCTTCTCGTCCAACATACTGGATACTTGCCTAAATGTACATAATATAACTGGATACTAACATTTATAGGTAAAGTTGATCCAGGGAAAATCCGATTGCCTCTTGGGGGATCAGGGAGGAATTTTTTCCCCTGCTGGAGCAAATTGGATTATGCGGGTATAGAATTGGGTATATGGGATTGTACGATATTTTTTTTTTTTTTTTTGGTTGAACTAGATGGACTTGTGTCTTTTTTCAACCTGACTAACTATATGTAACTATGTAACATCAGTGCCAGACCTATCATATGCGCTTCTGGAAGAATGGTCAAACATTCCCATAGACACACTCCTAAACCTTGTGGAAAGCCTTCCCCGAAGAGTTGAAGCTCTTATAGCTGCAAAGGGTGGGCCAACTCAACATTGAACCCTACTATTGAATCATTTCAACATAACTAATATGAAAAAACAAAATGGTTAACTTAATGGACAAATCCGAAACAATTTTTTTTGTGTCTACCAGTACCTCCCACACCTGTTGGTAGCATAATTGGCTCTTGTTGAACTTAGATCTACTATGTGTGTGCCTGTATGTATGCATGTATGTATGATAGGGATTTATAAGGCCCCTACCCTCAAGATTCTTATAATCTAATTTTAAGCTTGCTGGGGGCAGGGACTGGTGTGAATTTACAACATGAAAATCTCTGTGTAAATTGTTGGAGCTCTATAAATACCTGTAATAAATTAAATAAATAAATGAACAGATGCTGTGTTAGTCGCGGTGAGAAAGAAGCTAGTGCCATCTTTACAAGCAAACTACCCAATTCAGTGGCTCAGCTGCTTGTCACATCTTGAGACTCTTTCGTTCCTTTAGGCAATATTTAACATGAGAGTCACTTTCCAAAAGAAAACATCCAACGTCATCTTCACTACAGCCCCTCCTACCCTAGATATTCCTCAGGGGAATATACATTTTATATTTGTTTTGTCTCAAATTCAAAATAAACATATTAAGGAAAACTGCTGAATACGGTTTGACTGCTTCGTATTCTCCTGACCTTTTGTGTTTTGCGTTGATACTGTTTTGTGTTTTTCGATTTTATTTCCTCTACTGTGCCTTTATGGGTCTGTTCATTCCATTTTAAGCCTGATATTCTTTCTCCAATCTCTCAGGCTCAGTGTCCATGAAAATAATAATAAAAAAGTAATATTTTTCAGACAGCTTTAAAGGGCATAAATTCGCCTCTTTTATCTTGTGCCACAGAACGCCTGGAATGAGTGACCTCACTGCTGTCAGCAGATTCCACCAAAGCTCGCGTTTTAAACATTCTAAGCTGCAGAATCAAGCCGTGACTTTTCCTGACATAGAAAATTGACAGCAACATACAGACAGAGGTTTAGATGTATTATCCATGGTAACTAAGATTTGACTACAAAATTTTCTGGCATTCAACAAGGAACCATGCAACCTTTTGATAAAATATGTACAGCTGTGACATTTTTCTCTAGCAGTCAGCATTCAGAATCGACATGTACTTGTGTTTCTGGTCAACAAAGATGCAGATAAAATAGTGTTACATTGGTTGCTTAAAGCAGTTGTAAACCCTCAGGGTTTTTCAAGGTAAAAAACCTCCGGTGATGTAGCTGCCCCGTAGAGCCCCCCTTTTACTTACCTGAACCCGCCCAGTCTTTCCAGCGAAGGGGACAAGCACGCCATATCCAGCCAGTGTCTCGGGTCCTGATTGGATAGATTGATAGCAGCGCAGCCATTGGCGCCCACTGCTGTCAATCAAATCCAATGACGCAGGGGGCGGGGCCGTGTCCAGCTGTCTGTGTCAATAGACGCAGCAGCAGGACACGGGAGAGCACCCACACAAGTGCCCAGAGGGAGAGCGGCTCTCCACGGGGCACTCGAGAAGAGGAGGAGCCAGGAGCAATGCTGAGGGACCCCAGAAGAGGATGATCGGGGCCACTCTGTGCAAAACCAACAGAGGAGGTAAGTATTTTTTTAACGTTTCTTCAGATATCCTTTAATCTGATACAAATGTAGAAAAGCATCAGCCGTATAGCGTACTATATTGGCGGTACAGTGTTTGCCAGCATAAAAAGATTTGGGGGTACTCATTTCACATGATTGAAAAAAGAGCAAACAACATGGCAATGCAGGGGGAAAAGCGAAAAGCAATTCTGAGATGTAACACTAAAGGTATCACCAGCAGAAGGAAGGCAGTCCTGATTCTCATATAAAGATCTTTAGTTAGGCCTCATTTAAAATACTGTGTCCAGTTTTGGAGACCTCACTTACAAGATATTGATAAGATAGGATGATTCCACAGATGGGCAACACAAATGGTGAAAGAAAATAGAAAGGGGCAGACTCGATGGACCACTTTGTCTCTTTTCTGTTGTCACTCTTCTGTGTTTCTATATTTATTTGAAATAAAAGTGTAATCCGCTAAGACTAGGTTCACTTAAAAGTTGTCTTTTTCAGGTGTTTTTCAGCATTTTTTAGGTGTGATTTCAGGTGTAAGCATTTGTGTTTAGGCCAATGGAAATCAACTTTCAAGGAGGAGGAGCTTGGCTGTGGCTCTGTCTCTCTACTGGCTTTAGGAGACAGGAAATGTACAATAGTGCCCCAAAGAAGCTCCTGTTCTTCTTTGGTGCAACAAGCAAGAGCAGGTCACCCAGATGTGAACAGGCTTCAAAAAATAAAATAAAAATCTAAGACACGGTTCACACTGCCACGACTTGGGATCCAACTTGTGAGACCCCAAGTTGGGTGTCATGTAAAAACCCCATTTTAGTCAATGAGAGCTGTCTTAATTAGCACTACTGAAGTCGTTCTGACTTTAGAAAAGGTTCCTGTACTACTTCAAGGTGACTTCTATCCGTCTTCCGTCTTGTGCCCATAGACTTTAATGGAAGTTGCCTCCAAGTCGGATCCTAATCTTAATTGATGTGATTTGGATCTGACATTACATAGGAAGATTACACAGGCATTAACCTGAAGTTGCTTCAAAGTTTTGCTAAAGTTGTCTGGCAAAGTCACTGTGAACTGTGAACTGAGCCTAACTGTTGAAAGTTGTCACTCTTCTGGAAACATGCAACACATTGCTTAGGTGTGAATGGAGGCTAAAAAAAAAGCTTTGGGGCAAATATGTAGGCTGCCACTGAGTTATTTTCAAAAAATTCTATTTGTCTGGCCCGTCATAGTGATCCTGTTATTTAAATTTAATGTCTTGAGTAAATGGCCCTGAACAAGTAATGAGTTTAGGGGTTCTGACTTGATTTGGTACATGGTTGTTCTAAATCAGTGACTCAAAGTATGGAAATCTAAGGTTCAGCCAGTTAGGCAAATAGCATTTTAGGACAATGGCAGGAATAACAGCCTATGTATTCTCAGTGAAGGTTACATTAAAGTGGGTCTTGACAACCCCACTCAGCAAATTAGCTGAGACAATCAACAGAAATCAGCAAAAATAAAAAAATGGGTTTCATGATAGACTGGGGCACATTTTTCTTATGTTGGGTACCACCACCTTGCATCTCCTACAGTGTAGGCAAGCAAGCCAAGTAGTGAATCACAGCCTGCATTTCAAAGACACCTCTGCCTTTCCTGTGACAGTCATGTGTCACCACTCTCTACAGAGCATTGGGTTTGTCAGTAGACAAGGGAAGTAGTTACACACATATAGAGATGGGGGCTTAAAGCAAACCTTTTACCCTCCTTCTTTTCTGGTACTTTCAGATTTTCAGGTGGCACTGCTGACCGAGCCTTGGCCTTAGAGGTGCCCCCTGGGAAGGAGTGCCTCCTGTGAGATCTCGCCAAGTCTCACACGCATGTGCTGACTGAGACTTATAGGGTGCATGCGCGAGATCCACACATGTGTTTTAAATGATCATACATGGCTTTTTATTGTACATAATAGGCCACTTCAATCTTGTAGGGTGCATGCATGCTTCGAAAGATTGGATGCAGCCTGTTATTTACAATAACATGCCACGTCTGATCTCTTATGGTGAATTAACAAGAGGTCACCAAAAGGCAGGCACAAAAAAAAGAAGAAGCCAGCTGCCAATGACATTTTTTTAAAAGTGCCGATACGGGTTTCACATTCAGGAGGGAGGACAGACCACGGAGACAGTAGAAAATAGTAAGACTAAAGAAACTACTACAAGGTTTATTGGTCTTTAAATTATTATTGTATTGCTGTTGTCAGTGTTAGTAACCAGTTCCGTTCTTTGGACGTACTAAGTATGTCCAAAGAGTGAACCTTTAATCGCAATCTGATGACTGCAGTAGCAGCAGTGCGTAGGTACCACTATGGCTACAAAGTTGAGGAATGGAAAGATTCAACTGATTCCATGCTTAGGAGTATGGAGTATATGGATATGTTCACGTAAAGCCTCAATCACAAGTAAAAAAGCAATAAAATGCACAATAAGTAAAATCATGGAAGCTGCATTAAGCATATCCAGTCCTTTAGATATTGGATCATTATAAAAATTTGAGATCTGTCTATGGCTAGTAGGACTTTCCTGCACAAGTCATTCTGTGCTTCGTCTGTGTTGTGTACATATAATATATACCGTGTATGATATGTGTGTGTGTATGTGTATATATATGCATACTCACACACTAAGCTGTGGTTTGCCTTGTGACAGAATAATTGGAATGCTGTGACATACTTTAGATAACATGAATAAGCTATAATGTACACAGACCATAGATGTTTGCGCTGAATGTGTAAAACAATTTCTAGGAAATATGAAAATTAAGTACTGTCCGTGATACTTTTTTTATTTGCACTAACATAGAATTTTTCAGGACAAGCTTTCGGGGTATGTCCCCTTCTTCAAGGTCCAAGCAGTACTGATTCACAATTTTTTTAGCAGAATGTTGAAACAAAACAAGAAAAAAAAAAATCTCAGAGGGAAAGGAAAAAAAACACATACAAATCAATGGTAATAAAGATAGCAGCAGAGTTAGTGAGATAAGACAGAGTTAGTGAGATCAGACAGAGGGAGAGCTATAGACTTGAGGGGGGAGATGCTAGTCACAGAGGGGGTCATAAAACCTTAGTATAATGGGTAAGGAAGGAAACCAATATCTAAATTTAGGCCATTCGTTTTTGTGTTAAAAAGAATTATCATTCTTAGTTCAAATGTTTTCCTTTCCTGCATAGTTCTGAAATTCCCTTTAAGAACTAAAACATTGAGGTCTTCTATAGTGTGGTCTGGTTGTGAGAAGTGATGTCCCACAGGTGTGCAGAAACTCTCTTCTTTATGTTCCTTGATGGTATGTCTGTGAAAATTCATCCTCGCTTGCAACTTCTGTCCTGTTTCACCAACATAAGATCCTTTGCCACACCTGTTGCATTGGATGAGGTACACAACATTACTGGAGGTACAGTTGTAAGATCCCATGATGGTGAAGGTCCCATTTGTGTGTGTGACACTTTTGGATGGATTGATCTGGTTGCACAGTTTGCAGCGTTTTTTATTGCAGGGTTTGCTTCCATTATTTGTGACTTCATAATCAGAGTGAAGTTTCCTGCTGATTAGTTTGTGTCTGAGGTTGGGTGGTTGTCTGAAAGCCAATAATGGGGGTTGTTGGAATATTTCTTTCAGAGTTTCATCCTCTGTTATAATGGGCTGTAAATCTTTGATTATCTTTTTGATCCCTTCTAGTGTTGGGTTGTATGTGGTGACTAGAGGTACTCGGTTATTTGTTTTTTTCTCTTTGTATTGGAGGAGATTTTCTCTTCGGGTTTTCAAGGCTGTGTTTATGCTGTTGTTGATGGTTTTGTCTTTATATCCTTTCTTCTGGAAAGAGCCTGCCAGTGTTCTGAGATGTTTATCTCTGACTTCTGGGTCTGAACAAATTCGGTGGTATCTGATGGCCGGCCTGGCTGTGTATGATGGCTCGTTTAGTGTGTTGGGGATGAAAACTGGAACTATGAAGATAGCTGCATCGGTCAGTCGGTTTTCTGTATATGGAAGTGTGAAGCTTGTCATCCCTGATGTATACTGTAGTGTCTAGGAAGTTGACATGTGTGTTCGAATAGTCCATTTTTAGTTTGATAGATGGGTGAAAAGTGTTGATCAATGAGAAGAATTGGTTTAGATTTTCTTCACCTTCAGTCCATATCATGAAGATATCATCAATATAGCGATAATATCTGTATGGCTTTTGTTGTATGCTGTTCAGGAATGTGTCCTCCAGGTCAGCCATAAATAAGTTTGCATATTGGGGTGCCATTTTGCTTCCCATAGCAGTACCCATACATTGGAGATAGATGTCATTGTTGAAAGTGAAGTAGTTGTGTGTAAGAATAAATTCGATGAGCTGTGTAACATCCTCAGCCGTGTATTTGTGGTTTGGTGTGGATGATAAGAATCTGTGACATACTGCCAACCCATCCTTGTGAGGGATGTTACTGTACAGAGATTCTACATCCATAGTGACTAGAAGTGTATTTGGTGGTAATTGTTGTATATTGTTAAGCTTGTTCAGAAAATCAGTGGTGTCTTGCAGGAAACTAGTAGTGTTCATGACTAACGGTTTTAACATGTTTTCTACAAGGCCTGAGATATGTTCGGTAAGTGTATTCATACCTGTTATAATGGGTCTGCCTGGATTTCCTGGCTTGTGAATTTTGGGCAGCATGTAGAAGTCTCCAATATCTGGATTATCTGGAATCGCATTGATGAGTTCTGAATGCAGGTGGCTTGGTATGGTCGCAATCAGACCTTTTAATTGCTTAGTAAAATCCTGGGTCGGATCATAATCCAGTTTTTTGTAGTAAGTAGTATTTGCCAGCTGCCTCTGACCCTCTTGTATATATTTGTCTGTATCCATCACAACGACTGCTCCCCCTTTATCTGCTGGTTTGATGGTTATGGCCTGATTCTTGCACAGATCGTGTACAGCTCTTCGCTCCAGTGGTGAAAGGTTGTATAATATTTTCTTTTGCTGGGTGGATATCAGAGATGTTACTCGCAGCCTGAAGCTGTCAATATAGGTATCCAGTTTGGGGTTGCGTCCATGTGGAGGTGTGAAGTTGCTGTTCTTTTTCTTTTTATCACCTCCTATTGTCCTAGGATTCCTTTCATTACTGTGAAAATATTCTTTGAGCCTCAGTCTCCTAAAGAATTCCTCCATATCTGACCATACCTGTAAATTATCCAATTTGGTGGTTGGGCAGAATGTGAGGCCTTTGGAGAGGACTGTTGTTTCTGGTGCAGAAAGTTTATGAGCTGACAAATTTATGATTCCAAGATCCTCTGTTATATCCACATTTTCTGTCAGGTCAGCATTTACACAAGGGATACCTTGGGATTCTGGATCGGGTTCCAAGTTGCTGATAGCAGGAGTTGCTGAACTCTCCTTATGCAGAAGGACTCTGCAGACGTACCAGCGAAAGGTTAAGGAACAACCTCATTCATAAACTGTATGGTAAAAGGGAGACAATCAGGAAACAAAAGCAGTTGGTGTTTGAAACCTCAACATCACTGGACCCTACAAACATCAGCCAAATTAAGAATGAAATTGAAACCTTACAAAGACAACTGCAAAAACATGCCATAAACAGGAAGCAAAAAAAACTCCAAAAGCTACACCAAGAGCAGACCTTTTGGATACAACCTAAACAACACAAAACAAACACAACTTCTATAACTCCTGCTATCAGCAACTTGGAACCCGATCCAGAATCCCAAGGTATCCCTTGTGTAAATGCTGACCTGACAGAAAATGTGGATATAACAGAGGATCTTGGAATCATAAATTTGTCCAAAGGCCTCACATTCTGCCCAACCACCAAATTGGATAATTTACAGGTATGGTCAGATATGGAGGAATTCTTTAGGAGACTGAGGCTCAAAGAATATTTTCACAGTAATGAAAGGAATCCTAGGACAATAGGAGGTGATAAAAAGAAAAAGAACAGCAACTTCACACCTCCACATGGACGCAACCCCAAACTGGATACCTATACTGACAGCTTCAGGCTGCGAGTAACATCTCTGATATCCACCCAGCAAAAGAAAATATTATACAACCTTTCACCACTGGAGCGAAGAGTTGTACACGATCTGCGCAAGAATCAGGCCATAACCATCAAACCAGCAGATAAAGGGGGAGCAATCGTTGTGATGGATACAGACAAATATGTACAAGAGGGTCAGAGGCAGCTGGCAAATACTACTTACTACAAAAAACTGGATTATGATCCGACCCAGGATTTTACTAAGCAATTAAAAGGTCTGATTGCGACCATACCAAGCCACCTGCATTCAGAACTCATCAATGCGATTCCAGATAATCCAGATATTGGAGACTTCTACATGCTGCCCAAAATTCACAAGCCAGGAAATCCAGGCAGACCCATTATAACAGGTATGAATACACTTACCGAACATATCTCAGGCCTTGTAGAAAACATGTTAAAACCGTTAGTCATGAACACTACTAGTTTCCTGCAAGACACCACTGATTTTCTGAACAAGCTTAACAATATACAACAATTACCACCAAATACACTTCTAGTCACTATGGATGTAGAATCTCTGTACAGTAACATCCCTCACAAGGATGGGTTGGCAGCATGTCACAGATTCTTATCATCCACACCAAACCACAAATACACGGCTGAGGATGTTACACAGCTCATCGAATTTATTCTTACACACAACTACTTCACTTTCAACAATGACATCTATCTCCAATGTATGGGTACTGCTATGGGAAGCAAAATGGCACCCCAATATGCAAACTTATTTATGGCTGACCTGGAGGACAAATTCCTGAACAGCATACAACAAAAGCCATACAGATATTATCGCTATATTGATGATATCTTCATGATATGGACTGAAGGTGAAGAAAATCTAAACCAATTCTTCTCATTGATCAACACTTTTCACCCATCTATCAAACTAAAAATGGACTATTCGAACACACATGTCAACTTCCTAGACACTACAGTATACATCAGGGATGACAAGCTTCACACTTCCATATACAGAAAACCGACTGACCGATGCAGCTATCTTCATAGTTCCAGTTTTCATCCCCAACACACTAAACGAGCCATCATACACAGCCAGGCCGGCCATCAGATACCACCGAATTTGTTCAGACCCAGAAGTCAGAGATAAACATCTCAGAACACTGGCAGGCTCTTTCCAGAAGAAAGGATATAAAGACAAAACCATCAACAACAGCATAAACACAGCCTTGAAAACCCGAAGAGAAAATCTCCTCCAATACAAAGAGAAAAAAACAAATAACCGAGTACCTCTAGTCACCACATACAACCCAACACTAGAAGGGATCAAAAAGATAATCAAAGATTTACAGCCCATTATAACAGAGGATGAAACTCTGAAAGAAATATTCCAACAACCCCCATTATTGGCTTTCAGACAACCACCCAACCTCAGACACAAACTAATCAGCAGGAAACTTCACTCTGATTATGAAGTCACAAATAATGGAAGCAAACCCTGCAATAAAAAACGCTGCAAACTGTGCAACCAGATCAATCCATCCAAAAGTGTCACACACACACACAATGGGACCTTCACCATCATGGGATCTTACAACTGTACCTCCAGTAATGTTGTGTACCTCATCCAATGCAACAGGTGTGGCAAAGGATCTTATGTTGGTGAAACAGGACAGAAGTTGCAAGCGAGGATGAATTTTCACAGACATACCATCAAGGAACATAAAGAAGAGAGTTTCTGCACACCTGTGGGACATCACTTCTCACAACCAGACCACACTATAGAAGACCTCAATGTTTTAGTTCTTAAAGGGAATTTCAGAACTATCCAGGAAAGGAAAACATTTGAACTAAGAATGATAATTCTTTTTAACACAAAAACGAATGGCCTAAATTTAGATATTGGTTTCCTTACCCATTATACTAAGGTTTTATGACCCCCTCTGTGACTAGCATCTCCCCCCTCAAGTCTATAGCTCTCCCTCTGTCTGATCTCACTAACTCTGTCTTATCTCACTAACTCTGCTGCTATCTTTATTACCATTGATTTGTATGTGTTTTTTTTCCTTTCCCTCTGAGATTTTTTTTTTTCTTGTTTTGTTTCAACATTCTGCTAAAAAAATTGTGAATCAGTACTGCTTGGACCTTGAAGAAGGGGACATACCCCGAAAGCTTGTCCTGAAAAATTCTATGTTAGTGCAAATAAAAAAAGTATCACGGACAGTACTTAATTTTCTATGTCACAATTGCACTAATACGGCTACAATTACGTCAAGTAGGAAATATGAAGAATGTGTTCGGAGGTTCTATGGGAAATAATCCCCCATGTGATACAATTTGCTGTGATTTTAGCCTGGAGCTTACCAATACCTTTAAACACCTTACAATTAAGATCGACAGCATGCACCTAATACATCATTACATTTATACCCAATGCGATCTATTTCAAGGAGCAAATTGAAATATAAACTGTAGCTGTGCTTGGTGTACCACAGTATCAGATT
Source organism: Rana muscosa (assembly GCA_029206835.1). Lineage (NCBI taxonomy): Eukaryota > Metazoa > Chordata > Amphibia > Anura > Ranidae > Rana > Rana muscosa. Next base: position 94,501,758 of record CM055120.1, on the reverse strand, counting down.
ACAAAAATAAGGACAAAACAGTCTGAGGTGCTTATTGAGTTACCATTATTGACTTCTGCACCGAATCATCTCTCATCTGAGTGTGAAGAATGGTGTGTTATATTTCTCCATTACTGTATGTGATTGTGTTACGTGTAATGGAGTGGGGCACCAGGTGTTAACTCTTATCCATCATGCTCGCTATATACAACATTACATAGGGTCCCAGCCGTGGTTTAATGCATCTCTGAGGGCAGTGATAGATGCATGGGCTTATTCAATGAAAGAATTCAAAGAGAAAAATTTGCAAAGTAGGGATGGGCTCGATGTTCGAGTCAAACGTAAGTTCGACTCGAACATCAGTTGTTTATTTGTTTGCAGAACAAGCGTACATATGGGACGCTCGCGGCAAGTTCATCCCCCGGCGCCGCGGAGCGCCCCATAATGCACTGAGATCTTGCAGTGCATTGACGGCTGCTGATTGGCCAAAGCATGCACCTGACCTGCATGCCGCAATGCGCTGTGAGAGCCATGGTTGGCAGGGTGCCTTTGGCCAATCCTGGCTCAGGGGCTAAGACCACGCCCCACAATATATAAGGCTGCTGCTTACACGACAGCCGTATATAGTAATTGAATGGAGATTAGGCAGGTAGTTAGTGTAGTGTGCAGTCAGTCAGTGTAGTATCAGAGTATATAGTGCAGTTAGCATAGTATATATTATACAGATCAGAGTATATAGGACAGTCCGTGTAGTATATATAATACAGTTCAGAGTATATAGTGCAGTTAGTGTACTAAATATTATACAGTTCAGAGTATATACTGCAGTCAGTGTAGTATATATAATACAGTTCAGAGTATATAGTGCAGTCCGTATAGTATATATAATACAGTTCAGATTATATAGTGCAGTCCGTATAGTATATATAATACAGTTCAGAGTATATAGTGCAGTTAATGTACAATATATTATACAGTTCAGAGTATATAGTACAGTCGGTGTAGTATATATAGTACAGTGGAGAGTATATAGTGCCATCAGTGTATTATATATAATACATGGCATAGTATATTGTGCAGTCAGTGTAGTATATATAATACAGTGCAGGGTATATAGTGCAGCGCAGAGTATATAATGCAGTGTATTGAAGTGGTTAAGGGGCACCCTATGACAAAATTAAGAAAATAAACGGCGTGGGGTCCCCAATCAATACCATGCCCTTTGGGTCTGGTATAGATTTTAGGGGAACTCCACGCCAAATGTGGCCCCCCCAAAATCCATACCAGACCCTTATCCGAGCAAGCAGCCTGGCAGGCCAGGAAAGGGAGGGATGAGCAAGTCCCGCCCCCCTCCTGAACCATACCAGGCCGCTTGCCCTCAATATGGGGAGGGTGCTTTGGGGTGCCCCCCGAAGCACCTTGCCAAGGGCCTCTTCCCGACAACCCTGGCCAGTGGTTATCGGAATCTGGAAGCCCCCTTTAACAAGGGGACCCCCAGATCCTGCCACCCCCCATGCAAATGGGTATCGGGTACATTGTACCTCTACCCATAAACCAAAAAAAGTGTCAAAAAGTAAAAACTACAGCAGACAGTTTTTGACAATTCCTTTATTAAAAAAGAAAAAAAAAGTGTCATACATCCATCTTCAATCACGCCGCCCGACGGACCTGAAAAATAGAAAAAAATTAAAAAGCTCTGCCTCGATGGGAGGGCTCCCGACAACTGCTGTTTCTTGGCTTTGACAGCTGTTATATAGGCAAGGGCGGGACGTAACCGGTTACGTGACTTAACCGAGTGACCCCTTCTGACGTCAGAGGGGGCGGTGTCATCCGGTTATGTCAGCGGGTGGCCCCGTCGTTGCCTATATAGGAGATGTCAAAGCAAAAAGACAGCAGTAACCGGGAGGCCTCCCATGGAGGCAGAGTTCTTTTTTTTTCTATTTTTCAGCTATTTTTAAATAAAGGAATTGTCAAAAACTGTCTCTTGTGGACCCAGCATGTCCAGGACTCACCCCTCCCCCATGCTGGCTTCTGTCACAACCCCAAATATAGGATGTTCCCAGTACAGGGGGAGTCAGGAGAGGTTTCAGTCTCCCTCAGTGTGTAGAAGATCAACCAGCCCTGTGTCCCGCACTGCAGAATGTTCTAACATTCCCACTTCCGCCCGCCCCCACTCTTACCTAGTCACACTTCTTTAGCTCCAGCTAGAGAGCATGTTAATCCCCCAGCGGGCCCCGCCATGACTGAGGACAGGTGTGGGAGAGGCGGTTGTAAGCGAAGAGGGAGGTGAAAAGACACAAGCGGCGTCTGATTTGAATGGAGAGGTGAGGGGAGGAGACAAGGGGGGAGGGGGTAGGACCAAACTGTTTCTGAGCCAGAGGAGCAGAAACAGGGAGGACACAGAGTTCGGAGGCAGTGTGGAGAAGGCGGGTCTGTGAACCAGGAAGGCAGAACATTCACCGCAGTACTGCCTGTCATTCCACGCCTGTCATTCCACGCAGTACATGACCCGCCTCCTCCATTAAGCAGCCCCATCTCACCTGTGTGAAGGGGAGGGCAGTGGTCTGCCTGTCACAGTCTGGTATCCGAGGTGATGCCTGCCGCCCACACAGACGCATTGACATTGAATCTAATGAGAGAGGGAGCCCGCACCGCCCCCCCCCCCCTGGAGCAGGGGCCGGGTTGCTATGGAAACTCTGCGGCTGTATCCCTTCATGCTGCCTTGTCACTGCCGGCTGCCGCCCCTCTGTAAATGCCGCCTGGGACCATGGGCCCATTGGGTCCCATGGTAGGGCCGGCCCTGCGTTTCCCCAAAAGAGGGGTGGGAGCTCTGTGTCCCGTGATGTACTCCAAGAAAAGGATTTTACAGGTAAGCTGTTTTAAAAATCCTACTTTCTTGTTCATACATCACGGGACACAGAGCAGCATAGTCATTACTATGTGGGACGTCCCAAAGCAATGCCAAATGAGGGGGGGGATACACCATACATAAGCTGGGCGCCATCAGGCATGAGGATCTTTTGCGGCCTGCAACACACTGCGCCCAAAGGCGACATCCTCCTGACTTCTAACGTCCACCTGGTAGAACCTAGTAAACGTGTGTACTGAAGACCATGTTGCGGCCTTACAAATTTGAGCCAGGGAGGCCTGGTGATGCACTGCCCATGAAGTTCCAACTGCTCTCGTGGAGTGCGCCCTAACTTTGAACGGAGGCGGTCTACTTCTCAAGCCATAGGCTTGTATTATGACCTGTCGAATCCACTTGGCTAAAGTAGATTTTGATGCTGCCTGACCCTTTCTGGGGCCTTCCGGCAGAACAAACAAAGAATCCGTTCTACGAATCTGAGCAGTGGCTTTTAGATAAGCTTTAACTGCTCTTACTACATCCAAAGAATGCAATAACTTTTCCTCAACCGAGCTTGGTTTGGGGAAAAAAGAAGGAAGAACCACATCCTGGTTCAAGTGAAACCTCGATACCACCTTAGGAAGAAAGGCTGGGTGAGGGCGTAATACTACTCTGTCCTTATGGATAACCAGATATGGCTCCTTACAGGACATGGCGGCTAATTCCGACACTCTTCTAGCCGAGCATATGGCTACTAAAAATATCAATTTTCTGGTGAGTAGAACCAAGGAAATGTGCCGCAAAGGTTCAAATGGCTGCTTCTGCAGAACCGACAGAACCAAATTTAGATCCCATGGGCATATGGGAGCTTTAATCGGTGGAATAATACGAGTCACCCCTTGCATAAAGGATTTGACAAGTGAATGCATAGCCAGGGGCCTTTGAAATAGTATTGATAAGGCCGAAACCTGGCCCTTGATAGTACTTAAGGCAAACTTCCTGTCTACAGCCCACTGTAGGAAGTCCAGAATTCTGCCTATAACGTACTTACGTGGATGCCATTTTCTGGCCTCTCACCAAGTGATGTACGCCTTCCAAACTCTATAGTAGATCTGCCTGGATACAGGCTTCCTGGCATGGATTATAGTTGATACCACAGAGTTAGAGAGACCTCTCTTCTTTAGGATGTGGGATTCAATAGCCAGGCCGTTAAACTTAGAGTTAGTAAGGAAGGGTGGTATATCGGTCCTTGCGAAAGCAGGTCCGGACGACGTGGAAGGGTCCAAGGACTCCCCACAGACATTTTGATGATCTCCGCGTACCAGGCCCTTCGGGGCCACGCTGGAGCCACCAGGATCACCGGCTTCTTCTCCAACCTGACTCTGCGAAGGAGTCGAGGCAACAATTGTAGCGGAGGGAATGCATATATCAGTCTGAACTGATCCCAAGGGAACACCAGAGCATCCGAGCCGCAAGCGAGGGGATCCCTTGTCCGGGAGACAAATCTGTCCACCTTTGCGTTGAATCTGGATGCTAGCAGATCTACATCCGGTGTTCCCCACCGCTGACATATTGCTCGGAAGACCTCGGGATGAAGGGACCATTCCCCTGGGCATAACTGTTGGCGACTCAGAAAGTCCGCCTTCCAATTCTCCACCCCTGGAATGAAGACAGCTGATATACATGGGACATGCTTTTCTGCCCATTCCAGGATGTGACTTACTTCCCTCTGGGCTGCACGACTCCTGGTGCCTCCCTGATGATTGATATATGCCACTGCTGTGGCATTGTCTGATTGAATTCTGACAGGGGACCCTTGGAGTCTGGATGTCCAGGCTACTAGGGCGTACCGGGCTGCTCGTATCTCTAAGAGATTGATGGGCAGGGTTTTTACTACATTTGACCATCTGCCCTGGAGAGACCATTGCTCCAGTACTGCCCCCCAGCCTATAAGGCTGGCATCTGTAGTGACCACCTTCCAAGATATCGGGCTGAAGGGTTTTCCCTTCTGGAGATTCTGGGGGATCAACCACCAGCAGAGACTCTTCCGAACGGAAGGGGACAAAGCCATCGGGAAGTCTAGAGCCTGAACTTTTCCGTTCCAGGCTGACAATATGGCCTTCTGTAAATTCCTTGAGTGGAATTGGGCGTATGGCACAGCTTCGAATGATGCTACCATCTTTCCTAGCAGCCTCATGCACAGGCGTATGGACGGCTGTCTTTTTGCACAAAGCAGACGGACCAAGCCCCTCAAAGAGGATACCTTGTCTAGAGGTAAGAAAATCTTCCTCTGGTCTGAATCCAGCCGTAGCCCTAGATATACCAGGTTTTTCACTGGCTGTAGGGCTGACTTGTCCAGGTTGATGAGCCAACCGTGAGATTCTAGATACTTGATTGTATCGACAATTACCACTTCTAGCTTGGCAACTGAGTGGTCCATCAACAACAGGTCGTCTAGGTATGCCATTATCGTTACACCTCGTGTTCTTAGATCGGCCAACAGTGGGGCCAGAATTTTTGTGAACACTCGTGGTGCTGTGGCCAGACCGAATGGTAAGGCTCTGAACTGAAAATGGCGCCCTTCTACTGCAAAGCGTAGACATTTTTGATGACCTGGAAAGATGGGAACATGCAAGTAAGCATCTTTGATGTCGATCGAGGCTAACCATTCCTCCCCTTGTAGGGCAGCGGTGACCGATCGGATCGACTCCATCCGGAAAGACCGGACGTTTAGAAATTTGTTTAGACTCTTTAGGTCCAATATGGGTCTTATGTCCCCGTTTGGCTTCGGGACTGTGAAAAGGTTTGAGTAGAAACCCAACCCCCACTCTTCCATAGGAACCTCCATAATTACTCCTTGGAGCAATAGTTGTTCTAACGCCAATAGGAGAGACCCTCTTTTCAGAGGGTCTCTTGGCATGCCTGACCACATAAAATGGGAAGGAGGAGACTCTTTTAACTCCAACTTGTATCCCAGAGTTACTGCGGAGAGCACCCATCTGTCTTTGATCGTCTCCCTCCAGGTCTCTGCGAACAACTGAAGTCTTCCCCCCACCCGTTTGAGTGGGGGCAGCCCTTCATAGGCTTGACTTGGAGGCTGGTTTAGTACCCCTTCGGATCCAGGGTTTCTTATTACCCTGTGACTGTCCCTGATTTTTACCCCCTGAGTTTGACCGAGGAGGCCGTCGGAACTGCTTAGTAGCAGACGTTGCAGGGATAGGAGAGGTAGTCCTCTTAAAAGATGGACCCCTAGACCTCTTCTTACTCGGTAAGAGAGTACTTTTACCACTGGAAATCTTCTGGATATACTTATCCAGGTCCTCGCCAAAAAGGCGTTCCCCATGAAATGGGAAGCTAACTAAGAGCTTCTTACAGGGAGCTTCAGCAGACCAGTTTTTGAGCCACAGAAGCCTACGCATATGTACCAAAAACAGCGTGAGGCGGGAGGCCTGATGGATAGAATCCTTGATGGCGTCAACCGCAAAGCATAATGCTCTAGGCAGATCAGCCAGAGCCTGGGCCTGCTGGTCTGGCAAATCCCTCAGGACCATTTTCATTTGATCCTTTAAAGCTTGGCAGACCCCAATAGCTGCCACTGCTGGCTGTGTAACAGCCCCTGCTGTGGAAAAAGCAGATTTTAATAAAGATTCCAATTTTTTATCCACTGGATCTTTGAACATTTGAACATTATCTACTGGACATGTCAGTGATTTGTTCACAGAAGAGATGGCTGCATCCACCGTAGGAACATTCCATCTCTGGGTGAACTTTTCCTCCATGGGATAGATCACCGGAAATTTTTTAGGCGGAACAAATAGTTTATCAGGATGTTCCCAGTCCTGGTATATAAGTCCTTCCAGTAATGGATGTATTGGAAAGGAGCAATTAACCTGGGGAGCTTTTAGCGACCCCAATGAGGAGACAGCAGTAGTTGATGGTTCAACAAGAGGCATTTTAAATGCAGATCGAACCATGTCAGTTAGGGTCTGGACCCACAATCTTTCAGTCTGTGATGCTGAAAATGGTTCATCTACTGTCGATTCCTCAAAAACAGAGCTTACCTCCTCCTGATCCCCTTCAGGTAGGTCGGTCCCTTCCTGGGACTGTTGCTCTGCCAACAGGCACTCTAATGGAGGTGATGGAGATCTGGCGCGCTTTCTTTCCTGTAGAAAAGAAGCGATCAATGCTGCCAATCTCTGCTCCAATCCCTCCAGAGTTGAGGAAAAAACCTCCTCTGTTATATATGCAGGAGCAGGTGGACTGAGGACAGCCGCAGTACCTGGCACTCCCGGGGGTTCCTTATGGGTATTAACCTCTGATTTCTCAGGGGAGGAGGGTGCAGATGACTGCTCCAGATCCTCAGAGCCCGATGGAGACCCCCTACACTTCCTGAGAGGTATATCTCGGAGTTTTTTAGGCGGCATATTCCTTAGTTCAAAGCTGAGGTATTCCAGCCGCAATACACCCCTTACTGAAATAGTCTAATGCAATTTTGCTGCTATGTACATCAGTGGGTGTCTACTAATGCGTCTTTCTGGGGATGCCTGTATCAACCGCCCGCTGTAAGCCCCTATACCATGCTACCAGCTCCTTTTCATGCTCTGTGTCCATAGCAAGCAGCGTGGACAGAGTCCTTTTATCTTGCTGGGACGCCCGCACATGCGCAGAAGCGCTGGGCGCACAGAGCGCGTCATCCGCCAGGCTCCGCCCCCTTTTTTGAAGCTAAATCTTTTAAAAGGAAAGCGTGTGTGCGCGCGTGCACGTGTGCGCTCTTGGCGCCATGTAGGGAGAGGAGCCAGGGTCCCTGTTTCACCAGGACTCGGGGATGGAAGGAAACTACTTGGCAGCATGACAGAGGAATGCAGCTTCCCTGATAGAGAGCTCACTCATCTGCCTGGACTTTCACCATGGAAGGAAATAGTCCCAAGAAAAAAGACGTTCCACAGCGGCCTCTAGTGGACAAACACAGGTACCGCACTTTTGTCTTTTTTTTTTTTAAAACCTCCTTTATGAAAAACATTTCCAGGTTTACAGTTTTTAAAACTTCCTTTATGAAAAAACATTTCTAGGATTTCTTAGGCATATACAGCTATTAGCGGGAATACCTTTTAGGTAACAGGCAGAAAGACATATTAGGCTTGGGGGTCCCCTCAATAGAACCAAGTTCCTGAGGGGCCCCCACTTACCTTTTCCCCGCCGCAGGACTTTGTTTGGTCCACAGAAGCCCAAACTTCACCTCTCACGGCAGGCATTGTACTAGACCTTCAGGGACCGGGTTCCCAAGGATTCCACTCCCCTGGACCTGTATAGCACCCTGCACAGATAGCCTCTTGGTTTTGGGTATGACCAGAGCTCTGGATCCCAGGGTCCAGCCCTCCTAAGAGAGGCATTACAGGCAAAACCTTGCTCTTCTCTGCAAGGCCCGGGTACCGACCGTTTAGCTATGAAGCTTTTTTGGTCGGATCCGGAATAGCTTGCTAAGGCCCAGAGAACCTGTACACAAGCCCAGATGAATACATGTTAACCTTGGCCAACACCTTAGACACTGGCAAAAAACTGAGGTACTCCCGGATGGGAGGGGCTTATATAGGGGAGGGTACTTCCTGTTTTGGAAGTTGCCAGTGCCAGCACCTGAAGGTAATTCTATATAACCCACATAGTAATGACTATGCTGCTCTGTGTCCCGTGATGTATGAACAAGAAATACCACCAAAAGAAAGCTCTATTTGTGGGAAAAAAAGGACGTAAATTTTGTTTAAGAGCCACGTCGCACAACAGCACAATTGTCAGTTAAAATGACGTAGTGCCGAATCGCAAAAAGTGGCCCGGTCATTTGGCAGCCAAATGGTCCGCGGCTGAAGTGGTTATATATCGTGCCTGGGGGGTGTCTATAGTATGCCTGTAAAGTGGCGCATGTTTCCTGTGTTTAGAACAGTCCCGCAGCAAAATTACAATTCTAAAGGAAGAAAAGTCATTTAAAACGGATTCCAGCTGTAATGAATTGTTAGGTCTCGGCAATATAGATAAAACTCTTTGGAAAAAAAACGGCCCTTTGGGTCTGGTATGAATATTAAGGGGAACCCGAACCAAAATTTTAAAAAAATTGCATGGGGGTCCCCCCAAAATCTATACAAGGCCCTTCAGGTCTGGTATGGATATTAAGGGGAACCCTGCACCAAAAAAAAAAAAAAATAGTGTAGGGGTCCCCCCAAAATCCATACAAGACCCTTATCCGAGCACGCAACCCGGCAGGCCGCAGGAAAAGAGGGGAGGACGAGAGACTCCCCTCCTAAACCACCTGAAAAACAATTTGCATTGATACATGTCCCCTGGGGCAGGACCCCAAACTATTTTTATGGCAATAACTTGCATATAAGCCTTTAAAATAAGCACTTTTCATTTTAGTGTCCCATAGACTTTTAAACGGTGTTCTGAAGCTTTCGAATTTGCCGCAAACACTGCATAATGTTCTCTATTCGGCAAACAGGCGAACAACCGATGTTCGAGTCAAACTTATGTTCGACTCGAACATTGGGCTCATCCCTACTCGTGGGCACTGGTAATCATTGCACTGACTATCAGTGCAGATGTCCCCACTGAGAAAAGCCGCTTATCGGCTCTCCTCTCCTCACACGCTGTCAGTGTGAGGAAAGGAATGCTGATAACCGGAACTTTATATTTACACTTGGACACATCTGATTGCATGGTAAAGAGCCTATGTCATAGGCTCTTTACTGTGATCAGTGATGCCGTGTGTCTGAGCGACAGACCGCACCATGGATCGCCATGCTGCGTGCCCCTGGGGGTGCGGCCATTCTGAAAGAAGTCATATGACATTCACTCTGAACAATGAAACCCCCGCCTGGCCTTCAATCTGCTATAAGCCGGGCAGGAATTGGTTAAAGCGGAACTTTACTCTCTCAATCAGCATTGACTTTTTTTAAATACTTATGCTGCTAGCATTAGTAAATGGATAGGAAAGTATATCATATTTACTTGTTTTAAGCTTTTTTTTCTTCATTTACTTGGTTTTCTAGGAAAATTTATGTCATACACCCAGGAGTCTTCAGAAGGGGAGGAGGGGTTTTCTCAGCTAAGCACTCTCCTGTCTTCATGCTTGAGCTAAGGTTGGAAGAATTCCAAGAAGTAAACGCTACATAAATCATCTGCCCTTATTCAAGATGGCCACGGCCAGAAATGCTAGGGGGTGATTTTCAAATTGATTTCCCCACAAAATAAAGCATGTCGAAATGGATGGATAAATTAGTTCACTCTGAATATTAAAAATGAATTAAAATAGCGTTTTGTAGTTTGTGGTGCTCAAAAGCAGTGCAGTTCCGCTTTAAAATATGTGGTGCTACAAAACATAATTCATTCCCCATTTGTGGCTCTTTATGTTGATTTTTTTTTTTTGTCTGAGAACAAATAGAGGAGAAATGATTGTTGGGAGTCAAATCAATTTTCTAGGTGGATGTATAAATATTCTTGATATTCAATTCCCAAAGGTCTTGGGATATGGATGTGCTCACTCTCATGTCTCATGCCGCGTACACACGACCATTTTTCTCATCGGGAAAAATAAAAAAAATTCTCTTTGACGAGAAAAACGACCGTGTGTGGGCTTTTCATCATTTTTCCCGACGAGAAAAACCGCATGAATCACGACGAGAAAAATTAGAACATGCTCTAATTTTTCTCGTCGTGATTCACAGCATTTTTTTTCCGCGGCAGTTTTCCCATAGGGAAACACTGCCGGGGAGCCTACACACGGTCGTTTTTCTCGACCAAGAAAAAAAATGTCGGGAAAACCGGCCGTGTGTAGGGGAACAAGCCGTTCCTCGTGTTTCCCGTCTATTTTCTCGACGGTGTTTTCACCGTCGAGAAAATCGATCGTGTGTACACGGCATAACTCTATTCTCATAAATAAAGCAAAAACATTAAAACCTAAAATGTATGGCATTTTTTTTAAGTTTTGGATAAAGTAGGTAAGAGTTAGACCCTTCATTGAGATTTTATTGATGTCTGTATTCCTACTATGGAGATTTGCTCCTCTGTTTGCCCTGGTGAACTTTGAATGTGCCAGAAATTCCCCAAAAAATTGAGTTGTCATTGGAACAGGAGGTGCCGGAAAACCCTCCAATGGGCACCCTTGTTCTACTGACAACTGTTCAAGGGGGAATTTAATTTCATTTGGGTAGATTTCTTCTTGTTTCCATGATAGAGATTTTAACCCTGGCCTACTCTACTACATTCTACTTTATTCTACTCTACTCCTTTAAAGAATACAATATATTAGGTCTTATACTGATGCCTGCTAGAAAACTGTTAACAAATCAGTAATCCCTTGCTCCGCACAACCTTTTTAATTATCATTCTCTCTGCAACATCCCATCTCTGTCTGTCAGAAATGTTTGTGCTCTAAGTCAGTGTTTCTCAACTCCAGTCCTCAAGGTGCACCAACAGGTCATGTTTTTAGGTTTTCCATTATTTTGCACAGGTGATTTGATCAGTTTCACTGCCTTAGTAATTACCACAGCCATTTCATCTGAGGAAAATCCTGAAAACATGACCTGTTGGGGCGCCTTGAGGACCGGAGTTGAGAAACACTGCTCTAGTTACTGTTGCTCAAAAGGGTGTCTAGGGACCTCCTCAACCTACTAGTGCTACCTTAGTGTATGTCATGTCACCAGTCAAAGGAATAAACATGCAACAATGGCTCTCCCTTGTCTACAAATCCAACATGCGCAGTGTGCTCTCCCTCCTGCTGTCACATCAGTGCACAGTTTATCTACAATGCACAATGATTTGGAGACTACTTGGGCCCCTTGACTACACTGTGAGTTTATTTATTTAAAGGTAAACTAAGTCTTTAAATCAATTTCCAACATCTTTTCCAGTTGCTTCTTCACTGGTCATTGGACATAAAAGCAGAAACCGAAAACAGGTATACTTTTTTGCATTATGCTGTAGGTCTAGTCTTGTACACATGGGCATCGGCTTGTGCAAGTTCAGTACATCAGAGTGTGACAGTGCTGCGCCCTGCCACTGTGTTAGAAGAGGTAAATGTCACACAGGGTCTTCACAGATGCAGGTTTAGAGGCTTCAGAATGTCTTTTCTGAGCAGACAAAATTCGTTTTTTAGTTTTCTCTAGGAGTGGTAACTCCCGGATTGAGTTCTGGAGTTCTGAGGCTTTGAAGAGTCCAACCCTATGTCCATGTCTTACTTGAGACCTGCAGCCTGAATGTGCAGGTGTGCACAGCCTTTTTAATCAAAGGGCTGGCTGTGATTCGGGGGAACCTTCCCCCTGCTGTGGGAACAGCCTTTATGTATGGAGAAGGACACCAGGAGGGTGTCTACCCTGGCCTCATGGAGAGGTGGCCAGAGATGGTGGGTCATTTGGCACAAGCCTGTGCAGCCCTGGTGGGCATTTCATGTATTGGAAAACTGACTAAGACAAAGTGATGAGTCTGTACAGAGACAGGCTCTGGGACTACAAAGTCTAAAAAGCCAGGAGGCTGGCAAATTTATATTTTGTGGCTGAACACTCCTGCAAGGGTAACCCTGTAAATGATCTTTTGGACTTTTTATTTTAAATAAAAGTGGGCCAAGAGCCCTAAAACTGTACCTTATGGTTGGTCTGAGCTCACTGAAAAGCACTACACCAGAGCAAAACCCCCACATTATCACAATAGCAAAGCTTTCACACAACTTCCAGCTGCTTTCTCGCAGCCTTTAAAGTGACCCTATAAATCGGGCAAAAAGATGTAATGTAATGTGTATGTAAAAGCATATTCACCCTCCCCACTGAACATTGCTATTTTTAATAAAAAGCCTGAGCCAGGGTCTGTGCAGAAGCTGACACCTCTAAAGGCCCCTACACACGATCGGATTCTCCGACGGGAATTGTGTGACGGCAGGCTATTGTCGGAAAATCTGACCATTTGTATGCTCGGACAATTGATGTCGGATTTTCCGCCAACAAATGTTGGATAGCATGCTTTAAAATGTTCTGACAACAAATGTGTGTTGTCGAATTATCCGATCGTGTGTACAGAAGTCCTTTGAAAAAAAATCCAAAGTACAAACACGCATGCTCAGAAGCAATACTAACCATAACACATTAGCAGAAGTTGCCCAAAGGGTGGCGCTAAAGAGCTGAAAAACCAAGTCGTTTCGTGTTTGTTGGCAGACAATTCTTTGCCATTTGTATGCAAGACAAGTTCATGGCCAACGCCCTTCGGACAAAAGTCCTACGCTTTGTCCACGGAAAATCCGATCGTGTACCAGGCTTTAGGCTGGATTCACACCTATGCATTTTTTGTGCTTTTTGCATTTTGCAGATTTGCTCTACAGAATGTATTCCATAGGAAACCATGTTAAATGGACTGTAGTGCAAATCTGCAAAATGCAAAAAGCACAAACTGCATAGATGTGAATCTAGCCTGAGACTGTCAGTCTCATGAGCCTCCATGTTTGGAAGAATTGCAATCCAATGAATGAAAAGGACAGGACAGCGACAGTCAGGCTGGGGCAGAAGGAGAGGGCTCTATCTGACTTGCTGCAATTTCTAATGCACACTGTGAGAAACTCACAGTGTACAGTAAACCCCCGTTATATTGCGGTTCAGTTTTTGCGGTCCCGGTGTATTGCGTTTTTTTCTGTAAGACCTATTAACATTATTTTATTGATTAAATCATTGTTAATTAAATATTTTTGTTTTTTCCATTGCTCTTGCTATGTCTCTCAGTATCTTTTATGTGTTTAAATGTGTTTCTATTGTTTTAAAAGTGTGTTTAAAGCCCTTAAAATGCTTTTAAAGTACAGTGAAAGTTATAAAAACATGCCTAGTGTGTATTTAAATAGGGTATTTCTATTTCACGGATTTTCACTTATTGCGGGTGGGTCTGGAACGTAACCCCCGCGATGGAGGGGGGTTTACTGTATAGTGAAATCAGAGTAAGCATTTTCAGTACAGGAGAGGAGCCTGGAGAACTGTACAAGGCTAAAAGTAAGGCTGGAGTTCAGCTTTAATGTCTTTTTACAACATGTGGCAAAACGGAAATTAACGTACAGCAAACACATTTCATTTTTCAAGTGAAACAACTGAAGATACTTTGTAAATTCTTCTTCCCAGAATCCTCTCGATGTCTAGCTAAGCTTCAGCTATTTACTAGCTCCTTTTTAAAGGTGAGAGTGATTACATAATTAAGCTTTAATTAAACACAAATCTAATTGTGTCTGCCATGATGATGTATCCCATACACTGAGGGCTTCTCCAGGGAATTGCCTCCTTCTTAGAAAGGTCAAAGGGATTTCTGTTTTTCCCCCAAAAAAAAGCATTTGGAGAGCAATTAAGGACTGAAAAAAATACATTGAAGAGCAACTAACCTACAATATGCCATGCTTAACAGACTGTGTTGTACGGTGAGCATATGCTTAATGGATCAGCAGAAAGGTGAGATGTTGCTATTTGCATTTCTCTACCCAGAAGCCTTTGCTGCTGCTGATAGATGAAATATGGCACTTCCACCGATATGTTTAAACGGCGTGAGAGAACAGTGCATCAAATAATAAAAAAGAAAAAAAAGAAAAAAGCCATTAAGTTTGTTCTAACATCTAACGAAAAAGGCCGCTGATTGAAAGCGGCTTCCCTTCTATCCACCTCTATTACAGCACTTAGAACTTGGTAGCAACAGTGAACAGTTACTTTCAAAGTCTTTCTAACAACTTCTTAGCAACTGTAAATTGAAATGTGGGAGTTTTTTGTTTTCTTTTAAAAAAAAAAATCATTTCTATATCTTGTTTTATTCATACTGAAAAAGGCACCACTTTCTTATTCCAGTATGTTGTGTTCTATATTGGATATGCAGAATTCTCTAAGTAAATGTCATGCATGCTTGCAAATATAATGTGCTCTTCAAGTTTAGATTGAGACATGACTGAATAAATTAGATACACTGTGACAGTGGAAATGCCGATTTCTTCTTGACAGCCCTGCTATATAGGGCAAAGTGCACAATTATTTAACAGCATGCTCTGGTCCAAGCTTTAAGCCTCGCACACGCAATCCGATTGTTGGCCAACCGAGCGTCTGATTTTTGTCCAAAGGGCGTGTGCCTGGATCTTGTTTTGCATACTAACGGTACACAATTGTCGGCCAACAAACACGAACGCAGTGACGTACTACGAGGAATTTCAGCTCTTGAACGCCACCCTTTGGGCCCCTTCTGCTAATTTCGTGTTTGGTGAGCATTGATTCCGAGCATGCGTGTTTGTACTTTGACTTTTGTGTGACAGACTTGTGTACTGACGATACAAAAATCAGACAACAGACCGTTGTCTGCCGAAAATTCAGAAGGAGCGTACTAACGGTCAGATTTTAGGACAACAGTCTGTCAACAGACAAGAGGCTTTAGAACCTCTTCTGTTTTTTGCAGGCTGTTGCAGTACTTTACAGCACAAGCGTGTTGTTACTAAAGGACAGAGTGGGGAGGCATTAGAACACCTTTCAGTTGTTATTGCTGTCTGTGCCCGTTAAGGAGAATCTCCTTCTCTCTTTGTCATCATCGAAATTGAAAGTGAAAGAAAATCCCAAATTTTGGGTTGACCCCAGCACAGTAAGGCCTGATTCAAACTTCTGCAGGTTGCAGTTTGCATATTGCAGGTGCATTTTGCATTTTTCAAAACATGTTTTTGATCCATTAAAGTCTATGGAACCAAAAACCAGAAAAAAATCCCTGGCCCTTTCTATAAAATGCACAGATGTGAACTATATCCAAAGGAAAACCATGTTAAATGGACTGTAGTGTGTTTCTGCAAAACTGAAAACGAACAAAAAAAATGTATAGATGTGAACCAGGCCTAATAGAGGGGAAATCTTCCAATAGGGACACTGGTTCTGGTGACCCTGGTGACGACCAGGGATTCTTCCACTTTGGAGGGATTTCCTCTCACTTCCTATTTTGACTATGGAACAGAAAATAAAAGGAAATCTCCCTAATGGGATACAGACAAAAAAATAAACTGACGGAGGTTATAACTTTTCTATTGAAAAAAAGTTGTGCCTATAGTTCTACTTTGGCCCCAAAGACTTGAATGAGAATGCCTGCAGACTTTTTTTTCCAAGCGTTTTTAGCCTGTAAGAACTGATCTCCCCTTAGTGCTTTCCACTGGCCAATACAAAAATGCCCAAGCTTAAATTCACATGGAAAATGCTTGCAATAAGCTTTTAAACAGTTCATATATGCGTGCTAAAATGCTCAATAAATATGCCTGAAGATTAGGGATGGGCTCAGGTGTGTTCAGATCGTACTCGCCAGGAAGCCCCCACTGCACACCACCAATCATAGGCAGCGTGTGTATGTGCAGCTGGGGGCCAAGAAATGCCTCACTGCCTATGATTGGTGGTGTGCAGTGGGGGCTTCCTGGCGAGTACGATCTGAACATACCTGAGCGCATCCCTACTGAAGATACCTGAAAATCCTTGTCCTCCTCAGGTGTGAATGCAGCTTTACAACAGTCCATTACTTTTAAAATGGCTGCCAAAACAGTCCGAAACAAACATACATAAGCATACTTTTTTTTCACACACAACGCATATGTGTGTTGGGGTGTGCGGCAGCACAGGTGCATTACCCATGGCTCTAGTTGTGCATTGAGGTGCCATTTTGAATGCATGGTACTGCAACCCAATGAATAAACTAATATACTGTCAAAAACTTAACACGGGAACAAGTAAACGGCACACCATAGCCCATTTGCCATTTTTTTTTATTCTGTCACTGCTTGCATAAAATCATTTAGCTGCTAAAACCCTAATAATCTGAGAACACTTAATCCACACAGACCAGAGATTCCCAACTCCACACCCTAGTGTTTCTATACAATTTAAATATGCACAGCAGTTCAGAAAGGCAATTATTCTTCCTCCATTTCTACTAATACTGCAGTTTGTAAAAGCAGAGAGTTTGAACCCCATAAAGCGTCAAGGTACACCCCATAACATTTTAAACTGCTCAATCTGGCATTGGGAACATTATATGAAACTGGAATTAAAGGAAACTTGTCATGAAATAAACGTGTTGGCTGGCATTTCAAACCATCTGTTCCTTAGCCAGTTTAGATAATAATGTCAGTTATGTTTTTCTGTTCCTGATGTGCACCTATCATAAGGTAGGCTGCCATTGCTGACCTCTCTTGATGAAAATTCTAGCTGCCTGGCTCTTATGCTGATGCTTTGGTTTTGGTGCTTTCTGAGTCAGTAATACAAAGCAGATATTGAGATAAGGAATTCTGACTTTTTGTTTGCACATGGAGAAAAGCTGCTCAGGTGTGTTCGTCTTCAAACGTGATGGTACTCACAGAAACCAAGGGTGCAGGCAATGCATATGCAAGACAAAGGAAAAGGAATTCCTTCTGGACAGCCGCACTCCGAATAAAATTGCCTTTATTGTAAATCCAACACAGCACTACAAGTCACAGCACACTTGGTCAAGCTGACGCGTTTCACACTATACTAGTGTTTAACCACTTGAGGACCGACACACGCCGATGTACGTCGGCAGAATGTCACGGCTGGGCACATGGGCGTACAGGTACGTCCCATTTAAGAGCTCAGCCGTGGGTCCCCGCGGGAACAGCGGACCTGATTGCCGCTGGTGTCCCACGATCGGGTCACAGAGAGGAAGAACGGGGAGAGGTAAGTGTAAACAAACCTCTCCCCGTGCTTCCTAGTGAGCCTGTCACTGATCGTCTGTTCCCTGTCATAGGGAACGGCGATCAGTGACATCACACGCTAAGCCACGCCCCCCAGTAAGAAACACAAATCAGGGCACACTTAACCCCTTCAGCGCCCACTCCTGGTTAACCCCTTCACTGCCAGTGTAGTTTTTACAGTAACCAGTGCATTTTTATAGCACTGATCGCTGTAAAAATGACAATGGTCCCAAAATAGTGTCAAAAGTGTCCGATGTGTCCGCCATAATGTCGCAGTCATGAAAAAAATCACTGCTCGCCGCCATTACTAGTAAACTATTTTTTTTTTTTTTTTTTTTTTTATAAAAATGCCATAAAACTATCCCCTATTTTGTAAACGCTATAACTTTTGCGCAAACCAATAAATAAACGCTTATTGCGATTTTTTTTTACCAAAAATATGAATCAGAATACATATCGGCCTAAACTGAGGAAAAATAATGTTTTTTTATATATTTTTGGGGGATATTTATTATAGCAAAAAGTAAAAAATATTGATTTTTTTTCAAAATTGATGCCCTATTTTTGTTTATAGCGCAAAAAATAAAAACAGCAGAGGTGATCAAATACCACCAAAAGAAATCTTTTACTGTGGGAAAGAAAGGACGCCAATTTTGTTTGGGAGCCACATCGCACGACCGCGCAATTGTCAGTTAAAGCGACGCAGTGCCGAATCGCAAAAAGTGGCCTGGTCTTTAAACTGCATAATGGTCCGGGTCTTAAGTGGTTAATCATAGCTATGATTAAACACTAGTATAGTGTGAAACGCGTCCGCTTGACCAAGTGTGCTGTGACTTGTAGTGCTGTGTTAGAATTACAATAAAGGCAATTTTATTCGGAGTGCGGCTGTCCAGAAGGAATTCCTTTTCTTTTGTTTTGGGTCAGTGATTTATACGCAAGTATTGAAGCCAAATACCACCGGAAAACACTTTCAGAAGTAGGTCAGCTGCAACAAGGACATATTTAGGTAGGAATGGGACCCTAGGAAAAATGCGAACTCTGCCTTTCCATCCCATAAAATGTCCATACACTAATAGGCATTTTTCTCCATCCATACTATACAGTGCATATTGGACCAAACTACCACTGAGGATACTTCAGGACCAATATTCAGGGTGTAACATGTGACAAATCTACCAGCCCCCACATCCCCCCTGCTCCCCATTTTGACAGGTGGCTGGGGATCTTCTTCCCTCGCTCTCTGTCACAATCTGCAAAGAACGTGCCCGTGTGGGGGTCTGCCCACCCAGCCGCATCATTCATTCACAGAGCTCGGCGAATGGGAAAGGACAAGGTCCAACAACTTTTGCGGCTGTCAGCTTGTAGTTTTTAATGAACTATCACGGTGCTGTTAAGCGCTGTTGTAGTTCATTGATGCTTCCTGTTAGTGTGTAACTGCTTTACTGTACAATGTACAACCAGACAGCTTACACACAGATTCTGCAATGCTTTACCGGCACTTTTTTTAAAAGGTGAACTTATACTTTAACGCAAGCAATGTCTATTTAGCAATTCACTTAAGTTCTCAAACAACTTGAGAAAATAAATACTGTAATTAGCAATGACTTGTAAATCTTTGCCATGGATTCTGCTCAATACTCATTCTCCTTGCACTTTGCAAAATACCTTGCACTCCTTACCAAATAAGCTTGCATTATGTAAAGTGGAATATTTTGTTGCTTGATGGTAGTGATGAAAGAATCAAGGACTGGGTTAACCATCCACCAATCCAGCTTCATAGCTCAATCAGCAGATTGTGTCAATCCTGAAGACCACAGTAGTACTGTAACTCCAGGATTTTGACTTCCAGTTTCTATCATATAATACTGCGGTTTGATAGTGAGTAGACATGTGGTTCATGAAGGACTTCTGCAAACTGAATATGGCATTAAATGGTAGATCAGCAGATGGTGATCACTGTACAATCTGCTCTTCTGTCCTGCTCAGTCTCTATGTATTTCAGGTACAAACACTGTGACTCTGCTATTGCAGTTTAGAACTTCTAGCTAAAACAAATTTCCAGCCAAATGCTAAAAATGAAACAATTTATGCAAGCACCAGTTTTCAGAAATGTCTCTTGACTTTGAAAATTGGAAGCTTTAATTTGAAAACTGCATTTTTTTTTTTAGTTCCAGAAACATACTGCAATATAAGAGATAAAGCATGCGTTCCCGGATGATTTGCCCACACTAACATGCATAAATCTAATTTACTGTAAGCATACATCTCTATAGGATGTGGGACTCCCTGATCATTAATATAATAGATGGATTAGTCAGCCTTTGCTCCAGTGACTTATTATTGGAGTTAGTTATGAGAAGTGCATTACTTTCCATAGCTAAAATGGCTGTAATGATATTTTTTTCTTTACGTGTGAACACATATTTTAATATAAGCAGATGTTATAACCCCGCTTTATGGCCATCTCAAGACCATTAGCTTCATAAGATCCAAAATGAGAACTGCACCCATGACCAGTGGTGCAATGAAGGGAAGGAAGATTGCAATTGCCTAAATTCAAATGAAAATAATTAACAATAATTATAACCCTGATTTTAAAGGAATAAACATTAACAGAAAATTGGTTTGGTCTGACTAGGCTTGGTGATATCCCTTGAATGTGCTCTTGAGTCTCCAATTATAAGCGCTTCATGTATAAAGACTTATAAGAAGGCAGAAGGGAGTTTTTGCATCCATAGAAATGGGTTTTTGGGTTCACTTTCTGAGCAGAAGATGAAAGTGTACCTAAAACCTAAGCCTTTTTAGCTTTGTATAGAGTGGTAGGGTTTATGAGCCCCTGTAAAGTTATTACTGCTGCTTATGTTTCCACTAAAGAGATTCACTTGAAAAGATTTAATCTCCATTGAAAGATTTCCTCTTTATTCAAGTTCTGATGGCAACTCAAAAATTTTGATTTCCCCTCACTTTCATTTTCAATGACAATGGTAACCAAGACCATTGTCATCGAAAATGAAAGTGAGGGGAAATCTACATTTTTGAGTTGCCACTAGAACATGAAAGGAGAGGAAAAGGAAATCTTTCAATGGATACACATTTCTAGTGACAACTGTCTAATGCCCTATACACACGATCGGAATTCCGATGGGCTAAAATCCGATGGAATTTTTTGTCAGAATTCCGTTCAAAGCTGTCTTGCATACACACCATCAGACCAAATTCCGGCCGTCCAAAAACGCGATGACGTACAACACATACAACGTCACTATAAAGGGGAAGTTCAAATTCAACGGCGCCACCCTTTGGGCTGCTTTTGCTGATTTCATGTTACCGCATGTTAGTAAAAGTTTGGTGTTAGCCGTTTCGTTCTTAAAATAAATATTAAGATATTTTGGAGACCTGGCTTTAAAATAAAATACGAAGATTCATGAGATCACAAGAAACAAAGAAATAAGTTTGTCAGAACTCGGTGTGAATATCCGCAGCAAAACATAAAATTTGTTCTAGCATTAGAAAGAAGAAAAGAATGCGCTACACTTAACGATGCAATAATTTTCAGCATGACGAATGTGCTATCTCCATTACGAGCGCTCCCGTCTCCTAATTTAGTCTGATGGAGTTCCACACAGACGATTGGAATTTCCTATCGGAAAAATTTAAAACAAGTTCTATTTTTTTACACCGATGGAAAAAAGTCAGATGGGGTCCACACACGATCGGAATTTCCGATGAAACAAGTCCATCAGACTTTTTTCATCGGAAATTCCGATCGTGTGTACAGGGCATAAGAGGGGAGTTACACCACATTGCAGAGATTTTCTTTCACTTTTCGTTGTGTGTACAGTAAGGGAAGTGAAGGGAAATCTCTGGAATGGGACACAGATGGCAAAAATAGAAACTCAAGAGGTTTTTAATGCTTTGCTACTTTATCTAAAATATTTTAAAAAAAGTTTTGGCTTTAGATATACCTGAAATGATGAGCAATGCCAGCAGGCTCACAGCACATGGGCCATAAACGTCAAATTAAATTGTGTGTTAAATCAAAGACGTTTTTGTAGTTTTGAATAGAACGGGGAAGGGTTAGACCTTCTTTTTGTTTTTCACTGATATCTAGAGCTCGGTTAAAGAGATCTCCACTCACTTCCTGTCCTGTTGGCAATGGTTTCACCGGACCAGAAGTGAGAGAAAATATGCAACAGGGGCACAAACAGAAATAAAAATCTTGATAAGAATTCTAGCTTTTTCCTACTGTGATAAAGTAAACATTTTTATTTCTGTCTATAAGACTTTTGGAAAATTCCCCTCACTTGTTGTCTGATATAACAATGTCAGCAGGACAGAAAGTATAAGAATTTAGCAAAATCTCTCTAACACCAATGAATAACAGTCACAACTAGACTGGGTGTTCCAATCCTTCCTTTCTATCCAAAATTATGAAAAAAAAGTTTTGGCTAGACAGATATTTTAAATGCAACTGGATTTGTTCAGTTGATCTTTTCCTTCTCACTGAATAAATGACTTTCTGAGATCACTACTTATACAAAGTCCTATGGTCGTCCTGGTTTAGTGTGGGTTTATATTGGGCATTCAATGGAAAGCTACAGAATATTAACAAATTAATATGCTTTATCGAATGGTGGCCACATAATGATCTGAGGAAACGATTCTTTACAGAATTGGACAACATGATCAAATCAACAGATTACTGAAAACACATATACTGTGTTAGATATTTAGCAAAATTGATCAGGCAGTGAATTGATCGACAATACTATTATAACATTAGGTACTGCAAATTATCTCAACATTATATAAAATGATAAATTAAAGAAAAAATCTGTCAAGCAAAACAACCAAAAATACTGTCTAGGACCACATCTCCATTCTTATTCCCTCCCTATTGTACACATGTAACTTGGTTTGAAAACAAAAAAAAATTGGCCATGATACATTGTTATCTGCACTAACATTTGATTTTTCTAGACAAGGTTTTAGGCTTACTCCCTTCTTCTAAGATATAAGCAGTACTATATTGCTTGGACCTTAGAAGGGAGTACACCCCAAAAGCTTGTCCTGAAAGTCCATGCAGTACAGTACTGCTTTGACCTTAGAAGAATGGGGTATGACCTGAAAGCTTGTCCTGAAGATCCATAAAGTACAGTAATGCTTGGACTTTAGAAGGTCCAAGTATTTCAGTACTGCTTAGACCTTATGCCCCGTACACATGACCGGTATTCCTGTAGGAAAAAGTCTGATGAGAGCTTTTGGTCAGGAATCCCGACCGTGTGTATGCTCCCTGAGACTTTTTCCAACAGGAAAACTGCCGGGAAAAAAAAAGAGAGCAGGATCTCTTTTTTCCCGTCAGGAAAAAATCCTAGCAGAAAAAACGTTAGTCTGCATGCATTTTCCGATGGAAAAAAAAAAATTGACGCATGCTCGGAAGCATAGAACTTCATTTTGTCGGCTCGTCGTAGTATTTAACGTCACCGCGTTCTTGGCAGTCAAAAGTTCACCGGACTTTTGTGTGACCGTGTGTATGCAAGGCAGGCTTGAGATGAACTCTGTCAGGAAAATCATTGTTTTTTTTTCAACGGGAAAACCGCTCATGTGTACGGGGCATTAGAAGCTTTCAGGATATACCCCGAAAGCTTGTCCTGAAGGTCCAAGTATTCCAGTACTGCTTGGACCTTAGAAGGTGGTACTACTGAAAGCTTGTCCTGGAGGTCCAGCAGTACAGTACTGCGTGGACCTTAGAAGGAAAAGGTACGTACCAAAAGCTTATCCTGAATGTCCAAGCTGTAGACTACTGCTTGTATCTTAAAAGAAGGAGGAATACCATGACAGCTTGTCCTAAAAACTTAAATGTCAGTGCAAATAAAAAAGTATAATGGATAATTCTCAATTATTTTGTTGCAAGAGTATGTATATGGCTACAATCACCTCAAAAATGTTGATTTAAAAAGAAACCCAATCAACTGGCCTCTCCTGTTCATTTACTAAAAAATGGCATTGGCTGCTATGGGCAAAAAACTATTTCTCCTTTATAGACTTCAATTCAAGAAGCCCTTGGAAGCCATGCATTACTAAGCTCTACATATGACCATTGCTCTATACATTGCCTCGAAAAAGACTGGTACTGTGTCCCCCCTTGTGATGATGTGAGTATTCTTACTTCTCCCGCAGTAATGTGTACTGAGGCTGGCGTAGGCAGTGTTTACTCAGGTTAATCAGACGGCGCATTTGCCTCTGAGACTTTGACAATAATTGTTTGAAGCCCGCTCTCAGTTGCTCATAGCGCCGCGTCAGGTGGAGGTCTGCATTCCAGATCCTTGAAATTGTTGTGATGTTGAGGAATCGGTCTGTAGGCAAATTCTTCATAAATGTCCGGAACTCCGCTGTAAAGAAAACAGTGATTTATTATAAATCTTTAGACTGAAAAACATCCAACCTGGATAATAGCCTTCTAACACTCAGTTTTACCAGAATTCTCAGCAAATCATTGTACATCCAGTTCTGCAGGACAAACAGCTCTGCAAATTTCTTTATAAATACACTCTTGTTGCTTTGGTCAAGGTACTGCCATTTCAAGCCATCACTTTTAAAAGACTCCTGTCATATGTGGACTGCCACTGATGACCTAGCTTTATAAATGCGTGTTCCCTAGGTGTCTCTGATTTTAATACTTTCTGATTCACTGACTCAGACAAGTCATATTGATATTTATCTCAGGAAAGGTTTCGTTTCGTCCCTAATCAGACCATAGAATTTTATAATTGTATGAAGCATTTTGGACTACATTTCAGTGCATTTTTATAGTCTGATACCTATTTTTTTGCACATGGGTTTTACTTCTGAAGCTGTTAGGAGGTTGTTCAATTCTCTGTGTTGAATTTTTTACTTTAGTGTTGTATTATATAAATACAAAGGAGAGAAGAGGAAGCATCCCTAATCTAGTACGAGAAGTGAAATTACAAAGCAACCCTCTGGAATTGCCCCATAGACTCCATGTAATCAACAAGATTGTTTAAAAAAACTTGTTGGAGATAATTGCTAAGCCCCGTATTTATATACAGTTTTGCCAGATAATCTTAGCTATACAATACAGAAGGGTCCCTTAATTCTTTCTCACATTACATTGCAGTGACATAATCACTCGGATCTTTAGTCCACTAGGAGTTACCGCTGAACTGGTTGCCTGTAGCATACCTCCCAACTTTTCGAAATGGGAACGAGGGACACCTATTAGCAAAAAGTATGGAGGCATAGGACATGCCCCCTTAAAAGAATTATACAAAAAAAAGATTAGTCAAACCCACAAGTATTTTTTTACCATTACTATTCCTTTATACTGTCCCTTGAAATGTACAGATCCCGCAATTTAAAGAATTGGATGAAAGGTTTTGTACAGAAAAACACTTTTTGAATGATAAATGATAAATGGTGCATTTTATATACAACTATATAGATCAGACCAAAATGAGGGACAAATGAGAAGGAAAGAGGGACTGAGGGAATGCTGTAGTAGTGCAGTCATTGCTCCAGTCACTCATTGGTCAGAGTGGAGAACTGGCACTGCATGGAAGGAGATAAGGGTCGTACTCTTTCTTCCACCAGCTACAGTAACCATAGTATTGGGTGATGGTAAATGAATGTGACTGGATTCAGCTCATAAACAGTTTTGTGAATCTTGACAATCTTGTGTAGTTCACAGCAAACCTCATTGAAATCTATGTGGCAAGTCTTGTTATTTACGGTAATTCTGGTTATTTGTAGAAGCTATTGTCAAACAAAAGACAAGGAAAGCTGGGCACTGCCATGGGAACATGTACCAATGCCAAAATTAAATCAGATAATAAAACAAAAGAAAATAAATAGAAAAACAGCATATCTACAAAGCACCCAACATTCACTGCTGGTTAGTCATGTATATTCACCTGCAGTGATTTTTTTGTGAATATTAGCTTGTAAATATTGCCCATATCTCTCCCTACACAGAACGGTCAGTTCTTCATAAGGATTAGTTCTTGCATTCGGCAGCCCTTGCTGCCTCTCTGAAAAGCAATCCACCATGGACAGGCAGTGAGGAGACAAAACATGTTGCTTCCTCACCACCTGTTTTAACCCTAAAAAAGCCAGGTGATCAGGCAGAAGCCATGGTATCAGGGCAGCTGTGGCACAGCTCTATACGCCTAAATAGGTGAATTTAGGGGCTGACCGCTTGCCAAACGTGACATGCTGTTTCATTTTTGCTGCAGCCCCAAAGCAAGTCATTGCAGTCGCTGCATGCTCTACTTTAGATTGGCAGTCAGGAAGCGGTAAAACTACAGCTCAACCTCTTGCTTTTATTGTCCCCCTGTGAACGAGCCTAATAGCTCCAACACTCACTAAAAATATGGCTGCTGTGAACCCACGCTTTTATAGCAAGGGGGCTAGGTTATCCATTCCCTAAAACTATTTGCTCTTGTGACTCAGCTGACAAAGGTAAAGGCTATGCATTGCATTATAGGTTGTTCCTTATTTCTGGCAGCAAACCTGCAAACTTTTAAGCCAAAAGCTCACAATTCCCATACTTTGGGAATCCTAAAGATAGGCCACCAATCCCATGCTCCTGAACCACATCCTTAGTAGTGAGATGCTTGAAACATAAGCAGCGGAAGGCTGACCCAGCTCCCCAGAATCCAGCTGCAAATGGAAAGTGACCTTTTAAACTAAAAGGAATGAAATGTGTTTTTATTAGTTATTTCCTAGTCCTGGAGTGCTTTACTGTACTGCTTTATTTTTTAAAGTATTTTGTCTTTCCATATCAGCACAGCAACAGATATCATGCTACTTCAATATCAATGAGAACCGAGCCTACAAATTCACCAGAGGCACTCTGCAATAGGCTATAAACAAAATGGCTGCATCTATTACATGCATAATTAGGTACTTTAGCACCAGAAAACTGTAGGCACAGATAGAAGATGTTATAATTATCTAAAGAAATCCAGGCTAAGAGTAAAAGGACAACATAACTCCAAAAAACAATATGTTGGTGCAGTCAACCTCCATCTGAAACAATGGCCTATACTGGTCGAATGCACTCACTTAAAGCAGAAATCCAGTTTGGATTTATTTTCCTTTTTACTTATCTTTGTCACAGGGGAAGTCTGGTGCATTACAGCTCCATGTTCTGCATGCGGGGCACCTTTGTGTACTGTCCTGGGTTTTGGGTATAAATATACTTTAGGATAAATAAAAAGTGTACATTATCCAGAGGGAAGAGACTGGGAGAAATGATTACCTTGATCCTGGAGTTCTCCTTTAAATCCATACCTGGCATTACACAAGAAAGGATTAGACCCTCTGTCAAGTTATTATTGCTATATGAATCTCCACCAGGGAGATCCCTCTCTAATTGTAATGGTGACAAGTGAGGGACAAATCCAAGATTATATAGTTGTCCCTAAAGCAGGAGGTAAGGAGAAATCTTCTAATGGGAACACCTAATCGGGGGATAGAATGAGGAAAGGTTAGACACGCAGCCAAGTTTTTTTTGCTATTATTATTTCCACTCAAATGATCCCCCCTCAACTTGTACTGGTGACAAGCAAGGGAAAATTCCAAATTTGTATAGCTGTCCCCCAAAACAAGGAGAGTAAGGAAAAATCTTACAATGGGGACATGTTCGACCGTGGGAGATCTCTCCTAACTTCCAGTTGGGTTTGTGGGACAGGAAATGAAGGAAAATTTCCCTAATGGTACATATACCACAAAAAAAAATGTTATAGGTGTTCTCTGTTTGGTAGTCTTTGACCCCCTGTTGATTCAAAAAACATTTTATATATATATATATATATATATATATACACACACACACACACACACACACACACACACACACACACACACACATCTGAGGCCCAACCAGACCTAAAATAAACAAAAAAGTTATACATAAGCCTAAAATTTATGTTAGCTGTTAAAATCACACTTCTCATCCAATTATACTCCACACTGCATATACTTTGATAGGCTTTCATAGATGTGATGGATCTGATTCAGATCTCATTATCTTCTCTCATTTGGGTCCCACCATCTTTGCACTCTAAACCACTTAACCCGATCCTAACACATACCTTGTCAGTTTGGGACTTCTCTTTGGGTTAAATATTCAGCTAACTTGACATCACCACATCCTCCGTTATGCCTCGTACACATGACCGGTTTTCCCGTCGGGAAAAATGCCATGACAGCTTTTGACCGGGAAAACCGTCCGTGTGTATGCTCCATCGCAGTTTTCCGACGAGAAAACTCTGGGGAAAAAAAAAGAGAACTTGTTCTTTTTTTCCCGTTGTGAAAACCGTTGTGTGTATGCTTTCCCGAGGGAAAAAAAACTGCGCATGCTTGTAAACAATTCGACGCATGCGCGGAAGCATAGAACGTCATTTTGTCAGCTCATCGTAGTCTTTGACGTCACCGCGTTCTTGGCAGTCAAAAGTTCAGCGATCTTTTATGTGCCCATGTGTATGCAAGGCAGGCTTGAGAGGAATCACGTCGGGAAAAGCGTCGTGTGTATGAGGCATTACTCCAACTTTCTATTTGCTCTTTATTTTTCTCCCCCCGACTATGGACATTCAGTACAAATTTAGATGGTGGATTTTCCACAGAAACACTACAGTTTATTATCTATTAAATGACTCGGGATTTACACGTTTGCGCAAATACAAGAATCCCACCAAGCTCCTACTAAAGAATTATTTTAATATATACAAATTAGACAATCAGTGGAATCCTTGTTAAAGGACCACAATTCTCCTTTGGCCATTACAGCTTTTGAATCACTTTGCAGAACAAATTCAATGCCTTAGGGCCTGTTATCCCTTAATTACTCTTCTATTCTGGGCAACACTTCTGACCACACCTTGCTGCACTGTACCCCCTGACTTCAATAAATGTCTCGCCAGAAAAATAGCCAAAATTCTGGCAAGCAATGTTCAAAAGCTCCCAAAAGCATTAGCAAAATTTTATAGAGCTCTATCCGCTGGTACTTCACCCCAGTAAGGATAGATAGCCAAATGCATGCTATCCTAGCTGACTTCTTGCTTCAGGGGGTGTTGAGAAGAAGGTGATATGCTTCATTTATGGTGGACTTGCCCAAAAATACACCATCTGTGGATAAGGATCTATACTATGATTACCGGCAATTACCGTATATACTCGAGTATAAGCCGACCCGAATATAAGCCGAGGCACCTAATTTTACCACAAAAAATGGGAAAACTTATTGACTCGAGTATAAGCCTAGGGTGTCCATCTGCATGCCTCACTGTGCCTCACTTTGCCTCACTGTGTCCAAGTGCATGCCTCACTATGTCCATGCCTCACTGTGCCCATTCCTCACTGTCGCTGTGCCCATGCCTCACTGTGCCCAATCTCCCTACCTGATCTCCGGCGCTGTGTGACTAGACTGACTTTTAACATAGGAGTCTATGAAAGGGGTGCCCGGCTTTGAAAAATCGGTGCTCCCTGGCTGTAGGTCTCCTGGACAACAAACTTTGCACACTTGTAGAGGAAGAGTTGGGCTACATGTTTGCCAAGTTTGGGGGATCTATGGCTGGCCGGGATTCGGGAACAGGCGCACAAAATTGAAGATGGACACAGACTAGAGTATAAGCCGAGGGGGGCATTTTCAGCACAAAAAAATGTGCTGAAAAACTCGGCTTATACTCGAGTATATACGGTAACTGTACTACTGCAAATATGCTAGCAAAGACCCATGGGTAGCTCTTCTCAATAAACCAATAACTGTTGTCCCCTATGACCGTATTCTCATGATGCATATTTTCATAGCACTAAACAAACAATTGCCCATGCATGGATAACCTCATCTCTTAGCTTTGAAGAGGTCAAGTTTAGAATACAGGGTACATTTGTTAATGATGAATTTGTCTTAATTTGGAAACCCCAGCTTGATTACTATTCTCTATTTCACCACACTTTATGATTATTACTGTCTTGACCTATCTCCTCTCATCCAATTCCCCAAACTCTTGTAAGTGGTCTCTATCCATTCCTCCCCTTTTTTCTCACCACCCCCCAGGCGTTCTTTATTCCCTTTCTTTCTGCCTTTCCCTATTCACTTCACCCATTTACTTTATAATTGAGGAATGGAATTCTGCTTCCTCCCCTCTTTTCCTCTTATCAGCCATTATCATACATGCAGCATATATAGCCACTCTGGACAACACTATTCGGTTAGAGATGTTATTAATATGTGCTCATTTAATGTATGCCTCTGATTGTTATGTAATATAATACCACTTCTTGAATGGACTTGCATTCCATGTTAGCATAACAATAACTTTTTCATCTATTCAATTGTAGCCATATAACCCCTGCAAGAGCTTGCTTTCTATTATCTAAGCATACTGATCATTCTATATATTGTTCTCAGCATGTAAAGTATGTAACCTTACTGTTTTTTTTTCTTCACCTAAATATAATAAACTTCTTGATACCAGAAAAAAAAAAACACATAATGCAAAGAATTCAGATGTTTCTCCTTCTTAACTCTGGGAGTGTTTTAGCAATGTCCAAGCAACAAGGCAGGATGGGATAATGCTATCTCAGGGAGTTTTTCAGTGTGGCTTTGGGAGGCACATAAATGTGCTTACATCTATAGCAAGGGCATTATTAAAGTGGTTGTAAACCCACGTATGCAACTTGCACCTACAGGTAAGCCTAGATTAAGGCTTACCTGTAGGTGTTTGCAATATCTCCTAAACCTACACGGTTTAGAAGATATTTTCCAAAAAATAATGCACCATTGTCTACGGCGCATGCGCGCTATAGACAACGGCGCTGCCGCACTGTCAATGCCTGTTTTATCAATGGATAATGCCAGCTTTGACGGCTCCCGCGCGCATGCGTGGTGACATCATCGCCGCTCCGGCCAATAAGAGCGCCGGAGCATCGATACCCGGAAGTAACCTTTTGGAGCGATGTCTGCAGCTGGAGGGGGAGACGAAGACGGCTTTGGGGGCTTCGATCTAAGTTAAGAAATGCATAATGAGCTAGTTTGCTAGTCATACTAGCTCATTATGCCTTTCTCTTACAGGTTATTCTTTTAAAAAATATATATATATTTGGGTTTACAACCACTTTAAAGAAGTTTGGGGAGCAGCTGGCTTAGGTTCACATCAAAGCACTCCTGTGACCCAGAAGAGAAGTATGGCAAAAAAAGCTTTGGCTATACTTCTCTTTTAAACTTTGGTCAAAGCTGCATAGTTTTTTTTTATCTACAGGCCCCTTTTGTAAAGGTAAACTAACTCTTTACCTGCTTGCCGCCCGGCGCACGCAGATATACGTCTGCAGAATGGCACAGGCAGGCAGAAGGATGTATATATACGTCCCCTTTAAGAAGTGGTTGTTGTGGACACACACGCCCGCCGCAATCTCTGTGAGCCCGCAGACTCGACCGCCGCCGGCATACCCGCGATCGTCTCATGGAGAGATAGAACAAGGAGATGTTAGTGTAAACACAACATCTCCCCGTTCTGCCTAGTGACACTGGTACTGATCGTTTTCCTTGTCATCGGGAACAACGATCAGTAACGTGTCACAGCAAGTCACGTCCCTTGACAGTTAGAAGCACTCCCTAGGTTACACTTAACCCCTACAGCGCCACCTAGTGGTTAACCCATTCACTGCAAGTGTCATTTTCACAGTAGTCAGTGCATTTTTATAGCACTAATCGCCGTAAAAATGACAATGGTCCCAAAAATGTGTCAAAAGTGTCCGATGTGTCTGCCATAATGTCGCAGTCACGATGAAAATCGCTGATCGCCGCCATTACCAGTAAAAAAAAAAAAAATTAATAAAAATGCTATAAAACTATCCCCTATTTTGTAGACGCTATAACTTTTGCGCAAACCAATCAAACGCTTATTGCGTTTTTTTTTACCAAAAATATGTAGAAGAATACGTATTGACCTAAACTGAGGAAAAAATATGTTTTTTATATATATTTTTTGGGAATATTTATTTTAACAAAAAGTAAAAAATATTTCATCTTTTTCAAAATTGTCGCTTTTTTTGCTTATAGCGCAAAAAATAAAAACCACTGAGGTGATCAAATACCCCCAAAAGAAAGCTCTATTTGTGGGAAAAAAAGGACGTAATTTTTGTTTGGGAGCCACATCGCACGACCGCGCAATTGTCAGTTAAAGCGACGCAGTGCAGAATCGCAAAAAGTGGCCCGGTCATTTAGCAACAAAAACTTTGAATTCAAAATGCAGGTGGCCCAATATGGCTGCTGCACCATGTCTGCAACCCATACACTTAAATTGCTGTAATTGTCTATTGTAAGATAATGTCAAACATGACGTGACAGTTAAAAGTTAGGAGGTTTTATATAGGAGCCATGTCTGTTTCCTTACAACACAAGAGTCCTATGCTGCTCTTGCGTTATTTTCTAATAAGGCCAAGGATATTTTTCTAGTAAAAGGGATAATCCTGGAGGACGTCATGGTAAATTGTCCTTCCGCAAGTACTTAAATACGCTTTCCCCAGGATGGAGGCCAGTCACCTTCAACATCACGTCGGGCTAGCGGGAAGATATGCTAAGCAATAGTTTTAGCCACTTATAACATTTAATTCCTAGTGTCCCATGCAGCATCGACCCGTCTATTAGTCCAAAGCCTCTCTCAAACCGGAGATGTCAGCTGTCTCCTCAGCATCCCTACAATTTAAGTCACATCAGTATGCTGCTGTTGCCATGGTGACAACTTCCAGATTATTAACAGGACAGATGCTACACGCAGAACCTGTCAGATGCTCTGGGCCCTTTTGCTGAGCAACAAGGAGCACTGCAGGAGATAGGTTATCCCTAGAGAATCCCGACCATAACACAATTCCTGTGCAAGGGGAAACTGAGATATATATTTAAACTAAATTATGTTTGTCACAGACAGAACTTATAAAGTTTCTGGAATGACAAATATAATTCACTGTCTGGGAAGGAAACTGGCTGGCTTGAGCAAACAGTATGAGCCGCAAAACTGTTTCATACTTTACTTATAGGGTTAGCTAATGTTTTCTTATGTATAAACAGAAAAAAGGAAAGAAAAGCACCACTACCTAAGTGTTGCATTTATTAAAACATACTGTATTGGTAAAAAATAAATAAATGCACTCACATTTTAAAAGACATTAATAAGCGTATCAATAGGTCTCCAGTAGGTGGCAACCTTCCAGATGGTCAAATGGTAAGCAAAGCCCTCCGTGTGGATGTGATGTAAGGTGCTTGGAACCAGAAAGTTGACCAGGGGAAGTGAAACTTCCCTACTGTCCACAGTGGTTCTTATCCATGCGATATACACACTCAGTCTGCTGATCCTGCTGGCTCTTCTTGGTGTTCCCCTGGTCACCTTCCTGGTTCCAAGCACCTTACATCCCATCCACGCTTGCTCCTTGACCACCTGGAAGATTGCCACTTGCTGACACTTTTTAATGTCTTTCAAATGTGAGTGCATATTTTATTGTTTTTCATTTTACCAATATGTTTTTATAAATGCAACACTTAAAGCGGAGGTGCAGCCGAAAAAAAAAAATCAGCAGCTACTAACAGTGTAGCTGCTGACTTTTAATAAGGACACTTACCTGTCCTACTCGCCCGCGATGTCGGTCCCGCCACGGCGATCGATCGCTGCTGGCAGGTCCCGGCTCCTCCATCCTGAGTAAGGGAAACAGGCAGTGAAGCCATAAGGCTTCACTGCCCGTTTCCTACTGCACATGTGCCACTCGCACGGCGCCTTGTGAATGGGCAGCTTGCCTCCTGGGATACACACAAGAAGAGGAAGCGGAAGGAGTCCCACTGCGGACGAGAAGAGGAACATTAGAGGCAGATTAGGGGACTTCCGCATAGCAACAGGCATTTAGGGTGAGAATAATTTTTTTTTTTTCTATTAATTTTTTCAGGGTGGACCTCCGCTTTAAGCCCTGTACACACGATCGGATTTCCGATGGATTAAAATCCGATGGATTTTTCCATCAGTCTTGCCTACACACCATCAGTCAAAAATCCGACCGTCCCAAACACCGTGACGTAAAACACTCCGACGAGCCAAGAAAAATTAAGTTCAATGCTTCTGAGCATGCGTCGACTTGATTCTGAGCATGCGTGGGTTTTTTCTCCGATGGAGTTCCACACAGACGATCGGAATTTGCTATTGTTTTTTTTTCCATTGCATAAATTTAAAACATGTTCTATTTTTAATCACCGATGGAAAAAAGACCGATTTGGCCCATACACGATCGGTTTGTCCGATGAAAAAAGTCCATCGGACTGTTTTCATCTGTAAAACCGATTTTGTGTACAGGGCTTTAGTTAGTAAGGATGAGCTCCGGCGTGTTCGCACAGTACATGTGCAGAGCCCGCCAGGAAGTTGGCACTGCGCTGCGCTAATTACAGCCAGGGAGACATTTCCCGATCTCTGCAGCCGAGCATTGGGAAATGTCTCCCTGCCTGTCATTAGCGCAGCGCAGTGCCGACTTCCTGGCGGGCTCTGCATGTGTACTATGCGAACACGCTGGAGCTCATCCTTATTAGTTAGTGCCGCTTTTTTCTCCTTATTTTTTCTGGCTATACATGGTTTTCTGGTGGGAGCCCCCCCCCCAGATCCATGCCACCTCATTGCTTTAAAACAGAACACATAATAATTACACAGGTTCTGTGACTGATTAAGGTGGTAATTAAACTCACTTGGTGCCTTATCTGCATTAAATTAGTTCAGAACCTGTGTATGCATTCGGGTTTAAAGGGATGAGGGGACAACCCTACTTGGAAGAGAGACTGCCGACGCTGCCATAATGTGAACTTCATGCCACAGTGACTTTTATGGACTTTTCTCAAGGACTAAAAATACTCCCTGCATTTGTTTATCATTCCTTGGCCTTTGTTTTTGTCAGTTGCACCAGTGCTCCCCTTTTTTTGCCCCTGGGTATGTTTACAGTGTTAATGCCCTTTACAAATCCCTTTCTAGCTGCTGTTATGTTTTCTCTTATACATTCAGGTTATCTACTGCAGCTTGTGATTTTCATACATGTTTTTATATTAAAAGGTATAAAACTTTGTTTTAACTTTTTAACCTGTGTTTAAATTCCATATGTTTCTGTGAGCATGTATTTTAAATGTAAGTTGTTATTTTATGCTAGGAGCACAAATAACATCTAGGGTCCATGCACAATGGCTAAAAAAACAAAAACAAAAAAAAACGCCAGTGCTCTTGGCAGAAGAAAAAGGCAAATTTTGAGTGTTTTTTGTACTAGTGTTTAGCATTTTTTTCTTTCAGAAAGCTGCTCTCAAAAACGTATTTTTTCTGCCTCTAAATGCTGAGCTTAAAATGTGCCTCTTAGCCCTGGTTCACATTGGTACGATTTGACATGTCAAATCGGCGGCATTTGCCGGCAATTGCCGGAAATGGCATCGTCCTAATCTGTAGTACTTTTTACTTTCCTGTACTACTTTTTGCGATTTCGGGCCGTGATTTACATTGACATCTGTGCAGAAACCCGCACAGATGTCTCTGAAATTGCGGCCAAATTTGGGACTGACAAGAGGGAGTGAAATCGTGCGAGTTCAGCTGAACTCGCATGGCTTCACTCCCGCAGCCCAGTGTGAACCTGGGCTAAATGTCCTAATGTGCATTGACACATAGGATAACATTGAGCTGCTTCTACAGGCAAAACGCTAAACTCCTCTAAAAGCAGCGTTTTTTTTTAACTGTGTAAAGCGGCATTAAATCCATGAACAAAAGTGAAATATATATTAGCAGCTTACCAATCCTTAGATATGGTGGCTGAAATCCTTGTTTTTTAGACATTTGTCCCTTTATTTTCATTGGATGATCCAGCCAATAATACACTTCCTGTCTTAGGGTGTCTCCACTCTGGATGGAGGAGCAGTTAAGACACCTTTGGACAGCAACACTGACAATCTGGGGAGAGGGTAGTGTTAGATGCGCTAATAGATTCATATGGACTTTACTAACAAATTGAATCTGAATCTAGCCAAGTCTTTTTAAGCAGTTACAGCAGTTTTTTTTTTCCTTTTGCATCCACTTCTTTGGGTTGCCTGCATGCAACTCCGAGGTGGATGC
Source organism: Rana muscosa (assembly GCA_029206835.1). Taxonomy (NCBI): domain Eukaryota; kingdom Metazoa; phylum Chordata; class Amphibia; order Anura; family Ranidae; genus Rana; species Rana muscosa. The sequence goes on along the minus strand of CM055120.1, from coordinate 94,466,081 downwards.
ACATGCAGCAGACAGCGGCTCGGCATGGAGGACTGGACTAGTGCCTGTCTAAATTAGTCCATTGGGTTTAATAACACTTTAAACCAATGATGCCTGATAGAGGACCCAGGAGCAACACATAGCTGTCCCATCCTGTCATTAAAGTGCTTATAAAAGTTAAGTATTTTTTTTTCCTAAATAATAAACATATTACATGAAATACATTTGTACAGCCATGCAATACTGAAGGTAGGACTGGAGTTCAGCTTTCATTTATACAATTATTTTTTAAGGATTTAGGTAGGAGAATCTGCTATGAGGAATGATACCTGGCTGAGAAACAACCATTCTAATGCCTAGTACACACGACCGGGATTCCCGATAGGAAAAGATCAGTCGGAAATCCCGAGGGGAAAACCAAGAGCCTGCTCTCTACTTTTCCCCCGTACAGACGATCAGTTTTCCTGTCGGGAAAACTCAGATGAGAGTTTTTCCTCGGGAATCCCGACCCTGTGTTTGCTCCATCTGAGTTTTTCCCCACAGGAAAACGGCTAAAAATGGCAGTTTCCTGCTACACATGGCCAGGTTTTCTGAAGGGGAAAAAGTCCGTCGGGAAATCTGTTGGGAAAAAAGAGAGCTGGTTCTCTTTTTTTAGCCGGCCGATTTTGGCAGTTTTCCCATCGGAAAAACTGCAAGGGAGCATACACACGGCCGGGATTCCCGGCCAAAAGCTCTTCTCGCAGTTTTCCCACTGGGAAACCCAGTCGTGTGTACGGGCATCAGACTCTCAGGCCACATACTTGTTTCAGAAGGAGTTGAGCTGAAACTACTCAACTTCTCTAGGACCCTAGCTTTTCATAATTAGATAGAGAACAATTGCTATTTTCTACACACGGAATCTGCCTCCCATTACAGAAGTTGGTCTTCTAGTGGGCAAAAATGTCTAAAGTTTTGCATAGACATTAGATGGCAGCTGTTTTAAAATTTTTAGGTGATAATTATATAGATATGATGCAAACCTGCCAATTGAGCACCTAACCTACTGTCAAAGTGGTAGGTTAGGTATACAGAAAATGACCACAGTCACATTCCAAAATAAGATCTCACAGTCAAATTCATTGTACTACATGCCTTGCATAACCCACCTTGGTTCCTCCACCTGAACAAGTTCTTAAAGCGGTTGTATACCCAAAAAACAAAAAAACAAAACAAAAACCTGTAAGGCAAAGGCATAATGAGCTACTATGCACTATATTACTTACCTTAGAACGAAGCGCCCACAGGGCCGCCCAGTCACCACTGAGGAAGTCGGCATGTTCCCTCTACGTTTCTTCTGGGTTCGCGGCTCCGGCGCTGTGAGAGGCCAGAGCGCGATACGACGGACCTTCGCTGGACCTTCACTGCGCGCGTGCCGCTGACGTCAGCGGCTGCAAGCAAGGTGAATATCTCCTAAACCGTACAGATTCAGGATATAAATTTTACCTACATGTAAGCCTTATTATAGACTTACCTGTAGACATAAATGACCAACCGCTTTAATCGTAGCGTTTGGAGTGAAAATCATCAGTAGACATAGCCCATAGGTGGTTTTTGCTTGGAAATGTAGAACAATAAAGTTAATTGCAGGATTGGGTTTTGGAATGGGCCTGTCCTCATTTCCCTTGATGCCATTCGAGTGGGCCTGAATCAGCCCAGAAGAGAGCAAGCCCGTGAGGCTAATTGCACATACACCTGAATCAGAATCCTATACTTTGTTAGATTAGGAATCCCACCTGGTCCACATTTCTATTTTTCTCCTTTGCTATGCTAGCAACTGCAAAAGCCTTAAAAAATGAGAATATTTGTGTAGACCAGAGCATCCAATGAGATGACTGCTCAGATTTTCTAATATACACTTGCCAGAATGACATCTGCAATTTGACTGGATAAAAGGACCCTGGGGAATTTAGTTTTTTCATGCAGTGGGGTTGTGCCTACACTGTATGGGTTAATGGCTCCTTTTTTTCCAGGGGTGCAGCAAAAGGCTATACTTACCCAATCCTTCATTCCTTTGGAAAACATAACTCCTCCACGTCCAGAGGCAGACTGTTTCTGCTGTCCTCATGTCCACAGCTTGTCTATGGGCATGATGACGTTAGGAACAGTCCATGCCTAAGACAGCTAGCGTGTGGGATGGCAGGTGCGGCAGGGACTGGCGCTCTGAGGATCAGCAGATTCGATAAGTATATCTCCGTTCTCCTCACCTTTAGGCAAAAACAAGCAGTTAACCCATCCCCACTGCATGGGAAAACAAAATTCCTAGAGTTCTTCTTTAAGCTGCACCTTTACTTCTGCTGCAATGTGCGCTGACCCAATGCCTAGCCAAGCACGACCTTTTGTCATGTCCATATTAGGCTGGCCAACACCTCTGTCTTCTATTGAATCATATACAGGTTTCCTTGTATTAAAGTGGTTGCAAACCCTTACATACAGTATACCCAGTAAAGTGACTGGCCACAGGTGATACACAGAGAAACAAATCCTCCTACAAAAGCTGTACCTGTTTATCTGCTGTATTCTCTTTTCTACAGCCATGTAAAGTCCAGAATTTATAAAGCTTGTCTGGGCATTCAGAAAAAAGGGGGCAGAGATCTAAAATTACAATCTGCAGAGCACAGTGAGGAGAGGTCTGAGAGTTGATTGTAGGGAAGGGACACATCCCCCTTCACAAAGCACAAAGGAACAGAGCTGAGGCTGTCAATCTGCTGGAGGTCCCTTCCCTGTCCCTTTTATTTCTCTTGGTGTCAGGAAAAGTTGTCAGAAGTGATCCATGCTGATAGCAGAATGAAGCAGCAGACAGAAATGACACCTAGTGCTCTTAATTGGGACAAGTACACACTATAGAGGATATGCTTTATTCCTATTTCATGTCTGAGGTTTACAACCACTTTTAATTAGACCAGATTAGGTTGTGAACCATACAAAGCAAAGAAATATGCACAGGTTTGCACTTAAAGGATAACTTTTCATGATGTCTATTCTGAGTATCTTTGGTAGAATTTGCAGAAATTATTCATTAGCTCAAAATAACTTCTCACAGTAGTCAAAACAGTAGAGACTTAAAATTGATTTTGTAATTTTCTTAAAAAAAGAAAAAAAAAGAAGTTTTGTGATTGCAGTAGCATAGTCATAGTTGGCATGTAAGCATCGTGTTCAGCCTGGCTGTCAATGCTGTCTTGTGGGAAGATCTGCTGGGGGCGAAAAAAGCAAGATGAACGGATGTCTCATATTCACAGGCAGCAGATGCTGCAGGCAACATTCACCATGCTGCGAAGTAACGCAAACAGTATGCTTCACTAAGTCCTTCTGTGCATTAAGCCGTCTGACTTAAAACACTCTACCAGCCCTTCATCTGGGCAGAACTCTTTGTAATGGGCCCTAGGGTACTCAAAGACATGCAGATCTCCTGTGGGAGATGGTGTGTGCCGTTCTGAAAGCCTCAGATCCCCTGCAGTTTTCTTCTCAAATTGGGTGATAATTTGAGGCAAATGCAAGGAAGGCATCATTGCAAAAAAACAAGTTCATGTGCTTGCATACCCCTGTTACTGTTCATTAATATTCAGCCACAACCTGAACAGAAAAGCTGGTCTCCTGCCAGCATGTTACAAAGAAGGTGCCTTACACTCTGTGCAGAAGCAGTAGTCTGTCTGTAAAGGTCTGATGCACCCCCTGCAGAGTCAGACCTATAGCCCTGCTGGCAGCCTGGCACCAACACGTACTGCAGAGGTGATCAAACACATGTGGCCTGGGGATCCCTCTGATGTGGCCTGCAACCTCATGCACTGGGATGAGGGGTTAGCAAGACCAGATTGCAATCAACAGGTTCCTGACCCACTATCCCAGAGCATCAGAGTGCATGGAGCTGGAGCCGGCAGCAGAGGAAGCAGGTGGCCACGGAGGGAGCAGGAGCCACAGCCACATAAGCCATACCTCCCAACATTTTGAGATGGGAGTGAGGGACACCTACCCACAAACGTATGTAGGCATAGGACATGCCCCCTGCCACACCCCCTTAAAGGAGAATTCATTTAAAAAAAAGGTTAATTAAATCCACAAGGGCTAATTTTACCACTACTATTCCTTTATATCGGCTTTTAAAATGTACAAATGCAGCAATTTAGAATTAGGATGAAAGGTTTAGCACTGGGAAGCACTTTTCAAAAGATAAAAAGTGCATTTTTTATACAACTATATAGATCAGACCAAAATGAGGGACAAATGAGCTGGAAAGAGGGACAGAGGGACATTGTTCCAAATCAGGGACAGTCCCTCGAAATCAGGGACAGTTGGGAGCTATGCATAAGCCAATGCTTCCTCTGTAGCGCCGGCTCCTGTCCCAGGTGGAGAGATGCCAAGTGCACTTCACAGGGACCTTTCTAGCAGCCTGGAGAGCAATGCCAGCAGAAGCTGAAAGAGGAAAAGGCCATTGCAATAAACATCACATGCAGTGCACATAAACAGCACTCCACATTTGCAATGAGCATATTAGCACTTAAATAAAAAGGGTTATTAGGCTGCTTTCACACTGATCAGCACAGTGCACCTGCGGCCTTCCTGTAGATTAGCTGCCCTGACCAATAGACTTCTATCATAACCTGCGGGTTTGGTACGATTTCCGAAAGTTCATCAAACCCGCAAAATTTAATAAAAGTCCATAGCTCCCAACTGTCCCTGATTTGGAGGGACTGTCCCTAATTTAGAGCAATGTCCTTCTTTCCTCCTCATTTGTCCCGATCTATATAGATGTATATAAAAAGCAATTTTTATCTTTCAAAAAGTGTTCACCAGCGCTAAACCTTTAATCCAAATTCTAAATTGCTGCATTTGTAAATTTTTAAAAGCCAATATAAAGGAATAGTAGTGGTAAAAAAAAAACCCTTGTGGTTATAATTAGCCTTTTTTTTGGTTAATTCTTCTTTAAGGCCCCTTTCTCACTGAGGCGTAAATTTCAGGCGTTTTAACGCTAAAAATAGCGCATAAATAACGCCTGAAATACTCCTGCCCCAGCATTCTCAATGTGAAAGCCCGAGGGCTTTCACACTGAGGCGATGCGCTGGCGGGAGTTAAAAAAAATCTCCTGCAAGCCGCATCTTTGGAGCGGTGAAGGAGCGGCGTGTATACCGCTCCTTCCCGGTTTGCGGGCGGTATTAACCCTTTTTCAGCCACTAGCGGGGGATAAAACAGCGCCGCTAGCGGCCGAATATCGTGGTAAATACGACGGTATAGCGGCGCTGAACATCGCACCGCTATACCGCACATGCCCGCCCCAGTGTGAAAGGGGCCTAAGGGGGTGTGACAGGGGGCGTGTCTAGTAGGTGTCCCTCATTCCCATCTTAAAATGTTGGGAGGTATGGAAGTCTATGGCAAAGCACAGCTAACCTAGTAAATAGCAGTGCATCAATGTGAAAGCAGACTTATAGGAGGCTCAGGACAGTAAGGGCTGATTTGCATTTGCAATTTGGGGGGGGGGGGCTGTAAAATCCCATAGTTCATTGTGCCCCGCAACTGGTTACAAACAGAAAAAATTGGGCTTTTCTTTTCAAAAATCATAATTACCTAGGTGGATGCAGTATCGGTACTGCAGCCCCCACCCCTGCTGTTCACTCGATTGTCAATGAGCTTCTCCGTGAGCAGAGAGCTGGTGGGATGGATCCTGACTTTATTGTTGCAATCTTGCATGAGCCAGCTCTGTGACATCAGCTGACAGTGGGCTTAAGCCCACACACAGTCAAAAACACACAACCCACAAAACGCCAAAATGTCCCATAAGCCACATGTAGTGCAGCCAACTGAAATCCACAGGCTGCCCTATGCATGTCAAAGGAAAAACTAGCCACAAAATGTGTGCTCCCACTATGCTAGATGTGAATGGGGCCTGAAAGGAGCTTTGCCTGTACTTCTCCTTTACGTGGCCCTTGCTCTTCAAAAGGTTGAGCACCCCTGACTTATTGTATGCTCCCTGCTGACTGGCATGATGGGAGAGCTGGTGAGGCATTCAGATCTCTGTAGAGAGACCACTGCTTCCAGACAAAAAGCAAGGTTTCTCTGCAGTATGCTGCCAGGGGCAGGCTTTTCTTCTCAGGGTGTGCCTGCTTTCTAAAGGAAATTAGCTTTAAAACTTTAAACACATTTTGTTTTGATGCACCTGAAATGTATTTTGCAACTGTAAACTAAATGGTTCAGTTGGGCTTCAAAGATTTTGTTGCACAGATATGTTAAAACCACCACGTGTTATCTTATACATTTTTAATCTAAAGTTCCTTTCAGAAAGAAAATCACAAGGATTTCTGCTCCTAAAAATATTTCTACCATTTGGCTGGCGTTAACAGCAAGTTTCTGTGAAGTGCCTACTGAGCAGTGGAGGAAAAAGAGCCATTTGATGTGATGATGAAAAAAAAAAAAAACTCAAGATAAAAGTAGTATTTTTTTGTACCATAAAATTATTTGTTCCAGTAGTTCATTGGAGGGCACAGGACTTTATTCAAAAAAAATTTTGGACATAACTGCTGCCTCTAGGAGGTTGAACACTATGAAAATTAAAAGGGCACAGCCCCATCTAGTGGCTGCATTACTGAACATTCCTGAACAATCAACATTTGGTTTAGTAGTACTAATGCCGCATACACACGATCGATTTTCTCGACGGTGAAAACACCGTCGAGAAAATCTACGGGAAAAACGAGGGAACGGCTTGGTTCCCCACACACGTCCGTTTTTCCCGACATTTTTTTTTTGGTCGAGAAAAACGACCGTGTGTGGGCTCCGTGGCAGTGTTTCCCTATGGGAAAACTGCCACGGAAAAAAACGACGGGAATCACGACGAGAAAAATTAGAGCATGTTCTAATTTTTCTCGTTGCGATTAATGCCGTTTTTCCCGTCGGGAAAAATGACAAAAAGCCCACACACGGTCGTTTTTCTTGTTAAAAAAAATAAATAAAAAATTTCCCGACGGGAAAAATGATCGTGTGTACGCGGCATAAGAGTGAGTAACAGAATAACCATGGAAGAAAAACTCAGCAAAACATAACTGTGGCAAAGGCCAACTATGCAAAAAGAGACAACCATAAGAGGAAAGGGAGCTGTTTCCTCTAATGAACTATTGGGGAAAATAATTTTACAGTGAGTACAAAAAATTATATTTTCTCCCAAAACATTTTGGAGAATACAGGACTCTTTTCTTCATGTGTGGGATGTCCCAAAAAAGAGGGATGGATATAACAAAAAAGGCAAACAATGTATTTAATTTAGTAAAACTGGAGAATGCAAAATGCGGAGCAGCTTTTTTGTGACCATACATGTGTTGAATTCCAATAAAAGTTTTATTACGAAAATCGGAATTTAAGTGATACTAAAGTCTTGTTTTTTTTCTTCAAAAATAATTAACATGCTCTGTGCAGTGGTTTTGCACAGAGCACCCTGGATCCTCCTCTTCTCGGGTCCCTGGCTGGAGCTCCTGGCCCCTCCCTTCTGTCGAGTGGCCCCACAACAAGCAGCTTGTTATGGGGGCACCCAAGCTGAGCCGCAGCTCTGTGTGTCCATTCAGACATGGAGCCGTGGTTCGGCCCCGCCCTCTCTCTTTCCTCGTTGGCTAAGTGACTTTGATTGACAGCAGCGCGAGCCAATGGCCCTGCTGCTGTGTCTTAGCCAAAAAGGAGGGAGGCACTCTTTGACATCACTGGATCGAGATGGGGCTCAGGTAAATATTAGGGAGGCCGAGAGGGGCTGCTGCACACAAGGCTTTTTATCTTAATGCATAGAATGCATTAAGGTGAAAAACCTTTTGCCTTTACAACCCCTTTAAGAATTTTTGTTTCAAATTTCACACCATAAGTGGGGCTGTAGCAATGGGCGATTTTCATGTGGCCATCGAACTTAAACGATCAGGCATGTTAGATATTTTTTTTAAAACAAATTATTAATCAATGAATGGAGAATCGTGTGAGAAATATAATCAAAAAAGAAATGCGCATGAGCTGTGACTTAAAAAGAAAGAAAATTCCCGGCCACTAAATGTCTTTTCTGTAGCAACATGAGGTGAAATTAACCACTTGCTGACCTGCCGCCGTCATTATACTGAGGCAGGTCGGCACGATCCCGCAAACCATCGTAGCTGTACGTCGGTTCGTTTAAGCGGGATAGCGGGCACCCGCACTGCGGGGGGTGCCGATGCTTGTGACTGGTGGTCGTGATGACCGCCGGCCACAAGCGATCGCGTGCATGAGAGGCAGAACAGGGACGTGTGTGTAAACATCAATAAAATCAATGGTGGCACTATTGGATTATAAAATGCACAACATTTTTGATTTTCAAAAAAAAATTATTTCGGAATTTGACCTATGTATGGCCTGCATTCCATAGAAACCAATCAGCTGCCTGATTTTTTTTTGTCAAAGCTTAACTGAACAAGCTTATATTAGAAGCTGATTGGCTACCATTCACAGCTGCACCAGATTTTGCTCTCTCCAGTTTTAGTAAATCAACTCTGATGCTTTTAAGAGGTTGAACACAATGAAAACTTAAAGGGCACAGCTCCATCAAGCAGCTTTTCTCCTAAACAATCAGCATAGGCTGAGGTGTAGCAAGCAGTGAACAATAGCAAAAAAACCTTGGAAGCCAACCTTGCCAGAACATAACTGTGCAAAAAGGCCAACAACACAAAAAGAGACAGTCATAAAAGGAAAGAGATCCGTGTCCTCGAACGATCTACTAGAGAAAAGAATGTTTACAGTGAGTACAAAAAAATCCTATTTACTGCCAACATTTATTGGAGGACAGAAGACTCTATTCTTCATGTGTGTAGCGGACCCCTAAAGGGGTCGCTATGCCCAAATTTAAGGGACAGCCTGGGCCATAGTTTGGCCCAGGCTTTCTAATTTAGTGCTGGACTCTGCTCTGCTGTGGTGTTGTCTGGTGTAGAGTTCCCCTTTGGCCTGTGGGTGGCACTGTTGACTAGGCCTAGGGTCGAACTTCAGGTGACACAGTGGCGGTATTGGATGTCCTCTCTCGGCTGCCGTGTGGTGGGTGGGGCCACGCCTGCTGTGCATGCCGGGAGAGGGTATATAAGGGGCAGACGCCATTTTTAGGAAGGAGTACCCGGAGGAGTGCCCGGGGAATGTGCCCCTTTGGGGTGCGTGGACTGGCCGAAGAGTCTCAGGCACCTTTGGCCTGAGGCTGTGACGTTCCAGGTAGGCCCAGTACCATTGACTGGGTCTACAATCAGCACATTGGAGTCCCAGGGTGCCCAGGTAAGGGCACCCGCTCTGACCGAGAGGAAGCCGGGGGAGGATCGGTCCCACAGAGGAGACGAGTGATAGTAGATTGCTGTCTCGGGAAAGGCCTGGTGACCTGTCAGAGGGAAGGATTCCTTGCTCAACAAAGTTAACCCTGTAGAAAGCCCATTGGCATCGTCTGTTCTCTAAATCCTACAGAGGGTTAAGGAAAGTTCTGGATTCAGGAATAACAGGATTCTGCTGCTATAAAGGATCTCCTGAACCCGTCCCTGGAGGGGACAACGTGATAGTACTGTTCGAGCTCCACTCCGGCTGCTAGACTGTGAGAGGGATCTATCTGGGTGAGCCAAACCCACTCGGGATCGAGTGGCGACGAGTGAGTCGGATGTTGTGTGCCTGAATCTACCTCCTATCTTCGCTAGCTTCTTCTCTCTTCAATTTCCCGTTAACTGAAACAAAAGGAAAAAAAAACCTCTTTGTTGAAGTTAAAGTCGTGTGGACATTGACCTTCTTGGGGGAAGAATATAGACTTTTCCCTATAATCTGGGGACGAGAACCAGTGGAAAGAGATAACTCGCTGCAGGACCCAAATCTGTAAACACCGCCTGACCTCTGATAAGGAGGACACGGGCTTGTGGCATGGTGTGTCCTACCCCCGCAGGTGGAGGTAAGCGGGGGCGAAAGTATGGGTGTGCTACATGTGGAAGGGCCCAAAAAACAGAGATGGTTAAAACAAAAAAAAAAGAAGAAGAACAATTCCACCCTCAAGAATAGTAATTTTATACCTGGGTAATATTTAATTTTTGTGACTTAAACACTTTCACCCAATCGCCATCATAATTTTAAATACTGTAGTATAGAAACTTACTGATTTAGTCTGCCCCATTTTTTATTTTTTTTTTTGAATTTTTGTTTTTCTTTAATTCATTTAATAATTTATTTAACTTTTTTGCCTGAGTGTAAATCTATGTTTGTCCCAATAATGTTTGAACAAACTCATGCATATAAATGAGCTTATTTGGCTTTGTAACCTTTAGAAAAAAGACTCAGTATAGTAAGAACTGTATAGCATGCCAAGGCCTCTTAGATCCTCGGCTGCCCTAGTTAAATTGAGTGCTATACTTGCAGGTAAATATATTATCATTGATAACACTGATATTCCGTTACAAACAAAATCATGCCGCAAATTGTTATGGCAGAGTTTAAATCAAGGTATATGTCTCCAATTTTATGCTCCAGTGGTCTCCTGTCCTGCATCAACAATACCAACTGGCACATTCACAGTGCCCGTCCTATTTAAATTTTATTTATGATGCATATTTGTATGTAACTAAGCACAGCTTGTTAATCAAGCGGTGAGATATTCAAGATGCTGGTAAAATACCCCTTGGAAGAGCATGAAAGGATGTCTTAAGCGTTTTGCCTCTTGTTGTGTGTAATAGAATTCCCTTTGGTGAATATATGAAGTTTATCCAAAGAAAGGAATGCAACCGTAATTGAAACACTCGCAGACTGAATCAGCGCGATATATGCACTATTTGGTTTTTAATCAATCTTCAAGTGGAATTATGTTTGAAGATAAAGGTGTATATTCATAAAAGGTATAAATATCAGCTGTTTGCAAGTGATTTGCTGGTGTCTAGAGAGGCACCTGCTTATTTAAGAGTAAATTAAAGCTTGCTTATTGAAACAAAAAAATTAAATAATACCTTTTGCAGGCCATACATGAACAGATATCTTTAGTTTGGAGGCAATTCTTTTGATATGTGTGTAGCGGGGTCCTCAATTTAAGGGAAGTGTTTGGGAGGTAGTATGCCCAAACACCTTGATTTGTCAGGGTTTACAACCATTTTTATCCACAGGGAGAGTATTGGTGTACAGTTCCTTGTGGCCTACGGGTGGTGCTGCCATAGTAGGCTAGGGTTGAACCGCTAGTACAGGGCTGTGCTTTTTGTGTCCCCTCTCGGCAAACGTACGGTAGGGCGGGGTTAACCTGCAGTGCGTGCTGGGAGAGGAGATAAAAGGGGCAGACTCTGCCTGTTCTGGGTTAGTCGGTGGGGTCCTACCCCTGGTTCTGGTTCCAGTCTGCTCTGGGCGCCCTAGGCCCAGGGGCGGGTGTTCTCTGTTCCTGTTCCATCCTGGGCACCTTTAGTCCCAGGGTGAGGTACTACTCTGCTGTTCCTGTCCGCCCTGGATGCGATGACTCGGGAATTGCAGCATAGGCCTGGGCCCAGCACCTTCGGCTGGAGCCCATCGGGGATCGAGGAATCTCAGGGTGCCGCCTTGCGAGTGGACCCGTATCTGAGTAGAGAAGGCTGGGGGAGGAACCGTTCCGAAGGACTGATGCGGTAGTCACGGTGAAGGAAAGGGTCCCGGTAGCTCTCCGGAGGGATGTCTTCTCCCTAGGCCAAGGCCAAGTTCACCAGGTCTGTGATGGAGGCCTTGAGTAAAGCGTGAGTGTCATTTGGCTGCTAGTCTTGTCCTAAGTAGACTACCCATTTGAGGCTGAGTCTGCTCAAGAAGCTGAACAGTGAGGTGACTGAGATTGTGCCTGGACCTTTCCCCACATCTTGTGCTGTTCTTTTCTTGCTCCAACCTTTGTTTCTATCAAGAGACTGTTATTTGCTAAAAGAACAAAATAAACTCTCTGTTGGAGTTATAGCAAGTGTGGACATTCTATTCACTAGGGGAAACAAGTACTCAAATCTGTTATCCACAGAGGTGAGAAAACCATTCTCTGGCTCAACTGTGAAATGACCCACCAACAACACCGCTCAACCTCTTAATTCAGGAGGGTACGGGCTTGTGGCATGGTGTGCCCCTTCTTCCTGCGAAGAGCCGAAGAACAAGGCAGGTAAAAGGGGGTCTGTCTGCTACACGTGGGGGCTCGAGTCCGGGATTATTTCACAGGAAAAGAGGCCCAGAGTTTGAACTTGTTCCCCTGTGAAGTTCCGTGGAGGTCGGCCATCTTAAAAGTGATTGCGCCACAAGGAGAACCCATGCTGCGTAGTTCGTGGGCGTGCCTACAGAAGAGAAGCCCGCGAAAATTGCAGGAGATGGGAGGAGTCAGTGTGCGATGAATCGGCAAGTGAGTGACATGGTGTCTAATGCCACATGGATTCCGAGTTCAACCACCATGAACGTTACCTCTTTTGCTGCTTCCGTTATGAATACAGGGATCCGACTGAAGCCCTGGGGCCACTTTGCGCTCTGAGTATGCAGAGAAGTGGAGGCCCTTGGAGTGGTTTGTCCCGGATGCCAGGGACTGGTGGTACATCTTAAGCCCTTCGGGAGATGCGAGCACTGTAAGGAGTTCTTGTTTGAAGTGGAGCAACCTACGGAAAAGCCTCGGGCCTTCCGCCTGAACTGCCTTACAGGCGCCACCACTTTGGAAGAAGGAACCAAAGCTTCCACAGTCACCCCTGCGCGCACTGTTGGGACTTCGGAGGAAGTCGCGAGTGAAAGTGTTCCAGTTGTTGAGGAACCGGAGTTCGAGAGACCGGAGGATGCTGTTTCGGTCTTTACGGATTCCTCGCTCCCACCGCCCAAGAGGAAGGTCGGCTATGTTACAGCTTCCTGCGGCCGTGGTAGAGTCACACCCCAGCGCTTGCCCGGATCGGATGCTTCCGTGGGAAAAAGTTCCAAACGTCCCGCTTCAGCTACAGGCCGAGGTAAGCCGGGGAAAGGGACCTTGGCTAAGGTCCAAAGTGTCGGGGATGCTTGGGTCAGGGATCCCAGGGCCCTTGAACTGGTTAGAGGTGGTGATTCATCATCTACCCAGAGTTACCTGCCGGCGGAGGAATGTGATACCTCTGACCTGGAGTCAGTCTCCGATCCAGGGGATGATGTGGCCATTGATGAGTTGTTTGAGCGGAAGGGCTGGGATAAGATGCCCCTGTCCTCGTCCTGAAGGAAAAAGGACTTGCCCATGTTCACCAGGGATACCACACCCCGGGTGGAGGCCCCGGATCCTGAGGAGGAGTCTGTCCCGCTGTCTACCCTTCCACCATTGGAGATGCCGAGGTGTCAAGAGTGTCACTATGGGCCCCCATGACTGGTCCGGGGGCAGTGAAAGTGCCTCGACACCCAGACACCATATTTTTGCCAGGGACGGGAGATCGAGCGACCATGCCACCATTGTCTCGGTTACAGAGGTTGTTCAGCCAAAGAGTTGCAAGCGACTACGGATGGGAATACCTGTACTTACCAAAATAACTTTTATATGAAGTAGAGGTTCATAGATGTCGATGGTACGCGGATTTTGTATGGACTCACTTGAAGGTACCCCAGGTCCGGAGGTACTATTCTTGTTTTTCTGCAGTTTCCAAACGTTTCAAAGACTGTAAGGAGTCCTGGATGCTGGGAAGGCATATACATGCCGATAAGGTGGTTGTTTGCAGGAAAGACAAGGACAATGCAGTGTACCATATAGACACATTTGATAAGAACTGGAAGCCATTGGTATTGCCAGACCCGCAGTACTATCTTTAGAGACTGAACTCTTGTGTTGCCTTTTTGTTTTATTCTGGAGTGCACTCTCCTGGAGCCAAGAACTCTAACCCTTGCATAGATGTTGTTTTTTTTTTTCCTCTACTTACTGGAAGAGCAGGAGCAGTTTTTTATTTCTCCCTCTCACAGTATCAAAAGACAGAGACTTTTGGGGTAGAATAGCTTAGATAAAGGGCCAAAGGAGAAGAAGCAGGAAGATTTACCCTTGGAAGAAAAAAAAAATAGTTTTCCTAACAGGTGTCTTGACGGTGGCGCTTCCACTAGGTGGCAGTGTTTCATAACTTTTTACATTGCAGTTCAAATGCAACTTACTTTTAGAAGGGAGAGGGTTTTCTCTCGGGGAGAATCTCTTCATTCTAATGTACATAGTTTAGAATGTAAATTATTGGTTGTGTGTTTTTTTTCCTCTACAGGCGGACGCCGAGCAAACCACTGAGAATGGGGTGGGATTAGCTATTGTAGATGGGAGGAGAATGTAAATCATAGATGTGTTTCTGTGACATTGAGAATGTGATGTACACAGGTGCTTCTTTACTCTTCTTTCACCTCTGCATTTAATTCCCTTTTCCCCATCTTCAGGTTCCGGCACAATCAATTTTTTTTTTCTATTGTTCTCCAAATTGTTTTTTTTAGATAGTTTCTGGAATGGGTCTATGTTGACTCAGGCTTGAGAGACATAGGTTTGCTCCAGACACTGGGGACCAGTGTCCATTAGTAGGGGGAGTATGTAGCGAGGTCCTCAATTTAAGGGAAGTGTTTGGGAGGTAGTATGCCCAAACACCTTAATTTGTCAGGGTTTACAACCATTTTTATCCACAGGGAGAGTATTGGTGTACAGTTCCCTGTGGTCTACTGGTGGCGCTGCCATAGTAGGCTAGGGTTGAACCGCTAGTACAGGGCTGTGCTTTTTGTGTCCCCTCTCGGCAAACGTATGGTAGGGCGGGGTTAACCTGCTGTGCGTGCTGGGAGAGGAGATAAAAGGGGCAGATGCTGCCTGTTCGGGGTTAGTCGGTGGGGTCCCACCCCTGGTTCTGATTCCAGTCCACCCTGGGTGCCCTAGGCCCAGGGGCGGGTGTTCTCTGTTCCTGTTCCATCCTGGGCACCTTTAGTCCCAGGGTGAGGTACTACTCTGCTTTTCCTGTCCGCCCTGGATGCGGGGACTCGGGAATTGCAGCAAAGGCCTGGGCCCAGCACCTTCAGCTGGAGCCCATCGGGGATCGAGGAATCTCAGGGTGCCGCCTTGCGAGTGGACCCATATCTGAGTATAGAAGGCCGGGGGAGGAACCGTTCCGAAGGACTGATGCGGTAGTCACGGTGAAGGAAAGGGTCCCGGTAGCTCTCCGGAGGGATGTCTTCTCCCTAGGCCAAGGTCAAGTTCACCAGGTCTGTGATAGAGGCCTTGAGTAAAGCGTGAGTGTCATTTGGCTGCTAGTCTTGTCCTAAGTAGACTACCCATTTGAGGCTGAGTCTGCTCAAGAAGCTGAACAGTGAGGTGACTGAGATTGTGCCTGGACCTTTCCCCACATCTTGTGCTGTTCTTTTCTTGCTCCAACCTTTGTTTCTATCAAGAGACTGTTATTTGCTAAAAGAAGAAATAAACTCTCTGTTGGAGTTATAGCAAGTGTGGACATTCTATTCACTGGGGGAAACAAGTACTCAAATCTGTTATCTACAGAGGTGAGAAAACCATTCTCTGGCTCAACTGTGAAATGACACACCAACAACACCGCTCAACCTCTTAATTCAGGAGGGTACGGGCTTGTGGCATGGTGTGCCCCTTCTTCCTGCGAAGAGCCGAAGAACAAGGCAGGTAAAAGGGGGTCTGTGTGCTACATGTGGAAGACAGGATGCATATAAAATCAGGACATCACATGCTGTAATCATCAACACATTGGATGAGCAAATCTTAAAAAATAAAAAATGCATGTGGGAATGTGAGTTCCAGCTATGCAGAGATGTGAACTGTGTTTGACAGCTGAGTGTTTCTTTCCACTCCCTCCTATGTACTTGTATAAAGATGCCATACACTGCAATCTGATTGTATATTGTGTATTTAGTGAGAAGGGTGATCACTGATTGATTGAATTTAATTTGAAAAATGTGTGGCTGGGAATGGGTGGGTAGGTAGGAGGGTGGATGATGCAGGGTGTGTGTGCTAATGAGGTCAGCTGGTCAACTCCTTCCTGTGTCATGACCTCTAGACTGACCAGGAAGTAAGGCAGAAGCAATGGATACGTTTGGAAACATACATTGATGATGACAAGTGAAGTCGGTGTCTGTAGATTTAACCACTTCCCTACCGGGCCTATTCTGGCACTTCTCTCCTTCATGTAAAAATCATAATTTCTTTTGCTAGCAAATTACTTAGAAACCCCAAATATTATATATATTTTTTATATTTTTTTTAGCAGACACCGTAGGGAATAAAGTGGCGGTCATTGCAACTTTTTATCTCGCACGGTATTTGCGCAATAATTTTTCAACCGCCTTTTTTGGGGAAAAAAAACGGTTTCATGAATTAAAAAATAACAAAACAGTAAAGTTAGCCCCATTTTTTTGTATAATGTGAAAGAGGATGTTACGCAGAGTAAATAGATACCTAACTTGTCACGCTTTAAAATTGCAAGCACTCATGGAATGGCGCCAAACTTCGGTACTTAAAAATCTCCATAGGCGACACTTGAATTTTTTACCAGTTTAGCGTGACAGAGGAGGTCTAGTGCTAGAATTGTTGCACACGCTCTAACGCACGCGGCGATACCTCACATGTGGTTTGGACGGCGTTTACATATGTGGGCGGGACTTACGTGTGTGTTCGCTTCTGAGAGCGAGCTACCGGGGACAGGGGCGTTTTAAATCTTTTTATTTTTTTACACCTTTTTTTACTTTTTTTTTTTTGATCACTTTTATTCCTATTACAAGGAATGTAAACATCCCTTGTACTAGGAATCATTGTGACAGGTCCTCTTTATGGAGAGATGCGGGGTCAATAAGACCCCACATCTCTCCTCCAGGCTTGAAAGCATGAGATTGTGAAAAAAAAATCACGATCTCATGCCGACAACCGCGATTGCGGCTTTGTTTACTTCCGGGTACCCGGGCGTGACGTCGTAACGTCACGCCCGGGCCTCCAACGGTTATAGAGATGACCGGTGACCATCTGATCACCGTAAATCTCTATCGTCGTGAGCCGGTGCCGGCCGATTCGTTCTCTAGGCCCCCGATGGCACGGGAGGGGTCCCATCGCCTATAAGAACGATCAAGCGATGGAACTGCCGCTATGATCATTCTTATGGTGCACAGAATCGCCGGCTGAAAAGAAGGATATCTGAATGATGCCTGTAGCTGCAGACATCATTCAGATATCCCCATCTCAATACAGGACGTCATATGGCGGCGTGCAGTATTGAGGTGGTTAATGGAAAGCTTTGATATTTTTGCAAAAAAAGTACATTTGAAGTTGTTGGGGGTGTTGTTGGGGGTGTTGATGTTGATGAGGACAAGGGCCTTTTCCTGACAACCCTATCCGGTGGTTATCGGGGTCTGTGGGCGGAGGGGGCTTATCGGAAACCTGTACATCGTACCCTTACCCATTCACCAAAAAAGCAGTAAAATGTAATAAAAAACACAAGAACCGTTTTTTGACAATTCCCAATTTTTATTTATTTTTTACATTCAGCTTTCAGCGGGGGACTCGTCGGCTTATAATAATTTTTTGGAATGGTAAAAAGAAAGATGTGGAAACACAAATAATGTTTTTCTACAATAGAAATTCAAGCGTATCATCTCAAAGACGCTTAAGAAAAAAAATAACAGCGGGACAGTTTTATGAGAAGATTGAAAGGGGAAAAGGCTTAGGCCGCGTACACACGACCGGTTTTCTCGGCAAAAAACGACAAGAAAACTGACGGGAGAGTTTTCTTGCCGAGAAAACCGGCTGTGTGTACGCGGGTTTCAGTTTTCTCATCGAGAAAACTGCCCAGATTCCCCGACAAGAAAAAAGACGACCTGTGGTCTTTTTTCTCGTCGAGAATCTCGTCGGCCTGTTTCTCGACGAGAAACCCGAGCGTTTGTACACTTACCTGTCGCCGTGGAAACCCGCGCATGCTCGAAATGACTTTGACGCATGACTTTGACCCATGCGCGGTAGCTTCCTAGGCATAGGCATAGGGTGTAGCAAGATGGCGGCGACGGCATCGAATGTGACGAGCGCACGCTCGTCGTAGTTGATGACGTCACCGCATGCGTGCCATTCAAAAGAACGGCGGTTCTTTTGAATCGTATTGTACGTGTGTACACTCGGCCGGGACAAGTTTCTTGTCAAGATTCTCGTCAGGAAAAACTACGGGTTTTTCCTGACGGGAATCTCGGCCGTGTGTACGAGGCTTTAGACAGAAGGCAGGTGTTTTGTAAAAAAATAAAAACATGCCGTCCCAGGAACGCTTTGGGATACAATTGAACTGCAGCAAGTTAGCAGTTTCACATATTCAGGTAGACTAGTCTAAACTGTGCAGACACAAACAAGGCAAGTGTGTTTTGGTGCGGTAACACTTGTGTTACCCCAACACTCTGAATTGCTGCATGGTAACACACTACTACTCATTGTGGTGCTCTGCATTGGAAAAAATGCTGCATGTCCTTTTAATTTTGCCATATCAAGAGCAACAAAAACCTATCCATTTGAATCCCCGGCCTTTACACAATCAACATAACCTGCAATAATGTCCTTGCAGTAACTCAGAATCGCAGAACATGAATTGTCCCTAAAAAATTATTACTGATTAGTTGCAAAGAATTACTTTTTTGCAGATTATGATTGCTCTTTGCACTACATTTACAATACATATTTTTGATTCTATAGAGATTGCCTTCACTTCTTTAAGCTTGTCATAATAAATCAGACCCATAATACTTAGAAACTTCCTAGGCTACTGAAACTCTTGCGCTGACTAGGAGATGATGATAAAAATAGCAACATATAATTTCTAATCAGTTGCTATGAGCAACACCTTCTTATTTTTGTATTCTCGTTATAATAATTCTAAAGTCCAGGCATACTGTAAGTCCCTGAATGTTACGTTAATAATCGCCTTCTGTAACCCCCTGCAGACCAGAGCTCGGGCCGAGAGATAAAAGGCCAGCATTAGCGACCAATCAGGTTGACACGAGACACGCTCACAGGAACAGAAAGCAGAGTGACCAGATAGATCACCTTATTGGGTTGTCGCATGGCTTTTTAGACTAAAGCCTGATATAGACACACTAAAAACATACAAGTTTTGATCTGTGTGTAGCCCT
Source organism: Rana muscosa (assembly GCA_029206835.1). NCBI lineage: Eukaryota > Metazoa > Chordata > Amphibia > Anura > Ranidae > Rana > Rana muscosa. The sequence continues at coordinate 94,447,025 of CM055120.1, read as the reverse complement.
ATCTGTTCAGCAGAAGTCAGTTATTAGACTAGCTTCTGTCGATTGGTCCTGTTGGAAAACAAGTATTCGATCAGCCACTGCAGCCAATGGCTGCAGTGCTTATCTGTGTATTCTGACGGGGGGGGATCCCTGCTGGCAGAATACAATGGAAGAAAGAGCAGCGCCATCTAAGTGCAGCAATGGAGAAACGTTTAATGCAAGGTGTAGAAATACACTCACAAGACAGTAGACAGCTGGCAGAATACAATAACACAGCGGAGGACATCTCTGCATCCACATTGCTTGCATGGATGTAGGGATGTGTGAGTGTTTTTTTCGCTCAACCCGCTGATTGAACAAAAAAATTGACTATGAGTATTCCCAGCGTAAGTCCACCATTCTGATATTTAGGGTGTAACATGAAACATGGTTACAGTATGCAGCCCCACATCCCCAAAGTGCTCTACATTCACCCATTCCTACTGAATCCGGACTTTTTTTCTCTCTTCAGACTCCTGGCATTTCCAGAATACATTGCAGCTGTGTGTGACTCTGCCACTGAGGCACATGGACTTGTATAACTCAATGAGCCACAAGCGTGGTGACATCACAATATTTTTAGTCTAATAATGCTTCATGCAGCCCTGTAACATAAGGTCTCTCCCTCCATATAGACCTGTAGCTGGAGGAATAGTTATAGCTCCCAACTGTCCCTGATTTTGAGGGATGGCCCCTGATTGTCCCTGTCCCTCTTTCCTCCTCATTTGTCCCTCATTTTGGTCTGATCTATATAGTTGTATATTAAAGTGGTTGTATACCCTCATATACTACTTGCACCTACAGGTAAGCCTACATTAAGGCTTACCTGTAGGTGCTTGCAATATCTCCTTAACCTACATGGTTAAGGAGATATTTGCAGAAAATCGGGCACTGATGTCTACGGCGCATGCGCGCCGTAGACACCGGCGCAGGCGCACTGAGCGCGCCGGGTCTTGAATGGGAGCCTGCCGGAAAGTGCCGGAAATTTGCGTATGCGTGGGATCATGCCAGTTCCGCGCGCATGTGCGGGAGTGACGTCATCGCCGCTCCGGCCAGTCACAGAGCCGGAGCGGCGATACCCGGAAGTCACTCCGGTTATCATGGCAGTGGCGGAGGCAAGGAACAAGGGTCGTGCGGGTTCTTCGATCTAAGGTAAGTAATTGTATGCTAGTCATACTAGCTCATTATGCCTTTGCCTTGCAGGTTTTTTGGGGTATACAACCGCTTTAAGGGCCAGTTCACACCAGACGCAGTTCCGTTCAGTTCTGTGTGCTTTTTCTCTGTACAAAATGCATGCACAGTATTTTCCATGTATTCCAATGGCTCTAGTTGGCTCTAGTTTTCACCATGCAGTCAGCTTCAGGTCAGTTTCTGCACCGGAAACTGACCGGAAACTGACTGTATGGTGTGAACTAGAGCCAACAAGAGCCATTGGAATACATGGAAAACACTGTGCATGCATTTTTAGTGCACGAAACTGAACGGAGCTGCATCTGGTGTGAACTGGCCCTTAATGCACTGTTTATCTTTCAAAAAGTGTTTCCCAGTGCTAAAACTTTCATCCAATTTCTAAATTGCTGCATTTATAAATGTCAAAAGCCAATGTAAAGTAATAATAGTGGTAAAAAAAAAGCACTTGTGGGTTTAACCAATAATTTTTTTTTGTACAATTCTCGTTTAAGGGGGTGTGGCAGGAGTGTGTCCTATGCCTACATACTTATTCTAATAGGTGTCCCTCATTCCCTTCTCAGAAGGTTGGGACGTATGTATATATAACACGTAAAGGCCCCTTTCCCACAGGCTGTCTGATCAAGTCCTTCTGTCAGTTTTTCAGGCAGACCCGATCGGACCCTGCAATGTCCTCCTATGGAGCGGCAGATGTCAGCTGACACCCTCCGCCATCCGATACAATCCTGTCTGCCAAAAACAGAGGGATGATGGTCCTATTTTTCATCCGTCCGGCAGATTGGATCAAATGGAACTGGACAGGTGGTCCATTTCCATCCGATTGCCCCATATAGGAGATCGGGACTGTGTCCATGTCCGCTTTGCATAGTGGAGCGGACACGGACCTGTCATCTGCCAGCTCAGCGATGATCACCCGTGAGATCCTCCGCTGAGCAAGCAGATTGCGCTTAGCGGAGGTGCCCGTGTGCAAGGGGTCGGAGGCAGTAAAAATTCCCTGGTAGACAGGACGGAGTTGGGAGTTAAGACAAGGAGATTTTCCACCAGGCTTCATCTATAACTGTAATAACATGTCAGTTCCAATTTGGCTCACTTTGCAACTTACCAGACTCCTCAAACTCTTTGTTCTGACCAGTCGCCTGTTCCTGTGTCTGCGTCAGGCTCTTCTCCAGTATATGGATGTCCTCCACAGGGCAGTTGCATTGTGGGTAGGCAGGATCACAGTGGCACCAACATTCGCCTCCTTGGCACTCCATCCTTCCCTGGGAGTTACAGGAAATATAGGACAATGCAGCCCTCACAAATTTCACTCGTAAGTACTGAGGAAGCAGCGCCTGCAGCCCTGGGAATGAGAAGAGAGACATATTCCCAATTAGAAGCAGAAGGCAATGAATTTTTCTGAATCCTTATATGTGTACATATCAACGCAGAGGCATTCATCTTAATAGAGCCGAAGGGGCATTCATCTCAATATATACCCTGCTGATCTCAGGCTAGTAATTCTAGGAATAGCGCAAGTGCATCTTCCGCAACCCGAGCTAATTAGCAGGCGCTGTAACTATTATTTATGGGCCTCACCTATTAAAACCAGGTGCACACTTTGTACCTGTTTCCGTCTGCCTGGGAGAGCTATGGAGGAGAACTTGATAGCTTGTCTCCTATTGGCTGAGACCCAGAAACTCTAGTTTAATTACAGCAGCTTGAACATCAATGTCTGATCTAACAAAGGATCCCTGGGAATACAACCTTGGCTCTATTTTAAGCATAAATAATAAATGCAGAAAAAAAAAGTATTTTATTGGTAAACATCTTTGCATACAATAAATTGGATGTGATTGTGCATTCGCGTCAGGTTCCCACTTGCCTGCAAGCGCCTCGCTGACAGAGGAGCTAAATTGTACTGTGCCTATTTCCGAGTGCCCAGTGTCGGAGTGAGCTAGCATAAAATAAACCCAATGACTTAGAAAAACAACCAAAAAAAAAAAAAAGAGGAAAGTTTTGAGACTTTTGTGCTTTGACGGATTTAAGACAAGGAGAAAGTATTGTATCTGGCACTGCAAACACGAGTAGCGATGCAAGGAGTCCGAGTTCACTAACAGTTTCATTAATTTTTCAGCAAATCTTGTATCCTGACAACACAGTTTGTTCTCTTTTTATTTCACCAGAGAGGTCTATGTTTGGGATCTCAAACAGGCATTTCTTGTTTAGAAGTCACCTAAAAGCTTCTAGCAGATTACTTCCAGACAAACGGATAATGTGAAGAAAGAGGAGGGGGTCATCCGCTGTGGCAGGCAGGACGAGATTCGGTGCTGGAATGCTGTCTACACGTGTTAAAGCAAGACTCTTCCTTTACCATGTAGGGTATTGCAACAGTTAGTTTAATGCCCCCCTCCCTGGCAACAAATACCACCTTTTTCTTTTCCTTTCTGTCCCACGCTTGCTCCATGGTTACGAGTAGATATAAAAAGCAGTCAACAATGGCAATTGTAGTAATCTGAGTCTTTACTCTTGGGCAGGGATAGGCAACTGCAGCCCTCCAACTTTTGCAGAACTACAAGTCCCATAGTGCCTCTGGGAGTAACTGTTAAGGCCCGTACACATGATCGGATTTTCCAACGTTAATTGTGTGATGACAGGCTGTTGTCGGAAAATCCGACCATTTGTATGCTCCATTGGACAATTGTTGTCGGATTTTCCACGGACAAATGTGGGATAGCATGCTTTAAAATTGTCTGCCAACAAATGTGTCTTGTCTGATTATCCGATTGTGTGACAAAAATCCAAAGTACAAACACGCATGCTTAGAAGCAATGCTAACCATAACACAACATTAGCAGAAGTTGCCCAAAGGGTGGCGCTAAAGAGCAGAAAAACCACGTAGGTTTGTCACCGTTTGTGTTTGTCCTACGCTTTGTCCACAGAAAATCCGATCGTGTGTACAAGGCTTTAGTCTTCCCATCATGGATCTATCTCTGGGAGTCATGTTTTGTAACTATCAGTCCTGCAATATCTCAATAGACATGTACTTCCACTACAGCTGAAGGGCTGCAGTTGCCCACCCCTGCTCTTGGGGCCTGTTCACATGGGTGGCCAGGGGGCAGTAAGGAAAAGAAAAAGGGTATGAAACTTTAAATGAGGCCAATAAAGATGCCTCCATCCCGAATAATGGAAATATATAGGAGCAGGGTTTGGGACTTTATATGAAACACGCAGCCAAGGAGACCTCACGACATAGATGTGTCTGGTGGGTATACCATAATTGCGACCATATAACATGCATAATATAAAAAAACGTTATTGCATAACATAATACATACTAATATGATGGCATAATGGCATATCAACTTAATAGTACACAGTAGTAGCATCATGGAAAAACGCCAAACTCATTGTAACGTGTCTCCACAGTAAATAGCATACTTGAAATTGGTAGGATACAAAGAAACATAATGTTGGTAATAATCTAAAGGATGTAAAGCAAGGAGCATCTGATAGCTCAACTTGTTTCATGGCTAAAGTGCCACTCTTCAGGAGCAGATGCAGGATAGATGTCTATAATTTTTTTTAAGTAAATATAAATTAGGTATATAAAAAAAATATATATAAAAAAGGGCTCCTTGGCTCTATGTTTCATATAAAGTCCCAAACCCTGCTCCTATATATTTCCAAGGGGCAGTAAGAGCAAGAGGCTAAGCCACAGTTTTACGGAAGCTCACCTAAAGTACAAATGCAGCTGCTCAGGGCTGTACACATACTGTGGCTGCAATGCTTTCGGGCACAAATTAAACCCCATTTTGCTTTTGGTGAGTTGAAATCACAAAACAGAGGGCACCCAGGCCTAGTACATTATCCTCAATATAAATCTTTAATAAGTAAAACAGGTAAATATTATACTCACAAATTGACCTGTTTTTAATAAGTAAAACAGGTAAATATTATACTCACAAATTGACCCATGCGTCACAGCTTTTCATATGGAAATAGCAGGTTTAGTTCCACGATACAACATCTCACATAACAGATCATATTTCAGCAGCACAGCAGGCTGACATGTTTGGAGGACTTGCCTCTTCCTGGTTTAGCCTTGAGGAAGAGGCAAGTCCTTGAAACGTGCTGCTGTACTTCTGGAATTTGACTTGTTATGTGATATGTTGTATCGTGGACCTAAAGCTGCTGTTTCTATATGAAAAGCTGTGACGTGTGTGTCAATTTGTGAGTATAACTTGTTTACTTATTAAAGAATTATGTTGAGGATTATTCACTAGGCCTGTGGGCCCTCTGTTTTGTTTTGTGATTCCACTGCATGTAGACTTCCCCGGTCTCTTGAGGGCAGCAAAATGTGACATATCCAGGCAGGTCAGGATGAGAATTTAGACAACAACCACTTCTGGGCCCACATTGAAGTGCAGGAGATTTTGTGTTCGTAATGTACTCTGCTTTTGGAAGGTAGTACCACCACTGAGCGCAATCCATTTAGGTGAACAAGACCATGCTTTGACTGCCCTGCAACCGTGTGCTATCAGTTTGAAGGCTCGGGTCCTTCTCTTCTCATTCATGAATGAAAACTACTAGTTGTAGCTATTAAATTCCCCAATTACTTTTAAGTGTAAATTAAATAACATTTTGGGAACTTATTAACCTTTAGAAAACCTTGATTAGGTTTTTATTAGTTTCTTCATTTCCTTCTTCCTTTAGTTTGTTTTGTTTTCTTAGTGCACTCTATTCGTTTTTTTTAACTCTTCTTAGTTTAATGCCCATACACAAAATCTGAAAATCAGATGAAAAATAACGCTTTTAGAGCAATCGTACGATAATCAGATCATTAGCTTTCGAGAGCCGATCATGACCATTCATCTGATATTATCCGATCGGACAAGCACAAACATTTTTCTCATACAATACCAAATCGTACAATTTTCGTTTAATCAGTACAGTTGTCGTTCGAAAATACAACACAAGTACAATACAACACATGACATCACTTCTGATTTTATATTCTGTCAAGCGAGAAGTTTCGTAACTTTAGTAAACTCTTCATGTTCGATATACGGCTAGCATGCAAAAAAAAATAAAAAAAAATCAGACGATCTGTCGTCCGATTTTCATATCATGTGTACAGGGCTTTAGCTTTTCTTTTGTTGATTTTTTTAAAATGTGTCTATAAATAGAATGCTAAATTAATTTTTATTACTAGTGCAGCCATACTCTTCATGGATTCTTGTATTTTTGTATTATTTACTTGTATTCTGTCCCTGTCAGAGTACAAGTAACAAGTCATAAGGCTGACATATGTCTGCCTGAGCTGAAAGCTTGTGACTGGCATTCAATAACCTGCCAGATAGGAAAGATGTTGTCAGGATTTTATAGATTTTTATTATTATACATAAAAAATAGTAAATTGACAGTTTTACCCCCCTCTAGCAGCCCAAAGAGAATCCAGTTATCGCCTTGGCCAGACAGAGGCAGAAGAAGCACCTTGCCTTGGGCACCGTACTGTGGGGGGCACAGTTTGGGCAGAAGCCTCTCCTGCCTCTGCAGTGCACTGGCGTCTCCCAATCTGTATCAGGAACTCTGTGTGCTCCTGATAGTTTTGATCATTACCCGGAACTGTATAATCTGTCTAATCTGCAGAACCAAGCTATCAGTTTGACAGCTTATTGATTAATGAATTATTGTTAATTGTAAAAAAAATAAAAAAAAATAATAAACAACATTTTGGCCTCCTATTAACCCGCACATGAACCCTGGTCAGTTTTTTTTTAATTAACTCCTTCATTCCCTTCTTCCCTTAGCTTTTTTTATGTTTTTTTTTTTTTTTTTTTTTTAATAGCCCTTTCACACTGGCTGTTGTAGTAACTTATTCAAAATGGAAATTTGTAGATGACCCTAATTAGTTTTTTTTAACCCTGAAATTTGTGTTTAAAATTTTAGTGTTTGGTACCTTAACATTTCATATTACTGATATGTGGCTGCTGTACTATGTACTTGTATGAAAAAGTTTCCTATTAAATACTGACTACACTAAGCAGGAGAGCACACCACAGTCAGTTCTCTAGCTATGCTAGTGCACTCTCCTCCAATGATCAAATTTGTCCTGACACACCTCCCCTGCACAGCCATTCACTGGGAAACTTAGTGTAATGCTGTTTCTCCTCCCCCCAGATGTTATGCAGCTGAGAACAGAGGATATGTGATTTATAAAAAAGGGAAAATCAATGTATTTATAATGTTTTTTATATCTATACACAAATGTTTTGCCTTGCATTTCTATTTTGCCCATTATTGAGTAAGGCTGGGTTCACATCTAAGCCGCATGCGGCTCACAGCAGGGGTCCGCTGTTTTCCCGTTCACTGTTTCAGGTCCGATTTCAGCCCAAATTTATGGCTGAATTCGGACCTGAAATGCACCAAAAGACGCACAGGGCTCTTGTGCAAATTTGCATAGTAGCCACAGTGGAGATATGTGAAGCAGCTCCATAGAGAGCCGGTCACAATCTCCTGCTATTGCAAATTGGATGTGGGGAACCCGCATCCAATTCGCACTAGTGTGAACCCAGCCTCATTCTCTTTAGGACATAGGAGGAGGTCTGATATGCATGTATGATCAAGCACTCACAAATGTCATAAATTAGCTCAAAAATTACTGAACAGAATTGTTCTCATCTGAGGTCCATGGCTACAGATATATTGTGTGAACATATTATGATGTGTGGTTCCCTATAAAATAAAATGTGGAACCAGAGAGGATTCCAAGTCCAACTCTTTCAAATAAAGTGGGGAAAGGTTAGAACCTCTGCTGGATTAAAATACTGTTTGTGTCCAAGTTATGGAGATTTACCATTGCCTCCTATCTTGCCTGGCAACCATCATCTGGAGAGGAGGTACGGGGATATCACACAAGCAGTAATAAAAACCTGACAGAGGCTCAAACCTCTTGTCACTCCATTAGGGAAAAAAATAAACAAACAAAATGTATATCTATGTCCCTAATGGGGAGATTTATCATTGGATGTAGCCAGGCTTTAACTTTCTGATCATTGCTTTTGGCATAATCATATGCACCCCCACCCTTGCCCCTCTTCCCCATTATGACAATGCCCAGGCTTGCTGAGAGGTCACTCAGTTTCAAGACATGGCACTGTGGGATGAAGACAGGGACATGCATGTTCTTCATAACCATAAAGTGAAGAGATGTTGGGGGAATTTACTGACAGGCAGATGTAAAAAGTTGGCTTATGCTGTCACCTGTAAGGGCCTGCCACCTGTTTGAAGCTAAATTAAATGGTTAGACATGATTTGCAACATTTAAAGGCTCAGTTCACCTTTACCAAAAAAACTGCCTATGCAGATAAGGGGCATCTGTACTGTACATAAAAACAAACTGTGCAGCTCTGACTAAAGTTAAATAATGCTGTTGCTCTAGGTGTAGGTTATTTATGTACCTCCCAAAGCCTGACTGGAATACTCCCAGGATGCTGCTAGCACGTTGCTATGTAAGGCCTAGTCATTACTGTTCACTTTCTCCATCACAGAAGCAAACTCTTTCTCGGATTCACATCCCTTCACATGCGCTCTCTCTCCCCTGATGCAGTAGCTCTGAGCTCAGAGTTTGAGAGCTCACTCCTGTGATGGTGGAGGTGAATAGTAAAGACTATGTGGGTGGGTGCCATGTGGTGTGGTGGCAGTAAAACACATTTAGTCCAGGTGTAATTGAAAAGCTTGTATTGAAGTCAAAGTACAACAGTTCACAACATGCCGGTGGAAGGAGGCCCAACCGGGAAGCACTCACAAATGACGGCATGTAGTGGATTAGGTCTCAGCCGAGCTGACAGCATCTGTCTTGAGGGGTGAAACGTGGCCTAGCTGGTCTGAGCCCAAGTGGGGAGGTTTCCAGGAGAGCAGCAAATCCCTAAGCTTTCCCTCCCTATCTGGAACCTTTCCCCAATACTAATACTGTCCCTGACAGTACCCACACCCTGGAATACCCCCCAAACCCAGGAGACAGGGTCTTCAATAGACTATGCCACACCTAAGATGGCCACTAGAGTCACATGGGCTGCCAACATCCAGTGACCCAGAAAACCATGTTCCTCTTGACTTCTTCATTCTCAAGCTATGTTATTTGAATTTTAGTGCACTGTAGAACTTTTCATTAGGTACAGGTAGGGACTTGAAGGTAAAATCAAAAACATAGGTGCACTATCACTTTAAATAATACAATTAAATATTGAAGAAGAAATAAGTGCAGAATTACCCATATACAGTATCTCACATAAGTGAGTACACCCCTCATATTTTTGTAAATATTTTATTATATCTTTTCATGTGACAACACTGAAGAAATTACACTTTGCTACAATGTAAAGTAGTGAGTGTACAGCTTGTATAACAGATACATTTGCTGTCCCCTCAAAATAACTCAACACACAGCTATTAAAGTCTAAACCGCTGGCAACAAAAGTGAGTACACCCCTAAGTGAAAATGTCCAAATTGAGCCCAAAGTGTCAATATTTTGTGTGATCCTCACCACTGCCTTAACTCTCTTGGGCATGGAGTTCACCAGAGCTTCACAGGTTGCCACTGGAGTTCTCTTCCACTCCTCCATGATGACATCACAGAGCTGGTGGATGTTAAAGAACATGCGCTCCTCCACCTTCCGTTTGAGGATGCCCCACAGATGCTTAATAGGGTTGAGGTCTGGAGTCCTGCTTGGCCAGTCCATCACCTTTAGCAAGGCAGTGGTCTTCTTGTTTGGGGTCGTTATCATGTTGGAATACTTCCCTGTGGCCCAGTCTCCAAAGGGAGGGGATCATGCTCTGCTTAAGTATGTCACAGTACATGTTGGCATTCACGATTCCCTCAATGAACTGTAGCTCCCCAGTGCCGGCAGCACTGATGCAGCCCCAGACCATGACACTCCCACCCACCACCATGCTTGACTGTAGGCAAGACACACTTGTCTTTGTACTCCTCACCTGGTTGCCGCCACACACGCTTGACACCATCTGAACCAAATACGTTTATCTTGGTCTCATCAGACCCACAGGAGATGGTTCCAGTAATCCATGTCTTTAGTCTGCTTGTCTTCAGCAAACTTTTTGCAGGCTTTCTTGTGCATCAACTTTAGAAGAGGCTTCCTTCTGGGACGGCAGCCATGCAGACCAATTTGATGCAGTGTGCGGTGTATGGTCTGAGCACTGACAGGCTGACCCCCCACCCCTTCAACCTCTGCAGAAATGCTGGCAGCACTCTTACATCTATTTCTCAAAGACAACCTCTGGATATGACGCTGAGCATGTGCACTCAACTTCCTTGGTCAACCATGGCGAGGCCTGTTCTGAGTGGAACCTGTCCTGTTAAACTGCTGTATGGTCTTGGCCACTGTGCTGCAGTTCAGTTTTCGGGTATTGGTAATCTTCTTATAGCCTAGACCATCCTTATGTAGAGCAACAATTGTTTTTTTCAGATCCTCAGAGAGTTCTTTGCCATGAGGTGCCATGTTGAACTTCCAATGACCAGTATTAGAGGGTGAGAGCGATAACACAAAATTTAATACACCTTCTCTCCATTCACACCTGAGACCTTGTAACACTAATGAGTCACATGACACTGGGAATGGAAAATGGCTAATTGGACCCAATTTGGACATTTTCACGTAGGGGTGTATTCACTTTTATTGCCAGTGTTTTTTTGAACATTAATGGCTGTGTGTTGAGTTATTTTGAGGGGACAGCAAATTTACACTGTTATACAAGCTGTACACTCACTACTTTACATTGTAGCAAAGTGTAATTTCTTCAGTGTTGTCACATGAAAAGATATAATAACATATTAACAGAAATGTGAGGGGTGTACTCACTTTTGTGAGATAATGTATATGTGAATAATATACCAACGAACAACTGAAAAAATTTAATAGATATTTATTACAAAGAGTCCAAAGATACTTGATAAGAACTGTGAACCACTACCTTCAACAAGTGTACTCCAAATGTGTGTCCCAAGTGCTCCAAATCTCCTTATAGATATCAAGATCTCAGGAAAAAAAACTTAGATTAAATACATCTGGCTGTCACACAGCTATGCACTCTTGACTATTAGCTTGGTGCAACAAGGCTCCAAATCAGTAATACGGGAGGCATAAGAGGAATAAAGAGCAGGTCTCATAGGGGTTTATTTAGTCAACTTCTAGGTTTTAGCTCTGGTTCACATTGATGCTACTTTGAAATCGTTCTACTTTACTTGAAGTAGCAGGTCAGCGCAATTTCAGGTGCTACTTGAAAAACATCTGTGCGGCAAAGTCGACGTAGCACCGATTGGATCGGTGCCATTGCCGGCAATAGGCTGCGACTTGACCTTTCAAATCGCATGACAAATCACTCCAATGTGAAAGAAGGCTTATTGCCAAAGCTTAATTGAACAAGCTGAGGTTGGAAACTGATTGGCTGCCATACACAGCTGCATCAAATTCTGAGTGCACTAGTTTTAGTAAATCTACTTCATGGTGTAGTAAGTTAGGAGATGCTCGTTATTAAAAAGCCACTCACATGAGAAATCAGAAGATCAGCATTGTACAAAGTCTCAAACAGTGCTGCAGTGGCGTCACTAGGGTTGGTGTCACCTGGTGCGGTATAACATGGTGTCACCCCCCCCCCCCAATAATTTTTTTCACCCTAATAACACTGCATATATTGGCAACAGTAGTGCCGTTAATAACTATCAATCAACTAGCCGACGCACCAACTGCCCCAGTGTAAAAGGGGCTTAACCGAGGGCTCCAACACGATGAGTGACTTCATCGCAGCTCTGCCCCCACACTTTTCATTATCTGCTGTCCCCAGGGACAGATCCAATCCAGAGATCCCACTGTATGGTGATCTCTGGATCGGATCTGTCCCTGGGGACAGCAGATAATGGCATCATTGGCATGATTTGGATTTTGGAACTGACCTGCTGAAACGGTGTGTTGTTTGCTGGACCGGATCTGATGGCTGCAGAGAAGATGAGAAGATGCTGTAATCTGCTGACAACAAGGCGTGTTGCTTGCTTGGACCGGTTCTGATGGCCGCAGAGAAGACGAGAAGATGCTGTAATCTGCTGACAACAAGGCGTGTTGCTTGCTTGGACCGGATCTGATGGCCGCAGAGAAGACGAGAAGATGCTGTGACCTGCTGACAACAAGGCGTGTTGCTTGCTTGGACCGGATCTGATGGCCGCAGAGAAGACGAGAAGATGCTGTGACCTGCTGACAACAAGGCGTGTTGCTTGCTTGGACTGGATCTGATGGCCGCAGAGAAGACGAGAAGATGCTGTGACCTGCTGACAACAAGGCGTGTTGCTTGCTTGGACCGGATCTGATGGCCACAGAGAAGACGAGAAGATGCTGCTGTGACCTTCTGCTTGCTGGATGGATCTGATGTGGGTGTGGGTCACTGTCTGCCTACACCTGTGCTGTGGTCTGTGGACACCCCCCCCCTTATCAGGCCAGATTAGGGCGGCTCCGCTCAGCTATCATACCTGGTGACACAGAGCACCCCCCCCCCATGAGACCAGCTTGCTCAGGGTGGGTAGGTGTGTCACTCAGCTACTGTGCCTATATCTAATATAATATATCTGTGGCCAGCAGCATTCCCCCCCCCCCATCATCATCATCATCAGACCAGCTCAGGCTGGGGGTGTCTCAGTCAGCTAATATAAATTATATTGTGAGTGTTGGCTGTCTGATAATGGGGGGGGGGGCTGCTGGACACAGATATATTATATTACATATAATAGGCACAGTAGCACAGGAGTTAGCTGGTCTGGTGGGGGGAGGGGCGGCTGGACCAGCTATATTACATAGTATATATATATATATATATATATATATATATATATATAAAATCTATAGCTGTGTCTAGCAGCAGACCACCTTGCATCCCCCCCCCCTTCCTTATCATATCATATACAGGCCGTCAGGGGCAGGGCGCCAGACACTGAAACTGAGTCCTCCCACTGTCCCACACTAGCTCTCTTACAAAGGCAACCCCCCCCCCCCCATACACACACCTCATCTTGTGCTCCGGCGGGCCGACGGTGGAGAACCCCCCCCGCCCCCACCTGTTCTTATTCTGTGCGCCGCGCTGCCGCCAGCTGGAGTCTCAGACAGTCTGTACTCCTGGAGAGTGGAGAGGAGGAGGGCTGGGCACTGTGGGCAGCGACCGGGCGGAGAAAGTTGTGTGTGTGCTGCAGTGACGTGTCGTCACATCATCACAGTGCAGTGTGATGATGTGACAGGCTGAGTCGCTCGCTGGCTCTGTAGGGTAGGGAGGAGGATTGGAATTTAGGAATAGGAAGAATAAGGAGCCGGAGGACACACACCAGGCGCGGCCGCGGCGCTGGAGGTGTTGTTCCAGGCTTCCAGCCCAGCGGGGTGAAATTAATCAATGAATGGGTCAGCTGTAAAAAAAAAAAAAAAAAAAAAAGTAAAAAAAAAAAAAAATTAAAAAAAAAAAAAAAAAAAAAAAAAAGGGAGGGTGTCACCCCTCTAGCGGGTGTCACCCGGGGGCGGACCGCACCCCCCGCACCCCCCTAGCAACGCCTCTGCAGTGCTGCCATGAGTTCCACTGGTGTGCATGATGATGTCACTGGCCAAAACTCCACCCAACATGTTTTTGGCCAGTCAAGTCATCTCACACGCCAGCAGGACTCGTGGTGGCACTGTTTGAGGGTTTATACATTGCTGTTTTCTCATGTGAGTGGCTTTTAAATAAAAATATTTAAGCATGTTTTAATCTACTACACTTTGAGACCTGCCCTTTATTCCTTTTATGCCCTGTACACATGATCGGTTTTACCAATGAAAACAGTCCGATTGACTTTTTTTATCGGACAAACCGATCGTGTATGGGCCCCATTGGTCTTTTTTCCATCGGTGAAAAAAAATAGAACATGTTTTAAATTTATCCGATGGAAAAAAAAAACGATAGCAAATTCCGATCGTCTGTGTGGAACTCCATCGGAGAAAAAACCCACGCACGCTCAGAATCATGTCGACGCATGCTCAGAAGCATTGAACTTAATTTTTCTCGGCTCGTCTGAGTGTTTTACGTCATGGCGTTTGGGACGGTCGGTTTTGTGACTGATGGTGTGTAGGCAAGACCGATGGAAGTCGGCTTCATTGGAATTCCGATGGAAAAATCCATCGGATTTTAATCCATAGGAAATCCGATCGTGTGTACAGGGCTTTATGCCTCATGTATTACTGATTTTGAGCCTCGCTGAGCCAAGCTAATGGTGAAGAGTGTATAGCTGTGTGACAGCCAGACATATTTGATCTTGTTTTTTCTGAGATCTCGATATCCAGGAAGGAGCTTTGCAGCACTTGGGACTCAGATTTAGAGTGCACTTGTTGTATGCAGTGGTTCACAGTTTCTTTTGAGTATCTTTGGATATTATTTCATGGAAGCTTATCACAGAAGCATAGGAGTGCGCACAGGGTATGCGCCTAATCACCCTGTGCTGGGCAGATCCCCCCCCCCCCCCCGCTGCATGACTGCAGAGAATGGGACTGGGAGAATCTCTGTCCTCAGTCCCTTTCTCTGTCTCAGAGGTGAGACTTTAGGTGTCTGTTTAGGCCCCTGATATTTCACGAAAGTCGTCCCAATGGAACTCCTAAAAAATTGTAAAAAAGTAAAAATAAAAAAATAATACAAATAAACTACTGACACCAATCTCTGCCCTACTGTCATCGTCCACTGCTCTACTGATACTGTTCATTGCCCTGCTGCTATATATATATATATATATATATATATATATATATATATATATATATTTATATACACACACACACACACACACACACACAGGTATGTTTGAGCTTTGGGGTGCGCACCCTAATGCAATAGTCTATGCAGAAAAGCAAGGGGAGAGGCGCCTCTAAGTGCAGATGTTTTAAAACAATTTAATAAAAAGATTGTGGTACAAGCAACTCACAAAAAAACTATCATCTAGGCCTTACTCTGCAGTCTCTCCACCGCCGCCGGCCGTTTTATCCATCTACAGCGGTTTATGAAGGAAACCAGCAGCACAGCGCCCCAGCAGGAGAAGGCATTCCATGACTGACCTGATGACATCCTCCTCCCCTAATGGAATTCGTACAATGCCTGTTTTTACCCTGTAAAATGTGAGTTGCTTGTACCACAATCTTTTTATTAAATTGTTTTAAAACATCTGCACTCAGAGGCGCCTCTCCCCTTGCTTTTCTTCACAGTATTTTTGGAACATGGTTTCAGTTTCTTCTTGAATGGCAGCCCTGAGATCGTACATGTGACTTTTTTCTACAAATTCCCCGTCCGGCCCCCCTCTCCTTCTCTTACATACCCCCAGAGCCTGGACTCTATGCTCACTAACTGTACTCCATTGCACATACATCATCTGATCCTATACTTATGGGATATCAGTGATTTGGACTCATGCACATTTTTTTCTTGTGCAATAGTCTATGCACACCTATTGACAGAATCTTTCACTTCACTGATTTTTTTTGTGTGCTGGACTATTTTTGTAATATGTAAAAAAGGGTACTAAAACCACCGCCCTAACTAAAAGCACCACTCAGCGCTCAGAATGTATCAACTAAGATTAATGGTACAGGACTAAATGAGAACAAGAAATAATATATAGCTGCTGCTTAAAATATCGTAAAACATGCATAAAGACAGTGGTATAAAAACTCATTTGAAAGTCCCAGAGTCAAGTATAAAATTGTAGCAGCGCTTCCAATCAAATCCTCATTTGAAAGTCTTCTATAAAAGGTGCATATAGGAAACAGTTAGTAAAGCAGATAAGGATGGTGGTGATTGGTCAGAAAGTCTATGCAAATAGTGCTTCTTTCACCCAAAGTGTGTTCACCGCATGGGGGGATTTGAATCCCCTTTTGGGAAAATGTGGGATTTTCTTTTACTTTCACTTTCCATGATAATGGTAAACAGGACAAATAAAGAGGGTGAATCTCCCTAACGGGGTCATAGACTGCAACCTGACAAGCATTCTATTCCTTCTCTACTCTATCCAAAACAAAAACAAAAAAGTTTTGCCTTTAATTAGTTACTTTAATTTAAAGCGGAGCTCCGACGAAAAAAAAATATTAAAAGCCAGCAGCTACAAGTACTGCAGCTGCTGACTTTTAATATTAGGGCACTTACCTGTCCTGGAGTCCAGCGACGTCGGCAGCAGAAGACGAGCAATCGCTCGTCACTCTGCTGCCCCCACCGCCATCCTCGATGAGGGAACCAGGAAGTGAAGCCTTGCGGCTTCCCTGCCGGTTCCCTATGGCGCATGCGCGAGTCGCACTGCGCCGTTCTCACTGGCCCCTGTTGTGTTCTGGGAGCCGAGTGTCTCCCAGAACACAACGGGCATTCTGCGGGAAGTGACGTACTACCCGCAGAATACTCGCAGAGAGGACTCCCGGAAGTGGGTGCAAATACCTGACTTAGACAGGTATCTGCACCCCCCTCCCCCCTGAAAGGTGCCAAATATGACACCGGAAGGGGGGAGGGTTCCGATGAGCGGAAGTTCCATTTTAGGGTGGAGCTCCGCTTTAAGCAACTGTTTAACTTGCTTTGTTAGATGGAAAGTGCTAAGTCCAATATATGTTCTGGTGTTTTTGATTTGTTTGTTGATGTCTGCAACAAGTATCATTTATTCTTTGTCAACAATTAAAGAATCTCTAAATGACTATGACTAACTGCCATTGATTGAAAAAAGACTCCTGGAGGCCGTACAGATCAAATATCTCCAACATGTCCTATCTTCTATTTGTAACCAAAGGCCGTTCAATGCTTCATTCAGTCATTCTAATTGTGTCAATACATCTTCTTGATAAAATCTTCTCACCTTCCCCTTCTTTCAATCTTTTCCAAAAAAATAGGAGTTTCTCAAGGAATCTTGTCCCCTAATGTATCCAAAAAAGGAAACAAGTCAGATCATCTGAGCCTCAACTGAAACTTAGAGCATCAATGCTCTTCCTGTCCTGCTTCTTCAAAGGTCAGTTTTTGACATCCATAAAGTGTTACAGAAAAAAAGCATAGCTTGAACAATCCAAACCTCCAGGAGGCTGAAACTGTCTACAACTTCAATGTCTTCATTGTCAACTCTAAAAATAAATAATATGCCTGTTGTCATCTCTTTTGTCTTTTTTAGCTCTAGCTGTAATCCTATTATTTCACATTTTTTTTTAAATCTTATTTTAATTCTTATTTGTATAAGTACTGATATGAAAATGTTAGAGCTTAGCAAACCCAATATATTCTACAGTATACTAGTGAAAAGAGATAGGGGACTTAGAAGCAATAAAAATAACTACCGTATATAGATCCTTCAAATGATTGCAACATTATATTTTTTAAATATTATTAACATTTAATCAAATTATGTTTTTTTTTTTTTCCAGAACTAGGCTGAAGAGTATGTGGAATGCTAAAGGAATGGCTTAAAAGAAACCTCTTCCTTAAGCCTCGTACACACAATCGGATTTTCTGATGGGAATTGTGTGCTGACAGACTGTTGGCCTAAAATCCGATGTGGTAAGGAGCTGTGAACAGATCTCCATGTCAAAAGGGACACCTGGACTGGTAGTGGGAGTTTCTGCAATTTCAATGGTTACCATAGATCCACCAATAAATGCATGTACAGGTCCAGGGCCGGTGTCTGTGCTCATTCTATATCTAACCATAAGATATTGTTTGTAGGTTGGAACCAATGTTTTAGTGGAATAAGCTACTGGCTATATAATAGTCCACTAGGCCCACACCTCCAGGTAGATAAAGTTTCAACATTCAACATGTTTCACAGGTCTAAGAAGAGGGGGGCGCCTCCCCCCTCTCTTCTTATACTTCTTGCTGACAGAGGTAATGGACACCCTCTAAGGATGGCTGCCTCCTTTTTGTTTTTAATATACTGACTATATCAGAGCCACTATTACATTATTTACAAAGGCATCACATCGCTTGGACTGCCGGAATCCCCTCCATTCTATGTTTCACAGGTCAAAGCTTGCTTTTTTAGGAAAGACATGTATTTTTTCTCACTTGTCTGAAATATCATCATAAGTGCATACATTAAAACCAAAACAAAGAGAAAACACCTTCATCACCTTAATGTCACTTTTTAATAAAAATAAGGTACTTTAATCAATCTCTATTGAGTATTAAGATGACTAATCAATATGATAAAAATAAAATATAAAAACTAAAAGGAAACTACCATGTATATTATGAATTTAGTGGGTGTGCTCTCATGTGTGGTCGATCGGACATGGACCCACTGATCCCCACACTGGGGAGCGCGCATATTGCACATCAAAAAACACAGCAACGCATTAAGAAAGGTCCTTCCCCTGCCCTCCACTGTGATGACCTTGAGTATGCCTTTACATATCAATATACTAAATTATAATAATTACAAATCTCAGGTGCTTTGGCCCATGTGGCGCTCTCTTCCCCCTGGGAGGCCTACAATTGTGTGACCACTTGCAAGCCCTACGGATTGGGTTTGCGGCCCCCCTCGATTTTGTGTTCCACCAGCATGGTCCAGGATCACATCTGGGGAGACATTCTTGAATTACTCCTTTTAATGAAGTCTCTGGTTAAGCGAGCCCTCTTTGGCAGAAAGGGTAAAAATACAGTGAATGTAAAGCTGAATGCATGTTGATACAATTTTTGAAATGCAACCGTAATTATACTGTATATTCATACCATGATAGATAGGATATATAAACCTGTCATCTTTGATGTATTTCTAGAAATGTGAGAACCCCCTGAGGAAGACCCAAAACCCTGTAGGTCGAAATGCATTGGGGCATTTCCATACATCGGATGGTACTAATATCAATCTAATAGGGATTCACTGTTTGATGTATATTTCTCTTGAAACCATCCCCTTGTTTTGCTTTGTACATACCAGAGTTCATATTTTTATTCAATTTTTGTACATGTTTTATGTCCAATTGTCCTTTTTGATAATAAAAATCATTACCTTTTACAAACGCCTAATTTTCATTTGCTGCTAAAAAAAACCCTGAGGAATTCTCCTTCTCTAAAAGTACCACATTTGGGTGCGCAGCCCTCTCAGACTCCCACATACAGTATGTGTCATTCTTTGATACACCTTCATGGATAGGCAAAGATGCCAAGACACAGACCAGGAGGGGAGAAGACACTCAATGCCAATGGACCCTGTCAAACATCTACACCGCATCAATAGAAAGAAGCAGAGAAGGCTTTGGATTGAGCTCTGCATATTGAATTATATTGATGATCTTCCTTATGGCATCAGAGGCCTGTCTGCCCACCGTGAAGCCCGAATGGCCTGGTTGGACCAGAGTGCGCATAATGTTATATAGGTGTGTGGCCAGAAGCTTAGCATAAATCTTCACATTGGATTTTGGATATAGGTCAAATGGCATTGTTAGTTCTTTCCCTGGTTTAGGGAGTGTGATGATGTATGTTCTCCACCTCTCCAGGGGAAAGGAAGACTTAGAGGCTGCAGCTGTAAATAGATTTATAACATGGGGGGGATTAAGAGGTT
The DNA here is from genome assembly GCA_029206835.1 of Rana muscosa. Classification (NCBI taxonomy): domain Eukaryota; kingdom Metazoa; phylum Chordata; class Amphibia; order Anura; family Ranidae; genus Rana; species Rana muscosa. The sequence continues at coordinate 94,427,251 of CM055120.1, read as the reverse complement.
TTTGAAGCATTTGTAATACTCATTGGAGAACCTATCTGGGCCAGGTGATTTTCCTTTCAGTAAAGAATCGACTGTTTTGGCAATTTCCAAGCCGCATTCAGATGAGTTAATTGCTCATTAGAAAGTGTTGGGAGTTGCATTTTAAATAGGAAAGCTGCTATATCCGAGTCAGAGGACTGGGGTGTCTTTAAATCTTCTTTGAGGTTGTATAATTTATTATATATATTGCTGTAATACTCTGCGAATGAGTCCACAATCTTCTAAGGGCTTAATATTTTATGTTTTTTAAGGGGATGTATTACGTGAGATATACTTGTTTTGACTTTTTGAATCTTTAATCTATTGGCCATGAATTTTACTGCCCTATTGTGATTGGCATAAAAGCGAAGTTTCAGGTGATGCCTGAGTTTAATTGGGGAAGCTAAGTGTTCCTACCTAGGGTTCGATTTGTTCGGTTAGTACAGTATTGAGGCGTGATTGGTATTGCTTTTTGGCTCTTGAGCTAAGTTGAATGATAATGCCTCTCATTTACACCTTATGAGTACGGTAACAATATCATAAGTAAAGGGAGTGTTGTTTTGGAAATATTCCAAAGGTGTTGGGACAGCACATAAAAATTGGCAGAGGATTGAAAAACCTTAAAGCGATTGTAAAGGTAAAAATATAAAAAAAAAAAGAATTAACAAACATGTCTATACTTACCTGCTCTGTGTAATTAAATGGCTCAGAGCAGCCACAAACCTCCTCTTCTCGGGTCCCCTTCCGGCGCTCCTGGCCCCTCTTCTCTGTTCCATTGCCCCAATGGGAAGCCGCTATCCATGGGGGCACTTGTGCATGTTCGCACCCGAGCCCCGCTGCTGCGTCCATTGACACAGACAGCGGGACTCAGCTCCGCCCCGATCCTCCATCACTGGCTTTGATTGACAGCTCTGCCCCAGCAAAGCAAGTGAGACCTGGAAGTGAGGGGAGAGAAGAACTGCAGACATGCACAGCACTGGATTATATGATGGTCCAGGTAAGTAAAGGGGGGGGGGGGGTTTGATGCCGATGCCTAAATATTTTTTTTTTCCTTAAAAAATGCATTAAGTTAAACAATGTTTAGGCTTTAGAACCACTTTAAGGACAGTTTTTACAGTGCCCTGTCTGACAGAAACCCAGCATTCAATCAGTACTTGCAGCCAATAGTTGTGAGTGCTGATCAGTGAGCGGGGGGTAGACCCCTTGTCAAAACACAAAGGCATAGAAGGGGAGATCGCTGTACTAACATCACGTGTGTTAGTACAGTAATCAGTCAAGTTTTTTTGTTCAGCCCACTGGGTTGAACAAAAAAAACTGTGTGTACCTAGCATTAGTGTTACAATGCCAGAGGTATCCTTCTCCTCCACCTGTATAGTAATCACTGGGTGATCTGACCAAGTTATGCCTGAGATTGTTGAGGAGGACACCTGTTGCAACAGCCATCTATCAACTACAAACAGGTCTATTTGTGAGTGAGTTATGCCCATGTGAGAAAAAGGTGTAGTCTTTTTAATTTGATCCTCCATATAAAATAAAGCTCTCAATGAAGGTGTATGGCCTTTGGCTGGAGAGGTAGAGTCCATCTGCAGGTCAGCTGTGAGATTAAAATCTCCACAGATGATAAGATTCCTGTGTTTGACGGTAGTTTTTTTCTTTAAACAGCTTGCAAAGAAATCGTAGTTGGTAGAGCTACAAAAGAGAATAATGTATCTGCTCCTCCTTGTTGAGCATAAAATCCCTTAAAGCAAAAGACGCAGCTTTTTTAATTGCAAAGAGTATACCTCTTATTTTGGAGAATGCAGAGACCATGTAAATGTGAAGAAAGTCTTTATAGCTACCCTTGGTGGTGGCAGCCATTTGAAAGTGGATCTTCTGGGCACAAATTATATCAGCGTGTAGTTTACAGGCTTCTTGCCACAAGGAGAAGTGTTTTGCTATGTGGTTTAAGCAATGCGCATTAACTGACATAATTTTATATTCCATAGTGGAATAAAAAGAAAAGAAGACAAGTTAACTCACTGCAAAATTCTCAAATGGGAGAAGAGCGACTGTAGAGCGTAGGGCCTGCTGTGCAGTCATGCGTTCTTCAGTTGTGTCCTTGTAAGTCCACATAAGAAGGTTCTTTGTAAGAACTTAGTGCAGTAAGTACTGCGATAAAGGCCTTGGTTGATAGAGTAAGTTGATATTTACTCTCTTAGCCAGGAATTACAAACCATACTTGCATAGGTCGAGGAATATTACTGTCCGCCCTGATGGTGTTTGTTGGAAGGGCATTTTTAAGACACCACTTGCTCTTCTGACATTACAGTGGACACAGATACTTGAGTAGAAAAGGCTGTTGGAGGATCCAGGACAATGTCCCACTGTTAGAGAGCTTTTAGACTTTCCTCCGCCATCGTGATAGATGTAGTTAGATCATTATATGTGATGACCAGCTTAGACAGCTGCATGATTTTGTGAATCCTAAGAGCTTTAGTTACAGAAGGTTCTTAGGTTGTTGCGATGTGAGAGATCGGGGACAGCTTTTAATATTGCTCAGGGAGTTGTTCTCATCTGTGAAAAGCTTGTGGTATTTTCTCTTTGACGTGGTAGAAATTAATCCTCTACAGCAGTGGTTCTCAACCCTGTCCTCAAGTACCCCCAACAAGTCATGTTTTGCAAATTTCTCTTAGATAAAATAGCTGTCCAATATACCAAGCCATTGACCATTTCCTTTATCTTGCACCTGTGCAAGATAAAGGAAAACCTGCAGGCATGGCCTGTTGGGGGTACATGAGGACAGGGTTGAGAACTACTGCTCTACAGAAAATGGGGTGTTGGGTGGCAGGTAAAAATAGGATTTTTATAACAGCTTACCTGTAAAATCCTTTTCTTGGAGTACATCACGGGACACAGAGCGACATAGTCATTACTAATGGGTTATATAGATACCGTCAGGTGCTGGCACTGGCAACTTCCAAAACCGGAAGTACCCTCCCCTATATAAGCCCCTCCCATCCGGGAGCACCTCAGTTTTGTAGCAAAGCAATAAGTGTCCCTAAAGAGGGGCGGGAGCTCTGTGTCCCGTGATGTACTCCAAGAAAAGGATTTTACAGGTAAGCTGTTATAAAAATCCTATTTTCTTTCTCGTACATCACGGGACACAGAGCGACATAGTCATTACTAATGGGATGTCCTAAAGCAATGCCAAATGAGGGGGGGGATACACCATATATAAGCTGAGCGCTATCAGACATGAGGATCTTTTGCGGCCTGCAACACACTGCGCCCAAAGGCGACATCCTCCTGACTTCTAACGTCCACCTGGTAGGACCTAGTAAACGTGTGTACCGAAGACCATGTTGCGGCCTTACAGATTTGAGCCAGGGAGGCCTGGTGATGCACTGCCCATGAAGTTCCAACTGCTCTCGTGGAGTGCGCTCTAACTTTGAACGGAGGTGGTCTCCTTCTCAAGCCATAAGCTTGCATAATGACCTGTCGAATCCACTTGGCTAAAGTAGACTTTGACGCTGCCTGACCCTTTCTGGGGCCTTCCGGCAGAATAAACAAAGTATCCGTTCTGCGAATCTGAGCAGTGGCTTTTAGATAAGCTTTAACTGCTCTTACTACATCCAAAGAATGCAATAACTTTTCCTCTACCGAAGTAGGTTTGGGGAAAAAAGAAGGAAGAACCACATCTTGGTTCAAATGAAACCTCGATACCACCTTAGGAAGAAAGGCTGGATGAGGACGTAACACTACTCTGTCCTTATGGATAACCAGATATGGCTCCTTACAGGACATAGCTGCTAATTCCGATACTCTTTTAGCCGAACAAATGGCTACTAGAAAAATCAATTTCCTGGTGAGAAGCACCAAGGAAATATGCTGTAATGGTTCAAATGGTTGTTTCTGTAGAACCGACAGAACCAAGTTTAGATCCCATGGACATATGGGAATATTAACCGGAGGACTAATACGCATCACTCCTTGTATAAAGGCTTTGACTAGTGAATGCGAAGCCAAGGGCCTTTGAAAAAATATTGACAAGGCCGAAATCTGACCCTTGATAGTACTCAAGGCAAGCTTCCTATCTACAGCCCACTGTAGGAAGTCCAGAATCCTACCTATTACGTACTTATGTGGATGCCATTTCTTGGCCTCACACCACGCGATGTACGCCTTCCAGATTCTATAGTAGATCTGCCTGGATACCGGCTTCCTGGCATTGATCATGGTAGATACCACAGCATTAGAGAGCCCTCTCTTTTTTAGAATGTGGGCTTCAATAGCCAGGCCGTCAAACCTAGGGCTGGTAAGGAAGGGTGGTATATCGGTCCTTGCGAAAGCCGGACGACGTGGGAGAGTCCAAGGACTCCCCACTGAAATTTTACAATCTCCGCGTACCACCCTCTTCGGGGCCACGCTGGAGCCACCGGAATCACTGGTTTCTTTTCTACCCTGATTCTGCGGAGTAATCGAGGTAACCATTGGCGGTGTGAATGCATATATCAGCTTGAACTGATCCCAAGGGAACACTAGGGCATCCGAGCCGCAAGCTAGGGGATCCCTTGTCCGAGAGACAAACCTGTCCCCCTTTGCGTTGAATCTGGATGCTAGAAGATCTACATCCGATGTTCCCCACCGCTGACATATTGTCCAGAAAACCTCGGGGTGAAGGGACCCTTCCTCTGGGCCTAATTGCTGGCGACTTAGAAAGTCCGCCTTCCAATTCTCCACTCCTGGAATGAATACCGCAGATATGGCTGGGACATATTTTTCTGCCCATTTCAGGATGTAATTTACTTCCCTCTGGGCTGCACGACTCCTGGTGCCCCCCTGATGATTGATATATGCCACTGCTGTGGCATTGTCTGATTGAATTCTGACAGGGGACCCTTGGAGTTTGGATGTCCATGCTACTAGGGCATACCGGGCTGCTCGTATCTCTAAGAGATTGATGGGCAGGGCCTTTTCTGCATCCGACCATCTGCCCTGGAGAGACTATTGCTCCAGTACTGCTCCCCAGCCTATAAGGCTGGCATCTGTAGTGACCACCTTCCAAGAAATCGGACTGAAGGATTTCCTTTTTTCCAGATTCTGGGGAACCAACCACCAACGGAGGCTCTTGCGAACGGAAGGGGACAAGGACATTGTAAGTCTAGGGCCTGAACTTTTTTGTTCCAGGCTGACAGTATGGCCCCTTGCAAATTCCTTGAATGGAATTGACCGTAGGGTACTGCTTCGAATGATGCCACCATTTTTCCCAGCAGCCTCATATACAGGCGTATGGACGGCTGTCTTTTTTGTACCCACTAAGTGGATCAAATCTTTCAAAGACAACACCTTTCCTCGAGGCAAGAATATTTTTCTCTGGCCTGAATCCAACCTTAGCCCCAAGTATTCCAGACTTTTGACTGGTTTTTAGAGCTGACTTGTCTCGGTTGATAATCCAACCGTGAGATTCCAGATACTTGATCGTCTTGTGAACGACCACGTCTAGTTTTTTCACTGAGTGGTCTATCAGCAACAAGTCATCCAGATATGCCATTATCATTACACCTTGTGTTCTTAGATTGGCCAATAAAGGGCCAGAATTTTTGTAAACACTCGTGGTGCTGTGGCCAAACCGAAGGGTAAGGCTCTGAACTGAAAATGGCGCCCTTCTACTGCAAAGCGTAGACATTTTTGGTGGACTGGAAAGATGGGAATGTGCAAATAAGCATCTTTGATGTCGATCGTGGCTAACCAATCCTCCCCTTGTAGGGCAGTGGCCACCGATCGGATCGACTCCATCGGAAAGTCCTGATATACAGGAATTTGTATAGCCCTTTTAGAATTAATATGGGCCTCCCGTCCGCGTTTGCTTCGGGACTGTAAAGAGGTTTGAGTAAAACCCGAACCCTCATTCTTCCAGGGGAACCTCCATAATTACTAGACTTGTGCACAACGGAAAAATTCGTTCCGTTTCGGTTCGTTTCTTTCCGGTCCTGTTGATTCGTAATCATTCGTAATTTTGATAGACGGGATTTTTCGTGTTCGGACTCATTCGTATTTTTGCAAGCGACATTTTTCGTTTAATTTTTTGTTGCTTTATAATTCGTACTTTCGGTAGAGTACGTTGTTTTTCGTTGATTCTGGACACAACTCCTACTTTCGTAACTTTTTTTGGGTTCGTACTTTCGGTAGAGTACGTTGTTTTTCGTTGATTCTGGACACAACTCCTACTTTCGTAACTTTTTTTGGGTTCGTTGATTCGTAATTTTCCGTGTCTCTCTCACAACGACGCTGCCTATTATGCCTAATGTGCTTCGAATGGATTTGTACTTTTCTAAATACATTGCGGTTATTTGTAACGATTCGAAATCTCGTATTTTACTTTCGTTTTTAACATGCGGCTATAGGCTCCGCCCCTGTACACCATTTTCAGAGGGTTCAGCACGGTGAGGGAGAAGCAGAGAGCAGAGCAGAGTGAGTGTTATTGTGCTTCGAATGGATTCGAAATCTCGTATTTTACTTTCGTTTTTTTACATGCGGCTATAACCTCCGCCCCTGTACACCATTTTGAGAGGGAGTTCAGCACGGTGTGGGAGAAGCAGAGAGCAGAGCAGAGTGAGTGTTATTGTGCTTCGTATGGATTCGTACATTCGTAACTTTTTCATAACGAATTATGCCGAAGACATTCGGGCATTCGCTATTTGCGGTATAATTTATTTCGGATTCGGTCTTATTCGTAATTGCTTTGTTCGGAAATTCGAATGCTTCCGAATGTCCGAAAGTTGCTAAATTCGGACGAATTTCAATTCGTTACGAAACGAATTGCACAAGCCTAATAATTACTCCTTGGAGCAATAGTTGTTCTAGTGCCAACAGGAGGGACTCTCTCTTCCGGGGATCCCTTGGCACGTTTGACCTCAAAAATGGGAAGGAGGAGAGTCTTTTAACTCCAAACTGTATCCCAAACCTACTGCGGAGAGCACCTATCTGTCTTGATCGTGTCCCGCCAGGTCTCTTGCGAACAACTGGAGTCCTCCCCCCACCCAACTGAGTGGGGGCTTCAATGAATTTAACTTTGGGGGAGGTTTTGTACCTCCCCTGACCCAGGGTTTCTCATTACCCTGCTACTGTCCCTGTTTTTTACCCCCGGGATTTGACCGAGGAGGCCGTCGGAACTGTTACACAGCCGATGCCCCAGGGACTGGAGAAGCAGGCCTCTTAAAGAGGGACCTCTAACTCTGCTTTTAACCGGCAAGAGCGTATTTTTACCGCTGGAAATTTTCTGGATATATTTGTCCAGGTTTTCCCTGAATAAGCGTTCACCATGAAATGGGACGCTAACCAGCCATTCTTTACAGGGAGCTTCAGCAGACCAGTTTTTGAGCCATAGGAGCCTACGCATATGTACTATAGACAGCGTAAGGCGGGAGGCCTGATGGACTGAATCCTCTATGGCGTCAACCGCAAAGCCTAAGGCTCTAGGTAGATCAGCTAGGGCAAAGCCTGCTGATCTGTCAAGTCCCTCAAGACCTGTTTCAACTGATCCTTCACTGCTTAGCAGACCCCAATAGCTGCTACTGCTGGTTGTATCACCAAGCAGATTTTCATAAGGACTCCAATCTTTTATCTATTGGGTTCTTGAACATTTGGACATTATCCACTGGACATGTCAGTGATTTATACATACAAGAGATGGCTGCGTCCACTGTAGGGACCTTCCATTTTTTTTTTTTTTTTGATGAACTTATCCTCCATGGGATAGACCACCGGAAATCTCTTGGGGGAATAAATATTTTCTCAGGACGTTCCCAATCCTGGTAAATGAGCCCTTTCAGTAAAGGGTGAAGTGGAAACGAACAAACAGTCTGGGGGCTTCTAGCGACCCCAACGAGGATACAGTAGTGGTTGATGGTTCCGCAAGGTGCATTTTTAAATGCTGATCGGACCATGTTAGTCAGAGACTGAACCCATAATCTTTCAGCTTAAGATGCTGAGAAAAGGTTCCCCCACTGTTGATTCCTCTATAACAGAATCAACCTCATCCTGATCCCCTTCAGGCAGGTCGATCCCTGTATGGGACTGTTGCTCTGCTAACAGGCACTCTGAAGGAGGAGACGGAGATCGGGCGTGCTTTCCCTGACAGGGAGGCAGCGATAAATGTTGACAATCTCTCTCTAATCCTCCCAGAGCTGAGGAAAAAACCTCCTCTGTTACATACACAGGAGCAGGTGAACTGAGGACAGCCACAGTACCAAGTACCCTGCGGGGTCTCTACGGTCACTTACCTCTGAACTTCAGGGGAGACTGGTGCAGCAGGAGTATGCCCAAGATCCTCCGAGCCCGATGAGACCCCCTTCGCTTCCTGGAAGATTCAGTTCCGGAGCTTCTGGACGGCATATTCCTAAGCCTAAAGCTGAGGTATTCCAGCCGTAATACACCACTTTTACTGAGAATAGTCTAGCACAATTGCTGCTATATCACAGTTGGTGTCTACTAATGTGCCTTTCTAGGGGATGCCTGTATCAACCGCTTGCTGTATGCCTTTAAATGTTGCCAGCTCTGTCTCTGTACTTCATAGCCAGCTCACTACAATATTGTGGTTTTTTTAAACTGCTGGGACGCCCGCACATGCGCAGAAGCGCTGCGGCGCGCACAGAGCGTCATCCCCCAGGCTCCGCCCCCTTTCCCGGCTCACCTCTATATATAGAGGCGCGTGCACGCGCACGCGCGCGGGCACGTGCGCCTTCGGCGCTAATTTCAAATATGGTAACAAGGGACAGGAGCCAGGGCCCCTCTTTGCCGCAGGCCGGGGGATGGACGAGCACTGCAACATGGCAGAGGAAGCAGTTTCCTATAAGAGAACTCACCATCTGCCTGGACTTTGCTCTGCTGAGAAGAAGCTAGTCCACATGACAAGAAAACATTCCACAGCGGCCTCTAGTGGACAAACACAGGTACCGCAGTCTAATATATTAAATATATATAAAAAAAAAAATTTTATTTTTTTTTCTTGACCACCATTAAAAATTATTACATTTTTTTAGTAGTTACAGGCATGCACAGAATTTTGCGGGAATACCATTAGGTAACAGACAGAAAGACAAATTAGGCTTGGGGGTCCCCCAATAGAACCAAGTTCCTGGGGGCCCCCACTTACCTGTTCCCCGCCGCAGGACTTTGTTTGGTCCACAAAAGCCCAAACTTCACCTCTCACGGCAGGCATTGTAATCAAACCTTCAGGGACCGGGTTCCCAAGGATTCCACTCCCCTGGACCTGTATAGCACCCTGCACAGAAAACATCTTGGTCGTGGGTATGACCAGAGCTCTGGATCCCAGGGTCCAGCTCTCCTAAGAGAGGCATTACAGGCAAAACCTTGCTCTTCTCTGCAAGGCCCGGGTACCGACCGTTTAGCTATGAAGCTTTTTTGGTCGGATCCGGAATAGCTTACTGAGGCCCAAAAGAACCTGTACGCAAGCTCAGTGAAAAACACATGTTACTTCTTGGCCAACACCTTAGACACTGGCAAAAAACTGAGGTGCTCCCAGATGGGAGGGGCTTATATAGGGGAGGGTACTTCCGGTTTTGGAAGTTGCCAGTGCCAGCACCTGACGGTATCTATATAACCCATTAGTAATGACTATGTCGCTCTGTGTCCCGTGATGTACGAGAAAGAAAGGGCTTGGGTGCACCCTATCAATGATGATTTCAGCTGGTGTGAGAGATGTGAGAGATGGTAGCACTGCTAGGAAAAGATCTTGCACATATTGTGAAAGTTGAGAGAGAGAACTGATCTGGTACACCATGGATTTTAAGATTGTTTCAGCATTACCAGTTCTCTAGAATAGCTACTTTGGCTGTTCAGATCAGTCAGGTCAGTTGCTTACTGTGTGCTGTGTGTGCATCAACCAGGGTGTTAAAGTAGGAGGTAGACATGTGCATTCGTTTTCGTCCGAATGCATTTTCGTCCGAATTTCAGCTATTTTCGTTATCGTTTTAACAAACGAAAACGAAAGCACAGAATCCGAAAACCGAAAGATCCGACATAAACAAATGCTTTATTTTCGTTTTCGTTGCTACAACAGTTCGATATAGATAGGAGATTCGACGTGACGCTGACAATAACAATCTGTGTCTATCGAACCTGTGGTCGAATGTGCCTAACCTTAACTCTATTAGTCCAAGATTATTCTACATAGGAGAGAAAAGATTCGACATTATAGAGAGAAAAGATTCGACATAGGAGAGAAAAGATTTGACATAGGAGAGAAAAGATTCGACATAGGAGAGAAAAGATTCGACATAGGAGAGAAAAGATTTGTTATTATAGAGAGAAAAGATTCGACATAGAGAGAAAAGATCACTGCTGGAATTGGGTGGGGGAAGTAAAATAAAAATAAAGTTGATGATGAATGTTATTGGCTGATTGTAACCAAAGAGGAGGAGCAGTAAAATAGCTAGAATGACGAAGATTCGACAAAGCATCGAAAGTTAGAAGATTCGACGGTGCAGCAAAACTGTACGACGCTGCAATCGTACATTTCCGGTCAAATGCATCCGCCCATAGGCTATAGAAGAATTCTAATGTTGGTTGACTAGTAATAGTAATGAATAAATATAATTATTACTAGTCATACAACATTAGAATTCTTCTATAGCTTGTGGGCGGAACATTCGACCGGAAATGTATGATTGCAGCGTCGTACAGTTTCACTGCTCCGTCGAATCTTCTTTGAACATTCGACAGACACCATAAGCCTTCAATGACAGATTCGACCTTAATTAATTCAGATTTTCGGACGAATGCAATTTCTAACGAAAAACGAAATAAATAAAAACGAATTTCGGGAGTAACTAAATAAATTTATTTTTCGGACGAAAACGAAATTCCGAAACGAAATATTTCAGTGTGCACATGTCTAGTAGGAGGTGTATTCACATATCTTGTCCTCAATTTGGCCCACTCTCTCCCCCTAATCCAGCACCTCTGCCTTCAATTGTTGCATACAGGATAACATATCTGTGTGTAAAGAAGTTCTCAGGGATAACAACATATCCTTCAAAGTGGTATCAGAAACAGCTTGATCTGAAGTAGGAAAGGTTGATATTGGGTCAATGAGTGCAAAGTTAAAGCACGGGGGATCTGCAATTTGCTCACCTCCATACTTGTGTTCGCATTGTGGGCACCATTGGACTCTCAGTGGGGACTGGACTTGGCAGGGCTCCTGGTGGATGGGGTAGAGGAGCCAGATCCAGAGGGGCCCTGTATAGGGTTTATTGCTGGTGCACCTGTGTGCTGTGCTGGATCAGAGCCTGCAGCTTAAGAACCTCCGACATGGTGTGAATGGCAGCTTCCCCCATTTTGTTGTGTTCTTCTGGGCAGCAGAGGGATAAGTCTGAGGGTTTTCCTTTCTCCATTGGGGCACCACTGGAAGTGTGCCAAGGTGAGAGGAGAAAGGAGAAATTATATGTCACCGATGAGAGAGCGGAGCTTTGGTATCATGAAGCCATCTTCCAGCAGGGTCGCCAAGTCCCCTCCCAAAAAACATGGAAGTTTATGTATGGCCATGGTAGGGTCAGAACCACTATCAAGTTTGCTTTGCTATCCATGTTCCTCTTTCTTGGCCATGTGATCATTGTAACAGAAGTGATGGGAAATACAATATTTTGGAGATGCCTCCAAGACTAGCGGTGAAGATAAATCTTTTCCAATGGGGCACCTGTTCCAGTGACAACTGCATAAGAGGGGGATTCTTCTCACTTTCTAGACTTTTTCTCTCACTTCCAGTTGCTTTTAATGAACAGGAATTGAAGGAAAATCTCTTCAATGGACACAGACAGCAAAATATAAATTAACAGGGCTCCTAACTTTTCCATACTTTATCCAAAACTTTAAAAAAGTTCCAACAGTACATACAGTTTATGTCACAACTCCCAAGTTCCCAGTAATAATGGAGCAATGAAGACAAAACCAGAACACTAGAAAGTGGATTCTGAAACAGGATTTACTGAAGTCTCACATCAACAAAGTTACACAAACAATTTGAGAGCACAGTTGCCCTCTTTTGAAAGGTGACAAACAGAGACCATATGTCAAAGCATGGATGAAGGAATCTCCACTGCCAGCTATAGGATGCAGTCACTGTTTGGCCAATCATTTTCCATCCAGTTCAGTGTAATTTTAAATAATCTTTTGTTGAGCCAGGTGGTGCTTGCAATGGCACTCATGACTCAAGTTTCAGTCAATTCAGCAGGAATCAATGGAGTGTGTTCTTCACGTGTTCGTTTGATTAATCCACTAAGAACTCATTGGTTACCCCAAACCTTGTCTGTAGCTTTGCTGTTTTACATTTTTTTTATGCTTATCTTTTTCAAAAATCTTTGGGCCTGTCCCATGATGTACAGGGTCTTCTACTTCTTTGGCTCTTCTGCAGCAATGGGTGGTCCTCAGTATAACAGAGAGTGACATGATGACAACAATCTAATGATGCCCTGCATTTACAGGATATATTCCATCTTAAATGTTAAATGATACCACTGATGCTCAGTGTCACCCAAACAGAAAACTAAGGACAACATTCAATGGTGGAAAAGAGTATGAAACGAAAGAGGTAAGCCCTGCAACAATATTTTTTTTTTCTCTTTAAAACTGCTGGGGCACCCAAGAGCCTGGAGTTGAGCTTTAAAGTACCTCAACCTTATAGAACCAAAAATGTTGCAGTAACATAGATATAATGGATGGTCAAACACCAGGAAGCAAGCTGAAGCTCATAGTTTTATGTATGTAGCCACCCTGACCTTCTGTCAGTAGGTGGCACTGTAACCTCTGGCATTAGTGTCTAATCACACAATAGGTTTGGATTATGAATATTTATATATTTTCCCAGCCCACTACTAGGAGTTTCCTTTGCCAGTGGTGCATTATGAGAAATATATACTGTATATATAAATATTTTCTTCTGGCTGATGCAAGCTCTCTTCCCCCCAGGCTCTGGCCTAGGGAGGGTGCATGTACAGCAGCTGCTTCCTTAGACCTGTTTTGTCTGAGGAGGCCTATATGAGCTTAGGCCTGGAGATGAGGCCTGTGATTGTTTCTTCCTGGATACAAGACTGAGGAGAATCCTACTGGAGGGGTTGACTCTCCTGAAGGGAAAGCATGTGGTTGATAGTGGTAATGTCTGCTAAAGATTTCTAATAATCGGTTTTGGTTTCCCTCAACCCCAGTCTCCTCCCCATAACCTCGCCCTCCAACTATAAATGTTAGAGAGAGCAGGAGAGCGAGAGAAGTGGGGGAGAGGGAAAAAAAAAAGGGGCGGGAGAGAGTTATTGATATTTAAGTTATTAAAATATAAAAATATAAATTTCCCATTTAAATTAAACTATATAATTATATAATTATATAGCTCTCATTATCGGTGTCTTTTTTAACTACTACTCATGCTGTCAGTAGTCTCTTCCCAGTTTCGGAATTCTTAAATCTGATCCAACTCAGCCAGGTCTGTTTATATTGATTTTCTCTATTCTTAGCTGAGAGGACAAGGCCCTCCATAGCTTCTATTTCAGGAACCCTATTTAACCACTCCAAAATTGAGGGGGGTTGAGATTCCCTCCAGTGTAATGGGATCCCTGCTTTAGCTGCATTAATCATATGACATATTACTGATCTTCTGTAAGTTTGAACGGGGATTTGTGAGCAATGAAGGAGGAGAAATGCGGGATCATCTGGTATTGGTATGTCCGTTATGTCTTGTATAATTTTTTGAATATCAAGCCAATATTGCCTTATTTTCCTACAAGACCAAAATATATGTACTAGCGTTCCACTTTCTTCTCCACATCTCCAACACATATCTAAATTTTCATTTGAAAACGTATTCAATCGTACAGGGGTGTAATACCACCGTGTCAAAAGTTTGTAATTAGACTCCTGAGTCTTGCTACTTACTGAAGAATAGAAAGTCAAATAGATAATTTGTTTACGTTGGATCGGGGAGAAGGTTCGTTTTAAATCTCTCTCCCACTTACTAAAGCACGGCATCGAATAATCCTCGATAGGGTTATTTAACAATTTATACATCTTAGAGATCCCATGTAATAATGGTTCTTTCTCATTACAATATAATTCGAAAGTTGTTAGTGGACGTCAAAAATTTATAGAGGGACCTTAGGTTCTGATAAAGTGGCTAATTTGGAGGGCTTGCCAAAAGTTAATTTCAAATAAACCCCCTATTTGAGTCAGTGTTTTTATAGTTGGCCACGATTCAGATTTAAGAAAATGTGAGACTTGGTATATATCCTTATTTTTAAGATTTTGAAATGCACCAGCTTCCATATCTGGGGGAAAACATGGGTTTCCCAAGATAGGGTATAAAGGGGTTTGTCTTGATGAAAACTTAGATACTTGGCAGATCTTTGCGGTAATCCGTAATGTCGTTCCAATTAGGGGGTATTTTTTAAGGGAGATTGGCAGATGTCTAAAGCACCATGGGGCTCTACTTAGAGGGATAGGACTCATCTGCTGTTCCAGGTCTACCCATCTTTTAAGGTCAGTATGTCTGCAGCAATCTACTAATCTCAGTAAGTGAACAGCACGATAATATTTTGTTACATCAGGTACGGCAATCCCCCCAAAACTCTTGGGCAAGGTCAAAAGGTCACGCTTAATCCTAGGCCGTTTCCCTGACCAAATAAATTTCATAAAAAGTGCACGTACCTGGTGTAAAAAAGCCTTAGGAATCGTGATTGGCAGTGCCTGAAGTAGATATAAAATTTCTAACACAGGAATATTGGTCTTGACTTAAACAGTAATTTTCCTGTAAGTGATGGGAGTGCTACATGTATAAATTACTTCATTAATTATTTGCTCTTTACAGAGCTTTTTAAAGTCTGCTTAAAAAACACTCCATTCAGGACAAAAAAAAAACAGCAGCCACATATGTTTGGTGTTAGGTTTGGTGGTGAAATATAAATGTGTCAAGCCTGCTTTTAATGTTGGGAGTTAGGAAAATGTTAGGTTTGGGGTTCACTTTAGAGGTTGTAATGAGGAAGGAGCTGTTAAAGCTTGATTTATTAAAAAAAACATGACATTTCAGGGGACTGTGATACGTAGGCCCCTATTAAAATGGGAGAAAGAAAGGGAACAAAAAATGTAAGCTCTTGCCCAAAGCAACCAACCAAAATACTGTATTACAGAAAATAATAGATGAAACTTGGTAGGTTACTATGGGCAACAATTTTATACGTATATGTTTTTCTTCACTTTTACAGGATCAATCCCTTTGTGTGAGACTCCCTTCATGAGTTTTGGGTTGCATGAAAAGGAAAGGACAGTTAACATTGGAAAGAGATACAATTTTATAGGAAGTATATAGCTGGACCACTAAATGGCAGAACATGGAATCTTACTTTTGTGCCTCGGTGCTCAACACTGATTGAGTGACTAGTTACAACAACTGGACCTCTATTCTACAGTGTTGCTGAATACTCATTTGTCTGCATCTGGTTTTTATTGGGGAATACCTGAAATGACTCTCTGTCAGCTTTCATAAAGGCATGCTTTCAAAGCATTTGTCTTGCTTTAGCATTTACAGAATCTCATTAGGAGACAGTATGCTGCATTACAGGGTTCCGACTTGAATTAACAACCTCACTGCTGTATTTTTTGTTCTGACATGAATAGGAATCAATATGTATGACTATAGCACCTGGAAACAACCCAGACATTGAATTCTTCATTAATTCTTCTATAGGAGGTGCAGTGTGCCATGTTAGGCCAAAAGCTGAATTAGAGAGCGAGGACTGTGCAGGAAGGATAAAGAGGAGCTTCAGCCAATGGTTTGCTTACACAGAATTTAAAAATATTTTTTTTGCACAAGTTTTTTCCATGTTGGGGGATTGGGGTTGGGGGTGGGGGGACGGGTGTTACTTGGTAAAGTCAGTTAAAACAACTGATGCTCAAATCTTAAGTATTTTTTATCCCAATACAACTGTGGCTGTATTTGGACATAATGCTTTCTGAATGATGATGTCCTTTTGTACAAGCTTTGTCCTTGTGTCCTGACATTATTTTAATAAGAACTGCTGCTAAAATGTGTTATTGGTGGCGGTGCAGTATCTGCTTTATAAGTGAAAGTGAGTTCAACAAAAAAGAGAAAGGTTTCATGCTTTTCGAACTATAAAGAGTTCTTTGACTCCTCAACATACCCTACATCTCTTCCCTCTACAGTACTTTTGCTGCATTTAATAAATGATGTCAAGAGGAAGCCAGAAAAAGGGAACAAAATGAGAAATAAAGTTTTCACAATTTGATAGTGAAGGTTCTAATTTATCTAGTCAAGGTATAGCTAGTTGTAGCAAGTCACATTTAATTGGACTTGTTCTGCAATGTTGAAGACGTTTCATAGCTTATCCAAACCATTACTTCAGTTCCAGTGTCAGCAAGATACTCTAAGATTATTCTGGAGAAATGTTAAAGTGATATTAACCACTTGCCGACCTACCGCCGTAGTTATATTGCGGCAGGTCGGCTCTCCTGCACGAATTGCCGTAACTGTACGGCAGCTCGTGCTCTCGCTCCCACTGCACACGTGCCTAAGGGTTGGGCAGACTTGATGTCTGCCGAGCACCCACGATCGCCTAGTACAGAGGCAGAACGGGGATCTGCCAGTGTAAACAAGACAGATCCCCGTTCTGACAGGGGACATGTCAGAGATCTTCTGTTCCCAGTGATCGGGAACAGTGATCTCTCTTATGTCCCAGTGAGCCCATCCCCCCTACAGTTGGAACACACTTAACCCCTTGATCGCCTCCTAGTGTTAACCCCTTTCCTGCCAGTGTCATTTTTACATTGATCAGTGCATTTTTATAGCACTGATCAATATAATAATGTCCCTAGTCCCCAAAAAGTGTCATTTGGGGTCAGATTTGTCCGCTGCAATGTCGCAGTAACGCAAAAAATCGCAGATTGCCGCCATTACTAGTAAAAACAATAAAAATAAATAAACGTCCTTAAATCTATCCCATAGTTTGTAGACGCGATAACTTTTGCGCAAACCAATCAATATACGCCTATTGCAATTTTTTAAATTAAAAATATGTAGAAGAATATACGGTATATATCGGCCTAAACTGATGAATAAATGTGTTTTTTTTATATATTTTGTGGGGGGATATGTATTATGCTTTTTATAATTTATTTTCACCTGGTGGTTTGGCCAGTAAGTTTGTTATTTTTCACTATCCTTTAAACAAAACAAGCTGGCCAGCAAAACTGGAATTTAGAGGGATGAGACAAACCATTTAACATTGACAGGGGTGCTTAAAAGGACCATCTCTTATTTTTTATGAAAAACCTTTATTCAAAATAGAAACAAAAACTGTGGCTGTAACTGCTTAAAGAGTGTTAGCTGGAGTTTGGCTTTGTTTGTCAAAACCATCTAAAGCTGCTGGTGCATCTAATGTTTGGAAGGACGTAGAGAGGAGGCACTGCTGGATCTGGTGGCAGAGGAGGGGACATCCACCGCCGTGCAACGATTGCTCCTGGGACTGTGCTTTTGAAGCAGCATATACAGATGTCAGCTGGCCGCCTGTAAAGGAACTCTACCACATCTTGTCAGTGATCCTGACACTCTACCAAGCCTTGTCTGACCCCCCTGAATAAGGGTGGTCGCAGGCTTTCTGGTAAGACTCCAATTTTATCTTAAGGTGACGGGCTGCACTAGTGGTGAGTCTAAACCCAGGGCTCCAGATTGGAAATCACATACTGGATATCTACACTTATGAACAATTCTCAGTTGTTTTTCTTTGTTTTATATGCACGTTTTGCTGCTAATGCAGTAAACTCTTGTGGACTATTTTCAGCACGTTTATAAGCACTGTTGTGTTTATGGTCATTTATTTGCACATATATGATCACTGTGATTTTATTATAACTTTGATTTGCATTTATGTATTTCACTTAGTACATGATCCAGCGCTGCACTCCTATTTTATCTATATTTTCTGTGCCCCATATCAGGGTTATAGTGTACAGCTGCAGGATATCCTTCACATTTTTTTTCTTCCTTTTGTTATTTATCACACACCTAGTGCAAATTTTTCTTTTATATCTTTTAAAATTCAGCACTGTATTCAAGTTTTGGTAAGCTTCAATATATTATGTTTGTTATTAGGATTATGCCATTGTAATGAGCTGTTAAAGCGAAGTTCCACCCAAATTTGGAACTTCCGCTTAATCCACTCCTCACCCCCTTACATGCCACATTTGGCATGTAATTTTTTTTAGGGGGGGGAGTGGGGGCTTCAGTAGGAGTGGGACTTCCTGTCCCCTTTAAAGCTGAACCCCAGCCAGGAATTAAAAAAAAAAAAAAAAAAAGTTTATATACAACTAGTGTAAGTCAAATTTTACATTTTTTTCAGGCTTCACTGGAGCCAAAGCTGCACTAAGTACTCTTGTAAGCTTGTCAAATAGCCAAAGACTATATACACATGCAAAAACCATAACAATAAAAAATAGCGCAATAGATGCAGATTAAACACATTTAATAAATAAAATATAATAAAATTGCACCTACAATAAAGTGACATGAACAGGGCTTATCATCAATGTACAATATCCACAGGAGCACCAGGAAATGCCACCAGTTGCTAGACAAACTCTCACTTTGTAGCTGGCATTGGGAGAGGAATTTAGGCAAGATGGTAATACTGATGTGGTCACCAAAAGAGCCTAAATGAAAGAGGATGCAAAGATGTCCCAAGCCGGTGTGAAAAGGGAGATCAACATTGTGTGCCTGCTGAACTTCCACTAAGCACTGACCTGTTTTGGAAAGGGTCATGGCTCTGAAATATGTAATTGTTTAGTGGAGGTGCAGCAATCACAAGGTGCCCCCTTCCACACCAGCTTGGGATGTCTTTGCTTCCTGGCCAATTTTGGCTCTCCTAGTGACCACATCACTATTACCAACTTGCAGCAACACTCAGACTGAAGAGGGAGGGGCAGCACTAGGGGCCAGTCGGGTGTGCTGGATCCACATGTTCTTAAAGAGACATGCAAAAAAGAGGAAGTAATGAGCTCATCCATCTGCTTTTGATACTTTACTGTATGGTCACAGATTGAGAGCAGGAAGGTGACCTACCTGGAGAGGAATCAGGTCACCAACTTGGCTCTGCTGTGTGGCAGAGCTGTGTAAAACTCAGAATTGAATGGCCAGAAATTCAAATTCATTGGCAGGTAAAGCAGGCCCCATGTATCTCAATTGTATATTTAGCTTCCTGTCTGGAATTCAGCTTTAAGATGCAGCATGGAGAATCAGAGAGCCATGAAGGAAGAAAAGAAAATATTATCCTTACCGAGAAGCTGCACTTTACTCTCAGGACCCATCACCAATACAGAGCTGACAGAATCCAGGTTGTCGTAGTTACTGCAGCCAAGGGGGCCAGTCCTCGTTTCGGTTACCTGTACATAAACAGATTCAGTGTTAATAGCTGAAAATCATAAAATTCAATTATTTTCTGCTGTTACGGACATCAGTTAGTCGCCTCCAATACAAATCCCTAACTACTTCACTTGTCTTATGCCAGTCGCTGACATTGCCTTGACCTGAACACAATTATGTATGCTTTTCCCAATAGATAATTCGAAGCTGTGCAAAGTAAATGACTAATTTCCTATTCATTTGCAGACTGTTGAGCTACGATGGCTTTTAATGGGCCAGCCAGATATTTTTTTTCCACGTATTAAGGCAAACTTTCCTTTTGTATTCACACAAGACATTTTGAAGTGTTCTGATCATAATAATTACAAAAGTCACAAATAACAGCACAAAACAATACACATTAATACAAAAGGTGAAAGGTGGCCTGCTTTTAAGAGGTCAAGGGGGGAAGAAGAATCATATGAATTTTTTGCCGCTTTTCAAAATGTTGATAAAACCTTCACAGTGCTGGCTGCTGTTATAACTGTGTGACCTCTCTTCAAACACGGTCCAACATCATAACCAGAAGACTTCATGCTTTCTACCAACCTAAAGCTGATTTAGCAGCCCACAAGCAGCCAAAGAAATTGTTGTTAAGAGTTTAATATATGAACACGGCTAGTGGCCCTCAGAGCACTTATGAACAATACACAGCTAATATCTGGAGTTTAGTGATGAACGTTGACTTATAAAATATCCAATTCATACGGTAATTGGATGTACTTTATTAGAACATATGTAAATCCTAACAATAAACCTTTCTTATTTGCTCCAGTTTGGTCTTGTAAAGTGGACCTACTCCACTTTCATTAAAATTCACATTTGCATCTCAACAGCTGATGTAAACGCTTCTAACACAGGTTTCCACTTAAGCCTCGGACCATTTGGCTGGCCAAAGACCAGGCCAGTTTTTGCGATTTGGCACTGCGTCACTTTAACTGACGATTGCGCGGTCGTGCGACGTGGCTCCCAAACAAAATTGACGTCCTTTTTTTCCCACAAATAGAGCTTTCTTTTGGTGGTATTTGATCACCTCTGCGGGTTTTATTTTTTGCGCTATAAACAAAAATACAGCGACAATTTTGAAAAAAATTCAATATTTTTTACTTTTTGCTATAATAAATATCCCCAAAAAATATATAAAAAAACATTTTTTTCCTCAGTTTAGGCCGATACGTATTCTTCTACATAATTTTGGTAAAAAAAAATCACAATAAGCGTTTATTGATTGGTTTGCGCAAAAGTTATAGCGTCTACAAAATAGGGGGTAGTTTTATGGCATTTTTATTAATGTAGCGGGACCCCCAAAACTGGGGTCGCTATGCTGTAAATTTAGGGGTAGTCTGGGCCATAGTATGGCTCAGACCCTGCAATTCTGTTCAATACGGACTCTGCTCTGCCATGTTTTTGGGACCATTGTAATTTTTACAGCGATCAGTGCTATAAAAATGCACTGATTACTGTGAAAATGACACTGGCAGTGAAGGGGTTAACCTCTAGGTGGCGCTGAAGGGGTTAAGTGTGCCCTAGGGAGTGCTTCTAACTCTAGGGGAGATGGGCTGTGTGTGACATGACAGTGATCACCGCTTCCGATTACAGGAAGCTGTGATCACTATCCTGTCACTAGGAAGACTGGGGAAATGCTTGTTTACATCAGCATTTCCCCGTTCTTCCTCACCATGACATGATCGCTGGTATGCCCGCGGACATAGAGTCCGCGGGACCCGCGGTCGGAGTCACGGAGCTTGCGGCAGGCACAATGCCGATTCTTAAAGGGGACGTATATATACGTCCTTTTGCTCAGCCGTGCCATTCTACCGACGTATATTGGCGTTCGGCGGTCGGCAAGCGGTTAAAAAAAAAAATGCTTTTACTACCTTTTTAAGTGCCTGCTTTCTGGTTTCCTTGAGGCACTGGTGGTGACTACACAGATGCCCACTGGGAAGTCAATGTCACCAGTGCCTTTGGGAGATCTCATACTACAACAATATTGTCCTAGTGATCACCTTTCATGAAATCTCTATGCTGCCTGTGCTCCTGCCCTGCCATTTTGAAAATTGATTTTTTTTCTATGATCTCTATGCTGGACCACCAATGACACTTGAGTCTCAAGTTTACTCAATGAGCGAGATGGATCACATGATGTAACTGATAAAAATTAAACAACTTAGAAGAACTACTGTGCAATTGATTTTTGATAATAGTAAAAATGTGAAAAACACTCAATTGAAAAATAATGCTTATGGAAACCATAATTCATGAAATATAAAGTGGTTTCAATCTGAATCAAATACTGGTGCAAAAAATACAATGTAAAGTGAACAATGAGATAAATTACTATATGAAAAAATAATTAAATACATAAATCTCCATATATCTTCAGTGACAATCTTGTTAAGCGTAACTGTATTTTTTGCACCAGTATTTATCAAAAATCACATGATGTCATGTGCCTTATGTTGCGAATGTGCTATAGGAAAATAATTTCTGAAACCCCCCCACCGCCCCCATCACATGGAATCTTGAGTTAGGGCTTTTTTGTTTTGAACAGATGAATGCAATGTCATATGGCACATGCATTGTAAGCTGAACTTTATATTTCTCCTCTCTATCTATATATCTTCCCTTGGGTAAACCATTAGGAGCTTATAACAGTGTCACTGATTTCCTAGTGGATTCACTAAAGAAATTACCAAATGAAATCTCCAATAAATTGCACAAAAGCAGCATATACTTTAGTTTAACAGCAGAAGACTGATAACAAACGGGTTATAAGAAGACCTTGCATACTGGAAAATGATTGCAACAATTATTGAATTGAACCAAATTGAAGTAGTTTCTTCCTAAATTGGACTACAACAATCCTTTTTTGCAGTACTAATAAATCGAGATGGGCCGAACACCCCCCTGTTTGGTTCGCAGCACAAATTCCCAAACAGGGTAAATGTTCTAACCCGAACGGCAAACCCCATTGAAGTCTATGGCAGACGAACTGAAAAAATCAAAAGTGCCCACTTTGAAGGCTTATATGCAAGTAATTGGCCATAAAAGGGGTATGGAGGTGTGGGTACTGCCCTGCGGTACATGTATCAATGCAAGTTTTTTTTTTTTAAACAATTGTTTTTCAGGAGCAGTGATTTTAATGATGCTTAAAGTGCAACAATAAAAATGAACAATTCTTTTAAATATAGTGCCTGGGGGGTCCCATTAGTCTGTCTGTAAAGTGGAGCATCTGTAGTACAACTACACCATGCTGCAGCAAAAATGACATCTCTAAAGAAAAAAAAGTGAGTCAAATCACATTTAAAATGACTCAGGGTTGCAAAGCCCCCCCTACTCCAAAGCATGCCCCCATGTTGAGGGCATGTGGCCTGGTATGTTTCAGGGGGGGCTCCCTACTCCCCCCCCTTTTCCTGACCTGTCTGGCTGCATGCCTGGATAAGGATCTGGTATGGATTTTGGGGGGGACCCCACAAAAAAAACTTGCCCAATTAGGGCACAAAATGCAATGTGCAGTGCATTTGGCAGGGCGAAGGCTGTTCGGCCCATTTGTCCAACACCCTGCAAATTCAGGTGTTGGACAAATGGGCCGAACAGCCAATGTTTGAACCAAAACTCATGCTCGGTCCGAACCGGTCGCCCAACAGTACTAATCATTCCATGAAAATAAACTACCCACTATAATAATTGTAATTCAGTTTATCTATTTTTGTGATTCACATACCTCTTGCACATTGACAGGTGGACAATGCTGCTATTTGCAGCCTCCACTTCTCCGCCTTCTATCTGCTTGCTGGACAATGATTCATCATCCTTAGCTTTGCCCGACGACCAGGCAACAGACAGTTGTTAGGGTGGACCTGAACATAGTAAGTTAATATCCTAGCTGAAGAGTTATAATGGTGTGTAAACTGCCAAACTAACTGAACAGAATTAGAAAAACATTCTCAGGCAAAACAATTTCCATCTATGTATGTGGTGTAGCTGTGTATAGACTTGTTTGTCGGAAGTTTAGTGTTATTGATTTTATAGAGTAATGACACACACCATTAATTCAATTCATAATTGCTCAAATTGCTAAAATAAGCCAACAGTTTCAGTCAAATTGTAGTGCGAGAATAGAGTAGAAAGCATGATATGGTAATTATATGGCGAGTCAACATCACACACCATTTGTCTAGTTTATTAATAATTCCATTTTCTCTAATGGTGGACCAGTCGCTGCTGGTAATGTTTGTGTAGCATGTTATTACATGGTATGCTAAAGTTCTAATGGTCTATTTTAAAATGTTTCAACCAGGACACGCTCGACTTACACAAGATTCACACATTTTTCCAACTGAAAATTCTGTCATATTATTATATATTTCAGGGAAAATTAGGAAAACAATTTGGAAAAAATACATTGTCAGTGATGAAGACCCCAAGACTGAAAATGCAGGTTGTTTCTTAGGAGTGTAATGGGCTGTAAATGGACCCCGAGGGTTACATAAACTTCTTTCAACTATTCTGTACATGTTCTTGTGATAAAAAATTGCTCCCCATTAGTCTCAATATTTTAAATTTTTTAAACCTAAAGAAAAGAGTAAAATTAAAAAAATTAAATGCCAAAGAGGAAATGAATACAAAGCCAAAGAACACTAAATAAAATATTAACTGCCCTTAACATACTCTGAAAAAAATAATAGAATTGCTTTCTTATTTTCATGCAAACCTAACCCAATCAGCTTAATACGTGAAATAGAGAGTCTCAGCTTTCGTGAAATTTAATTGATGGCCAAATCAGTTTTGTTAAAGCCACTTCACTCAACCCTAGTGAAAGGCACCTCCAAAGGAAACTATAAGCCTTTCAAAAACATAGTTCTGTGGAGTCAGGAGCAAAGGGCAAATGCTATTATAGGCAATGTTAAGATATTAAGCTAAAATCTTTTGTGGGCAAGCAAGCAATCAGCATAGAGTGGAGTGGGTCTGATAGGGAATGAATGCTAAAATCTCATTTTTGCCATAAAAAAATGATGCATATTTTAATGCAAATGGTGTCAGCAATTTTAATATTCACTGTATGTTACTTCAACCTGAATTAGCCATTAAAATAAAAAGGACAAATGATTTTCCTAACGATAATATTTCCAAATTGTCGCTGCTGTTCACTACTAAAAAAACCAGGGCAATAAATTAGGAAATAGCTAAGCCAAACGTCTTACTGGCATACTTAAATTCACAAAGAAACAAACGTACGTATAGTTAGAATTGGCGCTCACCAGGAATCATAGCACTAACAATATGAATAATTTATGGATAATAATAAATACACAATGGAGAAATATAGTTACAGCCTAAGCCAACATTAATAACTCTTAAGGCAAAAGTTGAAGAGCACATAATCAAAGTTCTGCTGCAGCTAGGAGCAGAAGTGATAATGGCTAAAGCGTAGACTATTAGTCTCACATTAAGCTCGGAGCTATGGTAAACCTGGGTATAAAACAATGAAATGTGATATGACTGAGACATAAGCAACACTAAATTAAAGAAGAACTACAGACAGGATAACAATCAACAGAAAACTTACCTAGGAGCATTTTGTTTGCACTGTTATTTCTATGAGGAATAATACAATTTGCACTGCCATCCAAAAACAAAAGCTGACATTACTTTTTACTTTGCCTACATTACATGTTGTCTAGAGTGTTGTTTAAGAGTAGAACTCTGGGCAAAAAATTAGGATCTCATTTAGCACTAAATATAAAGTATACATGACCTACATTCCAGTTCTACACGTGTATGGTCAAACTTCCTAAAACATGTAACAGTCAATCATACAGGGTAGAAATTCTGCCGGTCTGCTGATGTTCCCAAGCCAGCACCAGACCCTGCTCCCCTCCCCTTCCCTTCATGCAGCTAATTGATTTACACAGGATCTTGCTGGCAGCAAGATCCTGCATAAAAAATTGTCCATATGCACGAATAAAGAATTGAAAAAATAAGTTGTCCGTATTCTATATGTATGTAAAGTTTTTGCTGTTGTTCACATATCAACAGTGTACAACATAAATGGACCCTACTGGCCACTGCCACTGCTTAAAGTGGATGTAAACCCCCCAATTTTTTTTTAAATGAAGACTCCTATCTTTTACAGCAGAGGATGTCATTTCATCTGTGCCCAGTCTTGCCATGAAGAGTTAATCCAGCTCTGAGCAGTCCTCTTATCTTTTTTCATTAAGATAAAGATGGACATACAGAGAAATAGGTGTCCGTTCTTCCCCCTTACTGTGACTGACAGGTGATTTCCTTATCTCATGAATGAGTGTGAGAGAGGAATTCTGTGTACTTCACATCCTCCCTCCTTTCTTTTCCAGCTCTCCCAGGATTGGCTGCTCCACACCTCAGCATGATTGGGCATGCTGAAGTCATGTAATGACTTTCCTGGGTTTTGACTGGTTGTTAGTGATCATGGGGCGTAATCCACGAGACCAACAGAAGTTCAGTGTAAGAAATATTGATGCCTGGCCAAGGGGCGTGTAGAGGTGGGCGGGGAGTCTACTGTGATCACGCCTCCACCCACTGAGCCATGGACAACAGACCGGCCCACAGAATCCGGAGTATTGCAGGACTCCAAGCAGCTAAAGGGGAGATATTTGACAGGTAAGGATACATGCAGGAGGCAGGTATATCCTTATAGATTAGCACTATGGAAGTAATTTAGAAATGATGAGAGTGGGTTTACATCCACTTTAAGACCGACATGTAAATATCAGCACTTTATAGGCAGCAGTGTATGAAGAAAATGACTCTGGATGATTCTAAATGATTGAAGGACACCGTCATTCTGTGCCGCTACCGAATGACTGACTCAAACAGGGCTAAGATGTAAACATCAATACTGTGTAATTAGCAGCAACGCTGCTGGCTACACATTGTTGGTATTTACATATCGGTAAATGAACTGAAGTGATTACCAATAGGGTCCATGCGTGTTGTATGGCAGGGGTGCCCAACCAGTGGCCCGCAGAGCCCTCTGATGTGGCCCACGACCTCTTGCTCTGGGAAGGCGGGTTCCCAAGCCCAGATCGCGGATTACCGACCGGCCATCCCAGAGCATCAGTGTTGTGAATGAAACCAGCAGTAGAGGAAGCAAGTGGCTGGGGAGCAGAGCTGCATAAGCCAATGCTTCTTCTATAGCTCTGCCTCCTCTCACAGGCAGAGTGATACCAAATTCACTCTGCCTGGGACAGCAACAGCCAGCAATACCTGAAACGAAGTCTGTTATTAAAGGTAAGTTTATTACTAAAATCACAGTGTTTCAATGGGCACATCTGTTCTTCAGAGGTTACTGGGCTGCTTTACACTGATCCACAGGTGGATTGCAGTGCACCTGCGGGTTACCTGCACTGAGCTATAGACTTCTGTTATTACCTGCAGGGTTGGTGCACTTTCAGAAAGTGCTCCAAACCTGCAGGACATAATAGAAGTCTATGGCAAAGTGCAGCTAACCCGCAGGAAAGCCACAGGTGCACTGCGATGCACCCACTGTTTGGGTAAACCGCAGCGCATCAAATTGAAAGCAGCCTTAGGCCCCTTTCTTGCTATTGGTCAATCGGACCCTCCATTCACCTCTATGGAGCAGCAGATGTAAACTGAGTTGTGTCCATTTACACCCGCCTACCTTCAATCCGATCCACTATAAAAACACAAGGGGATCCCTCCCTTCCATCTGGGCTGATCGGAGGGCCCATATCGTAGAGGGTCCATGTACGCTCTGCATATGCAGAGTGGACATGGACCTGAAATCCGCCCGCTCTGCTCATTGTGGCTGCAACCAGTAACCAAGTCACTTAAGTGGCCCTCGCTCTTCAAAAGGTTGGGCACCCCTATATGTATGGTTTACACATTTAAACATTAGCACATAAAATAAGGTTCAAATAGTTAAAAGACTAGGATGAGGGTATCCACACTGTACTGCATAGATGCAGTGGTGGGCCATGACCTGACTAGGCCAACTGGCACAATTAATTTTTTAGGTATTTTGACTGTTAAAACAAATTCTCGAAGATTATTATATGGGCTGGAACTACTTAGATTACCAACAGCTTCCGGCTGTTTCTATGAAAAAAAAACAGGAAAAGCAGCCATTAAGGTAGTGATAAAATAACAATTTTCAAGATAAAATCACATCTAAAATAAGGCTTTTCAACAGTTGAATGAGCATTTTATGTAAAAAAAAAAATAACAATTTTACACCTATGCTATATTTTGTTTGTGAACTGAAATTTTGTGGAGGAAGTCATCATAAGATAAAATAATGAAAGTCGAGATATTTCAATGGAGAACAGAAAGTTAAATGGATATAAAAATTCAGTTTAAAAATGTGGAAATCAAAAAAAGACTCAAAACAATTTTCGTTTGCCCTTAAAAAGAAAGAAAAAAACTGTCTTTACTGTTGTGTGTGTCAGTGTTGGGGAGATTTTCACTCCTTTCCTGGCAATTACTATTATAGGGACAGGCAATCAAGAGGGGAAGAGGCTAATATTAAAGTGCCACTCTTTTGAATAGATGACAGAATAATTAGAGTTTTAAACATCTTGATCCTATTTGAAGAGATTTAACCACACTTTGTTTTGCATAGCACCCAACATCTTGCGTGTGCCACTGGCCGGTGGCCTCTTTAAGCCACCTGGCAGACTGTTTCTCCCTCATTGAAGATGGACAATGCTTGGAGGAAATGGAGGACACAGAAGCACTTTAATTGGCTGCTGAGGCCAAATCTTAAAGCCTGCCCCTAGCAAGGGGGCCAACGAGGAATATGACTGGACACTGAGGGGAAGTGGACTCAGCTCACCGCTCCCATTGCTACAAGGAAGAGAAGCCAGATTTTGGATGCTGAGTTGAGGGGCCATGAGAGGGACTTGTTGTGTGCTGCTGAGAGAGGTGCTGCATGCGTGGAGAACAGTAAACCTGGAGATAGTGCGAGCTAGAATCTGTGGCTTTTCCTGTGCTGCTGCTGCTGCAGAGCTTAGATCCCAAGCTGCAGTGCTGAGAGAGACTGCCTACAGAGACCAGTGGTTGGAGACCATGTGCTGCTACCACCACTGTTGTTGTGAGAGATTTCCTGGAATGCAGGGAGGGGACTAGAGACTACGTCTGAGATACGGTGT
Organism: Rana muscosa; assembly: GCA_029206835.1. Classification (NCBI taxonomy): domain Eukaryota; kingdom Metazoa; phylum Chordata; class Amphibia; order Anura; family Ranidae; genus Rana; species Rana muscosa. The sequence goes on along the minus strand of CM055120.1, from coordinate 94,398,631 downwards.
CAGGATTGCAGATTACCTTGTTCTGGTGTGAGTCAAAGTTTTTTCCTGATCTTGCTGCTGCTGGGATGCTGTCTCAAGGGGGGAACCTTTCGATGACCTACTGTATGTGGGAGTGTTGGAGACCAGGAAACCAATTACCATAATGAGAGGCCTCTTGGCTATTGACATACTTTTTGCCTGTTTAGTGGGATAGTACAGCCCCTTTCCTGGGATTACCTTGGACCCTTTCATTTGGGAGCATCCTTGCTTGTGTGGGATTAAAAAACACTTTGTTATAGAGTGCTCTAACAAGAACTATGGGCCCCAACACCGGTAAGACTGTGCCAGTAGGGTATTCTGGGACTTTGACCAATTTAGCGAGACAGCATTATATTATACTACATGGTATTGTATTATTGCTGTTGGTTAATTGTATTATTACTGCTTTTCTGCTGGAAAAACATGGAGGGTTGCTCGGGGAAAGCAGCCAATGGTCGGACTTTATAGGCAACGACACAGTGGATAAACAAAAAATGTAATTTATTAGTGAAAAGACAAATAGACAGTAACTACAATAGTTAAAGAGTTAAAACTGTATACAAAATGGAATTTACAGATTCGGTCCCTTGTGCGTCTACGCGTTTTGCCGCAAGGCTTCTTCAGGATGAACAGAGATAGTAAGAAAGAGCACAGATATCACTATCTTGGGAGAGACGGGGTCCAATATAGGTGTCCTGCAGTCAGTAAATATACAGATATAGAAAAATCCAAAGAGGTATATAAGGCCAAGACCAAAAACATCTAATGCGCGCATCAGTTGGGCATAGTAGAAGCTTCCTGTATGGGGAGGTATCCACAGAGTACGGGGGCCATCAATCAAAGGGAAATAGTCACTTTGTTGGTCATACTTCAATGGGAAAATAGTTTAGTGATTAGTGGGGGCATATGTAGTTAGGACACACAGAGGCTAGCAAATATATGTAGCCAGTCGGAGTCTACTGCCTGCAATCCAACATCTGGGACCAGCCAACAGATGACAGTGATCCACTTTAGCACAAGTCTGCTAAGCAGTGGTAGCTGTGGGATGGATAAACAAATGCCCCCCGGAGACAGCTTTGCACTGTACACCTGCTTTTGTGCTGATAACCCACTTTCTTTCCATATGGCTTTAACCTTCCAGGTGTGTCATTGGTCACTCACGTCTAGGTACAAAGCAATGAGTAAACACTAAGTGTAGTGTGAAACGCGTCAGCTGTCCTGGTTTCCATTGCTGTGACTTGTAGTGCTTGTTCCCATTTTTTACAATAAAGCTACGTTGGTTTGGAGTGCGGCTGTCCTATACATCTTTTGTTCCAGGTACAAAGCGTGTCATCAATGATGCAAGGCAGGAGGACGCACGCAATTCAGCTGCTTCTGGGGGTAGTGCTAAAACCTGAATAGCAAGAGAGAGCAAATGTACCAAACAGGTACACATAGCAATAAAGACCTGACAGGGGTTTTACCCAATACCCATGCTAATAAAATAAATAAATAATAAAAAAATTGGACTAAAGTTAAATTTTAAGAATACATACAAGTAACAAAACCCCTATATTATAAAAAGTGAAAATTATGAAGTTCTGTTGTAGGAATCACATGCTTGTTATAAAAGCCTTGAAGCTTTTATAGTGAACAATACAGATGTGACATGCCAGCAGTTCCTAATCAGTTAGTGAGCATTGTGATGTTGAAAAATTTGATACTGAACAAAGGTGAGAGCCGAGGTTGATGAAGTGACGATCGCAACTACTAGATAAAGACATCCACTGTCAGGTGCTAAACAATGTCACAGAGTTTCAAGAGACTGAAGTATTAGTTATGTTAGAAATTCAGCCATCCTTTGCCTTATGTGACATGCGCTGTGATAGCAGGGAGGGGATTCAGTAGGCATTTATTTTGCTACACAGGAGGGACATTTGTGAATCCACAGAGGGTCACAAGGACACTGCAAAATGAAAGACTATTAAAACATCAGAAAGGAAGCTAATTAGATTGAATATAATTGGCAAACAGAAATATACTCAAAAATTTGTCATAATTAAAAAAATATATGAAGACAAACTTGCAGCACATAGAAATTGAAAAAAAAAAATATATAGCACTTTACCAGTCCTTAGATGAGGTCGCTGCGTTCATTTTCACTTTTCAGACTTATTTTCCTTTTATTTCCACCTTGTATTCCTGGGAATAACACACTGTGGGGGTTGATTTACTAAAACTGGAGAGTGCAAAATGTGGTGCAGCTCTGCATAGAAACCAATCAGCTTCCAGTTTTTATTGTCAAAGCTTATTTGACCAAGCTGAAGTTAGAACCTGATTGGCTACCATGCACAGCTGCACCAGATTCCGAGTGAACCGGTTTTGGTAAATAAACCACAGTCTATCCCTGGTGGCTTCGCTTGCTCTTCTTTGTATGTATGCAGGAAGCCATGGTTGTCAAAAGGTCGCTCTTCCAACTTGGACTACAAATTTGTCTTACTCTACTCTACAATATAACACTTTGTTCCTGGATTTAGTTATCTTTTACACTACTGTAAGGCTAGGTCCACCTGAACTACATTTACATCTACATGTGTGTATTACCATACATGTTGATATTTGCTGTAATGCGCATAAATACTCCCAGGACGTTGCTAAGTGAGGCCTAGTCATCACTGCTCACCTCCACCATTACAGGAGTGAGTTCTCAAATGCTGAGCTCAGAGCTACTGCATCAGGGGAGAGAAAGAGTATGTGAGGGGGTTTGAATCAGAGAAAGAGCTCTGTAATGGAGGAGGTGAGCAGCAATGACTAGGCCTCACTCACCAATACCCTGCGAGTATTCCAGTCATGCTTTGGGAGGTATGTAAATGGCCTACTCCTATAGCAAGGTCATTATTCAACTTTAGTCAGAGCAGCACAATTAGTTTTTTTCTACAAATACCCCTTACCTGCATAAGCAGTTTTTTAGTAAATGTAAACGGTGATCCCACCACAAATGTGAGGTGTTGCTGCAAACACCAGAGTGAGAGCAATAATTCTAGCATCAGCCCTGTGTAACTCACCAGTCCTGTGTAACTCTAAACTGGTAACCTGTAAAGGCTTTTAAAGTGTCACCTATGGATAAATTAATGTACCGTAATTTGTCGACATTGTGTGGGCGTACACAATTTTAAAGTGTGACATGTTGAGTTTCTATTTACTCAGTGTAGCGGGTATATACATTTAGGGGCAGCATATCGGTGGTAGCATGACCCAGATGCACTGATTGTTAGAGTAATGCTATTTATTTGTGTGAAGATGTTAGTTCCCTGCGGCCCAGTGGGTGGCGCTGTCGCCTTGGGCCGGGGTTGAACCACCACTGCAGTGCCGTACCCTTTGTGACCTCTCGCAGCAGTTGTACGGCGGGGCGGGGAACCCGCTGTGCTTGCTGGGAGAGGGTATAAAGGGGGCGGACATCTTGCGCACGAGGTCGAAGTCCCAGGTACCTTCAGCCTGTGGGCTGTTGTCCGCGGTCGGTGTCCAGGCGCCCTTGGCCTGGACACGTGGAGTTCGAGTTCCATCCCAGACACCCTAAGTCTGGGGTGAGGTACTTTACAGAAGGCCTGGGGCCCAGTACCTTCCACTGGGTCCCGCGAGGGATGGAACATACCTAAGGTGCCCCAGGTACGGGTGCCTGAATCCAGGGCGTAAGGGACCGGAGATGTGTCCCTCCCGAAGAACCGGTGCAGCATAGTGCCGGTGACGGGTGGGCCTCTGGAGACCGTCCGGATGGATGTCTTCCCTGACAGGGGCCATTCTCTCAAGGAAGGTAGTTCATGTGCTTATGGTCGGTGGCAGCGACCCAACTGAACCCAGGTCGGTGGCAGAGACCTACACTCAGGTCTGTGGCATAGGCCTCAACGTTCACCAAGGTTTGTGGCAGGAACCAAATTCACAATCAGTGGCAGCGATTGTGCGCCAAGCCTATTTGCACTGAATGGAATAGGAGAGAGCTTGTGCCTGGACCTACTCGTACCCACACCCTGTTTGTTTGTGTCAAGTTCAACCGGTACTGTTCGTTGCTACAAGATAAATAAATAAGTGTTGGACTGTTCATGGTGTGGAACTCTATTACTGGCAGCAAAATTCTCAGTTTTTAGCGGTGGCAATCAACCTCCACAGGAGAAGCAGAGGCTCCGTACGGAACGCAGACCCGAAGGTAAACTTGAACTTAGCTCAAACCTCACATACACATGAGGTGAGAGCTGGTAATAGTGTTCCTCACCCTCCTCCCTCAAACCCCTAGACAAGCCAGCCGTATTATATCAAGGGAGTAGGGGGTGAGGCCGCTATATCAGTGTAACATCATTCTTTATAATTTACCAAAACATTTATATTATATTATGTTTGTATGTACTAAAATGAATTAAGGTGTATTTTTTCCTGAAAATTTGTATTTGATAAACCACTGCGCAAATATTGTAAAACATAAAAAATTGCAACAACAATCATTTTATTCTCCAGGACCTCTGCTCTGAAATATATCATGTTTGCGGGTTCTAAGTAATTTTCTAGCCGTTTACATGCATAAGCAGTTTTTTGGTAAAGGTGAACTAACCCTTTAAAACAAGTACTGTATATACTTGAGTATAAGCCGAGATTTTCAGCCCTTTTTTTTGGGCTGAAAATGCCCCCTCTCGGCTTATACTCGAGTCAGTGTACCTGAAAATATTGAGAGGCTGCGGGCGTCCATCGGTTAAAACTCGGGGTCTCCTCCTGGTCCCTTCCTGATAGGCGGAACTGTGTCTGCTGAGAAACGCCTATCACAAACGTTCTCTCATCCTCACCCATCCCAGCAGACACTGTGTTCAGTGTTCCGCCAATCACGGATGCTTTTTCACCCTCGGACAAGAGGACGTCCGTGATTAGCAGAACACTGAACACAGTGTCTGCTGGGAAACTGAGTCAGACGATGAGAGAACATTCGTGATAGGCGTTTCTCAGCAGACACAGTTCCGCCTATCACGGAAGGGACCAGGAGGAGACCGCAAGTTTTAAACAATGAATGGACGCCCGCAGCCTCTCAATTTCAGGTACAATGACAACGGGCATAGTGAGGATTGGCACAGTGACGATGGGCACATTGACAATTGGCACAGTGAGGTTGGCACAGTGAGGTTGCAATGGGCACAATGAGGCGTGCAAATGGGCATTGTTGACCCTCTTTTCCACTTACAGTAGCTGCTACATTCTCACCCTAGGCTTATACTCGAGTCAATAAGTTTTCCCAGTTTTTTTGTGGTAAAATTAGGTACCTCGGCTTATACTCGGGTCGGCTTATACTCAAGTAAATACGGTACATATAATATACCTTCCTATCTGTTTATTAATGCTACTAGCATAAGGATTCAAAACAGGTAATGTTGATTGAGAGGACTTGTTACTGCATCAATGCCTGAAAGTCTGTGCTTGTGTGTATTGTTCAGGCGCTATCTTTTCATGGTTTATTGGGCCAAAAACACATGATTCTGTCAGTGTTAATTTCGTCAATGAAAACGTTTTCGCCAGCGGCATTTTTACAGTGACGATAACAAAACAAAAAGTACAGCACATTTTGGTCCACTGACAAAAACTATGATGAAAATCAATGCTGTTTTAGTTAAAGAACGAAAACAAAACGAAAATGTGAAGGAGGGATGTTTACCCTCATGAACTTCTGATTTCCAAGGAGCTCCATTCTTAGCAGTCAGCACTAGGGATGTTGGCTGCATCTCTCACACCACATGAGTGTCTGCTTTCCATTCTCACTGAGCCTGGGCTACGAGCGTCTGGACAGCACATTCCCCTGTATATGTTCTCCCTCCCTGTGCCCGCCCCTCCCTCTGTGCAGCCCGTCCATACACTGTGTATGTGAAGAGGATGTCTGGGCGGGAAAGTTGCAATCAAGCAGCTGAAATATGAATCCGGGGACTGAGTGAGTGAGTTCAGCACTGTGACCATACGCTCCAACTTACTGTATCCTTTAATCCCTTCCTGCCATCACTCCCCCGAATCTCTCCCCCTTCTCCTCTTTCTTGTTGTCCCTCAGCAGAACTTTTCCTTAACTGCAAGCAAAGAGCTTTCTTTCTTCAGGCTATAATTGTACTTGTTTCTATGTGTTTTCAAGTGGGCTCACCATTCCATTACCTTGAGGGATTGGCATTTTGGAGGTTAAAACAGGCAGTGAGCAAATGTCATATCACCTCCACACTGCCTGTCAAATGCCTCTGAAAAGTCACCTGAGCATGGATCACTTTTCAGTGGAGTGACAGTGCCTGCTGCAAGTGTAAACAACCCTTTGGGTTCCCACTGGTATGCTGTGGTTTGGCCGCAGTGGTGGTGTACTCACAGTTTACCTGCATGTTAGTCTTGGTTATAGCAGCAGTCCCATAGACTACTATTCGGTTGCACATTTTTGCCACATTTTCTGAAAGCGCACCAAAAGTCCTGCATGCTGCATCTTTGGTGCGCTTTCAGAAATCCCTACAAAAGCGTGAAATCTAATAGTAGTTTATGGGACTGCAGCTATGACCAGGAGTAACATGCAGGAAAACTGTGAGTACACCACCACTGAGGCCAAGCCACAGCATTGTGCATTACAGGCCTCCTTAGACCAGTGTTTCTTAACTCCAGTCCTCAAGGCGCACCAACAGGTTATGTTTTCATAATTTCCCTCAGATGAAACGGCTGTGGTAATGACTCAGGCTGGGTTCACACTTGTCCGACAAACGCTCCGACATTGGGAGCTCATGTCGCATGACGTGTGAAAATCAATGTTTCCCTATGGGAGCCGTCTTAACTGGTCCGACACATGTCGATCCGACTTTGAAAATGCTCCCTGTACTACTTTGGTCCGATTTTGATCCGACTTCAGCCCATTGAATATCATTGAAGTTGGATCAAATAGGATCCTTGTCCTAACTATCTGACTTTTGACATCCGACATGGTGATTACAGCAACAGTAAAAGGAATTTATCTCAGACTGGGATTGTTTTGATTGGTCAAAGAACAAGTCAAACTATCACAAAGTCGGATCAAAGTAGTATCTTGTTCATTCAAGTCGGATGGATGTAGGACCAATGTAGGACCGATGTAGGACCGATGTAGGACTGATGTCGCAGAGCAAAGTAGGATGAAAGTCGTATGACTGTCGTGTCGTATCAGTATGAACCCAGCCTATTCTTTTCTCTCTGGGAATATTCTTTTCTTGCACATGCGCATTTTTTTTTATATTACATTTTGTCGCACGGTTCTCCCATCATTGATTAGAAAATCGTTTGTTTTTCAAAAAATTTCCAACATGTCCGATTCCTCAAATTTGATTGCCGCACGAAAATCGGCTGTTGCTGCAGCCCACTAATGGTGCGAAATTCGTACGAAAATTCTTTGGTACAATTTTTCGAAAGAATATTCTCTCAATCACCTGTGCAAAATAATGGAAAGCCTGAAAACATGACCTATTGGGGGCGCCTTGAGGATTGGATTTGAGAAACACTGCCTTAGACCATCCAGAGCGGCTAAATCTTTGAGTTTATTCAAATCTTAAGAGCATAAATATTAACATATTCAAATTTTTTACTCAGGAGTATATATTAAGTTTGGAATATTTAGAGAAATTCCTAAATAATGCATTACAATTTAACTAAACCCATTTGATTTTAGTCGACTAAAATGTACAGGAGATTTAGTCGACTAAATAGGACTAAAACTAAAACAATTGCAGATGACTAAAATGGGACAAACTAAAATGGCATTTTAGTCAAAAGACTAAAACTAAATCGAAATTTGCTGCCACAATTAACACTATATTCTGCTCCTGTACTGCAAGATGTGTGTAATATGCACATATAAATGCCCAAAAAATGCCTGGCTGTGCTCACTCTATAGGTGAATAGGTGTCAATTCTTAAATTATCAGCACTGATGCCTGTAAAGTGTGCATAATGCACAAAAACATTCATTTTGTTATGTTTTATCTGGCCCCACACACTCCATTCTGCTGAACACAGCTCATTAACTTTCTAAGCTTGCAAAAAAAAAACTCAGAGTTTTGGCCTTCATGCGGAGTAGCGCTTCCCCAGGCTTTACTGATCTGTGATCTGATCTGTGTGTGAGAGTGGAGCCTCACAAGACTTTGTGGGGGAAAAATCATAAAAGTAAACTTTCTCTATTCAGTCCACTACTCAGAAATGGCAGTTGCAGAATATATATTTTCTCATAAAAAATTCAAGGAATGTGCAGAGCAGACTGTAGATTCTCTAGTATGTATGCACTTCAAACTGAAAAGGGTTATCATTTATTTACAGTTTTTTGCTATGTGATCATAATGCAAGGTCCACCTTAAAGTGCACCTTTCAGTAACTTTGTAAGTCTGCAGGAATACATTCCTGACATGTCAAAAAATACAGCAACAGAAGAACTTTTCAAAAAATCTGTACCTTTTATAATTAACCACTTCCTGCCCATAGGCCGCCATATGACGTCCTGGATTTGAGTGGGGATATCTTAATGATGCCTGCAGCTACAGGCATCTTCCAGATATCATGTTTTTCAGCCAGCGATTCTGTGCACCATAAGAACAATCATAGTGGCAGTTCAGCCGCTTGATCGTTCTTGCAGGAGGAGACGCCCCCCCTCCCGCCACCCTCCGGTGCTTCTCCCAGCTCTCCCCTGCAACCAGCGAGCCGGAGAACGAATCGGTCGCCGCCGGAATTTAAACATGGAGATTTCCAGTGACCAGATGGTTCCCAGTCATCTCTATTATCCTCGGAAGCGAACGCATACGTAAGGCGCGCCCACATATGTAAGCAACGTTCAAATCACACATGTGAGGTATCGCGGCGTGCGTTAGAGCAAATGCAACAATTCTAGCCAAAGACCTCCTCTGTAACTCTAAACAGGTAACCTGTAAAAAAAAATTAAAGCGTTGCCTGTGGAGATTTTTAAGTAACAAAGTTGGTGGCCATTCCACGAGTGTGCGCAATTTAAAAGGCAGACATGTTAGGTACCTATTTAGTTGACGTAACATCATCTTTCACATAATCCCAAAAAATTGGACTAACTTTACTGTTTTTTTTTAATTCACAAAAATACCGCAAATACCGTGTGGCATAAAAAGTTGCAACGACCGCCATTTTATTCCTTATGGTCTCTGCTAAAAAAAATATATAATGTTAATATATATACAGTATAATATAATATATAATGTTTGAGGGTTGGGGGATTTTCTAGGAAAAAAATTATGATTTTTACATATAGGAGTGAAGTGCCAGAATTGGCCCGGATGGGAAGTGGTTAAAAAGCAGTCATTGAGCTCCAGTTAGTGGCTTTGCTTCTATGGGTTGAATCTTCTGCAGGAAGAAGCAGTTCATTAAAGTGTTATTAGATCCTAAAAGAAAAAGAAAAACCTATAGTGCTGAAGACCTCAACACTTACCAGGTTTGCTTTGTGTTTCTTATAAAACCTGCTTTGCGTGCCATCTTTAAAAAAAAAAAAAAAAAAAAAAAAAAAAGACTCCCCTAGTTCCTTCTTTAGGGTGGCTCATGGAGCCACCTCTGTGAATGCACTCTTAGCTGGGACTGCAGTCAATTTCCCTGTGCATCCACAAATTCCAATAATAGCAGAAGCCTACAGCTGCATGCCACTTTCTTGCTCCGCTCTTCTCCAGTGGTTTGATTGACAGCAGCTTGAGCCTGCATAGCCCAATAGACTAGTACCCTGTAATGCGCTTAGTGTGCTCGCTTCCCTACCCAAAAGTTTGATGAAGCAGCGCAGAGTGCTCTGGCGCCAGAGCTAGTGATTCATAGATCACAGGTAAGTGTAGGAAAATTTTGTAATTAAAAATATACTATGGAATGTTTCTTAACCCTTCTGAGTGGGTTCATTTTTTTTTTTTATTAAGTGTTTAATACTACTTAACCACGTTGTGTCCTTAGGCCCCTTTCACACTGGGGTGGGAGCGGCGGTGGCAGTAAAGCACTGCTAATTTTAGCGCCGCTTTACCACTAATTTTGCGGCGGTATACGGCTGCTAGCGGTGTGGTTTTACCCCCCGCTAGCGGCTGAAAAAGGGTTAAAAAACACTGCACAGCGCCTCTGCAGAGGCGCTATGCTGGCGGTATAGCCACGGTGTCCCATTGCTTTCAATGGACAGGAGCGGTGGAGGAGCGGCAAACACACCGCTCCTTCACCGCTCCAAAGATGCGGCTAGCAGGACTTTTGGAGCGGTCCTGCTAGCGCACCGCTCCAGTGTGAAAGCCCGAGGGCTTTCACACTGGAGAAACAGCAGCCTCTGTTTCAGGTCGGTTTGCAGGCGCTATTTTTAGCGCAATAGCGCCTGCAAACTGCCCAGTGTGAAAGGGGTCTAAGGGCATGCCTGTACTTTATTGGATGAGAGCTTGCAGGGCCAACCATGGGTGAAATTTTGGCCAATTCAGCAGAAATCAGAAGACATTTAAGCCATGTATGGTCTGCTTTAATCTCCCCTCCCCCAGTAATTAGACTACAATTGTGTAACTTTGTAGCAAGATGACACTGTCCTTCTGGAAAGGAAAGTAGGTGAAGGTATTTTCAGGGGGATTACTGTGATCTGTAGGAGGTAATAAATACCTGTAATTGTTACATTTACATATGTAGCCAGGTGCTGGGCTACAGCAATATGGAGAAGGAGACGTTGCCTTTTATTCTTCTCTCCCTCTACTGAGATACTGATTTTATGCTGCACCATTCTCCTCTGACCAGCAGAGGGGGGATTTAAAGCCAAGCAAGCCCTCAGACTTCTATGCAGAGTGCTGAGAATCCTGGGAGTTGTAGTTTGAGATGGCAGTCATATAATGTGCCAATTGACTCTTTACACTACAGATCCCAATATGCACTGAACAGTAGGGGTAGTGAGAAATGATTTTTATTAAGCTGCTCAGGAAAGTTCTTCCTCTTGATACTGTGGGAGTCTGAGAGAAAGTACCTCTGTGTGACTATTTGCCTGCCGGGTGGGGGGGATCATACCAGCGAAGATCCAAACCCGAGACTGGAAGTGGGGACACCCAGAGGCAGCACAGCACCGGCCTCATCAGCATGTGAGCATCCACTCACACTCTGCTTCTGAATGGTGATCACTGGAGGCCTTCGGGGGAGAGACAGAGGGGGGCCCTTCTGCAGCATCCCGGGGACTACTGCTCGGAGGGATTGAGCCACAGAGAGCAGGACACCAAGTGTACCCAATCCATATTGCACTCTATACCTCACTTATTCCACACATAGTCTGCACCTATACTTATACCGCATTATAACCACGTCTACCTTGCACCTGTGCTGAGACAATACCAAACCTATACTGTACCTATACTGCATGCAGATTAACTGGGACTATCGGTAAAAGAACCAATGCTCTTAAACGGCCCTAATGATAGCCGCAGAATCATATCTTAAAGGACTGCCTCTCTCATAATAATTATTCTGCAAGTCCCCTTTGTTTCACTGCTCCCCCCTCCTTTACCATCCTCCTTTTCTTTTGGACAGTGCATTCCCAGTCAGTCTAGGACTAGCATCGTCACCATAAATGCTCTTTGGCAGTATAGTTCTGGTACTTGGTAGATTATACATTATTATTTTTTTCCATAATGTTTTATTAAGGAATTTATGCAAGTACAAGTCACATGAGGAAAAAGCAAAGAACAGTGGATGTTCACCATTAGGAAAGCAACTAGTGGAGTTGTAGGCAAACATTAATGCTAAAACAGAACATATCAATACAAGTAGAGTGGTAAATATAAACTATGCGCAACTAAGCGTAGAAAAGAAAAAAGACAGTGGAGGTTGTCGGTACTGCGATTTTCACACATGTTGATGATAAAGTGTGAAAGGGAAGGACAGATATCTCATGATGGCCCTGCGAGCATGGATTGGGTTGGAGTTCCCCGGTGGTTGTGATTGTAGGGGGAGATATGATCGTGTAAGGGTAGATTAAACATTACTACTGCCTCACTGCTGTACTTGAGGTGGCCTTGCTACTGTTTATGCTGATCTGGACTCCAAACATCACGTTATGCCTAGTCCCTACTGCTAATCACTTTGTATGATAAATTGTGTTATTACCATTGTTAATGCATTTTATGCCTGCCTAGTTACCAAGCATATTGGGTGACAATATATCAGGTTTGCCTTTCCTACCTGGTTTTGTAACTAATACAGTGCTACTACTGAGTATCAAGTATTACTTTCAGTGTTTTCCTGTGATATTGTATGTAGCGGAGGTTTTTGGAAAAGTTTGAGGCAAAGAACAGAGGACCCATTCTTATCAGCGGCTACTATGGGGGTAGCAGCTGGGAGAGCTTTTTGCAGAGAAAACCGGTCGTGTGTATGGTTTCTCATCGGGAAAACTGCCAGGAATCTCGACGAGAAAAATAGAGAACCTGCTCTCTATTTTCTCGTCAGGATTCTCACTGGCCTGTTTCCAGACGAGAAAACCGTGAGTGTGTATGCTTACCTGTCCATGGTAAACCCGCGCATGCTCGATGAGACATCGACGCATGCGCGGTAGCATACAAGGGTAGTGTAGGGTGTAGCAAGATGGCGGCGCCCGTGTGTACGAGGCTTTAGCATACATGTTCCTAACATGAAAAAGTAAATCTGATGTTAGGTCCACTTTAAGAGAGTAATGAACTGAGCATAAAGGGCATACCCTTGTATCTGACAATTGTTACTTGTGCTTTTGGAGGATGCAAGTAAAGAATACAAGGCTGGCCTGATTTATTACAGATCTCCATAAGAAGCAAGATCAGTGTTACTAGTCTGGAGAGTTAAGTAAGAACAGAAATGGGATTTCAACAGACGTCACCTCTGCTGAATACTAGATGAGATCTGCACATGAAAATTTAAAGAAGGGTCAAAGAAACACAGCTAAAAGTATAAGAAATAGTACACAGCTATATGTGTAGGAATATGTTAATGAGGCAGAAAGTCAACATAAAGTGCTATTAAATACACAAAAATGTATTACGGTATATTTCAGTTTACCAATCCTAAGATTTGATGGTTGCTATAAGTTTTTTTTTTGCCTTTTTTTTTTTTTTCTTAACCTGGTGAGCTAGCCAGTAACACATCTCCTATATTAGAATGCCTCCACTCTGGATAAAGGAGCAGCAGAGACACATTTGGACAGCAGCATTGTCAGTCTGGTGAAGGGGAATTTTAGAGGCTTTTTTTGTTTTTTGTTCCTTTTGGATTAAAGGTTTTACATAAATGAATAAAAGATGATTATTTTAAGTAGACATGTGCATGACGAAAAAATGTGTTTCATTTTCTTACGTTTAGTTAAATTTGCTTGATTCGGTCGAATCGAAAACCTTCGATTTATTTTATTTTTTTTATTCCAATATGGCAAAGTGAACAAACAAAAGAAAAATCTTCATCAAATGATTACAATGACTCTTTAAATTACCTTTGGCTTAACTAAAACCGCCTTATTTCGAAATGGTACTCTAATACAGTGTTTCTCAAGTTCAGTCCTCAATGTGCCCCAGAAGGTCATGTTTTCAGGATTTCCCTCAGATGAAACAGCTGTGGTAATTACTAAGGCAGTGAAACTGATCAAATCACCTGTGCAAAATAATGGAAAGCCTGAAAACATGACCTGTTGGGGCGCCTTGAGGACTGGAGTTGAGAAACACTGCTCTAATAACACACACAGTCTTTGATTTCAAAGATATGTGTACAGTTAGAATTTGACTGGAGTTCAATGTAAAATTTGATTCAAATTTCAGTTCGAATTTCCAAAATTCTAATGAATTTCGTTTTGTTATTCGGAGCATTCGGTAAAATTTGTATTGTAATTTGGGTGTTCGGATATAGCCGTATCTCTGAATAACAAAAAAAATTTGAATATTAATTCAGAAACAAACAAACCGCACATGTCTAATTGTAAGTACCCCTGTCAGTGCTAAATGGATTGTCTCAACCCTGTAACTGCTACACCTACAGGGCAGCTTGTTCTGTTGAACAACAACAAACCTACTGGCCAGATCACCAGGTGAACATAAAGGAAAGAAAGCCTAAAAAGAAAACTAGTGCAGCAACCACATCTAAGAATATAGCTGCAATATAATAAATGTTTTCTTTTGGGTTTCATACTGCTTTAATATTACATAACCACTTGACCCCCCTTCATGACCAGGCCATTTTTTGCTATATGGCACTGCTTTACTTTAACTGACAATTGAGCAGTCATGCGACACTGTACCTAAATAAAATGTATGCAATTTGTTCCCACAAATAGATATTTCTTTTGGTGGTATCACCACTGAGTTATTCTTTTTTCCGCTATAAACAAAAAAAGGACTGACAATTTTGAACAGCTTATAGCTTTCAGCTATAAAACATATCCAATAATAAATTTAAAAAATCAAATTTCTTCATAAATGTAGGCCAATACGTATTCTGCTACATACAGTTGCAAAAAAAAGTATGTGAACCCTTTTGGAATGATATGGATTTCTGCACAAATTGGTCATAAAATGTGATCTGATCTTCATCTAAGTCACAACAATAGACAATCACAGTCTGCTTAAACTAATAACACACAAAGAATTAAATTTTACCATGTTTTTATTGAACACACCATGTAAACATTCACAGTGCAGGTGGAAAAAGTATGTGAACCCTTGGATTTAATAACTGGTTGAACCTCCTTTGGCAGCAATAATTTCAACCAAACGTTTCCTGTAGTTGCAGATCAGACGTGCACAATGGTCAGGAGTAATTCTTGACCATTCCTCTTTACAGAACTGTTTCAGTTCAGCAATATTCTTGGGATGTCTGGTGTGAATCACTTTCTTGAGGTCATACCACAGCATCTCAATCGGGTTGAGGTCAGGACTCTGACTGGGCCACTCCAGAAGGCGTATTTTCTTCTGTTTAAGCCATTCTGTTGTTGATTTACTTCTATGCTTTGGGTCATTGTCCTGTTTCAAAACCCATCTTCTGTTGAGCTTCAGCTGGTGGACAGATGCCCTTAAGTTCTCCTGCAAAATGTCTTGATACACTTGGGAATTAATTTTTCCTTCGATGATAGCAATCCGTCCAGGCCCTGACGCAGCAAAGCAGCCCCAAACCATGATGCCCCACCACCATACTTCACAGTTGGGATGAGGTTTTGATGTTGGTGTGCTGTGCCTCTTTTTCTCCACACATAGTGTTGTGTATTTCTTCCAAACAACTCAACTTTGGTTTCATCTGTCCACAGAATATTTTGCCAGTACTGCTGTGGAACATCTAGGTGCTCTTGTGCAAACTGTAAACGTGCAGCAATGTTTTTTTTGGACAGCAGTGGCTTCCTTTGTGGTATCCTCCCATGAAATCCATTCTTGTTTAGTGTTTTACGTATCGTAGATTCGCTAACAGGGATGTTGGCATATGCCAGAGACTTTTGTAAGTCTTTAGCTGACACTCTAGGATTCTTCTTCACCTCATTGAGCAGTCTGCGATGTGCTCTTGCAGTCATCTTTACAGGACGCCCACTCCTAGGGAGAGTAGCAACAGTGCTGAACTTTCTCCATTTATAGACAATTTTTCTTACCGTGGACTGATGAACAGCAAGGCTTTTGGAGATACCTTTATAACCCTTTCCAGCTTTATGCAAGTCAACAATTCTTAATCGTAGGTCTTCTGATAGCTCTTTTGTGCGAGGCATCATTCACATCAGGCAATGCTTCTTGTGAAAAGCAAACCCAGAACTGGTGTGTGTTTTTTATAGGGCAGGACAGCTGTAACCAACACCTCCAATCTCATCTCATTGATTGGACTCCAGTTGGCTGACACCTCACTCCAATTAGCTCTTGGAGTTCACATACTTTTTCCACCTGCACTGTGAATGTTTACATGGTGTGTTTAATAAAAACATGGTAACATTTAATTCTTTGTGTGTTATTAGTTTAAGCAGACTGCGATTGTCTATTGTTGTGACTCAGATAAAGATCAGATCACATTTGATGACCAATTTGTGCAGAAATCCATATCATTCCAAAAGGGTTCACATACTTTTTTTTGCAACTGTATTTTTAGTAAAAACAATTCCAATAAGTGTTATGTTATAGCATCTTTAAACAATGGTATATATTTACGGAATAGTTTATAATACTAGTAATTGCGGCGATCAGCGACTTATGGGAGGAATATTGCGTTGGACAATCGTACACCTGTGACACTAATACAGTGATCAGTTCTAAAAATATACACTGTCACTGTACTAATGACACTAGCTGGGAAGGGGTTAAACATCTGGGGACAATCAAAGGGTTAACTGTGTGTCTAGCCAGTGTTTTTGTGTACTATATTAGGTGCTTTCAATTAAAGAGATCATACGTTTCCTGTAGTTCTTGACCAGGTTTGCACACACTGCAGCAGGGATTTTGGCCCACTCCTCCATACAGAGCTTCTCCAGAACCTTCAGGTTTCGGGGCTGTCGCTGGGCAATAAAGACTTTCAGCTCCCTCCAAAGATTTTCTATTGGGTACAGGTCTGGAGACTGGCTGGGCAACTCCAGGACTTAGAGATGCTTCTTACGGAGCCACTCCTTAGTTGCCCTGGCTGTGTGTTTCAGGTCGTTGTCATGCTGGAAGACCGAACCACGACCCATCTTCAATGCTCTTACTGAGGGAAGGAGGCTGTTGGCCAAGATCTCGCAATACATGGCCCCCTCCATCCTCCCCCTCAATACGGTGCAGTCGTCCTGTCCCCTATGCAGAAAAGCATCCGCAAAGAATGATGTTTCCACCTCCATGCTTCACGGTTGGGATGGTGTTCTTGGGGTTGTACTAATCCTTCTTCTTTCTCCAAACACGGCGAGTAGAGTTTAGACCAAAAAGCTCTATTTTTATCTCATCAGTGTATATATATATATATATATGATTCTGCACAGGAGAACCGCCCTGTAGCTGAAAATCTGCTATGGGGTGGATGGCAAGTGGTTAAAATATATCTAAATCCAAGAACAAAAATGTAATATATTGCAGCTTACCAGTCCTTAGATATGAATTTGTTAAGTACAAAAAAATACCTGTTATTATGTCAGAAATTTAGGGTCCTTGCAACTCCCTGTGGATTTAATTGAAATATTAAACAATATTATCAGTATTCTCAGTTATCTTCAATGAACTACAAAGCAGCACCCATCTATGAAAAAACAATGTTTGTAGTCCAAATCAGGAGAGCAGTGTCACTGCTGCTCCTCCATAGATTCAGTGCAATGAGTGAGCGTTGTCACCCTAGAAAAAGAAGTGTGTTACTAACAGGATCACCAGGTAAAAAAAAAGTGGAAAAGCCTAGAAATAAGACCCCTTTCACACTGAGACGCTTTTCAGGTGTTTTAGCGCTAAAAATAGCGCCTGTAAAGCGCCTAAAAAGCGCCCCTCAAGCCACCCCAGTAGGAAAGCCCGAGTGCTTTAACACTGGGGTGGTGCGCTGGCAGGACATTAAAAAAAGTCCTGCAAGCAGCATCTTTGGGGCAGTTTGGGATCGATGTATACACCACTCCCAAAACTTCCTGCCCATTGGAATGAAACCGCTTGTGCATCTCCACAACATGGGTGCTATTAACCCTTTCTTCAGCCGCAAGCAGGGCTGAAAAGCGCCGCTATAACAGCGGTAAAGCGCAGCTAAAACTAGCACCTTCTACCTCCACACCTCTACACTGACAGGTTTACCCAGCCTGCTATCTGTCTATTACTGAGCAGCAAGATCGGACTACATGCATGAGAGAATTTCTTGGCATGGGCACACTTATCCCAGGAGGAGGGATACCTGCTATTATCACACTCTTCCCAGAAGGGGGGTCATGGCATGGGCACATTCTTCTCGGGAGGGAGGGGTGATACCTGCTATGGTCACACTCTTCCTAGGTGGTGATACATGCTGTGGTCACACTCTTCCCGGGGGAGGGGGGGGTCATGGCATGGGCACATTCTTCTCGGGAGGGAGGGGTGATACCTGCTATGGTCACACTCTTCCCAGGAAGGGGGTGTTATGGCATGGGTACATTCTTCTCGGGAGGGAGGGGTGATACCTGCTATGGTCACACTCTTCCTAGGTGGTGATACCTGCTATGGTCACACTCTTACCAGGGGAGGGGGGGTCATGGCATGGGCACATTCTTCTCAGGAGGGAGGGGTGATGCCTGCTATGGTCACACTCTTCCCAGGAAGGGGGGGTTATGGCATGGGCACATTCTTCTCGGGAGGGAGGGGTGCTACCTGCTATGGTCACACTCTTCCTAGGTGGTGATACCTGCTATGGTCACACTCTTCCCGGGGGGGGGGTCATGGCATGGGCACATTCTTCTCGGGAGGGAGGGGTGATAGCTGTTATGGTCACACTCTTCCCAGGAAGGGGGGGTTAGGGCATGGGCACATTCTTCTCGGGAGGGAAGGGTGGTACTTGCTTTAGTCACACCCTTGCTAGGTGGTGGTACCTGCTATGGTCACACTCTTCCCGGGGGGGTCATGGCATGGGCACATTCTTCTCGGGAGGGAGGGGTGATGCCTGCTTTGGTCAAGCTCTTCCTAGGTTGTGGTATACCTGGCATGGGCACATTCTTCTCAGGTGGTGATACCTGCTATGGTCACACTCTTCACAGGAGGGGTATTGCCAGATATGGTCACACACTTCCTAAGTGGTGCTGCCAGATGGGGGCCAGAGATAGCATCCACCCTGGGTGCCAAATGGTATACCCCTGCACCCCATATTATAATTGGCAAACAGAATAATATGTTTTTTGGTTCATTATGGGGGTATGTGAATGTCCTGAAAACAAGGAATTTAATTACATTGTCGAGCCCAGGTAACACAATGGCTTCCACAAAGAAATGTGGATTCTGATTTATGTATGTCCTCCAAGACTGTCTCTAGAACTGGAGATGTCCTTGTGCCTTGCTGCTGATTTTCTCTTGCTCCCCTTTGGTATAACTTTGTATAATTCAAACGCTACACTTGAAATGATAGAACTTGCTCATAGCTGGACATCAAAGCCAAACTTTGCAAAGATGGATGCCATGAGGCTAAATGGTCAAGTGATATAAATCAGGCCACTTAGTACTATGCAGATGGCACAGCCTACAAAATATGCAGAATCACGCTTTTTTCTTTCCTAGTTATCTGATTAAGAGGTGATTATGAAAAGACACAATACAGAGCCAGAATATTGCAGTAAAATATATTAAAACCGAGCTGATGATTGCATTGGCATCAGCTTAATCAAAATTAAACTGAAATGAAAAAAAAAAGTTTTAACTCCATCCCCACTCTACACCAAAAAAGTTTGGATTTTTCATACTCTTTACAGTTCTAGTATGTGAAAGATTTCCTATGTAGCGGGGTCCCCAAATTTAACCCTGCTATACCTAAATTTAGGGGTGACCAGAGCAATATTTGGCTCGGGTCTCTTAATTATTTGGACTCTGCCTTACTGCTGTGTCACCTGGCGTGCAGTTCCCCTTTGGGCGTATAGGTGGTGCTGTCACCTATACCCGGGGTTGAACCACAGGTGATGGAGTAGGTATTGGATGTCCTCTCTCGGCTGCTGTTGGTGGGCGGTTCTGGATGGCTGTGCATGCTGGGAGAGGATATATAAGTGGCAGACGCCATTACAGGGGAAGCCAATTCCTGGGGCCCATGCCCAGAAGCCAATTCCCGGGGGCCCACTGCCGGGAGGGAGCTACCTCTCAGAGGGGGGTGCGCCCCATCTTGATCGAGGAGTCTCGGGCACCTTCAGCCCGAGGCTACAGAGTTCCAGGTAGGCCCAGTACCTTTGGCTGGCTCTACAACCGAAGAGGAGTCCCAGGGAACCCGCGTGAAGGTAACCGCTCTGAAACAGAGGAAACCAGGGGAGGATCGATCCCATAACAAGAGGGCGAGTAATAAAGTATTGCTGACTCGGGAAAGGCCTGGTGACCTGTCGGAGGGAAGGATTCCTCGCTTTGCAGACTGCCTCTGCGGAGTGTTGAAAGTTCAGAAGGGATCTCCTTGACTTGGTCCTTGGAGGGGACTGAGTCATTGTTCCAGCATCACGCCGACTGCTAGTGCTATTGAGTGACTATCCGGGTGAGCTGTACCCACTCGGGACCGAGTGGCGACGAAGTCAAGAGTGTGCCTGAATCCACTTCTATCTGCTAACCTTTTCTCACTTCAACTCTCTGGTTCCTGAAAGCAAGATAAAATAAACTCACGTTGGAGTTGATATGTTGTGTGGACATTGACCCCATTTGGGAAAGATAAAGACTTGCCTCTATAACATAGAGGGGAGAACCAGAAGAAGGAAGCAACTCGCTGCAGGACCCAAGTATGTAACACCGCCTGACCTTTATAATCTAGAGGACACGGGCATGTGGCATGGTGTGTCTTATCCCCCTGCTTGAGAAGGTAAGAGGAGGGAAAAGGATCCGTGTGCTACACCTAAAACATCCACAACTGATTGTTGTGCAGCATGTTGTCCTACACTAAACCGGAACATAAAGTGTATGTAAACCCCAACAATGAGCTCTCCTTTGCTCCTTTTTGGTCCTTAAAGAGATAGTAAACCCAAAAGTGTAAAATATTGCAGCTTACCAATCATTAGATGTGGTGGTTGTATTCGTTTTCTTTTTTAAGGCTTGCTTTCCTCTGTTTCTTTCCTGTGATCTGGCTAGTAACACACCTCTTGTATTAGAGTGGCCCACTCTGGATGAAGAAGCACATGGGGCACAGCAGACAGCAGCATTGGCAGTCTTGGGGGGGGGGTGAGTGTTAGAAGTACTAGCATATTTAAATACACAAATTGAAGCTGAACTCCAGCTCACACTTTATAATCAGTTACAGCAAACAGTTGTTTTTTTACAGCTGACCATTGTAGGCACCTCTGCCAGTGTTAGATGTTTCATCCCATCCTTGTAAACTGATACATCTGGAAGAGAGCTTGTTCTTTTAACAAACGGCAGACTTACCAGCTTGATCACTGGATGAAAACAGAAGAATAAAAGCCCCAAAAAAGAAAACAAATGTAGCCATCATCTCTATGAATTACATAGAGATAGCTGTAATTTAATAAACGTTTGCTTTTAGGTTTATTGGTGCTTTAAAGAGGAAGTAAACCCAGGAAAAAACAAAACAAAAAAACACCACCACCTGCAAGGCAAAGGCATAATGAGCTAGTATGCATGGCATACTAGCTCATTATGTAACACTCACCTCCATCAAAGCCCAATGCAGCCGTCCTCTTCCAACGCCCGGGCAGCCGACATCTTGCCCGGGGGTTACTTCCGTGCATCGTGGCTCCGGCGCTCTGATTGGCCGGAGCCGCGATGACATCACTTCCGCGCATGCACGTGGGAGCCGGTAGTGACGGCCCAGCCTCAATGAGGATCGGCACACTACAGTGCGCCTGCGCCGCTGTCTACGGCGCATGCGC
Organism: Rana muscosa; assembly: GCA_029206835.1. Taxonomy (NCBI): domain Eukaryota; kingdom Metazoa; phylum Chordata; class Amphibia; order Anura; family Ranidae; genus Rana; species Rana muscosa. The sequence continues at coordinate 94,377,184 of CM055120.1, read as the reverse complement.
CGTAGACAGTGGCGCCCGTGATTTTAGTAAATATCTCCTAAACCGTGGAGGGATTGTTTTGAAAAGGGTTTGTTTTATCTGTTAGATATGCGCAAAAATATCTGTTGATCATGTAGATATCCAGAGCTGTCCTGTGCACACTTCCAGTATTATCTCAAGCAGTCTAATTAGACCCCCTAGTTCTTGAATCGAAGAATAAATACTGTGTGTATTGTATATCCAATAGAGTGAGAAAGCCTGAGCAGTTTAGCAAAAGACACTGGGGAAGGGCTGACACCATTTAGTCCACAGAAAAGCTGTGTCTTGTCAGCCCACAACAGGAGCTGAGTGAATCTCTGGCACATCAACAGGTATTTTTCTGTATTTACAGGGTCTTTAACCACTTTCCGACCGCTCACGGTATATATACGTCGGCAGAATGGCTCGTACAGGCACAATCACGTACCTGTACATGGCCCTTTAACTGCCGACGTCGGGGTCGCGCTCGCACCGCCGGCGGCGCGCTCGTGACCCCCCTGTCTTCCCCGTGAGTGGGACCGCGGGTGCCGCGGACTCAATCGCCGTCGGGGATCCCCGCGATCGTCTCACGGAGGCTCGGAGCGGGGAGATGTGTGTGTAAACACAACATCTCCCCGCTCCTCTACTGACAATGTCAGCGATCTCCACTCTGTGTAATCAGAGCGGAGATCGGTGACGTGTCAGTCGTAGCCACGCCCCCACACAGTAGTAAACACTCCCCTAGACACACTCAATAAACGCTGATTGCGATTTTTTTTACCAAAAATATGTAGAAGAATATGTATCGGCCTAAACTGAGGAAAAAAAATGTTTTTTTATATTTTTTATATATTTTTTTGGGATATTTATTATAGCAAAAAGTAAAAAATTTCATTTTTTTCAAAATTTTCGCTCTATTTTTGTTTATAGCGCAAAAAATTAAAACCGCAGAGGTGATCAAATACCACCAAAAGAAATCTCTATTTGTGGGGAAAAAAGGACGCCAATTTTGTTTGGGAGCCACGTCGCACGACCGCGCAATTGTCAGTTAAAGCGATGCAGTGCCGAATCGCAAAAAGGGGCCTGGTCATAATGGCCCGTATTGGTCCGGGGCTTAAGTGGTTAAAGTTATGCATACAAGATAGCTGCAGTAAATACAGTCTTATCTACCTTGAAGTTCACTAATATAATATATATTTGCATTCTAGAAGAATAATACCCAACCTTTAATCCCTGAAGAAGGACTCTAAAAAGTCTGAAACATGTTGGTTCTCACCACAACTGTTCATGGGAGCTAACTTGGAAATGGGCAATGGTAGCTCTTTGGATGCCATGATTTTGTGTTTAGGGTATTAATATGTTTGGTCTATGCTATATGTACATGTCTTTTTTTCTACATTTTATCTTTCCATTTTAATGATATTGATGTCAAAATAAAAATATTTTTTACCTTATATTATGAGTCTGCCTCCGAGTCCATGAGGGGTATATTGTGCATTCTATGCACTTAGTTTTGTATGAATTTGACTTAATGACACTTGTTTATTACCCCTTTTGCTATATTCACCCCATCTTAATGCTGGTCATTGAAAACCTCTCCTCTAAGAATATGTGATAGAAAAGAAAAATGAGTTGGCATGAGAAAATTATCTACGTTTTGCATTACAACCAAACAACAGCCTACAGGAGAACACAGCATTATGATTAATACATATATCATTGTTTTTCCCCATCGCTTCCCGAAGTGCCTTAGAAAAACCCTTCAAGACAATACATCAAGAATAATGCTTGGGATTGTTTTCATTCCTCCAGTTTAAAAGTGTTTAAAATAGTAAACACAAAACCAGACTCCCTCCGGAGTCATACTGTAATTCTGTGTCCTCAGCTCACCACCTCTCTCTTTATGGCCTGTTTTTGCAGTCTTCCTTAACCAAGACTGAGATAAAACATAGGGAGGGCAATCTGCACGCGCCTGCAATGCTATGTTCCTAACTATGATCAAATTAGCCTACTCAGACTTCAGTGTACTCACACTGCACTGTCTTTTAAGACCCGCGCGCGTTTATTGATGAACCCCCAACTGGAGTTCATTAGTCTGAAGCTTCATAAGTTTTCACTGTTCTTTTCCATGGAGCCTTAATCAGTGCAGCACTAATACCAACTACTTCAATGATTATATCAGCTAGGACTGAATCGCTAATGACTGTCACTCATCTCTTCTTCCCTGTGTGCTTCATTTCACATCAATGGGAGGGAGACGCTTTGTAGTGCTAGCTCCTATGTATTGCAGGAGGGCTTAGACCTCCAGCAGGCTTCTCCTGTGTGTTCTTGGTATATGGCATTGCTTCAAGGTGGTAGAATCTTATCCACAGATCTGATTTTACATTCTTTTTTGTGCCTGCCATTGATGTATTACACATACCAAGTCACCTTCTCTTGTTAATTAAGTCTGAAACATTGATAATGTATAAGCATAAAGTGTATAAAAATCCCAAATCTATGTATACAGTTTGTTTGCTATCATGCCTCACTGTATACAGTTTTCTTAAGCATATCATTTGTAAATCTCTTGCAAAATTTCATACCTAAACATCCTGTATCAGTAGCAGTGCTTCCTGTTACAGGCTGACATGTTTGCTCCTTCAGTTGGCCTTTGGGCTGGCAATAATTTTACCAGTTGGTAGTCCAATGGACAACTGAAGGAGCACACATGCAAGGCCAAAATGCTGCTGCGAAGGCAACGGCTTAATGTTCTTAACCTGTAACAGAAAATACTATTACTTTAAGGATCTCCAGGTGAGAAACTCTGTAACAGATTCACAAAAATTTGCCTAGGAGAACCGTATATAGCAGGGATCCTCAAAATACGGCCCTCTAGCTGTTGCGGAACTACAAATCCCATGAGGCATTGCAAAACTCTGACCTCTGACATTCACAGACATGACTAGGCATGATGGGAATTGTAGTTCCTGAACACCTGGAGGGCCATAGTTTAAATTCATTAGAGGTCACAACTGTTTTAGATCACTACCACTAGAGCTACCTGCAGGATCAGGATGCCCCCCCCCCTTAAATTCAGTTCAAAATGCAGCAGTGCAAAAAACTAAATATTTAACGCCCAGACAGCAGAAAAACCAGAGGGGCAGGTGCTGTGTCTTCCAATGAATGCATAGAAAATTATTTTATGGTGCGTACAAAAAAAACCTGATTTTTCTTTTGTTCGTTGGAAGGCACAGCTCTGCTTTAGATCATTACCAATGGGACATCCCAAAGCAGTGTCACCAATTTGGGTGGACAAAGTGTAAAATGGGAAACCAGATTAACGGTCCCAAAGAAACCAAAATAGACTAGCACGACTGACACATAAAAAAACTTACGCCCAGAGCATCCCCCTTGTAAAATTTGGTGAAGGTATCAACTGACACAGAAAGAACCACCTTACACACCTGAAAAATAAATGCTTGATGCCAGAAAGCCAAGAATACACTTACTGCTTTTTTAGAATGCACCAATACCTGAAACAATGGATTTTGGTGTGTGATAGCATACACTTTGATGATAGTTTGCCAGATCCAAAATGAAATAATAGCTGTCAAAACTGCAAGATCCTTATATGGTACCTCTACAACCACAAACAGGGAATCTGACCTGCGAAACCCACGCAAAAAAAAATAAATACACCCTAATCACCCTAACTACATCGAAGGAATGTAAAGCATATTCTTTAGGGTGGATTGGCTTGCGACAAAGTGATGGAAAAAATGTCTTCATTAAAGTTGAAAGCTTATGCGAAAAAAGAGAGTCTAGGGCACAGAAAAGCCTTTTATACTTTTAAGGGCCAAACGTGGGGGCTTGCAGACAATGCCTCCAGCTTAAAGACTATCTACATCAAAGGAATGTCCCTTTTTGACAGTTTTTTAGCAGCAGGATCTCCCTAATATTCTCGAAAGGCAGTTCTCATAACCTGACAATACCAGGTTAGGGTTTGAAGACAACAACACAACGAGAATACTGCAGTAGGACATCTGACTTTTTGGTGTGCTTGAGGCCAACATTGAATCCACTGTACACTTAAGAAAAGCCAGGAGATGGGCAATGGAAAGGGATTAAGGGTGTACACCTAGGGAATCCCACTATGCAAGGCATATTTTAAGAGCCACAAAGCATTGCATGGTTTACTTTATCTGATACCCCTCTCCTACTCTCTCCTTGAGACAACATGTCTTCTAGAAGTGATACATGCAAAAGAGCATCCACTACCAGGCAATTAAGATCCATGTACCAAGACTGACAGAGCTAATCCAGAGCCACCAGAATCTCCACAATCTAGTAAAGCAAAAGCTTCACCAGAGGACAATCTAATATCATGTAGTACGTCCATGAAGTCACCAATGTGCCCACCATGTTCTCCCATGAGTCTTTTGCCCTTGCTACAAAGCTGTTCATCTTTAATTGAGGTGCAACACCAGAAGATAAACATCTGGTGTTTTCCATCATAGACAGCTTTGTTTAATGACTTCTTGGTGAAGGGACCCAGTTCGAGACCATTTCCACTGACATAGTCAGCTTGCCAGCCAGTTTTCTACTTGTTCCACTGCGACTGGATCTTTTTTTTTTCTAAAATAACAAACATGTTATACTTACCTGCTCTGTGCACAGAGCAGCCCGGATCCCCCTCTTCTCTGGTCACACACCAGCGCTCCAGGCCCCTCCCTCCTGCCAAGCAGGCGCGCTCCCGAGGCGTGGCTCTGTGTGTCCATTCACACACAGAGCCATGGCTTGGCCCCACCCCCTCCATCTCCTCAATGACTCACTGGCTGTGATTGACAGCCAATGCTGCCAAAATTCAATCAGGAGTGCAAGTCCCCGGAGAGCCAAGGCTCTCATGGACATCGCTGGATTGAGAGGGGGCTCAGGTATGTATTAGGGGTACTGGAGGGGCTGCTGCACACAGAAGGTTTTTTACCTTCATGCATAGAATACATGAAGGTAAAAAACCTTGTGCCTTTACAACCACTGCTTCATTTTCAGATAAGCGGTGCATACCAGCACATTATGGCTTTATCTTCCAGATCAGAGGGAAAAATAAATAAATCATCCAGCAGTTTACTACAGCTTTAGAGGCAAACAAACAACAATGCACATGTAACATGATAAAGAGCCAACCAAAAACTTGACTGCAACGGGAAAAAATAAACTTTCTGCAAGGGAAGGGATCAAAGCCATCAAAATTCTTTATATATACATTTCTGCTTCAAGTAGTATAATGGGTGCCAAGCCAGCTAAATTTGGTCTGGGTTATTTTTTTACTTTACACGGGTAGATATTGCAACCAGGAATAAGTACTTCAGAGTTTCTAGAATCTTTAAAATCTTTATTACTCAATTTTAGGCTGGGCATAAGCATGTTTTCAGTGATTAATTGGTAGTTAGAACTGGCATTTTTCCCTTAATAAAACCATTCATCATAGTGTTCTCCACAAAAATGTCATAAATATAACAATGGAATGAGTATGAGTAAGAATAATAATAATAACACAATAACCATTGCCTCTGCTCCCAACTAAAAGACACAGGTCTGTAATTACACCAGAACCCTCAGCTGTATATGCAGTGTTTAGAAATTCAGGAGTCATTTGCTGCAAGATTATTATTTTTTTATTAAAGTTAACAGCAGTAGATATTTTCAAGATTTCTATTATTCTGTACATATGAATATTTCAGCATAGCTGAATGCTGGTTTACTCCCATCTGCAGGGTCCATGTTGTACAAGCAGCATACTCTTGTACTAAATCCCTTGTACGCATCATAACAACCTCAATATAAATATAGTTTAAAGTTTAAAGGCTAATATTAATTTAATGTGAAGAATGTAAATCTGTCAACAGCAGTGTCAAAAAACTCATATACAAGTAGATTATTGGCAAAAAAATAATTTCTTTCCATCTGTAGGTATTCACAATCCACAACCTTCCAAGGCTCACATACATGTATTGTTATTGTAAATTATTATATATTGTAAAATATTATTATTACTGTTGAAAAAATAAAAAAAAATAAAAAATGTCCTGCCTACATTATTGCTCTTGACTGCTTTACATGTGACAACAGTGGACCATGCCTACACAATGTGTGTCGGCACAGGCACTTGATGTCTGCACTAGAGATGTGAAGGCCCGGAAAAAAAACTGAAAAATTCTGAAAAAGAAAAACGTGTTTTTCCGTTAGGCTTTTTTGTTTTTTTTCCAAAAAATTGGAAAAGTTTAAAAAAGAAAAAAAAATTGCAATATTTTATTTTAACAGTCTGAATAAAATATTTTCCAAATCATTTCTAAAAAATTTTTTATGATATCAGATTATTTTAATTTCTGTGCACTGAGAGAGGACAAGCAAGTCGTAGGTAACAAACTGAACCCTCCAATGCAAGAACAGTATGCATTTCTTCCTTTAGGAGGTGCTGTGCTGCTATTGTAACAAGAAAAAGGTTTCAGTTTTGCTTTTGCATGTTAGTGGGTGTGTTTGGTTTGTTCTGTCCTCTTCACTAGGCCTCAAAAGCATTGGAAGAAAATACAGAACAACAAAGGACCTGAAAGTATATACTTAATTAAAAAAGGTAAGAGTTCACATTTATCCGATTCTGAATCCAGAAAACGGTATCATTTAGCTACATTAGTTTATCTTTATAAAGTTTTGTGTAAATAATAATTTAATTATCAGTAATCTGGTTCTTCCCCCAGCCCCACACACAACCATAGATTAGTGTCTTCTTGCAAAAGTACTGTAGTCATTTTTTCTTGTTTTTATTTCCTACTCCCCTCAGAAAAATGGTGAGACCAACATCTATTATATTGAGGCATTTTCACATTACAAGTTCTGAAAAGAAAAATGTGATTTGCAAATATTGTCAGATGAAATATGCATTTCCAAATGCTACCAGGATGACAAAACACATTCTTGTATGTAACAAGTGTCCTGTAGATATTAAAAAATCCTTCATGGATCGAAGTGAAGAGGACAAGAATGATGACAATGCACATAGTTTTTCTCAACGTTCTCGTAACAGAATGACTTTCAATCTTAAAAAGACAAAAAGGTGCTAATGTAGCATTTTTTTCAATTTTTCTAAAAAAAAAAATTTCCCCCCCCCCAAAAAACTGAAAAAAAAAACAGTTTTTTTTTCCGAGCTTCAAAATCTCCAGAAATTTTACATCTCTAGTCTGCACCAAGGCAGCATGTGACAGAGAGACAGTTGTTACCCCATAACTAGGGGGGCCTAAACAAGGACTTTCATGGTAGCCTCACTATTTTTTTTTAAAATGCTAAATATAAAAAAAAAAGAGAGAAAACCTTTTGATATTACGGTATTATGGTAACGCTTATAGAAAAATGTAGCATTTGGGTTAGAACTACTTTAAAGTGGTTGTAAAGGCAGAAGTTTTTTTTATCTTAATGCATTAAGATAAAAAACTTTCTGTGTACAGCAGTCCCTTCTCAGCCCCCCTAATACATACCTGAGCCCCATCTCTATCCAGTGATGTGCACGAGTGCCTCAGCCATCTGGGACTCTCCCTCCTGATTGGCCGAGACACAGCAGCGGCAGCATTGGCTCCTGCTGCTGTCAATCAAATCAATCAAAGTCTGTATGAACACATGGAGCTGTGGCTCGGCTCGGGTGCCCCCCCCCATAGCAAGCTGCTTGCTGTGGGGGCACTCAACAGGAGGGAGGGACCCGGAGTACTGAAGAGGGACCAGAGAAGAGGAGGATCGGGGCTGCTCTGTGCAAGACAACTTTACAGGGCAAGTAAGTATAACATGTTTGTTATTTTTAAAGAAAAAAAAAAACAAGACTTTAGTATAACTTTAAGTTACTACACTGCTTATCCAATATCTGATATATTTATAAACAATGATAATTTTCAGATCTTAAAATTAGCAGGATTTTGTGGATAGTTTTGTCCAAATATGGTGAAATATGGGGCAAAATTGAAGACATCTAAAAAGAGGAAGACATCATTTTATATGCACTTTATGCACTAGTAAATTGCGACTATAATAGTATAGCAGTCAATGAAACATCATATTTTCATTGTTCTACCTTTTATATCTTTGCATGAAATATAGCACTGTTTCTGACATCTTAAATGAGCAACATGAGGGGGTGTAATTTCCCGCAATAGTTGCTGAAGACAGTTAAAGGTCTTCCATTTAAGCGGATAAAAAGCCCACATAATGCTTTGCAATCTCTTATCCTCTTCATGCAACTCAACCACTTCTCTATTTACAATTCTGTTTTGATTGACAACAACCAAGATTGTCCTCTAATGGCCATAAATGCCTGCTTGAGTCAAACTTTGAAAGATATTCTTGCATAGTGATTGAATTTTGAATGCACTTTTATGCTTTAAGATGGTCATTACATATTTTGTATGACTTTATTTCACAATATAAGCCTGTACGGGGTTTATTTTACACCCTTACAAATGCAACAACCTGAACGTGTTGTGATGAAATACATATCAATTACATTATCTATAAAGTGGTACATGTATCAATTGTGTGCATAAATGTACTTTGATCTGGGAAAATCTCTGTTGGATAATTTTTGGAGGTATGGTCCACATCATAAACATTTAAAGTTGATACAATTATGGATACATTCTAGAAATGATCACTTACATCATAAGTAGTGATGAGCCGAACACCCCCGGGTTCGGTTCGCACCAGAACCCGCGAACGGACCGGAAGTTCGAACGAACATTAGAACCCTATTAAATACAATGGATGCGAACGTTCGAATTCTAAAGTGCTAATTATAACAACTATTATGCATGTTATTGTCCTAAAAAGGGTTTGGGAACCCGGGTTCTGCACCAGGGGACATGTATCAATGCAAAAAGAAGTTTTAAAAACGGTCGTTTTTCGGGAGCAGTCATTTTAATGATGCATAAAGTGAAAAAAAAAAAGTCAAATATTCCTTTAAATATCGTACCTGGGGGGTGTCTAAAGTATGCCTGTGAAGTGCCACGTGTTTCCCGTGTTTAGAACTGTCCCTGCACAAAATGACACTTCTAAAGGAAAAAAAAGCCATTTAAAACTGCTTGCGGCTTTAATGTAATGTCTGGTCCCGGTAATATGGATGAAATTCTTTAAGAAAAATGGCATAGCTACCCCATGACCCCCCCCCCCCTACCCCAGCCCATTACCAGCCCCTTTGGGTCTTGTATGGATATTAAGGGGAACCCCGCACATAAAATAAAAAAGGCCCTATATACTCTGAACAGCCGTATACAGGCGGTGCATACAAGACAGGGACTGTAGGTTTGTTCTTATGTAGAATCTGTTTGTAATTTTGAACAGGTACATTGTTGAAGTGTAGCTCCAGCCCAAAAATCTATTTTTAAACTTTTTGGAAAACATAGGTAAGGGTTATCACCCCTGTAACATTTGTTTTGCTGTCTGTGCCCCTGTTCAGAACATTTCACCTCACTTTCCGTCCCAATGACAACTGTTTTTGAAATGTGGTGTTTTTCTTGAAACAAGGATTGCTGATAAAGCATCAGTACAGAGGAGACACCTTTCTCCCATATTTATTCTTACAGGAGAGAATTTTCCTTCCTAGTGGTAGATTTCCTCTCACTTCCTGTTGTCTTCTTGCGTTTGCAAGTAGGAGTCGTTTGTAAGTTGGATGTTTGAAAGTAGGGACCTGCCGTATATACTCTGCAGAAATAGGCCCCTTAGTTGTTGGTGTTGGCACAACACTGTAAGCACTCACAGTTACTCTTGGTTGGTGCTGGAACGCCCTGCTGTCAACTATTATATCAGGAATTTTAATTACATATAATTGTTGAACAGTGGTAGTAAAAATTGGGCCTTTGATGGTGGTGCTGGTGCCACAACACTGTAAGCCCTGACAGTTACTCTTGGTGGGTGCAGCAATGGGCCCTGCTGTGAATTATTAGATCAAGAATTGTAATTACATGCCCCTGTTGAACAGGGGCTGAAAAATTGGGCCTTAGGCACTGGTGGCACAACACTGCAACCCCTCACAGATACTGTACTTGGAGCACAGCAATGAGCCCTGTTGCAAAGTATTGCTTCAAAAATTGTAATGACACGCCCCTGTTAAACAGGGGCTGAAAAATTGGGCCTTAGGCACTGGTGGCACAACACTGCAACTCCTCACAGATACTGTACTTGGAGCACAGCAATGAGCCCTGTTGCAAAGTATTGCTTCAAAAATTGTAATTACACGCCCCTGTTAAACAGGGGCTGAAAAATTGGGCGTTAGGCACTGGTGGCGGCACCCATAAACAAAAATGATCTTCCAAGCTATCATCATCAATCGTATCATTGAGGACTCGGAGGAGGAGGATAGCCAGTCAACATAACAGCACAGGCACTCAGCATCAGCATCAGTCTTGAAGGGATGTGACATTTTAAAATCAATTAGTCTGTTATATCAGCATCAGGTGTGTGGTAGCTGGTGGTGATCCAAGACTGGTTCATCTTGATGAAAGTCAGTCGATCAACCGAGTCGGTGGACAGGCGCACCCTGTGATCCGTGACAAATCCTCCAGCAGCACTGAATGTGCGTTCCGAAAGAACGCTGGATGCAGGACAGGCCAGTAGCTCAATTGCATACTGTGCAAGCTCTGGCCAGTGATCCATCCTCAAGACCCAGTAAGCCAGAGGATTTTCGGTGGGGAAGGTGTCCAAGTCTGACCTTGCCCCTAGATATTCCTGCACCATGTTTATCAGACGCTGGCGATGGTTGCTGGAACCAATCATACTTTGGGGCTGCGGACTAAAGAATTGTCTGAACGCATCGGTCAGACGGCCACCTTCCCCACCGCTCCTTCTTTGACTGGCCGAAGCCTCAGCAACTCGTTGTCCAGGACCAGGAGTTTGCAACCTCCCAGTCTCTGGGAACGCGTTGCACAGACCTTTCTGCAAGGCCTCCCGGAGTTGTCTCATCCTCTGCTCCCTCTGCGACGGTAACATAAGGTCCGCAACCTTACCCTTGTACCGTGGATCAAGGAGAGTGGCCAGCCAGTAATGGTCCCTCTCCTTGATCCGAAGAATACGAGGATCCTTCCGCAGACTTTGCAGGATCAGGGAGGCCATGCAGCGTAGGTTTGCTGAGGCATTCGCTCCGGAGTCCTCTGGGTCACTAAGGACGACATGATCCGCAGCCACCTCCTCCCAGCCACGTACAAGTCCACTGGTTTCTTGGGACTGTAAATCATCCCTAAAAGACTGCTGCTGATGATGCTGAGTGCCAGCCTCCACCTCCATGCTGACACAATCCTCCTCCTCCTCCTCCTCCTCCTCCTCTTCCTGTGCGATGGGTGGGACAGAAGGAACACTGTCTGGGTAAAGGGGGCCTTGAGAGGCAAGGAAGTCCTCCTCTTCCTGCCTCTGTTCTGCCTCAAGTGCCCTGTCCATTATTCCACGCAGCGTGTGCTCCAACAGGTGGACAAGAGGTACAGTGTCACTGATGCATGCACTGTCACTGCTCACCATCCTCGTGGCCTCCTCAAATGGTGCCAGGACAGTGCATGCATCCCTGATCATGCCCCACTGGCGTGGAGAAAAAAAACCAAGCTCCCCTGACCCTGTCCTGGTGCCGTAGTCGCACAGGTACTCATTGATGGCCCTCTGCTGCGTGTGCAGCCGCTGCAGCATGGCCAACGTTGAGTTCCACCTGGTGGGCATGTCACATATAAGGCGGTTCTTGGGCAGGTTCAACTCCTTTTGCAGCTCAGCCAGGCGAGCACTGGCATTATAAGATCTGCGGAAATGCACACAGACTTTCCTGGCCTGCCTCAGGACATCCTGTAAGCCCGGGTACCTGCCCAAGAACCGCTGCACCACCAGGTTAAGGACGTGAGCCACACAGGGCACATGGGTCAGTTGTCCCTGTCGGAGGGCGGAGAGGAGGTTGGTGCCATTGTCGCAAACCACCATTCCTGGCTTAAGCTGGCGTGGCGTCAACCACCTCTCGGCCTGGCCCTGCAGAGCAGACAGGACCTCTGCCCCAGTGTGGCTTCTGTCCCCCAAACACACCAGCGCAAGCACGGCATGGCATCTTTTTGCCTGCGTACTTGCGTAGCCCCGTGAACGGCTACGGAGCACCGCTGGTTCATAGGACAAACCACAGGAAGAGGCCATGGAGGAAGAAGAAGAGGAGGGGGTGGAGGAGAGAGGTGTGTCACAACCAGTAGTAGCATTTTGGAGGCGTGGCGGTGGGACAACCTCCAACACTACTGCACCTTGTCCTGAATCCTTCCCAGCTGCCAAAAGAGTGACCCAATGGGCCGTGAAAGAAAGGTAACGTCCCTGTCCATGCCTGCTGGACCATGAGTCAGCGGTAATATGCACCTTACCGCTGACCGCCCTGTCCAGCGAGGCCAAGACATTGCCTTCCACATGCCGGTAGAGAGCCGGAATAGCCTTCCGTGAGAAAAAGTGGCGTTTGGGAACCTGCCACTGAGGAACCGCACATTGCACAAACTCACGGAAGGGGGCCGAGTCTACCAACTGAAAAGGCAGCAGTTGAAGCGCTAGCAATTTAGCCAAGCTAGCATTCAACCGCTGGGCATGTGGATGGCTGGGAGTGAACTTCTTTCGACGGTCCAGCAGCTGGGGCAGGGAAATTTGCCTGCTAGAATCGGACGTCGGTGTACTGCTAGCAGAGTGGGCGCAAGTACTTGGCTGTGACACACCTAATTCTACACCTTCATTCCTCTCAGTGCATGTTTCAGAGAGGACTGAAGTTATAGTGGGGTTGGAGATCCCAGCTGATGCGGTGCAAGGAGAGGTCCGCTTTGTTCTTTGGTGTGGGTCTTTGAGGTAGGCTTGCCAACGAGCTGCATGGCAGGTCAACATATGTCTGGTCAGGCATGTGGTACCCAAGCGGCTGATGTTTTGGCCACGCGATATACGCTTGAGACATATGTTGCAAACAGCAGCTGTGCGATCTGATGCACTAGCCTCAAAAAAGGCCCACACCAAAGAACTTTTTGAATGACGGGCAGAGGCAGCGCCCTGCACAGGCGGAGCTCTGCGGTGTGATTCCGTCGGTGTACTGCCCTTACGCTGGCCACCAAAGGGCATCCTGCCTCGTTGGAGATGTGCCTCCTCCTCATCCTCCTCCTCCTCCTCTCTCCTATTAGGCACCCACGTGGAGTCATTGACCTCATCATCCCCTCCCTCCTCATCACTGGAGCCAATCTGGCAGTATGCTGCAGCTGCTGGAACATGACTGCCAGATTGGTGTCCTTCTTGAGCATCCCCTCTGTCTGCTCTCACGCTACTGCCTTCCTCTAGCTGGGTTTCATCATCAGACCCTTCGAAACGCTGGGCATCCTCCTGGAGCATGTACCCAACACTGTGCTGAAACAGTTCGGGGGACTCCTCAGGAGGAGGACATGGTGGGTCTAGGGAAGGAGTGACTGATGATTTGTCTGACATTGATACCAGGGAAGACGACGCTTTGGCAGCTGCTTTTCCAGTACCCTGAGCCTGGGTGAGAGAGGATGAGGAGGAGGAGGAGGGCTTGGTCATCCACTCTACCAAGTCTTCGGCATGATGTGGCTCAACATGTCCAGCTGCCGAAAAGAAGGACAAGCGTGTCCCATGGCCATGTGCTGATGACAATGCACCGCGTCCACGACCAGCACTGTTGCCCCCAGACACAGAGCCTGCTTGCCCTCTTTTATTGCCTCCTGACTGTCTGCCTCTCCTTGTTTGCCTTCCAGACATTCTAATAGATGGCCTGCAGGGAGATGGGAAAAAAGCAATAAGGGCTACCTTCAGGTGTCCTTCTCTGTCCCTGGAAACAAGGACTTGCAGAGTGAAAGAAAAAAAACACTCTCCCTACCTACAGTTTTCTGTCCCTAGAAAAAATGTTTTTTTTAATCACAATATAGCACAAGGAAAATTAACTCACTGTCCTTACAGGTCCCTGGAAACAAGGACTTGCAGAGTGAAAGAAAAAAAACACTCTCCCTACCTACAGTTTTCTGTCCCTAGAAAAAAATGTTTTTTTTAATCACAATATAGCAAAAGGACAATTCACTCACTGTCCTTCCAGGTCCCTGGAAACAAGGACTTGCAGAGTGAAAGAAACTGACACTGTCCCTACCTAGAGTTTTCTGTCCCTGGAATAAATGTTTTTTTCAGCACAATATAGCACAAGGACAATTAACTCACTGTCCTTACAGGTCCCTGGAAACAAGGACTTGCAGAGTGAAAGAAAAAAAATACTCTCCCTACCTACAGTTTTCTGTCCCTAGAAAAAAATGTTTTTTTTAATCACAATATAGCAAAAGGACAATTCACTCACTGTCCTTCCAGGTCCCTGGAAACAAGGACTTGCAGAGTGAAAGAAACTGACACTGTCCCTACCTAGAGTTTTCTGTCCCTAGAATAAATGTTTTTTTTAATCACAATATAGCACAAGGAAAATTAACTCACTGTCCTTACAGGTCCCTGGAAACAAGGACTTGCAGAGTGAAAGAAAAAAAACACTCTCCCTACCTACAGTTTTCTGTCCCTAGAAAAAAATGTTTTTTTTAATCACAATATAGCAAAAGGACAATTCACTCACTGTCCTTCCAGGTCCCTGGAAACAAGGACTTGCAGAGTGAAAGAAACTGACACTGTCCCTACCTAGAGTTTTCTGTCCCTGGAATAAATGTTTTTTTCAGCACAATATAGCACAAGGACAATTAACTCACTGTCCTTACAGGTCCCTGGAAACAAGGACTTGCAGAGTGAAAGAAAAAAAATACTCTCCCTACCTACAGTTTTCTGTCCCTAGAAAAAAATGTTTTTTTTAATCACAATATAGCAAAAGGACAATTCACTCACTGTCCTTCCAGGTCCCTGGAAACAAGGACTTGCAGAGTGAAAGAAACTGACACTGTCCCTACCTAGAGTTTTCTGTCCCTAGAATAAATGTTTTTTTTAATCACAATATAGCAAAAGGACAATTCACTCACTGTCCTTCCAGGTCCCTGGAAACAAGGACTTGCAGAGTGAAAGAAACTGACACTGTCCCTACCTAGAGTTTTCTGTCCCTAGAATAAATGTTTTTTTTAATCACAATATAGCAAAAGGACAATTCACTCACTGTCCTTCCAGGTCCCTGGAAACAAGGACTTGCAGAGTGAAAGAAACTGACACTGTCCCTACCTAGAGTTTTCTGTCCCTAGAATAAATGTTTTTTTTAATCACAATATAGCACAAGGACAATTCACTCACTGTCCTTCCAGGTCCCTGGAAACAAGGACTTGCAGAGTGAAAGAAACTGACACTGTCCCTACCTAGAGTTTTCTGTCCCTAGAATAAATGTTTTTTTTAATCACAATATAGCAAAAGGACAATTCACTCACTGTCCTTCCAGGTCCCTGGAAACAAGGACTTGCAGAGTGAAAGAAACTGACACTGTCCCTACCTAGAGTTTTCTGTCCCTAGAATAAATGTTTTTTTTAATCACAATATAGCACAAGGAAAATTAACTCACTGTCCTTACAGGTCCCTGGAAACAAGGACTTGCAGAGTGAAAGAAAAAAAACACTCTCCCTACCTACAGTTTTCTGTCCCTAGAAAAAAATGTTTTTTTTAATCACAATATAGCAAAAGGACAATTCACTCACTGTCCTTCCAGGTCCCTGGAAACAAGGACTTGCAGAGTGAAAGAAACTGACACTGTCCCTACCTAGAGTTTTCTGTCCCTAGAATAAATGTTTTTTTTAATCACAATATAGCACAAGGAAAATTAACTCACTGTCCTTACAGGTCCCTGGAAACAAGGACTTGCAGAGTGAAAGAAAAAAAACACTCTCCCTACCTACAGTTTTCTGTCCCTAGAAAAAAATGTTTTTTTTAATCACAATATAGCAAAAGGACAATTCACTCACTGTCCTTCCAGGTCCCTGGAAACAAGGACTTGCAGAGTGAAAGAAACTGACACTGTCCCTACCTAGAGTTTTCTGTCCCTGGAATAAATGTTTTTTTCAGCACAATATAGCACAAGGACAATTAACTCACTGTCCTTACAGGTCCCTGGAAACAAGGACTTGCAGAGTGAAAGAAAAAAAATACTCTCCCTACCTACAGTTTTCTGTCCCTAGAAAAAAATGTTTTTTTTAATCACAATATAGCAAAAGGACAATTCACTCACTGTCCTTCCAGGTCCCTGGAAACAAGGACTTGCAGAGTGAAAGAAACTGACACTGTCCCTACCTAGAGTTTTCTGTCCCTGGAATAAATGTTTTTTTCAGCACAATATAGCACAAGGACAATTAACTCACTGTCCTTACAGGTCCCTGGAAACAAGGACTTGCAGAGTGAAAGAAAAAAAATACTCTCCCTACCTACAGTTTTCTGTCCCTAGAAAAAAATGTTTTTTTTAATCACAATATAGCAAAAGGACAATTCACTCACTGTCCTTCCAGGTCCCTGGAAACAAGGACTTGCAGAGTGAAAGAAACTGACACTGTCCCTACCTAGAGTTTTCTGTCCCTAGAATAAATGTTTTTTTTAATCACAATATAGCAAAAGGACAATTCACTCACTGTCCTTCCAGGTCCCTGGAAACAAGGACTTGCAGAGTGAAAGAAACTGACACTGTCCCTACCTAGAGTTTTCTGTCCCTAGAATAAATGTTTTTTTTAATCACAATATAGCAAAAGGACAATTCACTCACTGTCCTTCCAGGTCCCTGGAAACAAGGACTTGCAGAGTGAAAGAAACTGACACTGTCCCTACCTAGAGTTTTCTGTCCCTAGAATAAATGTTTTTTTTAATCACAATATAGCAAAAGGACAATTCACTCACTGTCCTTCCAGGTCCCTGGAAACAAGGACTTGCAGAGTGAAAGAAACTGACACTGTCCCTACCTAGAGTTTTCTGTCCCTAGAATAAATGTTTTTTTTAATCACAATATAGCAAAAGGACAATTCACTCACTGTCCTTCCAGGTCCCTGGAAACAAGGACTTGCAGAGTGAAAGAAACTGACACTGTCCCTACCTAGAGTTTTCTGTCCCTAGAATAAATGTTTTTTTTAATCACAATATAGCACAAGGAAAATTAACTCACTGTCCTTACAGGTCCCTGGAAACAAGGACTTGCAGAGTGAAAGAAAAAAAACACTCTCCCTACCTACAGTTTTCTGTCCCTAGAAAAAAATGTTTTTTTTAATCACAATATAGCAAAAGGACAATTCACTCACTGTCCTTCCAGGTCCCTGGAAACAAGGACTTGCAGAGTGAAAGAAACTGATACTGTCCCTACCTAGAGTTTTCTGTCCCTGGAATAAATGTTTTTTTCAGCACAATATAGCACAAGGACAATTAACTCACTGTCCTTACAGGTCCCTGGAAACAAGGACTTGCAGAGTGAAAGAAAAAAAATACTCTCCCTACCTACAGTTTTCTGTCCCTAGAAAAAAATGTTTTTTTTAATCACAATATAGCAAAAGGACAATTCACTCACTGTCCTTCCAGGTCCCTGGAAACAAGGACTTGCAGAGTGAAAGAAACTGACACTGTCCCTACCTAGAGTTTTCTGTCCCTAGAATAAATGTTTTTTTTAATCACAATATAGCAAAAGGACAATTCACTCACTGTCCTTCCAGGTCCCTGGAAACAAGGACTTGCAGAGTGAAAGAAACTGACACTGTCCCTACCTAGAGTTTTCTGTCCCTAGAATAAATGTTTTTTTTAATCACAATATAGCAAAAGGACAATTCACTCACTGTCCTTCCAGGTCCCTGGAAACAAGGACTTGCAGAGTGAAAGAAACTGACACTGTCCCTACCTAGAGTTTTCTGTCCCTGGAATAAATGTTTTTTTCAGCACAATATAGCACAAGGACAATTAACTCACTGTCCTTACAGGTCCCTGGAAACAAGGACTTGCAGAGTGAAAGAAAAAAAATACTCTCCCTACCTACAGTTTTCTGTCCCTAGAAAAAAATGTTTTTTTTAATCACAATATAGCAAAAGGACAATTCACTCACTGTCCTTCCAGGTCCCTGGAAACAAGGACTTGCAGAGTGAAAGAAACTGACACTGTCCCTACCTAGAGTTTTCTGTCCCTAGAATAAATGTTTTTTTTAATCACAATATAGCAAAAGGACAATTCACTCACTGTCCTTCCAGGTCCCTGGAAACAAGGACTTGCAGAGTGAAAGAAACTGACACTGTCCCTACCTAGAGTTTTCTGTCCCTAGAATAAATGTTTTTTTTAATCACAATATAGCAAAAGGACAATTCACTCACTGTCCTTCCAGGTCCCTGGAAACAAGGACTTGCAGAGTGAAAGAAACTGACACTGTCCCTACCTAGAGTTTTCTGTCCCTAGAATAAATGTTTTTTTTAATCACAATATAGCAAAAGGACAATTCACTCACTGTCCTTCCAGGTCCCTGGAAACAAGGACTTGCAGAGTGAAAGAAACTGACACTGTCCCTACCTAGAGTTTTCTGTCCCTAGAATAAATGTTTTTTTTAATCACAATATAGCAAAAGGACAATTCACTCACTGTCCTTCCAGGTCCCTGGAAACAAGGACTTGCAGAGTGAAAGAAACTGACACTGTCCCTACCTAGAGTTTTCTGTCCCTAGAATAAATGTTTTTTTTAATCACAATATAGCACAAGGAAAATTAACTCACTGTCCTTACAGGTCCCTGGAAACAAGGACTTGCAGAGTGAAAGAAAAAAAACACTCTCCCTACCTACAGTTTTCTGTCCCTAGAAAAAAATGTTTTTTTTAATCACAATATAGCAAAAGGACAATTCACTCACTGTCCTTCCAGGTCCCTGGAAACAAGGACTTGCAGAGTGAAAGAAACTGATACTGTCCCTACCTAGAGTTTTCTGTCCCTGGAATAAATGTTTTTTTCAGCACAATATAGCACAAGGACAATTAACTCACTGTCCTTACAGGTCCCTGGAAACAAGGACTTGCAGAGTGAAAGAAAAAAAATACTCTCCCTACCTACAGTTTTCTGTCCCTAGAAAAAAATGTTTTTTTTAATCACAATATAGCAAAAGGACAATTCACTCACTGTCCTTCCAGGTCCCTGGAAACAAGGACTTGCAGAGTGAAAGAAACTGACACTGTCCCTACCTAGAGTTTTCTGTCCCTAGAATAAATGTTTTTTTTAATCACAATATAGCAAAAGGACAATTCACTCACTGTCCTTCCAGGTCCCTGGAAACAAGGACTTGCAGAGTGAAAGAAACTGACACTGTCCCTACCTAGAGTTTTCTGTCCCTAGAATAAATGTTTTTTTTAATCACAATATAGCAAAAGGACAATTCACTCACTGTCCTTCCAGGTCCCTGGAAACAAGGACTTGCAGAGTGAAAGAAACTGACACTGTCCCTACCTAGAGTTTTCTGTCCCTAGAATAAATGTTTTTTTTAATCACAATATAGCAAAAGGACAATTCACTCACTGTCCTTCCAGGTCCCTGGAAACAAGGACTTGCAGAGTGAAAGAAACTGACACTGTCCCTACCTAGAGTTTTCTGTCCCTAGAATAAATGTTTTTTTTTAAGCACACTATAGCAGAAGCACAAAACACACTGACACTCTCCCTACCTATCCTTCTCTTTCCCTAAACTAAAGGAATCCAGGTTAAGCAAGAAAGAAATAACAGTCACTGTCCCTGCCTATGCTACTCTATCCCTGCTCCGGAACACACTACACTAGGCCGCCGTGCTGGCGGCCTTTTATAGTGTGGGGCGTGTACTAAACACCCTCAGCAATAATTGGCCACAGGCATCCTGCCTGTGGCCAATCATTGCTCTCCTCGCTGCCGGCGCTGTGATTGGCCAAGCATGCGGGGTCACAGTGCATGCTTGGCCAATCACAGCGCCTGGATGACACTGCGATGGCGTAGTGCATTGTGGGCCGTTCGCGTCACTCGAATTTGGCGCGAACGGCCCAAATCGTTCGATCTTCGTCGAACGATCGAACAGCCAATGTTCGAGTCGAACGTATGTTCGACTCGAACACGAAGCTCATCCCTAATCATAAGCAGAAAGTTACATGAGTTTTCCTTAAACGATATATGCAGATATTAGAAAGCAAGAATTGTCAGTTTTGTCAGAAACCCAGTTTCCTTTTTTTTCCTCCATCAATTGCCCAAACAAGAAGAATTCAGAGAACGATTGGACATTGTGCATAACTTGTCCCAATATGATGTAAAATAAACCAACATTACCAACTAGTTCTTTCAATGTATCTTGCAAATATGATATTTGTATCTGATTTTTTTTCACGGACATGCAGTTGCCTGAAATAAATGAAATAGTCCATTTTGCACTAGACAAACTTCTGAGTTGTACGATGCAATTATGGTGCTTGGGTTGCTCTGGCCATTATTTAAGGGTCCTAAACAAAAACTGTCCATATTGCCTGGAGCAATCAATCACAGTTTTTATTTAAAGTCGTAGTAAATGCTCTGTTTTTATTTTCCCCTACAGGTAAGCTTATGGTAAAGCTTACCTGTAGGTAAAATGAATATCTCCTAAATGTGCACCGTTCAGGGGATATACTAGCGAGCAGCAGCCGGTGACGTCACCAGCATGTGCACTTTGATGCAAAAGCATGCACATGCTATTCCTCCAGAGCTGTGCGCCATGGCCAAGACTCATCACAACTCTGCGAACCTGGAAGGAAGACCAGGTGAAGCTGGAAACCTCTGCAGCGGTGACAGCATGCTGCTGGAGGGCTTCATTTTAAGATAAGTCTTTCATAATGTGCTACTAATGCTGCATACTAGCAAATTATTATATTGCCTTGTAGGAGGAAACTTTTTTTTTTCCTAGAGTTTACCTCCACTTTAACTCTCCCACTGAATACTAGTGAGAGCAGGAGTACACTACATCTGAGCACCACAAACCAAAAACTCTATTTCATTTATTTGTAATATTCAAAGCAAACTCGCCCATCCATCCATGTCTCCATGCTTCATTTTGTTAACCACTTAACGACCGCCCACTGTAAATATACGTCAGCAGAATGGCACCGACAGGCAGAATCACGTACATATACGTGATTGCCTTTGTATAGTTGGGGGGTCCGATCGGACCCCCCTTCTTTACAGTGGGTGGTCGTTTTACCTTCGGGAGCGATCCGGCATGAGGGGACGGCCGTTCGATTCCGGCCACCCCCTCTCGATCGCTCCCGGCGAATGAGAGAGCTTCCCCTGCCTGCCAGGAAGGAGGAAGTGATGTCATCTCTCCTGCGGCGCTCACATATACCGAGCGCCGTACAGGAAAAGATGCAGGTTAGTACACAAAACAGCACACTGACACCAGGACACATAGGCACATAAATCGCCCCCCCCAGGCCCCCCCAGACACCCCCAGATCACCCCCCAGTCACAGTGTCACTGATTGCAGTGACCATTTATTTAGTGATCACTGCAATCAGTGACATTTGTGACTGTAAAAGTGTCACCAAAGTTTAGTCTTAGGTCCAGTGTAGCCCCCTAACCCCCCCTAATAAAGGTTTAACCCCCTGATCACCCCCCAGGTAACCCTTTCACCCCTAGCACCGCCGTCGCTATGAGATCATTTTTCTGATCGATGTCTTAGCGTCGGTGATGCTGATCGGTAGCCAGTAATTTTTTATAGGTTCGCCGCAGGTTTTTATAGCGTCGGGTACCCCCATATATTACCTAATAAAGGTTTAACCCCCTTGATCGCCCCCCAGGTAACCCTTTCACCCCCTATCACCACTGTCACTAAGCGATAATTTTTCTGATCGATGTCTTAGCGTCGGCGATGCTGATCGGTAGCCAGTAATTTTTTTTAGGTTCACCACAGGTTTTTATAGCGTCGGGTACCCCCATATATTACCTAATAAAGGTTTAACCCCCTTGATCACCCCCCAGGTAACCCTTTCACCCCCTAGCACCGCCGTCGCTATGCGATCATTTTTCTGATCGATGTCTTAGCGTCGGTGATGCTGATCGGTAGCCAGTAATTTTTTTTAGGTTCGCCGCAGGTTTTTATAGCGTCGGGTACCCCCATATATTACCTAATAAAGGTTTAACCCCCTTGATCGCCCCCCAGGTAACCCTTTCACCCCCTATCACCACTGTCACTAGGCGATAATTTTTCTGATCGATGTCTTAGCGTCGGCGATGCTGATCAGTAGCCAGTAATTTTTTTTAGGTTCGCCGCAGGTTTTTATAGCGTCGGGTACCCCCATATATTACCTAATAAAGGTTTAACCCCCTTGATCACCCCCTAGCACCGCCGTCGCTATGCGATCATTTTTCTGATCGATGTCTTAGCGTCGGTGATGCTGATCGGTAGCCAGTAATTTTTTTTAGGTTCGCCGCAGGTTTTTATAGCGTCAGGTACCCCCATATATTATCTAATAAAGGTTTAACCCCCTGATCGCCCCCCAGGTAACCCTTTCACCCCCTATCACCACTGTCGCTAAGCGATCGTTTTTATGATCGTTGTCTTAGTGTCGGTGATGCCGATAGGTAGCCAGTAATTTTTTTTTAGGTTCGCCGTCAGGTTTTTATAGCGTCAGGTACCCCCATATATTACCTAATAAAGGTTTTAACCCCCTAATTGCCCCTAGTTAACCCTTTCACCAGTGATCATCATATAAGTGTTACGGGTGACGCTGGTTAGTTAGTTTGCTTTTTATAGTGTCAGGGCACCCGCCGTATATAACCCAATAAAGGTTTAACCCCCTGATCGCCCGGCGGGTGATATCAATTAGGTTTTAGCGTCAGAGAGGGTCTGCGTCACACCCCAGGCAGCGTCAGGTTAGTGCCAGTAGCGCTAACACCCACGCGTGAAGCATACACCCCCCTTAGTGGTATAGTATCTGATCAGCTCAATATTTGATCTGATCAGATCTATACTAGCGTCCACAGCAGTTTAGGGTTCCCAAAAACGCAGTGTTAGCGGGATCAGCCCAGATACCTGCTGGCACCTGCGTTTTGCCCCTCCGTCCAGCCCAGGCCACCCAAGTGCAGTATTGATCGATCACTGTCACTTGCAAAACACAACACACATAACTGCAGCGTTCGCAGAGACAGGCCTGATCCCTGCGACTCCAGTGCTGTAGGAGGTGATTTCACCACCACAGTTAAAAAAAAAAAAGCATATATGCCGAAGCATTGGGGCAGCAGGGGCGGAGGAGTGATTTTGCTCCTAATGCCGCGTACATACGGTCGAAATTCCGACGGAGGCTTGCCCGTGGAAAAGTCTGACCATGTGTACGCGGCATAACTTTTGCGAGAAGATGCCCCCATGCTTCGGCATATATAAATGGTGCATGTATGCCCATCATTAGAAGTGGGTGGATGAAGGGCGGTATTCTAATGGTGGGCATACCCACCGATCAATCTTTTTTTTTCGTTCAGCCAACAGGCTGCATGAAAAAAAAGATTACAATACATGTCCAACAAGGACCAGCAACGTACTGGTATGTTGCTGGACTTTGAATGTTTATACTAGAATGATGCCTGAAGGTTTAGGTATCATCTTGGTATCATTCTTTTCAGCCAGCGGCCGGCTTTCATGTAAAAGCAATCCTAGTGGCTAATTAGCCTCTGGACTGCTTTTACAAGCAGTGGGAGGGAATGCCCCCCCCCCCAGATATAAAAAGCGCCATTGGGAAATTGGGAAAGCATTTTATCACACCGATCTTGGTGTGGTCAGATGCTTTGAGGGCAGAGGAAAGATCTAGGGTCCAATAGACCCCAGTTTTTTCAAAAAAGAGTACCTGTCATTACCTATTGCTATCATAGGGGATATTTACATTCCCTGAGATAACAATAAAAGTGATAAAAATAAATAAATATGGAAGCAACAGTTTAAAAATGAAATAAAAAAGCAAAATTAATAATAAAAAAAAAAAGCACCCCTGTCCTGCCCTGCTCTTGCCCAATGGCGAACGCAAGCGTCGGTCTGGCGTCATATGTAAACTGCAATTGCACCATGCATGTGAGGTATCACCGCGAAGGTCAGATCGAGGGCAGTAATTTTAGCAGTAGACCTCCTCTGTAAATCTAACGGGGTAACCTGTA
Source organism: Rana muscosa (assembly GCA_029206835.1). Classification (NCBI taxonomy): domain Eukaryota; kingdom Metazoa; phylum Chordata; class Amphibia; order Anura; family Ranidae; genus Rana; species Rana muscosa. The sequence continues at coordinate 94,353,105 of CM055120.1, read as the reverse complement.
AATGCTTTTAAAGGCTTTTAAAAATGTATGTAGTTTGTCGCCAATGCGCGTTTGTGCGAAATTTTAAAGCATGTCGTGTTTGGTATCTATGTACTCGGCCTAAGATAATCTTTTTTATTTCATCAAACATTTGGGCAATATAGTGTGTTTTAGTGCATTAAAATAAAAAAAAGTGTATTTTTCCCCAAAAAATGCGTTTGAAAAATCGCTGCGCAAATACTGTGTAGAAAAAAAAAATGCAACACCCACCATTTTATTCTGTAGGGCCTTTGCTTTAAAAATATATATAATGTTTGGGGGTTCAACATAATTTTCTTGCAAAAAAAAATATGTTTTCATGTAAACAAAAAGTGTCAAAAAGGGCTTTGTCTTCAAGTGGTTAGAAGAGTGGATGTAAGCTTCCTAATGTTGTGTATAAAATGCCAGAACAGTTCAAAACCCCCCCAAATGACCCCATTTTGGAAAGTAGACACCCCAAGCTATATACTGAGAGGCATGTCGAGTCCATGGAATATTTTATATGTTGACACAAGTTGCGGAAAAAATACAATTTTTTTTTTTTTTTTTGCACAAAGTTGTCACTAAATGATATATTGCTCAAACATGCCATGGGCATATGTGGAATTACACCCCAAAATACATTCTGTTGCTTCTCCTGAGTACGGGGAGACTTTTTGGGAGCCTAGCCGCGTACGGGACCCCAAAAACCAAGCACCGCCTTCAGGCTTTCTAAGGGTGTAAATTTTTGATTTCACTTCTCACTGCCTATCACAGTTTCGGAGGCCATGGAATGCCCAGATGGCACAAAACCCCCCCCCCCGAATGACCCCATTTTGGAAAGTAGACACCCCAAGCTATTTGCTGAGAGGTATTGTGAGTATTTTGCAGACCTTGCTTTTTGTCACAAAGTTTTGAAAATTGAAAAAAAAAAAGAAAAAAAAAATGTTCTTTCTTCATTTTCAAAAACAAATGAGAGCTGTAAAATACTCACCATGCCTCTCAGCAAACAGCTTGGGGTGTCTACTTTCCAAAATGGGGTCATTTGGGGGGGTTTTGTGCTATTTTGGCATTTTATGGCCTTCAAAACTGTGATAGGTAGTGAGGAGTGAAATCAAAAATTTGCGCCCTTAGAAATCCTGAAGGCGGTGCTTGGTTTCCGGGGTCCCGTACGTGGCTAGGCTCCTAAAAAGTCCCACACATGTGGTATCCCCGTACTCAGGAGAAGCAGCAGAATGTATTTTGGGGTGCAATTCCACATATAACCATGGCATGTGTGAGCAATATATCATTTAGTGACAACTTTTTGTAATTTTTTTTTTTTTCTCATTATTCAATCACTTGGGACAAAAAAAATATTCAATGGGCTCAACAGGCCTCTCAGCAATTTCCTTGGGGTGTCTACTTTCTAAAATGGGGTCATTTGGGGGGGTTTTGTGCTATTTTGGCATTTTATGGCCTTCAAAACTGTGATAGGTAGTGAGGAGTGAAGTCAAAAATTTGCGCCCTTAGAAATCCTGAAGGCGGTGCTTGGTTTCCGGGGTCCCGTACGTGGCTAGGCTCCTAAAAAGTCCCACACATGTGGTATCCCCGTACTCAGGAGAAGCAGCAGAATGTATTTTGGGGTGCAATTCCACATATAACCATGGCATGTGTGAGCAATATATCATTTAATGACAACTTTTTGTAATTTTTTTTTTTTGTTTTTTTTGTCATTATTCAATCACTTGGGACAAAAAAAAATATTCAATGGGCTCAACATGCCTCTCAGCAATTTCCTTGGGGTGTCTACTTTCTAAAATGGGGTCATTTGGGGGGGTTTTGTACTGCCCTGCCATTTTAGCACCTCAAGAAATGAGATAGGCAGTCATAAATTTAAAGCTGTGTAAATTCCAGAAAATGTACCCTAGTTTGTAAAGGCTATAACTTTTGCGCAAACCAATAAATATATGCTTATTGACATTTTTTTTACTAAAGACATGTGGCTGAATACATTCTGGCCTAAATGTATGACTAAAATTGAGTTTATTCGATTTTTCTTATAACAAAAAGTAGAAAATATCATTTTTTTTCAAAATTTTCGGTCTTTTTCCGTTTATATCGCAAAAAAGAAAAATCGCAGAGGCAATCAAATACCATTAAAAGAAAGCTCTATTTGTGGGAAGAAAAGGACGCAAATTTCGTTTGGGTAAAACATTGCATGTCCGCACAATTTACAGTTAAAGCAGCGCAGTGCAAAATTCTGAATTCACCTCTGGTCCTTTAGCTACCAAATGGTCCGGGGCTTAAGTGGTTAAGAAATCACTTTGAAAATGAAAATGTAAATGTATCTACTTTTATAAGGCTTCCACCTAAATTCTTCACATATATATATATATATATATATATATATATATATATATATATATATATATATATATATTAGAAAACAATGAAAAAGGAAAATATCTGACTTTTATGCAGCTAACTGTACAGCAAAGTAATGTTGTTAC